>CM026220.1:10336601-11536601 GCA_014839995.1 Xenentodon cancila | reverse complement strand
TGAACAGCCTTTTTAAGGTCATGCCACAACATCTCAATCAGATTTGGGTCTGGACTTTGACTAGGACAAAACATTCATTTTGAGTTTTTTAGCCATTGTGGACTTGCTGGTGTGCTTTGGATCATTGCCATGCTTCAAAACCCAGGTCTGTTTGAGCTTAAGCTCATTAATTGATGACTGGACTGTTTCCTTTAAGATTTTCTGGTAGAGAGCAGAAACCATGGTCCCCATCAATTACAAAAAGTCTGCCAGTGTCCGAAGTGACAAAGCAGCCGCAGACCTTCACACTACCACTATGATGATGTCCTTGTTTAGGAAATTCTGGGTTAGTTTAAAGTCAGATGTAACGGGATGCACACCTTCTAAAAAAATACACATTTGCCCCATCAGTCAAAAGAAAATTTTTCCAAAGCCTTGGGGATCATCAATATTTTCTTTTTTTTTTTTTTTTTTTCAAACGTCAGATGGGCCGTTTATTGTTTCGGTCAGAAGTGGGTTTGATCTTGGAATTTTTCCATGGATACTATTTATCCTCAGTCTACTTTGCTCTTTTGAATACTTTGGTACCCTCTTTGATAAGTTGCCAATGTCTTCTTGGAGTATTTTTGATAGGCTGGTCACTCTAGGAAAGGTTTACCATTATTCCATGTTTCCTCCATTTGTGGATCGCAGCTCTCACAGTGGTTCACCAGAGTGCCAAACCCTTAGAAATAGCTTTGTAATTATTTCCAGTGACTGTGTTTCTAATCTGTTCTTGAATTTCTTAGATCAGAGCATGATGTGTTGCTTTTTGAGATTCAAAACCACTTTTCTGATAACCTATGGGTGACGTCACGGATAGTCTGTCCAGTAATTTTAAAGTCTGTCTGTTTAGTCGTAACCCCAGCAGAGCTTGGTTTCAGGTAGAAGTCCAGGTAAAGGGAGTTAGATGACTCTTGGCTAGCGGGTTATTTGGTGAACCTGGAAGGTGGTTCAGCAGGTAGTGCTGGCTGCTGCCAGAGCTCAGTTCAACATTTTAATATGTGATCAGTGAAAGTTGATGCTCTTTCAGTCAGTGGTCAGTTGCGGTCAGTCCAGGAACTACGATTTTGGGCAAAAACCTTCCTCTAATGGCATTGATGACTATCTCTCTGACACACATACAGGTGAGTTAAAAGTAATCGAGAGGAGGATGCATGTCCAGAGGGCGCCACAAAAAGGCAAGGTCCCACATTTGTAATTGGTGGATTTATATCTACCCATTTTTGTGCTGTTTAATTTCCTCACACATAATAACACTACAGTTTTTATCCAGGAATATCTGCTTGAGGAAAGCGCAGTTATTATTAAGGACAGTTTTCTGCTGTAGATCTTTATACATCTGCTGCTTTTGTGAATTATTTCTACAAGAACAATACATTTAATGTGCATTTAATCCTTTCAGATTATTAAAACCAAGGTTGGTTTTATGGTCAATAAGGTTACTGACATAGACACATTTCCACAATACCATTTTGGAAAGATGAGGAAAGTTTGAAAAAACAAAAACCTTACACTTTACATGTGTTACATCCCAAGCTGTGTGATTTGCTGGACCAACCAAATGGAACTAAACGTAATTAAGATCTACTCAAGGTTAATTTGGTCTGTAATGGTTTCGTGTATGTATGGAGTAGCCTCTTTCTAAATACCAGTCCATTAAGCCTGTGTTATTAAAAGACAATATTGAAGTGAGACCATGCATATACACATTAAAAATAATTTGTTTATTCTGTTTGTTTTATTTGAGAGAATGATGACTGTATCGAATGTAGGAGTCTAATGTTTATAAGCAATGACTGTTTTTTTTTTCTGTTGTTTTTTTTTCCCACAATTTCTGTTCCTCTTCACTCTGTGATGAGCAAGTTATTCATGTCCTTTGGTTAAAATCGATTGACGTCCACTCACTGGAGCTGCATTGAAACGCCAAATAAAAGACAGCCTTTCAGAGTTGAGCTCTGCTGATCAAGGAGTGCTACTTAAAAACTGGCGTCCATCCAAGAGAAATAACCTTCCTTTCTTTTATTCATTTCATTTTCATTTTCTCTCGGTCATAGATTTCCCTCAAAATTAACCACTTTGATTTGGTAAAAACTGAGCTTTTTTTATTCCTTGCAAGGCTAGCCTCTATGAACAAAGTGGCCTGAAATTACCGAATAATTCATCTTGAGCCACTGCTTTTCAAAGCGATATGCCTTGTATCAAAGGATTACCTTGCCTTGTATTCAAATATTTCTGCATTATTTTACCATTTCTTTATGTTGAATAACACAAATCTCTCTAAAATGTAAGAAAAATATTATTTCTGTTCAGAAATATTAGTTATTTACTCATAAGAAATCAATATTTTGTGCTGTCCCTAAACCATCTGTGAGTGTCAAAAAAGTTATATCACAAGGAGCTATAATTTTCTTACATTATTTATCAATATGCAGATTTGGAGGTTGTTTTTTTTTTTTTTCTTCCTAATTCCAATATTGTGTACAAGCAGGTGTATGAGTCTGCACATGCATGGAAATGTTTGCTTAAGAGAGAAATTGTTATGACCGTAAAATCATCAGCAGCAGTTTACAGTCCTGTGGCAATTACGATGTGCGCGTGGGGTTGTGTGTATGTAAAGCCATGCACTGGTGAGCGTACGGTAAATGTGTGCGCAGTCACAACATATGCTGGAGTCAGTGGGGAATAGTTTTCTCTAGAGAGTAGTCAGCACAGCCCTCCAGTCAGTGTCTCAAATTAGAGGGAGCAGCAGCATTGCTGTGCCTCATCCACGTTAATAGCATTTTAACTGTTATTGGAGCTCTTATATATGAGCATTCAGTGATGCTGGTCATGCCAGCGTGCCTATGAAAAGGACAGTGCCACAACAGCCTCCAACTGAACTGTGACAGGCCAATTAATGAGCCTTCATCGGGAACCAGTCGTTACATAGGTCACCTAAGAAGTGTAATTAGAATGCATTGTAAATTCTTATTTTTATTGAGAATGTTAAATTGAAAGAGGGAAGTGCAATCAATGGTGAGTCATTATAACAACACAGGCTGACAGATTTTGGTTGGCTGGAAAAAAAATAAAAAAATAAAGGCAACTGTTTATGAGATGCAAAGCGGCTCGCACGCTCGAGTGAACATACACACACACACACACACACACACACACACACACACACACACACACACACACACACATAAATGTCGCCCACAAGACTTGATAGATGTGTCACAGTGGGGATGTGAATGGGAGCCAATTACATTTATAATGTCAAACGTGGTGCAGAAATTAGCTTCAGTATTATTATGTGGACGCTAATTGCAAGAAAATGCTAAAATGATTTAAATCACCAGGGCTATTTCAGGACATTAAGACATTCTGAAGATAGCCACAGCACTAACAATTTGTACCACCCATTTTATAATTACATTTAATAGGTTGTCTTATCAGTGCTCTAAAAGTGGATTTGGATTATCACAAGCTATACCAGGCAGACAGGAAAAAAAAATGTGTTTTTTTTTTTTTTTTTTCTTTATAAGAGTGATGAGTGCTGGCCATTCTGTTCTTAGGAGAAGGGAGAGAGATAATATCCTGGGGGTTAAACTCTTGGATTGCCTCTTCAAAAGGTAAAATGAAGAACACCACTGGCGAGGCCATGCTTTGTATTTTCAAGAAGGAAGTCTGGAAGGTCTACTATTGGCATTCACCACCATTTAACTTCCCACGGCAATACATTTCCTACAGTATGCAAAGACACATACAGAGCGTGTTGCCAAGCCGTCCTCAGAATTGACCCCATCCAGCAGCACTGACCTCACCATTGTTGGTGTTCTCAGCATTCAGATTGTATGCTAATAAGGGCAGTAAATGGAGAGAAGGGAGCCGGCAAAATGCTTTGTTATGAAGCACATCCAACACTTGAGTTGCTGCAGCTTTTATATGTTCAGGGTCCAATACTTCAACTATGGTCTTAGAGGGTTTTTCAATGTAAGTGCTACCTAAATATAATAACCGTAAGAAAACGTCTATCAAACTATTAATCTATACAAACCATATTAGTTTATCAATTTAGTTGTACAAACTACATTAGTTTGAAGGACACTCAACACTTGTAACACTCATAAAACAGAGGAATTCATGCTTTTCAAGTTTGTGGAGTAAATACTACATGAATTGTGATGCTTGAAACACAAAAAGCTGCAGATGTGATGCTGAAAACAAAAATTGCGGCAAAGGGAGGCGAGTGAATGAAGGAGCCGTGATCAGGAGAAAGATCTGTATTCTGTCAGTGTCGGCTGCCAGAGGCTTATGCCTCTCTGTCCGCAGCACCTGAAAGCTTTATCCACAGGTGTACAATCAGCAACATAAGCAAGACGCCCCTTTACCTCAAGTCCTCATCATCCGCAGGCCTGCATCGCAGACCTAGGGTGCTGCTTGGGGCTTAGAAGGGGATTACAGTCTGGATCTTGTGTAGCAGGAAATGCATCATTCATAAAGCAACATTTCCTAATGGTGTATGATCTCTACAGAACGTTTTAAACATTTAACCTCTGGCTCATAATAATTCCCTTTTAAAGTTTTCCTGCAAAGATGTACAGGAATACTTGAGACAAAGTTCTCTGGCACACATGGCATATTCAATATAACTACAGAGCCATTTCAGCTCATTTTACTGTTTTCACACCAATTCACCTCATGAGAAAGCAACAAAAAAAAAAAAATTGTGTCATGTTGACTCTATATTGGGAATTCTTTCTTTTACATGAAATAGTGTCCCTTAGTTCCCTGTAATTCAAAACTTCAAGTCAATTCAAAATACTTTATTTATCTTATATATATATATAATAATAAATTGTTGCTGTGGTCTGTCAGTAGTCTGCAGTTGTTGCAGTATGATTTAAGTTTCTTCAAAAAGTCATTGTACAGGGTTATTGTTGTGAACTTGAAGGATCTCCCGTAGCGGTTTGTGTTGCAGCGGATCTGAGGAAGCCTCTGATTGAAGACAATCTGTTGCTGGATCACTGTGTTATGAAAGGGATGCTCTGTGTTGTCGATGGGCTTCTTCATTTTATCAAGTATCTTTCTTTACACAGTTATCTTCAGAGGCTTCAGAGTCTGGTCTGATCTGTCCTGTCCTGTCTTATTAACAGCATCAGCGTAGTATCTCCAGTCCAGTCTGCTGTTTAGGTTAACACCAACGTATTTATACTCCTCCACCAACTCCACTTTTTCTCCCATGACTGCTACAACAATTAATTTCTCTTCGGGGATAAATTAATTTGTTTGAATAGAACAGAATTTAAATTACACCAAACAAATGCAATCAAGACTTCGGAAAATGGTTTTCTGTAAGGTGACGTCTCAAGTCACTGGTATGTACGGCTAAACCACTGCATCACGTGACCCATTGGTTTCTGAAGAGCAGTTTTGAATCTTGTTTTTCTTCACACTGAGCACAGCCACGTTGCTCTGGAGGCCAACAGGATCACAGCCACGTATATCAATCAAAGTTACCTATGGATACCAGTGGATCCTAGCCGAAATATCTGCAGAGCTGCCGTCAGTCATTTACAGCGGAATATCCCCTTTAACATGTTGACTTAAATCAAACGATTGAGAACAAAACGTTTTTTGAACGAAATTGTTACTATGTTTATTTCTAAACTTCATAGGAGATGGAGTCGCTTTTGCAGCCACCCTCCAGTGGACAGTAGCGGAACTGCAACACGTCTTAGTTTGGCATGAGCCTCAACCTGGATGTTAGATAGTTGTCGATTCAACTAATGCCACATGTATCATAATTGGTACGTGAATTTCTGAGACCTCTGTACCATTCCCATTATTAAAATAAATATATAAATTAATTTGAATAATTGTTTTATACAATAGTTAAATTGAATTTTATTTATATGGTGTCTACAGTACAAAATGTCTCAAGGCGCTTTACAAAAATTCAGATTATGATATCCTGAGCAAATACTAAAATATTATAGTACTATACAAAATGAATAAAGTGTGATCAGTTCTTGTAGATTACGTGGGCCACCCAGAACTTTATATGCAAGTAACAAAAATTATAATTAAATTATAACTTTTACAGGTAGCCAATAGAGGGGGACTAACACAGGAGATTTGGGATTTTTCTTGCTGATTCAACACTTGCGCTGCTGCATTTTGGATTGGCTAGAGGCCATTCAGAGAATTACTTAACCAGTAATGTAGTCTAGAAGTGACAAACGTGTGGATTAGTTTTCAGCATCGCTCTGAGAAAAGATGCTCCTAATCTTTGCGATAATTATAGAGATAAAAAAAAAACTGTTTCACAAACCTGATTAATATGCTGTTTAAACCAGAGATCCTGGTCGAGCATAACTCCAAGGTTTCTCACAGTTCTACTTAAGGCCAGTGCAAAACCAGCTTATCCATTCCTAAGGTGCCTGGGACCAAAAACAATAACCTCTATTTATTTGGAATTTAAAAGTAAAACGTTTGTGGATGTCCATACCTTAATGTCTTTAAGACATGCCTAAGTTTGTCCAACAGTTCTGGTTGATCTGGCTTCATAGATAAATACAGCTGTATATCATCAGCATAGCAATAAAATTGAAGCAGTAGTTCTGGATAATATTTCCCAAGGGCTGCATGTATAAAAAGAATAGGCTTGGCCCTAGCACTGAACCCTGTGGAACACCATATCAGACCCACATCTAGAAGAAACCTCGTTAACAAATCGTCAGACATGATTTAAACAGCCAAGTGCCGTCTCTTTAATCCCAACAACATGCTCTAACCTGTGAAATGCTGTGCTCTATGGTATCAAAAGTAGCACTGAGATCAAGCAGAACTAGTATGGACACTAATCCATTATCTGAGCCCATAAGAAGGTCATGTTGGTGCTGATTTATTTAAAATAACATACTGTTTCGGTAGCCACGTTTCTAATAAACAAAAAACATCGCTCCATGTTTTGGTAATTAGAAAATTATTCAGACAATGTTAAAGACAACATTTTAATTAATAATTTAAATTATAAAATGTTAATATACAATAAACACTTCCAATAAAAAAAAATTCAGTATATCATTCCATATGTCAGTCATTAAAGGGTTAAATGTAGTTTGAGTTAAAGTCGCAGACCTGAGTCTCCATCTGATACATGCTCCTACTGCCACAGCTACTCAAAAGCACCGTTTTATATTAATACGCATCCAAAAGTACGTCCGAACTGTTCATTTACTAGAGTTGTTATAGGATATAATAGACACTTTTTTTAACAAGAAAAATATAATTCAGAAGTGCTTTTATAGATTTATCTAATGAGGATTCAATTCAATTAAAAAAGTCTTTATTTCGAACATAATAGCGTGAAGTAACAGACATGATTGAACATATTTAACCAGAAATGTAAGAGACACACATTTTTGTTTGTATCAGCAGCAGTCTTGACCTGTTCGAAAAGGAGTAGGAAGAAGTAAATGAACTCCTACCCCTTGAATTCAATACCATGTTTTCAGACGGTCCCTCATTATTATTTTTATGGTTTAAGATAGAAGAAAAAAATCTTGGTGTACTTAGACGTTTTACATATTAATAGTTACATGCCACTGTATATAAACGCTATTTTCCTTGAGTCCCTGTATTCATGTATACATAAATGCATACATTAACTGATGATGTGAACATACATACACCCTTCTACAATCCTATTCATTACAAGCCTTCTTACTCATAGATATTTCTATGCACATTAAAGAATAAATATACAATTATACTATCCATATATGTTTTACATGTGTAATGTATTTGGTTTAGAAGATCAATATTGAAATCCCCACAGATGAATATAACTTTTTGATTGACTTTCATGAATTTTTCCTCCACCCAGTCATTAAATACTTCTATATTGGATCCTGGTGCTCTATAAATACAACTCATAAAGACATTTTTCTTTTTTTCCATGAGTATTTTATAGTCACACATTCACAGACATTATCTAAGACAGTTGACATTCTCTATCCTCCTATAATTGATATTCTTGTTCACAAAAAGAGTCACACCACCTTCATTTTTGTTTGCTCTGTTTTTACATACCATTTACAATCATCAATTTTAAAGTTGTGCCCTTTTTACTGTTGAGCCACGTTTCTAATATTGCAATGATGTTGAATGTCTGTGAAAGTTGTTGGAGATAATTTTGATGGAAATTGGCATTCTGCTACTGAAGTGTATTATTGACATATTATTTTCAGTTTTTATGTTGCAGTAAATTGATCATCAGTGTAATAGTGGCAGCTGTCCTTGATACCTGTAAAATAGTTCATTTTCAATGTCTTGCTGGTGATTGTCGTTGTGCTGAAATGTAGTCAGTTCAATATCCTCAAGATCAACAATCCTTAACCAGTTCCTCTGTCTAGGGTGTGCATCAGCTGTGCTTGCTGTCATGGTAATGTTTGTGTATCTGGATGGTGATTAAACATCTCTGAGTGAAGACTGCATACATGGTTGTCTGTAATACATCACTGGGTTGTTTCGGTGTACTGGACCAAGGATGGATGATCAACTTTTCATAACTAAGATAAGCAATATTCCCTCTCTTGCGTGTTGTTTTTAGATCCGGCATCAGTTCCCTCCTCCTGTTCCTTACAGCATCTGTGAAATCCTCATTGATGTATATTTTGGATCCTTTGAGTGCCTTGGTGTGCTGCAGAATAGATTATCTGTTCTTGTACCTCACAAATATGACGACAATCGGCCTGGGTCAGTCTCCTTCGGGTTTCCCAGCACAGTGGTCCCTCTCCAGCTCGAGCTTCTGTTGTATGTTAAACTTTTCAGTCAAAACCATCTTCACCTTTTCCTCCACCTAACCCTAGATCTTGTTTGACGATTCAGCAATTCAATCCTCTTTGAGGCATTATTTCACCAGATTTAATCCTCAAAGGTAAAATGAAAGTGGAATACTTTTCTCAGCAAACTCAGCAACGCTTACATAACAACAGGATTTGTATGTCTTTTTTGGATGACCAGAAAAAGACATATTAAAACATCAGAATAAAGCACCTTGACAACATTAAATGGTGGCAGCAGTCTGAGCAGAGATGCCCAGACCTCCCTCCCCCCAGACACTACCTCCAGTTCTTCCAGAGTGATTCCAAGGCATTCCCAGGTCAGCCGATAGACATAATATCTTCATCATGTCCTGGGTCTTCCCCAGGTTCTCCTCCCGGTGGGACACACCTGCAACACCTCTCTAGGGTGACGTCCATGAGGCATCCGCACAGATGCCCAAGCCACCTCAGCTGACTTCTCTCGATGTGAAGGAGCAGTGGCTCTACCCCGAAAAATGTAAATCGAGAGCCTCGCCTTTCGACTCAGCTCCTTTTTCACCACGACGGTCCGATACATTGACCGCATAACTGCGGACACTGCACCAAACTGTCTGTCACGTTCTATCTTTCCCTCACTCGTGAACAAGACCCCAAGATACTTATACTCCTCCATTTGAGGCAGGACCTCTTTACCTATCTAGATAGGTAGATAGAAGGCACGCCACCCTTTGCTGGTCGAGAACCATGGCCTCGGATTTAGAGGTGTTGATTCTTATCGCAGCTGCTTCACACTCAGTTGCAAACTCCCCCAGCACATGCTGATGGCCCTGCCCCAATGAAGCCAACAGGACAACATCATCTGCAAAAAGCAAGAAATGACATCCTGTGGCCCTCCGGCCCCTGGCTGCACCTAGAAATCATGTCCATAAAATTAATGAACAGAACCAGTGACAAAGGGCAGCCTTGCTGGAGTCCAACATGCACTGGGAACAGGTCTGACTTACTGCTGGCAGCATGAACCAAGCTTTTGCTCCAGTCGTTCAGAGACCGAACAGCCCTTAGCAGAGGGCCTTAAACCCCATTTTCATGAAGCACCCCCCACAGAATACCACGAGGGACATGGTTGAATGCCTTCTCCAGATCAACAAAGCACATGTGGACTGGTTGGGCATACTCCCATAAACCTTACAGCACCCTCTGGAGGGTATAGAGTCAGTCCAGTATTCCGTGACCAGGACAAAAACCGCATTGTTCCTCCTGAATCTGTGATTTGACTGTTGGCCGAATTATCCTCTCCAGTGCCCTGGGGTAGACTTTCCCAGGGAGGCTGAGAAGTGTGATTCCCACTATAGTTGGACCACACTCTCTGGTCTCCCTTTTTAAAAAGAGGGGCCACCACTCCGGTTTGCCACTTCAGCACTGTCCCCGACATTCATGCAATGTTGTAGAGGCATGTCAGCGCAGACCGCCCAGAGACTTAAGGTACTCAGGGCAGATCTTATCCACCCCTGGTTCTTTACCACTGAGGAGCTTACAAACTACTTCACTGACTTTGGCTTAGGTGATGGAAAAGTCCACCGCAGAGTCCCCAGCCTTGGCTTCCTCAGTGGAAGTGATGTTGGTGGAATTGAAGAGGTAAAAGGAAAGTGGAATACTTTTCTCAGCAAACTCAGCAACGTTAACATAACAACAGGATTTGTATATGTCTTTTTTGGACCAGAAAAAAGACATATTAATACATCAAAATAAAGCGCCTTGACAACGTTAAATGGTGGCAGCAGTCTGAGCAGAGGTGCCCAGACCTACCTCCCCCCAGACACTACCTCCAGTTCTTCCAGGGTGATTCCAAGGCATGTCCTGGGTCTTCCCTAGGTTCTCCTCCCTGTGGGACACACCTGGAACACCTCTCTAGGGAGACGTCCAGGAGGCATCCTGACTTCTCTCGATGTGAAGGAGCAGTGGCTCTACCCCGAGCTCCTCCCCAGTCAGTGAGCTTCTCACCCTATCTCTAAGGGAGCGTCCAGCCACCCTGTAGAGAAAACTCATTTTGGCCACTTGCATCCGCAGTCTTGTCCTTTTGATCATTTCCCAAAGCTCATGACCAGAGGTGAGGGTGGGAGCGTAGATTGACCGGTAAATCGAGAGCCTCACATTTCGACTCAGCTCCTTCTTCACCACGACGGTCCGATACATTGACCGCATAACTGCAGACACTGCACCAAACTGTCTGTCACGTTCCATCTTTCCCTCACTCGTGAACAAGACCTCAAGATACTTATACTCCTCCATTTGAGGCAGGACCTCTTTACCCATCTAGAGAAGGCACACCACCCTTTGCTGGTCGAGAACCATGACCTCGGATTTAGAGGTGTTGATTCTTAGCGCAGCTGCTTCACACTCGGTTGCAAACTCCCCCAGCACATGTTGATACTTCACTGACTTTGGCTTGGGTGATGGAAAAGTCCACCGCAGAGTCCCCAGCCTCTGCTTCCTCAGTGGAAGGGATGTTGGTGGAATTGAAGAGATCCTTAAATTATTCCTTCCACCATCCGACAATGTCTCCAATCGAGGTCACCAGCTCTCCATTCGCGCTGTAAACAGTGTTGGCAGAGTACTGCTTCCCCTTGCTGCGACGGTTTGCCAGTATCTCTTCGAGGCTGACCAATAGTCCTCCTCCATGGCCTCACCGAACTCCTCCCAGACCCGGGTCTTTGCTTCCAGGACCACCCAAGCTAGGGCTTGCTTGGTTTGCTGGTACCTGTCAGCTGGTCAGGAGTCTCATAGGCCAACATAGCTGATAGGACTCCTTTTTCAGCCTGAGCATCCGTTACTTCCAGTGTCTACTACTGGGTTCGGGGATTCCCGCAATGACAGGCATCATACAGGTATACAATTATGTCCAAAATAACTTAGAAGAGGACAGAACAGCTTTTTGATTTTGTCGCCTAAAGTAACCACAATGGATTAAAAAAGGTGACCTGTTATCAATGTGAAGTCTAAGAAGATCTAAATGAAACAATCTATTGTAAAAGAGGTAGCAAAAGCCTCAGATGTAACCAAATTACAAAAAAAGAAAAGAAAAAGAAACCACTGGCAAGTTCAACAATATCAAAAGTTCTGGAGGACAACCAAACTAAAGTGCTTGATTGGGAAATATTTTCCTTTGTAATAAAAACCTCTTCACAATATCAACAGAAGTACAAATAATCAGAGATGGTTGGTGTATCATTGTCAAAATCTACAATCAAAAGACAACTTAATGACTGTGAACAAGGTAAAAAATCTGGTAACATTCAAAGAATACCAAATCACATGTAATAGAGGGTATGTTGTGGCAGGAGCTTGTATGTCTGCTGCTACTGCTGTTCATTGATGGTAGAACTCCTGACAGACACAGCAAGATGAATTCTGAGTTGTATAGAGCCATGCTCTGCTCACATTCAGACAAATGCATCAAAACTGGCATACTGTTATTGAACACAAAAAGGTCCAGAAACTGCAGCAGCTAAAGGTGGCTGCAGTGAAAGCCTGGGAGAGCATCTTTTGGGCAGAAACTCAGAATGATGTGCTGCCCATTGGTTAGATACTTGATGCAGTCACTGATGGTGAAGGTTTTTTTCAACAACAGAAATTAACAGATTGCCGCGTGTCTTGAAATATACTTGAAGCACATTTGTAAAGTTTATAGTTATAGGTTTAAATGTTGCATTTGACTTCACAGGCACCAAAGTCTGTATTTAAAAGGTTGACGGTGTTGGTGGTGGAATGATGGAGACCTACCAAGCAGGGTATCTGACTTCAAATTTCATCCCAACCACAGCTGTTGTAAAGTGACTCTACCCTCAAATCTTCTTTCCTTGTGCTTTTAATTGTACAGTTAGCGAAGTCCAAAATTACTTTGCTATTGTAAGACCTTAAATACTAACTACTTTCTGAACTACATCATAAACATCACAATTTTTGTTAAGACAGTCCCTGACATTAGGACATGGCATTATGCATATCAACCCCTCCCACCATAAACACATACAACATCTCTGAAAAAATTGTTTTTCACACCAAAAAAAAAAAAAAAAATAATAAAAAAATAAGTTGTGCATCAATTTATTTTTTAATTTATCTATTTTCCCAACATGACTGTTTGTGTAAAACCAGGCTGTGTTTTAATGCTGTTAGGACCGTTGATCCCAACTGATTCTACTGTACAGAGCCCACATCCGTACATTTTTACCTCACTTACTTTATCCATAGCTTATTGATCAGATGAGCCTTTTGCTGGAAAGTCCAAAAAGAGGTTGAGGGGTCTAGTAGGTTGGAAAAGGATTAAAAAAAAGTCACAAGTTGAAGATTAATGAGTAATGAGTTTGTATTTATACTGGAGAACCTTATAAAATCAGCCACATGTGTCACTTAAATGACTGTTTTAGAGATGGGCAGTAGTAGCTGGCTTTGTTGGAAAACCGGGGCTGCTGATGTGTTGGCCTTGATTTGCGAGTGGCAGTAATCGAGCTATACGTGTAGTTAATTCTCTGATCCATTATGTGCGAACATACATAGGCACATGATGAAGGATTGTGTTCAAACACACATCTACACACACAAAGCTGCATATGTGAGGCATCTCTGTCTGTTCGCCTCACCGCGAGTCATTAGCCATTCCAGACGCAGGGTGATCAGCAGAGCCAGCCTGGCCTGGTACAATTAGAGACCAGAGAGGTGGCTACACATCACAATGAGCCTCGTGGCCATGATTAAAACATCAGCCTCTCTCTATGCAATGATGATGGAAGGACAGAAGAGGGGGGTTATTACAGAGTATGAAAAATATGAAGGCACTGACTTTCAATTCTATTAAAAATCTAGTTGTCTGCTTGTAACATGGGTTTGTTCACTTCATGAGCTAAGAAAAGTCATCAAAATATTGAGTGGGCTTTATTTCAGTTTATTTCTTATAAATACTATTGTCAGTGTACCCCATGAAACAGTGCAGTGAATATACAACTTTTGAAACAGCCACCATCACCCATTTGCTTTTTGTTTGAACTGTTTTGATGTTGGCCTGTTCACAGAGCTCGAACCCTTAGATGCACTTGCAGACACTGGATTACCAACGCTACAATGGTGCTATCTCATTTGACATTTGTGGCTTTGATATGTATCTCAGTAAAAGGAGATTTAGATAGCGAATCCCTCAAGTGTTTCCTTGAAAAGACAAGCTCACCATTCAAAAAAACTTCGAGATGTTCGAAATCATTGCAGCACCACATGAGAAAAGGTCAAAGCCTTTGAAACAACTAAATGATAAAAAGCCAAGTCAAGCAAACACTGATCAACCGCAACGTCAACACCACTGAAATGGGAAGGAAATCATATTGATCGTCCTGTTACACTGCAATTCTCTGCTGGAAATCCTTGGTTCATTTCCAGAAACGCCAACTTATAAATTATGCAGATTAAACATTATAGGAAATAGGAAAAACTGCCAACCACTATTTCAGTTCAGTTTAAGTCAGCTTCATTTATATAAGTGTCAAATCATGACAAGTGTCATCTCAAGGCTCATCAACAATGCAGTTCAACTCATTTCAAATTAGTCCAATTAACACAAAGCCAATAAAATAATAATAATTATTCCTTCACTAAAGAAACCAAGGGATTGCATCAAAACTTGTCTTCGATACAATCCTCAGGCCTGAGCAAGCACCAGGCGACTGTGAAAGGGGACGAGAGGAACCTGACAACCGACAGTTCTACTTTAAGAAACTCTAGAAACCACAATTAAACCTGCTGCCTGAGAGCGAAGTGCTTTGCTTGGAAAATATAGAACTATGACATCTTTACGATATGATGGAGCCTGGTCATGAAGAACTTTGTGAGGAGAAGACTTTTAAAGTCTTTAGCCAGTAAATAAACAGTTAACATGTTTGAACAAAAGAGTGCATCTATGAGGAAACACAAACCATAAGGATTTCTGGGAAAAATGCACTAACTCGGAATTTTAACTTGGAATTTTTTTGCAGTCAGACGAATCATGGTACCTCATCTTTTTGAAAGAAACGGCTGCTGTTTGCTGCAGACCCAAGTCCGAAGGCCTATCTATGTGATGGGAATAGATTTGATCAGTCTTGTAGCCATAACGGACCAACACATGACAACATCAGGCTGAAAAGTACGCAGATTAGAGCAACATAATGTTGTCTTTTAACCATCTTTTCCAAGAACTTTGATGTCTTTTCTCTTTTTTTTTCTTTTTTTTTTTTTTACAATACAATGCAAAACCACATTCAGCACGTAATACAAAGGTGTTTCGGGCCTGTCTGCAGTTCTGGCCTGTTCCAAACAGAAAATATGTGGAGAATTTTGGAATAAAAATGAATGGAACAGTAGTAAAAAAATAACAACTGAAAGTCTTCATCACTTGGGTATGTTTGTGAAAAAGACTCTTTCTCACAACTCTTTATGACACGAGGTTGTAAATAAAAAGTCTATTAAACTTTCAAGAATATTTACTGCAATTTTTCTCATTCTTCCTGTTAGTATGTGACCTAACAGAGAGAAAATCAAGACAGAAAACAAGAAAATGTACTTTAATGGATTTTGTGTTATTTCTTTGAAATGTGAGTTCAAAATTTTATAAGTACCGAAGCAATATAGGACGTGGAAAAAGGAATCTGACCGTGAAAAAGGTCAGGGAAAAAGTTAGCCTGTTTTTCTATTTGTAAAGCTTTAACCTTTTTTCTCTCTTTGTTTGTTTGATGAACTGCTGGAGTTACAAATAAACCACAATCAATCAAGGTTCTCCTTTATTTCGCCATAATACTATATTCATCATTTGTTCATCGCTGCCATCCGAAACTAGAATGAACTTTGTCATCCACTTTTTCAGCTGAGGTTAACAACAGACAATTCAAAAATAACCTGTAAAGAAAAATAAATGCATCAGAAATGCATGAGCCCCCAACTATTCAGCGATTTGATTCAAAATGTGCCATGTGCTCTGAAAAGAGATAAATGCTTGATTCTTTATAGCCCATATTTGGAGTCTATACAATATATTGCACGCTGTTTTCAAAAGTATGTCATTGTCCTTTTCTTTTGCTTTCTATGAATCATTCATCTTGATGTTCATTTTGAAAACGGTGTCTAAACTGGCATGTTGGTTCAAAATAACACATTAAGTTTTAGTTTACATTAGTAAATCTAAACTTACCTCTAAATTACAGTGACTCTTAACACGAGGTAGCGTTTGTTAAATCAGTTAATGAGTCAGGGCACCGCTGAGGCTCTGGTACTGCAGAATTCACAATAATTTACGCCAGCGGCTGTGGATGAAACTCCGTTTATTTGTTTCTCTGTTCTGACTGAAGACTCCCTAGCTGATCTAGACCAACAGCAAAGGCCGAACTTAGATGTCATTGCATGAAGGCAGAAAAGAGAAGTACTTGTGTTCTATGTAAAACAGTCATGGTGTAGCATCTCCGTGGCTCTACAGTCACAGACTTAGACGGATTATGTCGTAACGTGGGGATTACCCGGATTTGACAGATTTAAGCACTGTTCTTTAGACAAGTTATACATTTTGGGTCGCTAAATATGATCCAACGTTGCACGCTAATATAAACGTACCTAAAGTCAAACATTTACACTTTTACTGATACTGTTATTACTAATTAACAATTCAATTTATTACTCAAATAAGTAGTTATCACAGTTAAACTTCAAATTTAAGGATTCGGCTGTATTTTGTTTCTCGCCAATGTTATAACAAAAGAAATATTTTATTTGACATCTGAGTTGTTATTGTGGGACTAAATCATTCAAACTCCTGAACATTAATTTCTGATGGCAATTTGCTGCAATTAAAGGGAAACCATTTGATTCACCGCTCGTCCCACTGTGACCTGCCCTCATATCACCAGTCCTCACTACCTCGGCTGACCCACATTCCCCCTGGCCTCCCCCTTGCTTCTCCCACCATCCCCACCCGGCTTCCCCCCCAAGAGCCAGGATGTCCTCTGCTCTGGAGCGACATCCCCACTTACCCAGTGCAGTGGTCCTCTGGAGAAGGCCGAGCTATCCCAGAGTCCCTGTGGTGGGCAGCCCTCTGTCCCTCTGTTCTTATGGTTCAGTCACCATTTAGCAACGCCACATGGGAGCTAAAACTCATGCACCCGCCTCACCCACAGTGGCTTCACCGAAAAGGCTGTGCACACCCAACTGTGGAGTATGTTAGTCTTTTTTTTGGCTGCAATCATGCAATGCAATCAGAAAAGAGCCTAAAATTTTAAAGGTCAGTTGTGTGAATACTCCTAGTTCACTTGGAATATAGCTATGCATAATTACTCACCCCTTTTCTGCCTAAACCTCACTGAAGGAAAACTAACACTTGTCTTAACACAATATTGTACCTAATGGGTGCAAGTTGTGGCTTCCAATGCTGTCTGCTCGGATTTGAGATGTTGCCGCATCCCCTGCCTGTTCTGACACATGCTATAACAGCTAATTAAATGTGATGGCTGGTATTATTCAATTCGGAAACAATCGTACCTCAAAGAGCAAAGAAAATTACAAAATTGATTTGATGACAGCTAAATTGCAAGAGAAGGCCTTGATTTAACCAGCCAATGTAAATGAGTCCAATTTAGAATCGTGTAATGTGGCTGGGAGAACGTGGCGGAAAATGATCAGGCCGGCCAGTCACAGATATTAAAATGAATTATATCTAATCGGAATTTTAGTCACGCTACATTAACTAATAGAAAGTTATTAACATTTCAAGAGCGCACCAAGAAAAAAAAAAAGCTTTTGCCTGCAAAATTAACAGTGGCTGGGCTGACCTGTGGGCCTGTGGATGTGAACACTGTAATGACAGCATAATGGCATATTTACATTTAAAACCTCATTGGCTTATTTTCTGATTTAGAATTAGATGTTAAGTCAAAGAAAATTCGGTTTGCCCTCGCAAGCCTCTCTGCAGAGGGTTTGTCTGATTTCAATGGCACAGTCTAACTTTATTTCTTTCACTATTTCACCTAATTTGTTCATTCATATGCTCTCTCTGCTTGTCACTTCTGCCTTTGGTTTCATCGCAGTACGTCTTTTATCTTGCATGTTACACTAAACTCATTCCCTGGTTGCCTTTAATCCCCCCCCCCCCCCTTTATTCTTAAGGAGAGTATATCTATAGAAATTTTGTGTGTCTTCAAATCAAACCCAGCCTGTTATTAGGTTAGAAGGCCATCCCTGACAGCTATTTTACCTCTGGCAACAGAGCATTTTAAGTGTTTTACCTTTATATTAATTTTCTTTGCTCACCAGTCTTTTATGTGTCTTCAATCTGCATGTTTTTTTATGTTCAAGGGCTACAAAGAACACAGACGAGTGCTTAAAACATAGCTTTTGAGGCTGATGTTACCTGCCAGGCTTTTTTTTTTTTTTGCTAATTTTTAATGTGCGCTGAATATTCCTAATGAAACGGCATCCATCCGACAGCCAAGGACAGCGCAGGCATTCAAAGATGTTTCATCACTTAGCACTTGCGCTGCCCACTGAGCCATTAGTATTCACAACATATTAGAAGTTTTCATGGACATCATACGAGACAACTCGGATGAACTCAAAGCTTTGGCACTCCGTAATAAAGACATCAAGATCTTCCAGTATTCACAAAGTTTGTTTTTATGACCAGAGGCTTTTTTCAAATGCTATTTTTTTTTTCTTTTCATTTCTTCAGTAAGTGAACATGATTTACAAGCAGTCTTTGTGTGTCTGTATGTGTGTGTCCATTGTGGTGTGTGTGTGTGTTATTGTTTCTGGGTTTCACCAGAGCGGGGCTGACCTCTGGCTCCACACGTTCAGTGCCAGACATCAGCGCTCCTCTGCTTGTCTGCAGCTGCTCTGTTCATCCACAGCAAGCGATGAAATTTTTACACTGAACAGACTGACTTTTTTTTTTTTTTTACAGCTAAGCAGAGCATGAACAGCGGGAAACAGAAATCTTAAAGTATAGTGTTGAGACGTGAGTGCAAATGTTTGAGGAAAAGAACCACGTTGCATATAACAAGGTTTGTCATTGCAGTTTTAACAGCATTCGGGTATAATGAGGGGTTAGTCTGTGTTCGTCTGTGTTTGCGTGGGGTGAGACATACGAGGAGAGACAATATCTGGGTTCATTCGTGTCAGGGCCGAATCATAAAATGTTCCCTTTGCAAAATGTACGATGGTATTTGAGAAAAACATGAAGGCTTGCTTTTATGTGTCCTTTTAGGTTGACACTTGTAGCTTTTGACATTCATGTGGTCTATGTGTGTGTGTGTGTGTGTGTGTGTGTGTGTGTGTGGGTGTGTGTGTGTGGGTGTGCCTCATTTGTGCCAGTAGTGATATGCTATATTTAAAAAAAAAAAAAAAAAAAAAGCACACCAACAAAGAGCGTGTTGACTCTGACGTCCAGCCAGCAGTGCTTCCTCTCAGCCCACCATCTGCTCCCCAGGTCAACAGAACCCTCCAGACAACCCCCACCACCACCACCTCCACCTCAACCACCTCCACCACCACCACCACCTTTTGTTTTTTTGCTTACGAGCTTCATAATAGGTTCCAAAACACACTAATGTGTGAAACACTAAGAGGCCAAACTCTGATTTTCTCTAGTCTGCAACAACACCCACCCACCAGGCATTTTTACACATCTATCCTAATAAGTGGAAATTCTGCTGCTGTTCTGCAGTAATTTGGGGGCTGTCGTAGTTAGACACTGTTAGGTTGATTCCAATACTGAACATTTATGAGATGACTTTTTTTTTTTTTTTTTTTTTAAAGCTTAGCTGAGGTTTAGCGTTTACATCTCTATTTCATCTCTTTTTCATATGCGTTAGTTTCTGTAGTTTAACCTGCAGCTGAAGGTTGGTTTGATCTCAGCTGCTGTGTCCTGAACAGATGTCATATTCAGTTCAGTTCTGTTCAGTTCACCTCACGTTTAATTAAATAGGATACATTTATAACAAAAGCCATGTGAAGGCACTTCACTCAGAAAACAAAGTTTATATAATGTCAATACATTGTAAATAAAAACAAAAGAAGAAGAGTCTGCAAAGAAACACAACTCTACCATGCAAGCGGCGACAGTGGAAAGAAACAAATAACGGGGCTAAAAAAAACAAAACATGGGAGACTCAGGAAGTTTGAGGGTCTGAGATGACAGGAAAAAGAAACCAACAAACAAACGATTACATGAAGTGACTGCATTAATAATTACATATACTGTCTTGGTTTAAGGTTTTTGTGTTAGGCTTTTGAGTTTAATTTCTCGTGTTATATTTGTTTTAGTTTAGGTGTTTCAGTTAGGATGTGGGTTAGGTTTAATGTTGATGTTCTTGGGTCTTGTCTTGTTTGCTCGTCTCTGTCCTTTTCTGTTTCTGTTAACTTCACTTCCTGTTTTACTTTGAAGGTCTGTCTTTGTTGTGTAGTTTTGTTATTTTCCTCTCGTTTTCCACACGTTCCTGTTTGGTTGGTTTGGTCTCGTCAGCCTTGTGATTATATCTTGTCTCTACAAAAATATTTGTTACCTTAGAAATATATTAAATTGTTAAATCTAAATAATACAAGTTACATCCAAATGTTAAATCTAAATGCTGAAGTTACATCTAAATCAAAATGTTGAATCTAAATGTTAAATACAAATCTAAATATAAACATAAATGTTAAATTTTCATTTTAATCTAAATGTTAACTCTAAATGTTGTGGGTGAAACTAAATATTTAGTTAATATACAAATTATCACTGCCGGTAATCAGAAGTACCAAAATAAAAGCTTGAAGAGGTCAGACTGTCCAATTTCATGACAATAACTGCCTAAAATTATAATTAAATTATAAAAAAGGCTTTGCCTCAGTCAAGTTGTCAAGAATACACTGATATTGACCAATGACAGTGGTGCCACGCCCTCCACGGTGGAAATGCTCCTCCCCTTCTCTGTCTGTCCTATTCTGTTTTATATATGTTGTCCTATGACTTAATAGGACTTGTAAATACAAGCATAAATTCATATAGAACAGGAGATTATTAATATATAATTTTAATGTAATTATTATAATAATTATACAATGACACTGTAATAGCCTAGGATAAAGGAAGAGGTCTGTCAAAAATATATTTAAAAGAAATTTAATTTGTAGTTCTAAGCAAATGCTACGCTTTTAACTTCAGTTTTACCTCTCCAGCATCCATTACGATTGTATATAATGTACACATTTTTTATATTGCTGCTGCTTTGTTATGTTTATGTATTTATTTGATCTTATTTTATTTAACCTTAGAGACAAAGTCTGCCAAATGAAATTCTTCGTTTGTCGGCATAAACCTGGCGTATAAAGTTGATTCCGATTCTCATTTATATACAAATGGCAAATTTTAGCGAGTTATAGGACAGCCAATAGCTATCTTCCTTGCTGAGGAGTTGGCAACACTGACCATGACCAATTCTAGTCTATGAGGAAGATTCCTCTTTATGACCAACCTAGAATCTATCTAATTTACCTCATTTTCAAGTTATTTAAGAGTCAGATGAAACGGTGGTGTAATAGTAATTTGCATAGAGTTTTTACAACATGAAATCAAAATAAATAATGCGAATACAACCCACGTTATTGACCAATGTTTTACTGTTAGCAGGCGAGGGGCAGGGGTACATTTCTTATGATCTGATTACCCTAAAGACAAATGTTATTCATAGATTCATAAGTGCTCAGACTGAACCATATTGTTGTGCTTTAAAATAAGTTTTATTTACGATGACGTCTGCTGCTCTGTTAGCAAAATGTCTGTTTATTCAAATGCAATTTCAGATGAACACTATAATACATACCGTAGTGATAATCACTTATAAAAGTGTCCTGGAGTCCTCGTCTTGAATAAATGGCATCCATGTGCACCCTGAAGCATTGCCTTGTCAGTTTTGCAGCATTTGGCTGAATGTGAGTAGTAAATACAGCCCTGTACATCTCAGAATTCCTCTAATCTAGATTCCCTGTTCTTGAACGTTACCTCTGTATTTAGATTCATAAAGGCGTGTCTTGATTGTAGATTTGGCATAATGCCAGTGTTCTCCAGAATATTCATGACTTCTGTTGAAGGGGTTTTTGTTCATGACGGAAAGGATTCTGTGATTATCCACTTAGGTTGCCTTCAGTGGCTTTCCTGGCCGCTTGATGTTGGTGAAATACTCTGTTTTTTCCAACATTTCAACAATATATCAAACTGTTTATGAATTATAATTAATTAGGTACTCATCAGATAAATGATAGTTGCCTTTGCTTCCAAAGCACCGCTTAGGAGTTCAGACAAGCACTTTAAAAATAGGTACATAACATGAGGACTTATTTGACATAAAAGGTATAGCAGCAGAGCAATAGTATCAGTTAACAACAACAACAATTACAATGAATTTGTTTTTCATACATAATGCATTTGAAATAAACACAGTATTGCTAAATGTTACAACTTAAACGTAAATGTTCTTACAAGAAGTCTTCTTGTGTCTGAATTTACCAGCAAACAACTGTTTAGTTCAAATAAAAACAGCTTGGGAGACTGATGCAGCCTGAAATCTCTAAGGCACAAAGAGCATTTTAATTTTTGTTTTCTTGAGATTTACTTATTTACTTTACTTATTTAGCCTGTGAAGTGGACTCCTACACCCATAATTTTCTTTTACTGCCTTGCCAAGATAGTTTGATGTACGCAGCAAGTTGTAGTTACTTCATATAATTAAGCCCCCAGAAACGCCAAGTTGAGGCTCTGCGTGAAACAGACGGGGAAGAAAGTCAGCAGGAGTGTGTACATCTGCTGGTCTACTTTTTACGTGTCTGTGTGTGTGTGTGTGGATGCTCGTTCCCGAGTCCAAGGTGAGCACCAGGCCACCTATACAGCCAGCGTATGAGCTTGCATGTTTCCATGTTTTTATGCAGGAGCAGAGGTGTCTGCATCAAGATCCCTCACCACCCTGTGGAAACAAAAAAAAAAAAAAGAAAAAAGTTTGCCCCCCCCCCCGTACCACTTTACAAATGAAATCACTACTGTGAGGCGGTGGATTAATGCCATAAGGAAGGCCAGAGTGGGCCATTAGAGTGGTGTAATGTTGCTCCGGGGCCTTGTGATGGATGGCCATCGGCGCTTCGGCCCTATTTGCACACAGTCACCTCTGTGGTGGCCGCCATTAGCAGGACATGGGAGGTAAGGGCTAAGGGATGGTGGTGAGGTGGCAGGACAAAGGTTTTATTACTAAAGAGGTGTATGTTTTTGTGTGTGCGCTTGTGTTCGATTGTACGTGTGTGTTCATATTTGTATGTTTGCAAGCATGTAATACTGAATGAATCCACATGTGTGCTTCAACACTTCAGCAGACAGATGTTGCGCTCCCCGCCCTCCACTCTATCTAACTGTCTGTCTCTCTCAGTGGACGGCGTTAGTAGGCAGCACACACTCGGTGTAATTAAGACAAATTAGCCTGGATGGCAGCTTGCAATAACAGCAACATATGTTGGGAGGTTTGTGTACAGAAGAAAACAATCAAAATCATCATTAGCAAATCACTTATCGTAAACAGAATCACATTTTCCACTTTGAAGCTCTCGCAGATTAATAAGATGACTTGATTTCCTGGTAATGGATTTATTCCTTATATCTAACTTCTTTTTTTCCTTTACTGTTGCCTGTTGCTGCTTTTTTTTTTTTTTTTTTTTTTTGCAAATAATCATGAGTAGTTGGTGTCGGTTTAGAGGATCAGGAGGGAATTCTCTGTCAGCCGGGGATAGTTGGGGTACTGTTCCCAAAAGTGGTAGGGAAGAAAGTTGGCTTCTGGTCCTGGAATCTCTTGGAAGAGGGGATGGTCCGAAAAGGTTTGTGTCCAATATTACTATATTGAAATACAATATTAGACCCCTGACACTAAAATATCCCAGATTGCATTTCATGTCAACATGTGACATTCAAAGGAGAAGCAACTATAAATTAAAGCACTGAAATACTTTTCTTGTTGTGCAACAGAATGTTTTTTGTTTTTTGTTTTTTAGATGTTTTTTGGGCAAAATTTCTGTAAAACTTCAAGTTTGTGGTTGATTTGTCAAAAACTAATTTTTCTTTGTTTCTTTGGAAACCTCATCTGACATTTTGGGATACATTTTTGGACCTGCTAGTTGGACGTAGGCTGCCAATCGCAGGAAGACTGAATCGCACCCATCAACCTTCAGACGTACGTTTTCCCAAAGTGAACTTGTAAAGTCTGAACTTCCAAGCATGCAAGTCCAAACTTGATTTTTTTGGCATTGAGAAATAGTCACAAACTACTCAGAAGTACTTCAGTCAACCACACTTAAAAAAAAAAAAAAAAAGAAGAAATAAATAAAAGAAAATCCCTTTTAAGTATTTGTTTCACTTAACACTTTTTTTTGCTTTACATCTCTTTGTTTGCCAGTTGATTTTTATTGATGCATTTCACCTTGTGTTTATCTATCATTTTTTTCAATCTGTGACCAAAAAAAATATCTTTTTTTGTAAACAGAAGTTTTGTATCAAAATACAGCAAAAAGGTTGAATAAATAAGAACATTAAAAGGTAAAGAAATATGACCCAGCAGATTAGTGATTAGGTACATAAACTATGCTTTCAAAACACAGAGCCTCTGCTTATCTTTTAGGTTAATTTCAGTTTAAAAATGTATCTGTATTCTCTTTTGTTCCTGAACAATGGTTAAAAAAATGACACTAACTGCCTTTTTCCATAATGATTAATTTCTAGAAAAAACTGTGTGCTAAATTCAAATGGAAACATAGCCAGTAAGTCAATCCACACCACAACAAGAACATAACTGTCATTATGACAACAAAAACTAATCCTTTGCCGTCTAAACTCTGACCTCATCTCTCCCGCCTGAGAATACCTAAATTGAAAGTGATGAAGATAACTTTAGCAAACACCAGAGATGTTACACATCAAAGCAGTTCGTGGTGGCTACACCCATCTCTTCTGCAGTCATGTCCAGCTCTCCATTCACTGAGTAGTGGCTCTGACTCACGACAGCTGGATACATCATCATCACTCAGCTTTGGTACTAGTGTTTCTATTGTACCTATAGTTGTGGTATAGGTATTTCTTTTGAAACAAGCCTTCTTCTCTGCGGCTTTAAAAGCATTTTTCCAACAAAGCTCTACTGTAACAGAATGAAGCTGTCAAAGGGCACCTATAACTGAAGCATTATACTGCTCTGTACTCCTTCATTTATCAGAGCTCTGACTAAAAATAGCTTTGCATTGTCCCCCACGCACTTTGCCTTGGTTGTTACCGCCACCTCGCCTCCTTTCAGCATGTTCTCCACACTTGAGTTCAATTCTGCAACAGCCGCTTAGCTTTACATTGAGCTCTTTGTCCTCTGTCCGCCAAACCTTCACACTCTACCCTGCCTTGCCCGTGGATGACATATACCTTCTGTAAGTTGTGCAAGACTCTCAGAGTACCAGAAAGGAAATGACTCAAAACCTTTAACCCTGCAGATCTCAAAAACCTTCAGTATCTCTTCACTTCGTTCTCTACAGCCATCACTAAAGCAAGCATGGCTTCTTACAACAGCAAGATCAGCTGTACCCCAGATACTCAAACTATTTTTCTCCAACTTGCTTCTGAACCCTCCTCTACCTCCACCTGTCACAAATCTACCAACTGACTGCTTTACGTCTTTAATTTACAGACAAGGTAGCTATCATCAGTGGCAATCAATTTGGTGATGCATCTGGTCCCAACTGCCACCCTTGGTCATGGGCTCCTCATTTTCTCACCTCCCTGAGGTTAAAGTATCCAAAATACTCACAGGTAGCAGTCTTACTACCTGTCTGCTGGACACAGTTACTTCAAACCTACTCCAGGCCATACTCAGCTGTGCTAGCAGTCACAAGCAAAATAAATTCCTTGTTTGCCTCAGGCACATTCCCATCAGCCTTCAAACAAGCTGCAATCATGCCACTGTTATAAAAAAAAAAAAATTAATTAAAAAATCCTCACTTAACACTTCTTTGGTTGACAGCTATATGCCAGTCTCATTGCAGCTCTTTCTGCCTAAGTTTATGTATCGAGCAGTTTCTAAACAGGTCATGGACGTCCTCACACAAAATAACCTTCGTGATATAAATCAGTCTGATTTCAAAAAGGCCCAATTCTTCTGAAACTGCTCTGCTGTCTGTGACAGAAGCCTTAAGAGCAGCAAGAGCGGTGAGTCAATCCTTTGTGCTTATCCTTCTTGACCTATCTGCTTCCTTTGATTCAGTTAACCACAACATACCGCTATCTATACCCTCAAACTTAGGCATCTCAGAATCAGCACATTCTTTGTTCTATTCATACCTTACTGGCCGCGCCTTTAAAGTGTCATGCAAGGAAAAAGACCTTCATTACATCGCCTCTCCACAAGGGCGCCCCAAGGCTCAGTCCTTGGCCCCCTTCTCTTTGCTATATACACCAACTCTCTGGGCCAAATTATTAATTCACACACCTTCTCATATCAGTGCTATGCAGATGATAAGCAACCCTACCTGTCACTCTTACCCAATTGCCCCACAATTTCTACACAAATCTCAGCTTGCCTCTGACCTGTCTACATGGATGAAGGATCGCCATCTTTAATTTAACCTGTCCAAGATTTAAGTCCTGCTTATACCTGCCCATTATTTGCTCTGCCTTGACATTGACATAAATGTTGCATTTACAATCGTCAGTCCCACAAAGGTTACAAAGAACCTAGGTGTTATCTTTGACTGTTTATCTTTCTCAGACCACGTTGCCTCAGTGTTCCAGTCTTTCCACTTAGCACTCAACATTCAAAAAGTAAGACTTTCTATGACTCAATTTGCAACTCAGCTCCGGATGCAGGCCGTGGTTACATCCCGCCTCGATTACTGTAATGCCCTCTCAGCCAGCCTTCCAGGTTGTGCGATCAAACCCCGACAAAAGATCCAGAATGCTGTGGCGCATCTGGTCTTAAATCAACTCAGACGGCCACGCGCCATACCTCTGTGGCTGCGCCAATAAAATATAAGTCTATGTCACTTTCCTACAAGGTGATATTGGGGTCCGCACCTGCCTATATGAACTCAATCATAAAGGCTTACACCCTTTCACAAGCGCTGAGCTCTTCAAAAGAACACACACTGGCTTTGCCCTCTCCTTACACAAGGTGATCTCAGTCAAGACTCTTCTCTCGTCGTTCTTCAATGGTGACGCAAGTTCCCAGTGGCTACAGGAGCAGAGTCATTCCTCTCTACATTCAAGAATCTGATGAAAACTCTTCTCTTCCAAGAATGCCTTCTGTCATGAACTGTGCTCTCCCTCTAACTTCCCAAGCTGCACTTGATTGTCGCCTTGGTGGCACTTAGCCGCACTTATTCAAATACCGCCTTATTTGCACCTACTTTGTGATCTACTATGGTACTGTGGCTTAAATGTATTCCTCTGTTGTAAGGTGCTTTGAATAAAAAAAACGTCTGCTAAATGTAATATAACGCATTAAAGGACTTTGCTTGATGGTCATTAAGTATTATGTAATTAGCATATGCAAGAAAAACTGTCATCGTAACACAACAATACATAGTTTGTGTGGGAACCAAAAAAATGTACATCTAAAATGTGTAAAGAGCATCTTGACGTGATGCTTCATAATTTATTATATGTGGCATGTGAAAAATTAACAAAAACAAAAAATAAAAATGTTTCCAATCCCTGAGGGTTAAAAACAAGAAAAGATCAGAGGTCGAACAAGCAGAGCTTTCAACATTAAACCACAGCAATGTTTCTTATTCTAATATCGGAAGGTGCATAATACTGAAATTGAACCATATTATTTATCATGAAAACGCATCTTTAACACGTTTGAAACTTTATTAGATGTGCAACAGGAAACGCCTGTAGCCACCTCTTGAAATAAGCCTCTGGTTATTCCTTATGAGAGTTTGTAGTCCAATGTCTTGTCATGTCAGATATTTCAGAGAAAACTCCATTACTTGTTTGAAAACTCTGCCTGACTTTTTATTGTTTCTAGAGAACATGTTTTAAATAAATGAAACCTTAAATATTGAGGCAATTGTAAAATACAGAAGATGGTTGACCTTGGAGCTGAAAAATGCATTGATTTCTTTTAATTTATTTATCACTCGGACTTCTCTACGTCTCCTTTTACTTGCCTCTTCAATGCTCTCTCGTCGTTTCTCTTGTCTTCTTTACTCCCCTTCCTCTCAATCCCTCTGTCTTGCTCTATTGCTCTCCATGTCACTCCCCTTCTTCTCACTTCTCTCTCCATCTCCTCCAACATTTCAAAAGAATGAATTACTTTGGGCTGTTGCTTGGCCCTGGCCAAGAATTCATTTTTGTGGGTCAAGTGTTTCAAACTGTCATTTTTGACAGGAACCATCTCATACAATAACTACATGGATGGACCTTGACTTGGAGTGCTTTTTTTTTCTTTTTTTTTTTCTTTTGGTTCTCCCTCACTCTGTCTCTCATCTCATCATATGCATGCTAAAAGATTTCCGCTATTGTTGGTACAGAAGGGAGATGGAGAGTTTGAAGAGGAAAAGGGGTGGGAAACCAGAGATTTATATTGGATTAATAGATTAAACCTGGCCACATACAAAGTTTTATGTTGAGTAAAGAAAAAAAAAATCAAGAGCTCTAACAAAGAAACCTTTCAACAGGAGGATGAAGGAAGACTCTTGACAGGAAGGCTGAAAGCATTTAGTTAAGGTAAAGTCTAAGACACAAGTTCTAAAGAAAAGGAAAAAAAAAAGCCCAAAGAGAATGGACTTAAAGTAAAGTGAAATTGGCATTGAAGTGACTATAAGGCCTGGGTGTTTGTTTGCTGAGGACAGCAGGCCTTCAATGGCATTGGACTTGAGCAGACAATCTATTTACAGTTTGCTCAGGGGAGCATATAAACAAATGTTGAGTAATTTCAGCCAGGAGTAATTACCCTTGCCGCTGACAAGGAGAGTGTGTTAGCACTCCCCTTCACCCTCGGCCCTGTCCAGAAGGCTTCGGGCTTGTGAAGAACATTCACACACACACGGACATGCACAGATGTACATTCTCCCCGCATACACGTGGCGTTGGTCCAGCAGTCAATATCACAAACACCGATCCTGCCTCTCTCTAAATACGCTCGCCTGCTTGTAATGATGCATTTTATTTTCTTGTTTGCTGAAGCCTACACAGGCTTGTTTTTTTTTTCAGTATGTGTGTTTTTTAAGTTAACCTTGCTTCATTTCAGTTATTAGATTCAACTGATATACAGTAATCGCGCCAAAGGATATTAACAATTACATTACATAATGGCTGTTACCATTAATTAGGATTTTCAATCTGTTTTGGAGATGTTTGGCCACTCAAAAGTCTAGAAAACATTAAATAAAACCATATTCATGCCAAATCACGGTACCTTTTGCAGACAATGCCAGTTTTATTTCAAGTAACTTTACTCACATAATCACCTGGTGTGACCCGGGCATATCCAGCATCCAATTTATAGCTATAAATCCGTTTTACAGTTTGTTCCACCTGTTAAGTCACAACTCAGTTGTGTCAGCATCAGTTTATGTACAAAATAATCTCTTAATGCTACATTACATATCCTCCATAAACATATGTGTAAATCACATGTTTTGTTGTCTATGTCATAATGTTTCATTTCTTATCCGGGGCCCAACAATAAAAGAAAAAAAATTGCACCAGGTCTTGGGAGAATATATGTAGTCCCAGCTGCATAATTTTCAGCATTATCAGTAAAAATGGGAATGGGAAGCTATTTTCTTCCTTATCAGCTAGTAGGCTATAAATATCAACAATACCTTAAGTTCCCCTTTTAATAACACTTTGAATCTTGTTAACATGTCTATAAAATGTTTTTTACGCATGTGCCCTAAAACATGAGCAGAATCTTTTATCAAAGTTTTGGCTGGAAATGTCTGGAGTGAATCTTGAGACCGCAACCTTCAATTTCAGGGTTTGACAGCCCGTATGGCAAAGCTGTGTCAGTTTTTCCCCGCATAATTCTCATGTGATCACAAAACTTTGGGGTAAGCTTGTTATCTCACAAATCCAGATAAACAGGTGGTGCTGAGATGCCCTCTTTATCTGAGGTGCTTCCAGAGACCTGATGTCTCACCCAGGATGGAGCAAGACCACAGAGAGGCTGTAGATCTGCACTTCTGTGCTCGGCGGGACCCAGTGGGGAACAGTACACCCATACAGGACCCTTAGTTTGAGGCCTGAAAGGTGTAGCTTTTCTCCACTTCCGACAGTAGCAACGCCGGAGTCACAATTTAGTTTGGGAGCACTTGACGTCACTCCTCAAAGTTAATGTACAGCAATGCTGTTGACGCTGCAAATGTGTATTTATGAGCTACAGTATGAGTAAGTCTCTTGGGACAGTGAGCTGCAACTGGTGACTTTGGACTAAACTATTCACTGTCTAATCACTGTTTAGTGTCCTCAAAGTGTTTTGAAAGGTGCATATATATAAAAAGTATTAATATTATTAATTCACTTGAATACATAAAATGAGGATGTTACCTTGAACCAGAGGACGTCCATGGACATCTGTGTTTGGGTTATATGTGGTTGCCTGATCATTGCTGTTATTTAGCCCTAAAAAGACTCAACAATTTTGATAATATGAATATAAAGTAATACAAATTGGCATCATACGTTTGTTCTGGTCATTTGCCACACGGTGTAATGCAGTTTGAGAGGGAAGAAATATATTATATACTTTATATACTGACTATGGTAGTGACCTGTTTCTACAGGAGATCTGTAGTAGTTAAAGACGAATGCCTTTTTTTGTTATATGAGTAAAAATCAGTTTAAAGTTAAAAAAAAATGTATTTATGCTTTTGTTTCATGTAGTTGGCCTGCTGTGATTCCAGTGTTTAGGTGTCGATGTTGTTGCATGACAACATCTTAGAACTGCTGGGATTGCAGGACTAAGACCCAAATGGATGAATTATCAAACAAATCCATTATTCAAACAAAAACTGAACAAAAAAGTGTTGCCAAGAATTTAAAAAAAAGAAGAAAAAGGAAGCACAATGGTCAGAAAGAGGATGGACCAGCAGAGAAGGAAGGAAAGATAAGACAAGATACAGACTCAAGAGCATGTGAGACAACACGGTTGACAATAATCAGGTAAAACATTAGGAGAAAAGTAACTGAGCATAGACGTAAAAAACAGAATGAGGAAACCAAAAAAAATCCATAAAAATAACAATAAAGCATAACCACTGAAATCACAAGAGTATAACAATAAAGAACCCATGAAAACCAACATAAACCTTAAATCTTTACAAGACTCTGTAACGCACCTTATTTTTCCAGTTTTTTGCTTCCCTACCGAATCTATGCTGTGTAAAAGTTGCGTTAGTAAACGCATGTCCACAGATTTGAACGTTGCAGATGCTTGGACGTAGATGTTGCTTCAGGCTTAGAGAAAGAAGTTTCATCCTTATTTGTATTCTCCAAGTACACTCATCAGGCCAACAGATCACGTAATCGAATAAAAGAAAAAAATAAATAAACAAGTGCTCAAAGTCACATTCCATGCTCCATTGTTTTACATTTTAATCATTGGAAAGACTTAATTACAGGATTCAAATATACCCAACAAACAAGCAAATTAATTTTCACCTTAACCTTTGGAAGCCATGGAAGCCAGATACAGGCTTTATCCCGTCTGATCGATTCCGATCCCTCAGCTCGAATAGAATAGATTCCCATGCAAATTTGACCGGATCAATCTGTATTCCTGTGGAATCAATGCAGAAGCTTTTCCAGACCCTTCAGAGACAATTGTAAGATGAGGAAATGAGAAAATAATGATTTCAGGAAAAACACACCATCACACCTGATTATTTTAAATGAATTAGTACAAAAGAAAAATTGTGCATTTAAGCTGCTTTTTGTAAACACACGCAGAGGGGAGAGTAAATGAAAATAAAGAAGACAAAATAATTGTCAAAGTTTTATTTTCAAGTAAAAGCCTGAGTGAAGGCCTTTCCCTCGCTCAGCCCCGTCTCCGTTGTCCCTGCTGAGCAGAGATGGAGATGTGAGGGAGGTGGCTGCTCAGACTGGGTCTCTGACAACCGGGAGGCTCTTGTATTCTAGTCTTTAAACTATTAAACAACACGGGAGGCGTTGTGTGCAACATTCCCCTTTATAAGAAGAGCAGATCGAATTTTAAAGAAGAATAACAAGAATGAAGCGGTCACCTGCATAGTCAGTCAAACCCGTTTCAACTGCTATAAATTAGTAAACCGTTGAGGTATTGAAGCAGGGGGGGGGGGAGTTGAGGACATGAGCTGAGGACATGAATAAAAGACTAGAGAACAAGTGATCAGAGAAAGAGGCACCTCGAGGAACATTATGCAACTAATTAGGTTAATTAACAATAGGTCAACGTAATCATGGGTGTAAAAAGATCATCTCATAGAGGCTGAATCTCTCAGAAGTAAAAATGGGCAGGGGTTTACTCATCTCCAGGAAACAAACAAGCAAAGACAATGACAACACCAACAAAAAAAACATGTCTCCAAACTGTAAAAGGATTTCTGAATAACTCAACTTTATTCATAAACTTTGAAAACAACACAGTGGACCAAAGTGCTAAACACAAACATGGGTTCAGAGAAAAACATTCAAAATGAAAATTAAAAACATGTAAAGCGAATGTAAACCTAATAAAGTTCCTCAATGTCACTTGTCACATTGTAAATTTTTAAGTTTTATCAAATTATTCAGAGAATGTGGAGAAATCTGTGCACATTGGACAAAGCTTGACATCAATTTTTATTATTATTAACCTTTATTTAGCCAAGGAAAGAGACGTCTGAGGTTTAAAATCTCTTTAAAAGCTCATTTATGATGGACTGAGGCTAACTGGAAAACCGTCCTATGGTCAGAGCGCTTGGCTTGTTGCCAGTGCCCAGTTGGAAAGCCTTCATCTCTGGAAACATTACAGATGCTGATGAAAGGCATTTAGAAGTTTTAGAGCAACATATCCAACTTATGTCCCCATCCAACATCTTTTTCATGTAAGCTTGGCATTTATTTCTTTTATCACATTTTGCATAGAGTCTCAACTTCTTCGAAACTGCACATGCATCAGCAAAAGCAATACCTTTCCCATTTCATCTTGGCTTGTTTTATTATTCTATGACTTTTGAATTTGGACTCTATTTGAACTAATTGGAGTAATAGGATTAAAGAATGTAGCGAGTTAAAAGATTGAATCAATACACTGCAGAATATAAACTGGAGAAAGTCCCCATCTGGGTTTCCGCTGTACGATTTCAATGTCAAACATCTTTTCTGTGTCCTCCACAGCATATACAAAAAGAAAATGCGGAATATCTTACATCTTTGAATGTTCACTTATAGAGTACATCATTAGCATTTTAACACAATTCATACATTGCAGATGAGCGCATATTTTTGCGTTCCAGATTCAGCTGGCTGTGTTCCCTGAACCTGGGCTGCTTCTGCTGAATGTAATGCATGCTGCTTTGTCCTGTCTTTGACCAACTTTTTCCCCCAGTTGATATAATATGTGGGGAGGGTGTTGGGCTGCATTAAGCGCCATTGTGTTGCCTTGGCCGTGGACGCCAGGACGTTGGGCTTGGCACGAGGCCCAGAAACAAGGTGAGGACAAACACTCGGGACAAACACCCACAAATCTACAGATGCATATCTGCTACACAGAAGGAAGTGTAGTCGGAGTGTTTTGTGGTGGACAAGGGCTGTGGGACGCATGTGAACACATGTTTGACAGTGTGCACACGCGTATGAGCAGGTTCACCTTTCATCTACATCGAGATTTGAAAAGGCTTCACTTTTCACTTAAGTTCCCTAATTCTCCTTCACTTCATTTGTGCTCCATTTTCACTTGGCTGTTGGGATAACCTGGGAATGATAATGAAGAGGAGGGAGCCAGGAAAGAGAGAGAACAAGGGAGAGACGCAGAGAGGATGAGAGACAAGAAAACATCACAGGACATGTCTCCTTTTTCTATCTCCCCTTTGAATGTGTTCAGAATGGATTTAAGGCTTTTCGCTGAGTCTTTCAAGAGAAAATGGATCTTATTAGTGCTGATTGCTAGTCATAGGACGTTTCCTTCTTTGGGATCCCACCTTTGCTCACACTCACAGAGATGCACAAGGACTGGAGCAATAACCCTCCTAAAACTCCAGATTACATTATTTCAGAATGTTTTTTTTCTTTACCAGTGCTTTTATTAAAAAAAAAATAATTGTGCATTGCTTTCACGGTTCATAAAAAGAAACATTAGTAGAGGTGAGAGTAAAAAACACATTTTTCAGGCCCAACAGAAACTACTTTCTGCAAAGTCTTGTCACAGATTTGCAAAGTTAGAACCCACATCACCACTTCATTCTACTGTGCGAAAATAAATCCAAAATACGAGATACTGTAGTTGCCAGGTACCAGCTATCAGTAAAAACTATGTTTTATCCAGTATTTGAACATGGAAAATATTTAATCTAAGTTCTGGGTTCAGTGTCATGCAGAGCTAAGATCTTAAGTTTGTACTAACCCAGCGTAGGCTAATTGTGACTGATTTTTGATTTTCATGAGAGAGAAAGCAACAATGCCATCAGAGACGGTTGTTAAGACATTAAACCAACTGCGTTAGGCTCGGGGTTTATTTCTCCGCCTTTACCAATCCAGGAAATTGTAGATGCTAAATACAAATAAATGTCCCTTACATTGCATCATCTGTATAATTTGAGAATTTGTTACAGCCGATTGGTCAACTTCTCCAACACTGCAGCAGTGCAGCAGCCTGCAGAGCGACGCTGTCAGGTCACTTACCTCCTCTAGTGCCTCCAGAGGTCAAGTGTAAATCACACGTCAGTTACACATATTTTTTTGAGGACGTGAATGGCCGACATACCAAATGAACACAGGACACACATGGAAGCCAGTATAAGTATATCCCAGGCCTTAGATTAAACACATTTCCACATGACCACACTCGGATCAAGCAATCGCGACGGTTCAGTCAATGTGGAGTGAACTTGACTGGATACAGACTAGCTCAGGTAAGACATGCGTGCTAGATCGTACGTTTCCATTCCTGTTAGTTGCAAGTCAGTCATGCTCCGGGAATATTAGTCTGCATTTACCGAAAATGTTCTTCGGAAATCTAAAATTACCTGAGCTGTTCCATGCTGTCCGGTAATGCCAAGGTTGGATGGTTTCCTTCAGCTGCATAATCAATTAAAGAGATCAAGTGAGTGTATCATTTAAAGTTTGGCAATGAAAATGAACATTATTTGAGGGAGACAATCCAATCTGATCTGCTGTTATCAGTCTTTTAAATCTAACTGACTCTATCTTGGAAAAAGGAAAAATCCGTAATTAATTGATCTTGCCTGAAACAATGGCACCAATTGAATAATCCCAGCAGGACATATTTGTAGCCTACAGTAAAGCAAACTGCTGCTATTAATTGAAATGATTACAATTAATACGCAACCTAATTGAGACTAAATGCGTAGGATCACAGTGGGTCATGCAGTCAGAGAGTAGCCTGTACGCTCTGTGTCTTCTCTGTTTTGACCGCACACCTCTGTGTTTTGACAGTCTTGCCCTCTTCAATACACAAAGCAACAATTCATCCTGCGGAGAACAACGAGCAGACGTGGGAAAAGAAAAAAAAAGAAGCTTGGAGCGGGGCCGATCGATAAGCAGAGTCGGAGCTCTGATTTATTTACCGCTATGTGTTATGTAGAGGCGAGAGGAGGGAGAAGAAAAGCCTTCTGATATGGCCACAGGCAGCCGACATAATGGGGCCCTCTCAATCTTCTGTGAGTGGCTTGTTGAATTGTCAGGCAGGTTTCCGCCAATGTTCAAAAGCGCTATCCGATCAAACCCCTGAGACGCGAGCGACCAGACAGATGATTACTCACTGTAAACGATCCAGGAGGGGAAAAAAAAGAGAAATGACTACAGCAGATATTGATGACTCAATAGACTCAGTGACAGACGATTCCATTCGTGTCTAGATAAAGTGTTGACTGTCTTGGATCAATCATAATAAAGGCTTCTTATTGAGCATAAAAACCATGTTTAATATCATTAAATCCGAATCGAGCTTCGCCCCCTCCGTTGCCTCTGCCTCTTCCTTTCCTTCTTTCCCAGAAGCTTGCACAGATCTGGCAGCCTGCCTTCTAGAGTGCAACCATGTGAGCATGAGGCAAAAAGACGGTGGGGGGAGGGGACATGAGTTGTGTGGTTGTTGGTGATGGTGAAGGTTGGCTGGAGGGGGAGGAAAGGCATAGGTAAACAAAGGGGGGGTAACCTCAGAGGCAATCATTTCAGTTAAACTGTGTAAGTATGTAGGTTAAATATTGTTTCTTATTTATTTATCTTTTAATCAATTTTTGGGTAATTTCAAACAGTTTGGATGCTGCTGGTACTCTGCTAATGCCATCAGCAGTTAACTGATGTCATCCCATTTTGAGAAACTTCTCAATCTGGAGGGAATCTCGGGGCACTCAATGTCCGCATCAGCACGACTGACGATGAAGTTCAGCTCTGATGTAGCCAGCGAAGTTCTTAGAAAATAAACACAAACCCACCGATCTGTGTGGTAATCAGAATCAGAATTCTTGAATTCACCACGGATTCTGAAATAGAAAAAAAGAAAAACTGCGATACATTTTAAGCGGCTGTGCTGCATTTGCTGACTATACTATTAATTTTATGTGTTATTAGACGTATAACATCTTAGATGTGAGTGGGGGATTATTAAATACTCTGGTTGAAGAAAAGGCTTCAGTTCTGGAGCGTTTTTTTCTAACTTCAGTACTCCATGATGTCATAGAGAGTGGAATTTCCTTTTATGGTCATATTCTCCAGGCATTTTAAAAGCAAAAGTTTACAAATGTGCAGCAAAGATTAAGTATGTTTACTATCCCAGTGAATCTTATAGTACTCGTTACAAAGCATTTTGCTTTTGTTTTCCAGATGTCTCTGAAGAGATGCGTTTTTGTTTTAAGGGAATGTTTTCCGAGCATGGATCAGTAGATGCAGTTCGCTTTTCTGGGCCAGCGATGAAAGGGATATCATCATCATCTTTTGGCAACACTTTACAGAGGGCTGGTTTTCTGTACAAGGTTCGGCACACTGCTTGATTTACAAAAAGACAAACGCCAAAATTTGGCACAGTTCCATTGCTAGATGTGTGAGTCTGAACTGCAAGTAATAACTTGACTATCTGTCATGTTGGCAACTAGTGTGTGTGTGTGTGTGTGTGAGAGAACATTTTAGTGAAGTCATTGTTGGTACAGTAAATATAGTCTAAAAACCATCATTTTTGCTCACCACACCAAGACTGTCTAAATATTTGACTAATTTCAAATTAGTTAGGCAACAGCTTACTTGTCTAGCTCACTCAGCAATTTACCCCACTTTCTATATATATATATATATATATATATATATACATATATATATATATATATATATATATATATATATATATATATATATATATATATATATATATATATATATATATATATATAAATAAGAGAGAGAGAGAGAGAGAGAGAGAGAGAGAGAGAGAGAGAGAGAGAGAGAGAGAGAGGTTCTTCTCCATTGCTCCCTGCTCAATTCAGCAATATAAACAAGATCCTGAAAAACCAATTCCTTCTGAGCCTGAGCTCATTTACTGCAAGGAGGACTAAAGCAAGGTGGAAAACTCTGCTGCACTATGAAAAATCTGAATTTTAAATTCTTCATGGATGCTGCATCCTAGGAAAAGGACCATTCAGGTTATTATCAGTATGCTGCTCAAAAACCAGAAAACATGAGGATGTTGGGTATTTGCACATAGCAACAAATCAAAGAAAGGTACTCTCTATATATATATTCCACATATACAACCCATGCTGTCATCTAGAAATGTTTTTCTCAATATATTACTTATTACAGCAAGTTCCTTTAGACACTATTTTAGGTTCATAATGAAATTAAAACTAGAAAAAACACAGCTAAATTGTGAGGCGGTTGTTGAGCGCAGGTCCAGTTCAACTCTTAGCTGAGGTTAATTTTTGTACGGAAGGCCCTCTAATAGGACGGAGACCTGTCCAGAGTATACCTTCACTTCCTCGCTCAGTGAGAGATTTAGTAGGGTCCAGCATCACTATGACCCTAGATAGGATAAAGTACTAAAACAAGTATTTCAAACCCTCTTTCCTTACCACTTGGCTGCCAAAAACTGCAAAAACTGCTTGTGTTTATTACTATTATAAAGCTGGAGAAGAATGCTCTGATGCACTGGAGTCATTAAAGATGGGTAGCAAACCAGAAGGTGGACTGCATTGGTCATACAGAATTGTGAACAGACTTATTTGGCTCAGTGTTAATCCTGCAGTAATCAAAGTCTACGTGTGATTCACTGCCCCTAATTTTGCCATTCTAGACTTTTGGTCCAGTTTTGGTTTGGTATGCTTTCTCGTCAGAAAGACTGCATCAGAGTCCACACCCAAGCGCAATTAATGTGTTCACTAGAAGATATTAAACATACCATAAAGGCCAACAAAACGTAGTTGCTTTTAAGAGGACTAAAGCCTATCAGTGTCATAGCACCCTTAGTCTTTCACATAACCAGGACAATCTCATGTTTTATTTCATCCTTGATTAATTTTCCATCTTCTTCTCCAGGAGTTTTACATTTGAACTGTCAGAGAGGCTGAGAATTTTTGTGAAGATGCTTTAAAATTTGTCCCTTTGTATTCCAGAGATTACTCCAACTCACGTCTAACATTAATGCGTTCCTTTAGAAGACATTAATCCCATCTTCCTTCTTATCTCCAGGGATTTTTTTTTTCCAGCATGCTTACACTTAAGTAAATGACCAAATAAGCTCTGGAAGTCAATTTAAAGATGTCTAATTTGCTTCTAAATGTATGCTTTCATAGTTATATAAAGCAAGCGGGGCCCCGCGGGGCTCCAACCTTAAAACCAGCCGCTATGAATAGTGGTGTGAAGAGATGGCTGACAAGAGTTTCTAAACTTATATACAAAGCCTGTCACAGTCAGTACATGAAGATCTCAGGTAACCTCCCCCTTGTGGAAACACACATCCCCTTTAAATACTCTGCACTTCTCATAAAGAGCAAACATGACTGGAGGTGTTGCTGAAGAGTGTTTCTGAATTACCTGTGTTTATGTTAGTTGCAGTTTAATTAACAGAAAAGAGAAAATATGTAATAAACTCAAAATTATACCTGAGGTTGGATGTTTAGAAATGCAAATCAGGACCAGGAGTATGTGTGATCCAGGTGGTAATGTGACAAACCTTTAGCAAAACAAAGGGTTGACACTCATCTCGTCAGTCAGTCCATCTCAAGCCCCTCCATCCCCAGTCCATCCCAGTCCCTGCCACATCCTCTGGAAATGCTGGAGGCTTTCGCCTGGAGGGCCACCTGACTGACAGCTGTTGATTTGGATCTCCCCATCACATGCCAGATAAAAGAGGGATTCAGGACTCATCCCTGCTTCTCGCTCTCCTCCATCCCTCCCCCCAGTCCCCGCTGTATACGCAATTCCCAGCCACCGGACTTCTGCAGGCCCTCCTAATGAAGTCATCCCAGTAAACATGATTGGGTGAGATTGTCAACACACCACCATCAGCACTGCTGCTGTTGCTGCCAAGATCCCCGCTTTAGTCTCACACATCTAAGGTCTCCCATCCCCCATGTCCACCGAATGCATCCATGTGGAAACAGCAAGTGGTTGTGTGCATTTTCCATGTGCATCCATCCCCTCGCTGCATGTGAATATGTGTCTCTACACCCAACACACATGTGCTGTGTGGGTAACGATGTGTGTTCTTAACTAAACTAACGCAGCCTGACTGCTACTAATTGGATGTCTCCATCGGTAGTTATACACAATGTGGCACCAAGTCCGAGAGAAAATCACACAGGAAACTACTCGTTTAACACCGCGGAGAAAACGGAGCAAGAGCAGCATGGAGGGAATCTCCCAGCACAGATGGAAACATCAGATGTTGATCAGATCTTGATGTGCTGTAATAAAATCAGTCAGAACATGGGAATCAAATTATTTCAACCTGTCCATCACTGCCTGGAAAGACAAGTGGCTTTGATGAGAAATGATCTGAAACAAAAAAGGCTGTCAGCAAATGAATCTCTCACAATGTCAACCTAAAAAGAAAAAAATAAATAAATAAACTCCTCCATCACAAACATTTTAAAAAAGGAAAACCTGTCTTTGTGAAGGTCTCTTGCACAGCCTAATGCACATCACTGTTCCTGATAGTTCACTCAGCGACACCTCCTCAGTAGGAATCCTCCAGAGACAACCTCACTGGCTGTCAGTTGGTCGGTCTGCCACTCACCGGTAACGCGACAGCCCGTCCCCAAGTGCCTCTGAACATTCTGCAAGCTTCACCAACCTGACAACAACAACAACAAAAAGAAAGAAGAAGTGCTTCAGAAGGTACCCTCCTGTGACACCTAAAAAGGCTCGTTTTTAATTTTTTTTTTTCTTCTGCTGAGGGAGATGGGCATTGGAGTGAGGATGAGTCACGTCTGACTCCCTGTTATAGAGGGGGCTTTGCAATCAAATAGATCAGCTTTTGAGGGCCTTTGAATTTCAAGGGTGGGCGCTCAGGAGACTCGTAACAGGAGGGCTTCACAGATAACAGAGAGCTGTTAAACCTAAAGAGAAACCCTGATTCTGATCAGTTAATGTCACCATCTAGATTAAAGCCTTTACAAAAAATTGGAAGAAGAATGAGATAACATTAGTAGTGTTTTCTTAGAAAAACACAACATTAAATATAACCCCAAGGGGTGATCAATGAAGTCCAAGCAGATCTGAAGCCAGAGGCCCAAGCCTGGATGACTTCAACCATGTGCCCCGTATATGAAATATTAACCAATTTAGCAGACATTGAAATAATATCAGACTGATGAATCGTGTTGAGCTTCTTGAAGACAGAATATATTGGCCATAAAGGCTTTAAGGATCAGACCTTTAAATGCCACTGGCCCGTAAATTTGGAACGGTTTGATGAATCACAATTTTTTTTTTTTTTTTTGTAAAATGTTTATGAATTATGCCTGGAGATAAAGCACAGCGTGACAACTGGGGGAAGTGTATTTCCTTGGAGGAGGAGCTGGAGGAGGTGGCCAGGAGAAGGAGGTTTGGGCATCTCTGCTAGGCTGCTGCCCAAACCCAGAAAAGAGGTCGATGGATGGGTGGTTGAATGGATAGATGGATAGATGGGGGAAGTTTGTTTTCCTGACCATTGTTCCCAAACACTGAGGGAATCCATCCATCCATCCATCCATCCATCCATCCATCCATCCATCCATCCATCCATCCATCCATCCATCCATCCATCCATCCATCCATCCATCCATCCATCCATCCATCCATCCAACAATGTCCTAGAGATTGATTTTAAGATCGGTTTACTAGTGTATAAAACTCTTAATGGACTTTGTCTTTACCTCTCAGAGTTGATTATATTTTATAACCCTCCTCTGTTTTGAGCGCCCGACAACAGCTCAAAGTCTGGCCGATTTTAAAAGGCAACTCAGAACTCATATTTTGAATTTAGCTTTTAATTAAGCTTTTATGATTCTTAATTTATGATTTAACAATATTTTAGAGTTTTATTGCAATTTCATATATTTATATATATGTTTATGTATGTGTGTATAAATGTATGCATGGTTTAACCATGCCCGTTATATTTTTAACGTTTTTAGTAAGTGTGTATGTGTGCCTTGTTGTGTTTCTGTATGCGATGGGTGAGCTGAGAGGGTTTTTTTTTCATTTTCTTTTTTCTTATATCTAATTTTTTGTGTTTTTGTTTGTTATATAAAGCAATTTGTGTTGCACGAGTTGTATGAAAAGTGCTATACAGTAACGTTTGATTGATTGAATGCTATGTGTAATGTGACTTAATGTCAATAAAAGGAGACAATATCGATATTCTGAAGTCAGGATAGCTGAGGTTTCTCCAACTTTGGAATTCTGACTTCCATTTCCAGCAAAAGTTGGTGTTTTTACAAAGAATGTCGTACTGTCCATCAAAGTTTTATTAACTGTAGATTATTATATCACAAGATACAGGCCAAAGAGTATCTTTAGACCACACCCATCATTTGGATTGGCACATATGTTTAAAAAAGATTGTGTAGTAAAAATTGTTTCAACATCAGCCTGTTCAATAAATTAAGAAGCACAGATTTTGTGGAAATCAGTTAAAATGAAACACTAATTTATTTTACTTCTACTATTTGAAATTGGTTAGAAAATATTAATAGGAGAGGAAGGTTTGATTCACAAAGAATCTGTGAAAAATAAAAACTGTTGCTTTACTCTTTGTGGCTGTATGGAGATATGACCAAAATGTAAATCTGCTCATTACAGTGGCACCTAGAAGTCTGCCAAGTTGATCAACCATCAAAGATCTTTAGATGTCATGAAATTGTCACGAGTTTCGTGTCTGTACAGTGCTGCGTGGACCCCAGATTAACAAATCTTTTCTCTTAACCAAAACTTATTTCCGTTTCTGATTTACAATTTCTACAAAGTGTCACTTATTAAGCCTCTGGCTCTTTTTATTTGCATAAAAATAAATGCAAGGCATTATCAATATCCCAACATCATGCATTATTAAAGATAACACCATTAACATAATACTATATTACCATAATCAACACATTTGCAAGGGAGATTGGGTAAACTATGCCGAATCTCCATACAATTTCAAAAGGTAAAGTCATTTCACTCAAATACACGATCTTTTTCTTTTGCCAGTAGGGAGCTTTGTGAAATCTCACATTAATCTTATTGACAGTGTAAGTTATTCTTATTCAGAAGATGGGACATATGCTTATTTAGGTTACATCCGCGCAGTGGTGCAGAGCACAGTATGAGCAGGTGTATAGTGCTCACTTACCAACCTCTGGATCCTCTGTTTCACATCATTTAGCAGAGCACCCAAGCCATATTTATTCTCCTATGATGGGTTAGTTGGGGTAGCTAGGTTTTACGCATGAGGAGTGGAGATCGGTGGGGGTTAGTGTCTGCCAATCAGAGTCGCTTCACGATGGGTCATGCCTTCGCCTTCCAAAGGGGCAGATTTTAAAAAATGCCTTCAGCTCTACCTGCCCTGTCAGTTTACCTCGGTTAATAACTTTGGATTGGATTTTGGATTATGAATTTGGAATATTAAATAAAATTTAGAAGAAAAATGACCCAAACAAGTTGAATATGCTACAGGAAGTCAAGTTTGTTATTGTGAATATTTGGCAGAAACCTATTTAAGATATCTATCGTCAACCTGCTCGTCATGCATTAAAACAGCGTAAGAGCAAACACACAAGCAAACTGTACTTGACAAATCATGCAGATTTTATTATGATTTATATATTGGGCTACCCATACTTTAGAAAATGTATTACAGGACCTCATAGTGAGTGAATATTTACGTTTGAACAAACTGAACAATTCACCTACATTTGTGATAATCTCTAAGTCGTCTCATCCTTTACTGTCCTGTGAGATAATGTTCATTTTCTGATTATCTTTTCTTCCTGAAATCAATGCAAGTGGCAATCCTACTGGCCCATGTCTGTTTAACTGCTGGAGCAGTCTTATATATCACTGTTTATAACATCCTAAATGATGCACAAAGAAAAATATACTTTGATTATAGATTGAAAGTACATCATGTCTGCAAGAACCCACTTACATCCATTCAATTTATGGATAATTATTGTTATTAATATCTTTGTTTTTAAACTTAAATACATGTGTCTTTATACAATACAAGTAAATGTATGCATATTCTTTGGAATTCAGTGGTTTTCTGTATTAATTTTCCATCAAATGTGTTGCGATCTTCATTTAAGTCAAAATGACAAGATGTGCTTAAACCGATAAAACACAAACAATTATAATTTGTAAATTGCCCCAACCGCAGAGAAAGATGAACAGAACATGTTTTATACTCTGAGGGAATCATATCCCTCTGCTAATTATAAGAGAAGATTGCGGCTCCATGTCATTATAAGAGCTAACTAGTGTTTTAATGCCCTTTAAGGCAAAGAACGTCTCTGCAGTGCCTAGTTCATATCTCAAAGTGCAAAACTACTCTTGTTCTGAAGGAATATATATATTTTGTCATTACTAATTGAACATTGTATGATTTTTTTTTAATATTGAGTCTCTAAAAACTTGTAAACATTTTTTCTTAAGTTTTATTTAATCTCATGTAAAGATATCATAACATATAACGTATCCCAACTCCAACAGCAGACAATTTAGGCAGTCAAAGACTGTAGATGGAATGACAAGAATGAAGGAGGGCAAATGGAGTAACCCCGGACTTGTTGTTGTGAAGGAGTGGATCTGCACCCTGGATTTAAAAATGCTTTTGAGTTTCTTACCATGTTGCTTTCCAACAGGGTTCAGACCGGCTGTTTCCAGGGTGCAATGGCCACAACACACATGGATTTCCACCACACCACATCCACAAACATGGATTTAATTAACTAATAGCAATAAAAACGTTCCCTCACAGTATTTTCTACAGAGAAGCACAAATGTCAATCAAGATGTGAACTTTGACTTAACCGTTACTCAGCATATAAATGCATGCACGCATGTAAACAGTATGTTTCTGTTGGAATTATGTGTTGTTTTATGATACAACCAATATTTCTGTAGCAGCTGAAAATGAGATTACCCTAGATGGTTTGTCAACGAAGACGTTTTACCTATCCTCCAAAAGGCTTCTTTATTTCTGACTGATAAGAAATTAGACACTTTTAAGTCCATAATGTCGACATTACTGTTCTCATAAGAGTGTATTTTACTACCGAGTCATGATCAGTCGATGAGCTGCTTCTTGGGTTGTGTCATGTATTTGTCGAGTTGTAGTTTAGTTTCTCCATTGTAACCTCTCTCTATACGCTCCTGCCACATATTGAAGGACGATATTTTCGTACTAACCCTCTTTACCTTTCCAGATTTCTTAGCTCACTCAACAAAGGTCCAGTTAAAATATCAGTAAAGTTTCTAAATCTTGCAAGTCGTTGTCTGCCTGTGTGGAGCTGTGGAGGAAAGTTATAGTGGGTTTTAATGTTGTTTTGTGGGTGACATAATTCATGAGAGCAGTGGAAGTCATCCAAAAGAACATTGTGGTGCTTAAAATCAAGCAGTGTCTTTTAAGTTGCAAAAAAAGAACAAGAAAAGAAAAGTTCTGCTGTGATCAAATGTCAGTACACACTAATGTTAACTGCTCATGTTAATTTCACTGTCGGCAGGAGGTCCTGAGCTGGAAATTGAAGATGGCGTGGGATGCAGAGGGACACCACAGGATGGAGGACAGGGTGCACAAACATCTCTCCGTTTTACCGCACATTTGAAAATGAAAGGTGTTGTGGTTCGTACAAGAACTCACTCTAGCACACACACATCTATCCATTCTTGTGTTCAGTATTGCACAGCTTGCCCCAATGATTAGCACCCTTCACAAATTGTGTGGTTGGTGGTTCGATTCCTGGCCTCAAAGACCACACATCAGTGCGCTTGGGTTCGATGCTGAATCTCACATTGTATCTGATGCATTCGTCAGGGTGTGATTGTGTATGACTGACAGAAAAAGCACTCCATTGACACATCAGACACATCTGTAGAGATCTCTGTGGACTAAGAGCGTGTAAAAGTGCTTTAGGTGTTCAACAAGGCTAGAAAAGCACGATATAAATGCTGTCAACAAAGGTGAGGCGATGCTGAGGCCTTCACGTGTGGAATTGGCATGTTCTTTAGGCGCTTCCCCAGGTTTCTCCCCAAAACCGAAAGCATATGTTCGGTTGATTAGTGATTAGGTTGTGTGCAAGGTTGTTTTTGTGCATTTGCAATGACTAGACGACCTGTCCGGAGCACGTCCTGCCTCGCGCCCTCTGACAGCTGTAGTCTGCTCCAGCACCTGCGACCTGAAACTGTGTGAAGCTGGTATGGGAAATTGATAGATGGAATGGATGTCTCCCCCAATTTAATTACATACCCCATGGTTAATTAAGATCAATTACTTCCTTTTTATTTGAACGTCTTTGTGTAAGGTAAAAAAGCTCAAAGCACCATTTCATTGGACCACATGTTTTACCGTTTACTTGCATGCACACAGATATTTCAGTTACATATTACAATATGCAATACTCGAGTGTTATTTTTATCATTAAATCAGAAAGGTGTGAGTTTTCAAGTAATATACAAAGTGAAGTAAAGTGCCCCCGATAAGACAAAGCAAATGCACTTAGCATGTTTTCTCCTAGTTAAGATTCCCTCTCTGCACTAATACCATGTTTCTAAGCGTCTGCTGGAAAACAAGTGGAAGGTCAAGAACACGAACAATAGATGTTGATTCCAATTATGTGTAAAGCATTGAACAAGATGCGCTAATGATGGCATTGTCGGGAGAAAAAAGGTGTTTATGTGCTTCTTGCTTTCCCAAAGCCCGTGAAACAGTTTATTAAGCAAAGGCTCTATTTCCATAAAGGCTGATAAGACTTCAAATGATTCACTGAAAAACAGTCCCTACATCAGCCTGGCAAAGCGGTGTGCATATTTATCTCTCTCGACGCTGGGAGACAATCAAGACAAAGATGATAGCAAATTTTGAATTGAAGCATACAGACATAATGAATTGCAGCTACTTCAGGAACATAACCAGACAAAATACTTTCTTTCTTTTTTTTTTTTTAATCCCCAGCTTCTTGTATTTACACACACACATATACACACACAAAAAAAGGCCATCTTTTTCAATTAATGAAGCAGGGAATTGAGTCCGAGGTCCGGCGGGACATGAATCAACCAGGATGGCTTGAGGGCCCAATCTCACACAGAGTCTAAGCTTCAGTCTACATGGAGGAATTTCTCATTCAAGGCCTCAGCACCCCCACCGCCACCCCCCCGCTTTCCGCAACCGTCTTCCTCCAAACTCATCCATCCATTCCTCAAGCTAAGGTGAGCTGCTTCAGTGCAGACCGCTATTAGCGGAAGGGGGAGATAAAACTGTAAGTGTTGCTCCCAATTAGTGCATCAGTGACCGCTCTGCGCCTCCTCCACAGCAAGGCCTGCGAGTTAGGGAAGAGATGGGGAACGAAGGGAGGAGGGGCGACCTGAAGATGCAAGGAGGGGGGACAGGAAAAGGAGAGTATGGCGAGAAAATGACGGCTCTGGAAAGGAATAAAAAAGGGACTGGTGTAGAGAGAGAGAGGAAGATAAAGAGAGGGAAAGAGATGAAGCAAGGAGGGGGGGGGGGGCAGGGATGCTGGCATTGAGGGAGGAGGAGGGGGAGACAGAAAAGTGACTCAAAAAATGGCTTAAGCATTCATTTTGAGTGACGAGACAGGTCCTATTAACATTTAACAGCATTTGCGCAACTTGGTGTGGAGGTTAGGATGCAAATGAGGAGGAATTAAAACTGGCCAGAGGTTTGTCATTGATGGATTGCAGTCTGGTGCTTCTCACCACTTCCTAGTGTCCATCACAGACGATTACTGTATAATTAAACCTTATTTCTGGACTCTCCGACGCATAATTACTTGTGTGGGAATGTAACCATCATCTAAAAGCTCCGGCAAAATGCTTTAGCATTTAGTCTGGCAGGCTGTAGTAATTTCACAGACCAGCCAGACAGATAGAGCCATCTGATCGGCAAAAGAACAGTCACTTTTAATAAGAGGTGGGGAAAAAAATATTAGGCGACAGTGTGCTGATTATAGGAAAATTAGGCTTTCAAGTGGTAAAGCCCTTTGTGTTATTTGCATAATTTATTCCAGCTTTACCCCCTGTTCAACCACCTCTTGATTTTTTTTTTCTTTTTGAGCTGTGGGCAATTTCCTCTCCTATTTGAATAGCTTGCACATTTAAGACTACTTAAGGAAAACGAACGCTTAGCATATTTTAATTGTTGTGCAAAAGAGTGAGCCGGGGTGTGAGGCAAAGCCGGTGGTGCCGGGACCCTTTAAAGTGCAGAGGATACAATGGCGTTGTGGCAGATAACCTCCGGATTCACACGTGGAGACCTTACTGTGCGGATTCAGACAAAGAAAGAATGTAAACTTTTAAATTCTGAGAAAAAAAAAACAAACAAAAAAAAAAAAACGATGAAAATTGAACCCCAAAACCCAACTTCCACACTCCCATTTGTATAAAAAAAACTTTCAGGGTCAGTTTGTCAATATCATTTCCCATGATGCTCCCCTCCCGCGGAGTCGAGCCGAGACCAACCACAGCTTCACAATTTTGGGTTATTTACTGATCAGCTTGCTGCAATAGAAAAAGAAATCCAGCAAAACGGCCACATTTATTCTTGGTGGTTGTCATGGAATCTACGTGATGGGCAATAAAAGCTTGCCATAAATAATTCCTGATGGTTATAGGATATTTCAAAGTGGGAAAATAAAACAGCAGCCCTTGCTGTACTTTAACCTCTTGTGAAGAGTTTCTCACAGATAATTATAGAGGCTATACGCCAGCGTCCCACACCTCGCCAGCAGAAATATAATGATACACTGGAAATGTAGCAGGCAAATGCACATCATTTTCATTAAGAGCGCTTGCATAATCCTAATTCTTTGTGTTGGCGAAATATAATGAATGCTTTAATGTTTTGCTCTTGCCACTCTTAGCACAGCAAGACAAATGAATTGTTACATTTTAATGAGAGAAGCGACAGCATTGGCTTCCTGCACAACACGGATGATTTTTTAATTGCACACAAGAGTGACTAACTCAAGGCTCATTAAGGCGATTTATCAGCTTGGCCATTTCTTTTTTTTTTTTTTGGCAGGACAATACAATTATTTTTCCATTGCACTGATGAATAGATTCTGTATTAACCTTTTCTTCCCTAAAGCCATCCAGTAACAGAAAAGAAGACATGTTCAAGATATAACCTCCCAAGAAAATGTCTTTAATGAATCGTTTGTTGCTGCTTGTACCTCAGATTACATGAAAATACATTTAAGTTGACTGCAAGTATGGCAACATATTCACACATATAAACAAGTGGTGCATTTGTATTGTATGTATAGATATGTACAACAGAAACACGTTACACTCTGGTTTAAAGTTGTGCAAGTGTGTTATATATCCTAACAATTTATAAAATTCAACACACTAAATAAAACAAAAAAGGAGTGTGCCCACATATATACACATTCACACGCGAACAACCACAGTAGTTCACAAAAGATTAAAGCAAATGTATTGGATTATACATTTCCAGGTCACCTTTAGTTTGACCCCAACCGTTCATCCCTCACAAGTTGCTTGTGAGTGCGTTTTTCACGTTAGTGTTCTCAAATGAGTGTGTGTTTTGCAAATGTCTTAGATATGACACATAGTGACATACACACCCACCCCCACACACACACACACACACACACACACACACACATACACTCTCTAGGCTATGCTGTAGCCGGCGGTTGCACCATCAGCTAATTGTTTTAGGTACAGTCATCTGAGGTAGACTGCGCAAAACTTCATGGTGTCATCCTCTCTGGTTCTTTATCTTTTTATTTTTTTTTTCCTTTATCAATACGTTTTTCACAAATGTCTGAAATTTGGAAAAAGACATAAATCAAATACCACAAGTGTTTTTTTTTTTTGTTTGCTTTCTTTGTTTTTTTTGTTTTTGTTTTTTTTTTATTTTACATTTTTTTAATTTTTTTTTTTTTTGTAGCCATGAGGTAGAGATGCGTTTAAACGACTAAATTTAAAGAAAGGTTTGAACACAGCGTCGGAAACAAAAAAGATCAAGACACAAAAGGAGAAACCACAAAACAAAGCGTGGCATTGACCGGTGCGTTTCAAGTCGTTTGATCAGGCGGCTGTGGAGAACGAAGGGAGAGGAAGCGGGCCGCTGCTGTTCTGTGCTCTGAAGTGCACTAGTAGGTTTTTCAGTCCGAGGAGACTCGCTCTCCCGAGGATTTGCTGACAGAAGGAATTCTGGCACAGATTGTTTTGAGGGTGGTTTTCTGACGAACTACTACCCTCCCCACCCCATCCGGCGCTGCTGCCATGTTGACTGACTATCTCTCCTTTGCCTCAGTTTTGCTGATAGTCAGCATAACCCCCACCACCCACAGCCTCTCAACATCAGGTGCTGCACCGTCGGTGCACAGGAGACGACACCACAGCGGGCCCGCACATACGTTACACATTCCCTCTTACTTTCAGGATCATGTATAAATGTTTGGTAAACACACAACAAAGTGCAACAAATGCCATTGAGACCGTAACAGAACAAGAGTATACCTCCCCCCCTAAAAAAAAAAAAAAAAAAAAAAAAGAGCATTTAGTACGCGTGCAATAAACTACCTTAGGTACTTTCATGCCACAACAGTAGAGCTAAAGCACAGCCTCTTGTGACAAGGGAGCAACAAAAATACATTCCAACGTAACACAGCGGGCAACAAATGACCCTGCGTTGAAGAACCTAGAAGACCTGTGCCGAACATAATCGAATATTCACACAACTGGACTATGATTATTTGCATCACATTGTGTCTTTGACAGCGGCGACAACACATTTATACGCAAAAATGACGGACACGGGTTTGGATTTTTTTTTCTCGTTTTCTGTTGGTTATCCTAGAAGAAACAAATCATTCTGATGACTGCAACCTGATTTGGCCTTTTGCTGATTATGTATTGCGCAGGTCTGCTGGTTGGACAATATTATAATGGTAAGAATAATAATACTAATTAGATCACAGAGTCTATAAGAATAGATTGTATAAAATGGCCCGTCACCGTTGTTGATTTTCTTTTTTTCCGCTCTTGAAATATGCTCTGAATGAATGACAGTGTAATTAAAAAAAAAAACAAAACAAAAAACAACTGTTGACAATGCAGGTCACATCTATTGTGCAGTAACTATTAATTTCATTTAAAGTCCAACAGCAATCACGGTGTTGTCTTGCGACTTGTAAGTTGCATGTTTCATTTTATTTCTGACATTTTAGTAACTTCCTTAGAAGAACAGCCATTTCTGCAAAGTTGTCATGGTTACTTTGAGGGAAATGTTGAAATCTGGACTCGTTTCAACAAGTACCTGAACGAAGATGGTTGAATTCTGACACCAAAAAGAAAGACCCGTGTCCAAATAAACAGCACTTTTTAATTAGTGTAGCCTTTCATAATTTTCTTTTATCCAGTCTGCATTTTTGCAGTTTTGATAAATAAACAGTAGATTATACACTGCTTCAGTGCATAAATATGATAAAAGTGCTGAATGCAAAAGGCCACGGTCAAAAATGTGTTCATTTATTCAATAGCCTGTCTTTCTAATTACTGTGAATGTTTTTAGTCATTGTCAGAAAGTAGGACAAAACACAGTTGGTTGCTTTTCATGAAGATGACCATGAAAAATAACTCACCAAGATCATTTTTTCTTGAGTTTTTAAGAGACAAAAATGTCTGTTATCATATCTGGACATCAGATTCCAATAAAGCCGAAAAAGCTGTACTATCATGATTTTAAGATTGTTTTCTTTGCCTGGCTTCCACCTTGAATGAGTGAATATTAAGATAGATATTTGATCAAACTTTTAATGACATCCATGCTTGTTTTCCAGTTTCTTCAAGATACAATCAAAAAATACAGGGACGTCATCCATACGGGTCTCCTTAAAATGTTCTTTTTTGCTTTTTTTAGGGAGATAAAGCTAAATTGAGGCTTTTGTTTGTGCTTTTATTTTGTGTGCATAACACAGATTATTTAAAAAAATGGTCGCAAATCAGCCACTACTTAATTAGTCTACCTTTAATGTTATCACTTCGCCTAGAAATCTAGACGTACCGCTAGCAAATTTAAATTTGGTTTGCAGGTATGTCTAGCGACCATCCACTGGAGCTTATTAAAGTTGCCCTAATCAGCCAATCTAATCAGCCAATCAAATGACTATATCCTTGTAGAGAGTCTGTGGGCGGGTTTAACATGATGACGACAGAGCGTTGACGTAAGGAATAGTGTCTGTTTCAATCGACTTTGGCATCGACAGGAAAAGATTCTTATTTTTCCACAAAAATTTAACAGAAGATGGCACTCGAATCATTTCTTTGCAAGGTAGATGCATTTGGTGTTTTGCGTCAGGCTACGGCAAAAGTTTAATTTACTCTTACACAACTCTCTCTCCTTGTGGACTCATTTTCATCGCTGTGATTGGTTGTAGTGCTAACCAACTTGACAACAACCACTGGGATCGCCCCATTGATTGGGAGTCCCCATGGATCTTTTCATTTTTTTTTTTAGACCCTACATATTTCTGCATTTGGTCTGCTCTATTATGCTAATTATCACTGTACTTTTTAATCTGTATTTAAATAATGTTATTGGGAAACAAATGGATGGTAATTTAAAGTTTCTTAAAATAACAAAACTAAAGTTGCCTCAGGCTTTTGTAAATTACTGTATATTTCCTAATTTTTATTTAACAAAATGGCTGTTATAAATGAAATCTTGCTTTTATTGACATAAATAAAGCAGTAGTTGAAATTTGATTTTCCCAAGCCTATTTTCCTTCCTTTTAATGGTGCGAATATGAGGAGGAAATTGAAATAAAAGTTTTAAGTAGCAAGAAAATGTGACATTAGTTGGACTTTAAACTATAGCCGCTTCCTTGATGCTAACTGAAAGAGCGATACGCTGAAACAAACAAGTAAACTAAACCCAAACAAGTCAAATGGACTAATTAGCTGAAAACCTTCACAGAGACAAGAAATTGTTTTTGTTTTTATCATTGGGATTCAAAGAACTTAGCTACACGTGCACCTAGGAGTCCAATCTAAAGCGAAATCTCCCTAAAACCTCCTTTTACGTCTTAATTTCAAAGTTCATGTTGTAAAGCGAATAAAATGGCCAAGATTTTAAGCAAAGTCTAGGTCAAAACCATTCTTGCATTTAGCCGTCCAAATTTAAGGCGACATTAGCCTGTTAGCCGATTCCCTCTAAAATTACCTTTCATATTCTTTGTACTATTATTCTTTTACAAATCGAGCAAATATAAAAAAAAAAAAATCTGACTTTGTAACACTTGTTAAAGGTATTAGCTTGAGCTTGTCATGCATCTCTCAGTAAGAAAAGCACTTCCAAATATTCCGAACATTTCCTTAAATTTAGTCAAGCAAACTGTATCCAAATCAAAGAACGGGTTGCACAAAAAATATAAAAAACAAGTGGATATTTTGCACAGAAATTCGCTGATAAACTAATGGAGCTTCCATACAGCCTGACAATATATCCTAGATCATGTTATATAAACAATGAAGACTATGGTTTTCTTTATAAATGTACAATAACTGCCACCCAAACACCTCATCTCTAAACCCTCCCCCCAAAAAAACCAAACTGGGCATCAACACAGTATAACATTTTTTTAAGAGCAATGGAAATAGGTTTGTAGTCAAGTAGAAACAGGTAACTAAAGCACCCGCCGAGGAAAAGAAAATGAAAATACATAATTTTATTCTCACTTTAGATGTGCTCCGTAGGTGGAGAACACATCTATTACATTCACTGTCACCTCTTTGCTATAAATCCTAGCGACTTGAGGTACACCTTAGACTGCCAGATTTTTTTTTATCTCAAACCTTAGTGCTTTACGTCAAGATATCTTGAGGTACTGTACAATTTACAAACGCTTTCCTGAGTGTTTTTTTGTTCATTACGTTTGTTCGTTATGCAGACACAAAATGAGAGGAGATGAATGACAGGGGCCAGATGATTGCCAACCCAATGGATTACTGTGCCTAGCAATACAATAAAAGATGATTAACCACCACTGATGGCAACTGTCAATCTGTGTTTTTCAGACTCACCGCTGAAGTTTTAAAGCTCTTCATAATCGTCAGCTCATGCCGTGAATGTAGATTGTGAGGCAAATTAAGAAAAACAATTGAAAGCACCACTTCAGGCACTTGGATAGCCAACAAAATCTCAAGAACAACAACATACTGATATTTACACAGACACTAGGTCATCTCTTGTGCAGCCAACTTGCTTGCAGTGTGTAAACAATGCCTTGCTTTCTGGAGTGTCGAGCATTCAGATTAAAACTCCTCTCATTAACTGCAATTGTCTCATCAAACCAGGTCTCTGGGTGTATCTAAAACCCTCTTGAGAGAACACAGTGGACTTGTGTTGGCCTTCTATGTGCCTTTCCCTCCAGCACAATGCTTTTGCCCTGAGGGGAGGAATTGCAGGAGCCTCTTTTTCTCAAGGACGGCATCTATCTTTTCAGTGACTGCAGCCGAACATTTTGTTCCACTCGGTGTAAGTGTCAATCTCTTTTTGTGATATACTGGCTTGGAATTTACAACAGGCACTGTCTATGTCCTGGTAGGTGAGGGGCCTAATCTGACCCCTGGGCATCATGCCCGTCATGTCCATGCTCTGTGCAGAGACGTGCAACAGACCTACAAGGGCCTCCTGACAGAGTCTTGCCAGATCCAGTCCAGAGAAACCCTCAGTACGCTGGACCAGCAGCGCCAGCTCCTCCTCACTCAAGCAGTATTTGTGCTGAGACTGAACCAGAACCTGGTTAATGATCTGGTGCCGGGCAGCGTTATCCGGCAGGGGCACCAGTACCCTCCGAGCAAAGTACCGGCGCAGGCTTTCGTCCATGTCCTGTGGTCTGCTTGTGGAGCAAACCACCAACACTTGGTTGCCTCCATCCTCACCAGAACCCATAAGAAGTGAGTCCAACTGGGCAAGAAGTTCTCCCTTCAGTCGGTTGAGCGGACTCTCTTCACTGAGGTGGGCTGACAAGAGCATGTCCAACTCACTAATGAACAGCACCGAGGGCTGGCGGCAGCGTGCCATCAGAAATGATGCTCGGATAATTTCTTCTCCATCAGCCAGCCATTTGGTAGCCAAGGTGGAACCACTGAGCTGGAGAAATGGTGCCCCCAGCTGGCTGGCTAGGCAGCGGCCTAGCAACGTCCTACCACTGCCCCTGGGTCCGAACAGCAACACACAACGTGGGGCTGGTCCTAAACTGCTGAACATGTCTGGACGCAGAATGGGCCACAGAACCTCCTCCTTAAGGGTAGCCTTGGCTAGCTCTAGGCCTGCAATGTCACTCCAATCCACTGGAGGACCGTGCTGAATTATTTCTGAGGTCACCATGTCCAGGAGGTGAGGATCACACGTTTTAAGCTGCTCTTCAGCGTGCCTGGAGGAGGAAGTGGATGAAGAGGAGGTCGGCCCTGGTGCCGAGTGGGACAGGTGAAGACGGTGATCATCGGCGCCTTGCTCACTCAGGGAGGGGGAGGTGAAGCTCGCAAGAGAGTCTGCCGAACGGGAGCCCCCAAGGGTGGAGGAGACATAGGCCGGTGGAGTCAGAGGTCCCCCTGTTCCCTGACTGCTGTACTTTCTCTGTTGCTCTGTTGGCATTGTGGCCTGTTTCTGAGAATTAAAAGCTAAAGAGGATTTGTCTGTGTTCCTTTCAAATCCACTACCGCTGGTGCTGTTGGAGCCTCCATTTGTACTGCTGCTGTCTGCTACCCTGTACATGGGGCTCTCTGCTGAGCCCCTTGCCTGGGCATAGCCAAAGTTACTATAAGAGGGGTCTATTTCCCCTTGGCCTGTCATGTAGAATGCCTTCCTCTTGAGTGTGTTAGAAGAACCACTGTTGAGAGGGGTGGGGGCAATTGGGGTCAGGTTGTGGCTCTGGTATGGGTATCCAGGTAAAGCAGAAGAGGGGGGAAGAGGTGTAGGTGCAGCAATGCCTGAGGGAAGGTATGAAGAGGGAGGGGGTGCTCCTCCAGGGCTGTATCCTGGACCGACTGAACTCTGAGCAGGGTAGCCTGCTGCGGGGTAATTATAACTAGACAAGTTGGGTGAGCCCCCATTGTAAGGTGGGACTAAAGTAGGGTGGGAGGGTGGAGGAGGGGGCTGAAGGAGCCCAGAGCTGTGCAGCGGGGAAGGAAGTGCTGGCGCAGGGGCAGACTGGGAGGTGTAACTACTGTGCAGGTATGAACCGCTGTAGGTGGGGCCATATTCCTGAGAGGGCAGGGAGGAGGAGTGGAGCGCTGCGGCTGAGTGGCTTCCACAGCTGCTGCTGGAGTAACTGGGCTCGCTGAGGGTGCTGGAGGCCAGGCCTGGGGAGCTGCACATGCCAGACACTACCTCTGAAGCTGCTGCTACCCCTCCCTTCCTAACAGAAATCCCCTCTGGGATGCAACTCATAGGGTAGACGCCGTCCTGCCAGGGCTCAGATTCACCCTTCCGTCCGTTCATCACTCCCGGAACACCGGGTGCCTCGGAATAGGAGCCCGGCATCTCGAGAATGCCGGAATACTTCTCCGCGTACTTCTTGAGCAGGTTGGAGGCAGTCAGGGCAGAGATGTCGTCATTGGCCCAGGCATACTGGTAGGTGGCGGAGCGTTGCAGGTGCCCAGGCACCGCCCTGTAGGCCTCAGCCTTGTGGGCTGGTGACCGGGTGGTGGAAGATATGTCAAAATGCTGTTCGGCCCACTGGCTGTGCTCGGGGGTCCACTGCATCTTCAAGCCTGAGAGATAAAGAAACACAAATGTAAACATACAGGCATGCTTAGATCATTTTAGATGAATTTTTTATTTCTTCTGTCCTGCACTGTAGCCCACTGTGGTTGTTTTTTCTGTTGTTTTTACGCTATAATGAAAATGATATTACAAAGAAAAGAATAGTGGCATATTTTTGTTAAAACAAACTGTTAAGATCTTCGTCTCAGTGAGCGTCAGCAGATGGAGCGCCGTACAGAGGGATGGTGGCTGGTTACTGCACCCTAATGCACCCTGGCCAGACCAATAAGACAGAGGCATTGAGGGTCACTCTATAATCCCCAGCTCATCTGAGGTGGCTGGAGATGGGTTTGAAAATGTGCTTCGCAGTGCCACAAAGCAACACACACACACACACACACACACACACACACACACACACACACACACACACACACCCCTGCTTGCTCATTGTGCTTTCATTCAACACACAGAGAACTGTGCTCATACACACAGACGTTTAGAAAAAAAAAATCTATGCCTGCACTCAGGCGTGTTGTGGTGCATGCACACACACACACACACACACACACACACACACACACACACACACACACACACACACACACACACACACACACACACACACACACACACGCGCTTGTGTCCGCTGACCCAGACGGACAAACACAGGCATGCACACAAGAGCTGTGGCGAGCTATGAATTACAACACATTGTGTCTCAAGCTCAGTTCGTGTCTGCACGGCTCCACCTTGACCTCCTCTCGCTGCCATTCTCTTCTCTGTCTGCCTCTCTTCCTCATGCCTCCTTGCTACCTCGTCTTCCCCCTCAGACTCTCCCTCTCTGATTTTTTTTGTCATCCGTTTTCAACCACCCTTTTGCTAGAGCAGTCTTTATTTCTTTTCACCTCCTTTTCTTCTCACTCAATCTATTTTGATATATATCTCCTTTTCTCATTCCCTTTCTTCGCTTCCACCCCTCCTCTTATTTACTCTGCCTGTGCTTGCTTCACCCCCCCCCCACCTCCTCTTCCTTGCTCCATCTCATCTCAGACACACTCACCTGGCTCTCCCCTTTATTGCCTCAGGAGGCTGGAGAGCCACTGTTTCCTTTAATCCCAGCCAATGCCATCTGCAAACACTGTCAGCAACACAGCGACTCCATCGTGGTCTCACTATCAAAGCCTCGGCACTATCAAAGGCTGGACGCAGCGTAATCACAGCAGCCGCGCGGCAGATTGAACCCTGTTTGATTTGACTTAGTGCACACAAATAAAGGATAATATCGGTGTCATTTAGGCTGCTTCCTCCAACTTATTGACTGCCGGCAGTTGCATGTAGAGACCCACAGCTGGGGGTCTGGTGAGCAACCTGTTTTTCAGAATTGGTTTATGTGTGCTTTTTTCTTCGGTTTTCGTGGCTGTGTGAGTAAATCAGACATGCACGCTGAAATCCATTCATAGAGCATGACGTTTTTTTTTCTTTCTTCCCATCCATTTATGCTACTGCAAACACAAACGCAAGGGGAAAACAGCATGCAGACACAAACACACATGTTAACACTCTCTTGCTCTCTTATCTAAGGCTCTGTGTTTGTTTGGTAACAACACAGGCAGGGAGGGGGGAATCCCCAGACTCTTATTTCCTCTCTGATTCTCCTCTCTAGCCATCTCTCGGCAGACACCAGTGGCTAATTAGCAGAATGGCGATCTGCTAATTGTGTTAATTTACAACATTTTAGCCGAGGGGAGTCTTGCAGGGGCTGGCAAGCCCATCACCCTCCTGGTGTACTGAAAAAAAAACAAAAAAAACAAAAAAAAAAAAAAACAGCAATGCCTCAGACAAAGAGCTCAGCTAAGGGTAGTGTTGTTATTAGCTGGGAGGCTCCTTTAATTTAGAAAACATTAGATGTAGAAGCAGTAATGCAAAAGGGCAGTATTTCAAGAAGACATTAAAAGACAGAAAACTGAAACAAAAAAATAAAAAATTAGGGCTGCACAATTCTGGAGAAAACGAGCATCAATATTTTTCTTAGAATTGAGATCGCGATTCTATCTCACAATCTTTTTTTTCACAAATTTAAATGTTTTTTTTTTTTAAATGTCATGTCACAATCCCAACATTTATTCTTACTACAGCCCAGTGCTGTACCATTGAATAATGTTTATAATAATTACATTAATGATAAATTATATAACAATGATCTCCGGTTTTTAGTATCTGCTTGTATTTAATATCATAGTGATGACGTCATTGTAACTATTAACTTTAAGGAACGTAATTGTATATTCCCTGACTATTTTTATATTTATTGATTGATTGTTAAGCTTTTATTGTGTACCAACAGGTCTTTCTTGAAAATGAGACCCTGTGTCTCAAATAAGACTATTTTTTAGCACAAATAAATAAATAATTCATTAATGTTCAAAAACACTGATGAAGTACCACAGAAAGGAAAAAAAAAAAAACAGTCCAGTAAAGCAGGTGTAAATCGAGATCGTGATTTTTTTAAACAATATATCGCGCAGCCCTAATAATAATAATAATAATAGTAATGATAATAAGAAGAGTTGGTCCAAATAAGATTTTGCATTAGTATGCTTTGTGTGGAAAGTGTCTCGATATAATCCCACAAAGATTTTGTAGTTCAATTATCCATCCAACCACCATATCCGTTCGTCAAGCAATTAAATCCATTCAATCAATTTCTTCAGAAAAATTGATTGGTTAGCCAATTTTCATACAGTTGGCCCTGACCAGTATCTCACTAGTCAAAATTATGTTGATCAATACATGTATCATAAGAATTTATGTGAATAAAGTGTTAACTTTAGTAGTTTTTCACTGCAATGACAGAATAGTAAGGAAAGAAATTTGTTCTATCTGAAAGGTAAAAAGAGCTCATGGAAAAACAATAAGCTAAACGTCTGGGACATACTTAATACAGCACTTAATCCTCAACATCCAGAAAGAAACAAAAGCTGAAAGGCAAAAAATAAAGCTTGCAGGGCCCACAACCTGCAGGTTTACAAATGCAGAAAATCATAATCATCCAAAATCTGTATTACCAGGCCAGACTTGTTTAGAAGACTGTAATCGGCAAGAGATGATTGCAATAGATCAGCTCTTAAAGTAACCCAAAAGAATATGTAGTTTTATTTGATCAATCTCTAATACAAAAAGGTCAAAAGAGCACAGACCATAAGGTTTGTGCGAGATTACAGTTGCTCAAGCTTCATTTGTAATCGGTAGCCACAAGCTAAATATTTGTTTAACATTGCACCTTAAATCTCATCCATTTCAACATTAGCTTTTCAGAATGACTAAATAATAAAATAAATATACCTGAGCTCAGTTGCATTTGATTAGATGCCACTTGCAGATGGTGAAAACAACGTTCCAGAAAGAAGACTGGGCCATATCCAGCCATGTCTCCAGCATTAGTGATTACAGACTTTCTCTTACCAACCAACAGTTCACTCCTCCATCTAAACCATAATAATCACGTGTTTGTGCAGTTACTCTTCTTCACACAGCTGTGGGGTCACAGAGTGAATCTGCTGCACAAATAACCGTCTTCAAATGTACAGGTGACCAGTATCCCATTCTGAAATATAGATGTTATAGAGTCATGTCCTCAAGCGTTTTACTCTGGCAAGTGTATTTTGTAGTTTTGCTGGTTGCGGAAGCAAATGACTTATAATATATCTTAAATAGGTGCAATTTAAGAATAAACATCCACGTTCTCTGTCACTTTCTCTCAAAAATCATTAAGACACAGTGAGAAATTTTCTTCTCTGACTTCTCTGAACTGCTGGGACCTGAAATGACTTATAAACGTCACACCTGTACCAATTTTAAATTTGCAGTAGTTTTACAACACATATGAGTGACTGTGCACCTCATGATGAAGGATATTGCACTCTGAGTTGCTTCTCCGAGCAAGATGATCAGATTAATCTCAAAATTGGTGAGTATGCCCTTAAAATATAGGGGTGAAACACAAAAAAAAAAAAAAAATAGTTTGTCAAACTGACTTCAAAAAAACGTATTTTTCTGTATAGATCAGAATGACTTGTGAATTTTTCACCCAAAAGCTGAATTTTGATGTTTTTGATCTCACAGTCTTTAAGAAGTAAGTAGTAAGGAAGTATCACAACTGTATCTTGCTTTGATGCATTTAAGCTGCTATAACACGACACCACGTTGTAAAATGTTCCCAATGAGTCTTTGAAGTTATTCACAGGACAATAGGATGGTTCCATAGCGCCCCCATCACGTTATTTATCACAACCTGATGCTTGAAATCTCAGACACTTTGGCACTTTCTTGAGGATGGAGTGTGTTTCCTGTCCACAGTGGCTGGAACTGCCACTTGCTGCTATATTCATATTTTGGATTTAGACTTTGTATCGAAATAAAATACCTAAACTACATGACTCGCATGTAATAAAAGCAGAGTTTAAAGAGAAATAGTAGACGTCGCATGAACACATGCAGGACAAACGTGCTGACTTTGTTCCTGCCTTTCTTGCTCATCCTTTGTGGGGATGGAGTTTGACATTTCCTCTCATAAATCCCGAGGGGTTTGAAAGGGTTGGTGCATTTTGCTGGCTTGTTGGCTAATGCGTATAGATTACAATACAAATGACAAAAATCTAAATTATCTATCAGTAAGTAGCTAGCTGGACTAAAAAGGTAGTCTCTAATGTGCTGCGGTTTAACTGTGACAAATTGCCTTCCTCCACGCTTTAAATAAATGCAATTATTTTGAACGTAGGTTGTGAAGACCTGAAAGTAGTAGATATATCAAATAAAAGCAAGCATGTAACCAATGATGAAGCCAAAACATAACTTTTCCTGTTAGTTGAAAGTATTTGAAGTTATCCATTGTCGTCATTTTTTTTTTTTTTTTTTTTTTTCTGTTACAAATGCAAAAGTAGAGTTTCTGAATTCATTCAGACTAAATCTACACTGGAACCAGGAGTGAATTAGCAGGTAAAGAAACACTGAACGAGCGGTTTTTCATCGGTAATTATCTCAGCTTGAAAAGACCAAAAGTAAAAAAAAAAAAAAAAAAAAAAAATAAGCTACAAGTATGTTTTAAAGAATAAGAAAATTGAAAAACAAAGTGAGGATAAAAAAAAAGGGATGATGAGAGGAAATACAGATGATGAAAGGAGAATATCACAAAGAAGAGAAGAGAGGAGGGAAACATGAAGCGCAAATCTCTTAAGTCTTATAATGTTTCGTCTTACGTCGAGGCTGTATCACACTCTTCTACGAGCGTTGTCAAAAAAAAATTCTAATTCTATCATTAACACAGATAACATATATAAAAGAGTGTGTCAGACTCCATCAAGGCTTTCATCTCTTCTATAATAAGGTTAATGCAGAGACACAGTGATTACCCCAGCAATGTAAATGAAGGCCAAATGATAACTTGCACTATTTAAATAAGGTAATAGCGATTACTCTACGTTATTCAAATGAGTACAGATGCTTTGAACCAAGTGCTTTGAACTTGCTGCTCCTTCTCCTAAACATATGGAAAAGATGGGAGAATTGACTTTGGCATCATGCAGGGGTACAGCCTCCAAGTCAATGTGATGTAAACCGGGGGCAATGAGCAAAGCAATGTCACTTAATGCTGCGCTTAAGGCTGAGGGTGGAGGTGGCTCGCTACCCTTTACTTGCCCCCAAGCACCCTTTAAAGTCATTAAAATAGTCATTAAACCCATTTAAAGGCACGAACCACGATCGCAAGCATCCAGCACCCATTCATTTTCAGAAACTGTCGAGGCTCTTTGTCTATTTGAAATACACAAAGGATTTTGTAACTTGTGGAGTCATATTTGAATATTGCACCGAGTGGCCTTCATCAGAATTTCAACACCAAATGCAGGGATCCTGCACAAGAAAGCCTCGTCCACATTTACAGGAGTACCTGAGTTCTTTGCATTCATTCTTTTTTCGTCATTTCGTCACACTACAGCACTTTAATAGAGCTGCAATGCTTCAACATATTTAATTTTCTTTATGCCCACCATCCTTCAAGGGTTTTAAGGCCTGGGATAAATTTGCAATGCATTTACATTTAATCATTCAGAAGATGACTTACAAGGATTGGATGGGGAGGGGGGGGGGGGTGAGGAGCTGATACATTAAAGTGTGTGGGATTGGGGGGGGGGGGGGGGGGGGGGGGGGGGGGTTGAAGAGAAGGAGAAAAAGGAAGGGTGCGCAATCGTCCACTCAGCTGAAACGGCATCCAGCAGAAATCTTCCACACCTTCTGAAGCGTCAAGTCTGCCAGGAATGTTTTTTTTTCTCCCCCCCCTTTTCTCCTGCAGCCTCCACATAGCGAAGCCTAATCATTCTCATTATGCTTGGCGTCCATCTGCATCAACAGAGCTGCCTATTACTGTGCATGTGTGTATATGCAGTAAACAGCTCTTTAGAGAGAGCTAATGAGCTCTTTTAAGTCTGTCCGCTGTGTGATTCTGCAAGCGGGGTGTCAGAGCAAACTGCCCATTTTGGTAACGTCATAATTAAGTCTTACGTGCAAAGTGTGTGGAACACACACACACACACACACGCGCGCACACACACACACACACACATGCACATGCCAGTGCACGAACAAAAAGAAATGCTTATGCCCTTCTTTGTTTTTCCAACATAAACACACACAGGAGACCTTCAAAAACAAACTATCATGTTGAAATTCGGTTTTTGAAAATCTTTCTGGCATCTCCGAGCGAGCGCAGGCGGAGAAGGGGGAGGAAGAGGAGAGCTGCATGACAAGCGATAACTTCATCAAGAGAGACCTGTTTTCACACACCACCTGGGAAATCTAACCAGCCAGTTATTCAAATCCTTATCAAATACACCAGAGGGCATCTCTTAACCTCTCAATCACTACACCTCAATATGCGGCATACAGTATCTGCATGCGTGTGTGTGTATTCTCATGCATGCAGGCTTTGTGTGTGTTTGACAACCTCTGGACTACCTTGTTAATGAGTCCAGCACACTGTGACTAAGCCACAGGCTACAATGTACTGGCACACAACCTGCGCTAGAGAGTCAAATAATGCGATTAGGTCCTCCAAAAGGCAATTAATTATCAAATTAGTCATGAGGTTGTGTCACTCACACACAGACGCACACACACAATCAAAATCGGGTTCATGTGTCCTCGCTGAAGCTGCGAATTAATGCAGGAACGTGAAAAAGTTTCCAGAAACTTTCCATGAAACGTTCACCAAGAGGATTTTTTTAAATTACTACAATTTTGACTTTTTCTTTGGCAATTAACAGAACTACATGGGAAGTTGCTACACTGTTGACAAATGTACGTTAATTACGATAATTATCGTATTTGTACGATCATTTTGACCCGTGTGCGATGTATGATCAACAGGCGGACGTAGAAGTGGACGATAATTTCAAATCTCTCGTTATTTACTTATAGTTTGACTTGGGATCAGATTCAGGCAGCTTCATTTGTTTGTGATTGATCTGGTGTTTTGTCAAGTTTTATTTATTTTATCCTCACTTTCTCTCGCACACAGACGCGCCTCCTTACCCTCACGCCATCAGCAAACTCGTTTCCAATTCGCCGTTGTGGTAGCGTACGATAATTTTAATTCCCCTAAATGACCAGGCCCTGTTGGTCACTGGAAAAGCCGGATTTTGCTGTGTAGTGGAACATCTGGAGCTGCGGTACAGTTTTCCGGATCGGAAACATAACTAGGAAACAGCGTTTTAGCTTTTTCCAGACAGGCTGAACATATTTCACGTCAGTGAAAACAAGTGCAGTCAGAGCTTTACAAGAGACATTTGGACCTCTTAGGTGTTTTTTTTTTAAACACTGGTATCAGATCCGTACTTGGTATCAGCCGGGCATCGGAATTGGTATTGGAACGTTTCCGGAACATATTGTTGTTGTATATATGTTATAAGACTTTTTTTTAATATATTTTATTGATTCAACCGGACAGAGTCTTCAATAACTTCCAAGTTTGGGATAAACAAAGTCTATCTATCCACCTGAAAACCTTCCTCTGACATTTACGGCCATGTGTGGCCCCGCTAGTTGAGCTGGGATGTCGACAAGTACGGCGCCGTTCTCGCAGCAGAGATAAAACCAAACTGCATGAAGGAATTCAATTTGATTATTTGAACCAGGAAAATGCTAAAAGACCATTTTTTTCGCAACAATATTCAATTTTCTCCAACTTAATTTCTCTTTCAGTCAGAGAACTAATGCAGTAAACGCTTCAAACACCGTATTAATGAGAAAACATAATTGAGGTTTTGGCATTTAGGTGCCGCTCAAGCCGCATTTATTAAGCTTCAGTTGAGATATAGGTGATGAACTTGATTTAATCCCCACGTCCACAGAATCTGAGTTTCCCGGTGAAAGCCGACGAGAAGGCGGGATTTTCTTTTAAGAGTGGCAGCAAGATTGGCGGTTGAGATGTACAAGAGTATCTGACTCCTTATATATGTTATGTATTATGAACCATGCAGAGGGGTGAAAACCAGCGCAAATACGATTGTCTGCCTGATTTAACTCTTGTAGGTTTTTTCATTAATTGGAATTTTACCATTAAAAAAAAAAAGCCTGGACTTCCGTCTCTTTGTCAGCCAACAACACTTCTTCCTGGGAAAACATCAACAGCTCACCTCATTTTGCGGCCTCTGTTTTACACTCAGCCATAGTTTACCATCACAATGACTAGTCTGCTGCAAACAACGGCAACAGCAACAGAAAAGGAAGCAAACATGGCGAGTTCAAAGTCTCGACAACGAACAGTGACCAGGAGAGATGAGCTGTCACCAACTCAAAGGCAGCAGAGGGGCGGGGCGAGGGGGAGGGGGGGGGCGGGGGGGGGTGTTGCTGCAGACATGACAGCTCCGAGCTGCGATATAAGAGCTTCTGACAAATGACAGCATAAAAAATAAAAATAAAAAGGAAAGACATATTGAACTAAAACATCCATTGTAATTGTTGATCTTTGAACCCATGTTAAGTTTACTATCTTTAACCATCAAACTCTAAAATGTTTGTTGTGCAGACATGTAACTTCAGCATCACTGAGGTATAGAATAATATATATATATATATATATATATATATATATATATATACATATATTAGGGTAGATTTATGCCGCCAGTAAATTAGCTTGCAGAAGAAATCAGACTTAACCCTTATAAATTTATAAGTAAATTCCAGAGGCGTATCATCATCGCTCCTGACTGAGAGTATCAGATCTTTCTTAGCGCTGTATAAATTGACACTGTCTAAATTTCCTTTTACTAGACAGACTATTGAATGGGTGGGTTAAATGGGTAGGGCACAGTTAAACAAATGCTCCGGATCAAGGAAATTGTGCGTGGCTTCTTTTGTCATTCAGAAAGGAAATTGAGAGATATTCTGCGAGGGCTCTGAGCCACTAACGCATTCATCTATAATGCACTCGGCCTGTCCGTCAGATACTCCATTTCCTGTGACTAGCGCAGCGTGCCTAATCACCCGGTTCCACACAGGGTTCCTTCCTCAAAGACATCCCTACGCAAACAGACGCACACACAAAATGAAGACAGGCACATGCAGGACACACACAGAAACATCAGGCCCGCTGAGGCAAACAGATTATTCTTATCTGCCGAACAAAACATCTGTAAAGACTCTCACCACCACTGTGCTCTAACAGTGTCACGACCCCAACAGCATCTCCACAGCGTCTCTTTCATCACTCAGAAAAAAGCAAACCTTTCACGAGCTTGCAGAAACCCATGGACATATCATCAATAGCAAAAAAAAATAAAAAGATATTTGTGACTTGCACTGAATGACATGTTGTCACAATAAGAAAGAAAACAAAAAGTCTTTTCTTCCTTTTGTCGAGGCAAAAACAGATAAACAACAGCAACAAAAGAAGGATGTGCTCTTGATGTAAATGTAATTTGACACAAAATGTGCATCAGAAGGATAAACCAGTCAGATTAAAGCTGTCCTACGAGCTTACGAGTTACTGTTGATCGGTAAAACAAATAAATGATAACTTACTCAAACCACATCCTCAAATTTAAAAACTGCTCAACATAAAGGGGGGCGTAAAAACTCTCTGTCACTTTTTTGGGGGGTTAAAAAGTCTAAAAATATGTCAGTTAGCCTTTCAGATCCAATGGGTGCTGGGACATCCCAGACCCAGATCAAAGTAGAATTATTCACTTCCCTATTTTTATATTTCTTAAAAATCTTCACCCAGTTTCAAATCTTCCTGCATTTGCTGCACCGCTAAACTGGGTTGCACGAAGCTGTAACACTTATTTCAAAAGAGACACGGCCTGCAGAAGAGGGGGTGGGGTTAAAGGTGTGACTCCACCCCCTTAAACCAGCTGATTGCACGTAACAAAAAATCAGAAAGCAGGAAATTGTGTTTATAAAAAAGAGCATAACATGTCTCCTTTGAGTATTTTTTAGGTTCAAATATTTAATATTAATTTAACATCCTCTTGACCATTAAGGACATAAATAAATCTGTAATTATAATATTGGATATGTATGCAGTAACTAATGACTTTAAACAATAAATCTCAAAATCATTAACCACAGAGCTAATAATCAGTCCATCCCATAACCAGTTTGTTAAACTAATTGATTCTTAATTGCATTAATGAACCTTTTTTCCATCCCTGTTACTTACAACCCAAACATTAATAATTTAAAAGGCTTAAAAAGAAATAAAAAAAAAAGCTGATAGATCTAAAAATGACTTGTCTAAAATGTTTGATCTTTTTAGATTAATATGACCCAAAATAACTCGTATTGTTGTTGTTTTAAGTAAAAGCTATTCTACAAATCTGACTATTTGCTGCATCACTATTCCCCCAACCTCCCCCACATACCTTTTTAAACTATCAGCCGTCTATCAGATAAAAACATAAGAAGGCAGGAGTTTGAAATAATGACGTGATTAAATCTAAGAATGTAATTTTTTTAGTTAAGTAAAAGAGTAAATAAGTGAGACAGCTACCCTCCAACACTGCTGTCACTAAAATCCATACCCCTGTGGCTGCAGTCTTTCCGTGGCGACAGCAGGAACACTTCTACAGATACATCGGCATTCCCTGCAAACAGCTCTCTGCTACTTCCACCTGAGGTGAAGCCAGCAGGAGCTTTCAAAGCGGCCCTGAGGTTAACATGGGGCCACATGCCATCAATACTCCTCTGACGTCCAGATCCATACCTGTGAACCACTAACACTTTGTTTACTTGTGTGTTGAGTAATTAAAATAGATTTCTGAGAGGAGGGCTAATCCTTTCAGAAATGACATCGATCCTACTTCCAATTCAAGAGAGCTGTGGTGTAATTTCGTCATTTTTTTTTTTTTTTTTTTTTTTCCCCCCCTCCCCTACACTTTTTCCGCACGAGCAGTGCTGAGGACGCCGTTGCTCCTCTGTGGAAACTTTGGAAAGTCCTCGACATGAAGGACGTCATTTAGGGGCAGGCGAGGGAGCAGGAATGGGGGGGGGGCGGTGGAGATAATAGAGAGGAAGCCTCTAACCTCGTCTAAAGCTGTCCGTCTTCGTAAATAAAATGAGATAATTATTGAGTGAACAACATTATACGCCGACGATGCACTCTTTCTTCTACCCCCTCCAATCGGCGCAGTTGTAAATCTCAACAAACACGGTGCTTTTGGACATTAAGTGCTCACTAAGCACAGTGGATGCATCATATTTCAAGAGCAGGCGTTGTGTGGGTGAGGAGCTGGGGAAAATGGAGTGTAATGGTTATCCATTATCTTGTACGGCAACGGCGGCAATGATCATTTTCAAGTGACTCATTTCTGGAAGTGCCTACCTATTGGCCACTTCGAGAGAAGACTTTGATGGCTAATCCAAAACAACTATTCAGAGGTCATTTACTATGGCAGCGCTGAGACACTCTGCACAAGAGAAGGCTCCAGCCTCCCTCATTATTCAAATACAATCCTCCAAAAGATCCACATCACAAACAACGGTGCAGCAGCCTCGGAGTGGGCGATTACTGACACAGCACACTCCGAACCCGAGTGGAAGCATTAACAATGCATCAACAAATGACTATATGACAATCCAAGTGCGGGTTTCAAAGCCTACATGTGACGTTTGTCATTGGACTTAAATAGTGACACGAGAGCTGCATTAACACATGAATGATCACTCGAGGGGAAGACAAAGTCCTGTTTGTGAGAAAACTTTCCCATTATGCAATCATATCATATTTTTCTGGAGAATTGTATTTTTGGAAGTGTGGCTGCAGTGTTTGTTTGTTTGTGTGTGGTCTCGGCTCCACATGAATGGTTACTTAACACCACACTGATTTCCCCTCAGCAGTTAGAGAAAAACCAGCCGATGCTCAATGATGCATCACTGGGTTTGTTGCCGCCAGGCTGTGTGTGCATCTGTGGGTGTGTGCGTGTGCATCTGTGTGTGTATGCATGTGTTATCATCACTGGCACGTAGACAGACAGCCCGGGAGTGACTGCCGGAGTGCCACCATCTGTGGATGCATTTATGTCTGTCTGCTGTGTGTGTGTCACACAGCTTGTTTGCATGTCTGTGGATGTGTGTGTGTGTGTGCGTGCATGTGTGAATATAGGTCCACATTTATATGAGCAAAATCAAATTTATAAACTCCCTTTTCCATTGAGCTAATAAACATGAAAAAGATTTTCAAGACAGAGCAACTCATTGTGGCGGCGTTTGCAGCGTATCAAACACTTGGCAGGCAAGCGAGATTAGAGTTCAGCAGCAGTTGGTGGAGATTAACACCGGTCCGGAGCGGCGCACGTGCATGGATGCATGTTTGTGGGTCCGTGCGTGCTGGTGTGGCATGTGCGAGTTACCGAACAGGCTCTGGGATAACCACTATCCCCGGTGCATGTTTGAGGTGAGAGATCCTACGCACTTCACGTGAATTCTGGCTAGATCCGCCACGTCCAGGCTCATTTCATCTGAAGCCCATTTACTCAGTCAGAAAAAAAAAAAAACATTCACAAAAGGAGCCAAAAAGAGTGATGAGCAAAAAAAAAAAAAAAAAAAAAAAAATGCATCTGCGGCTTCAGGTAACCCGCTGGGAGCATGAAAAAGCAGAACTGCTGGATCAAGCCAGTTATTACATATATATCCGTTATAATCACTTCACAAAATTTAATGCTGAGAAAGCCATCTGTTTTTATGCCACATAAATCAATAAAAATCAGGATAGTAAACTACGATGCCTCTTTGAAACTTGAAAGAAATTTCATTTCTGATTGGACTTTTTTTTTTTTTTTTTTTTTTTTAAAAACACATTCCCAGATGTGTTGCTCTCATCTATGATCCCCTTTCAGTGTAGAGTTAAAATATAGTGAATATCCCGATAAATCATCATTCAGTGTTGCATCCTCCGAACCTTCAAGTACTGATCAGTATTCCTGCGTTTGGGATAACTGTGGAAAGCCATCACTGAAAGGTTCACTGCTCCATCCAGAAATGTAACTTGTAATCACCTGGAGGCAGCTTTACTTTATCTCTGCACACAAAGTTCACTGTGCACAAGATCTTCTGTGCATGGTTAAAATACATTAATTTCCTTTATACTGCAGTCTGTTAAAAGTTGAAGACGATAAACAGATTGATGATCTGTTGCAAGAATACTTTGCCACTTCTCTGGAAACGGGGTTTGAACTTTATCTTGATGTAGGATGTGTCTCTCTCTCTCTCTGAATATTGACTGAACAACTTCATCATATGCAAATTCTTTTCTGAAAATTTGGTGAAAATTCAAATCGAACTGATATAAAAACAGACAGACCAAAAGTGATGGCTTTTTATCAATTTAAACAATAATTTGCCGTCTTTTCGGATAAGAATGAATTTAAAATAAACTCTGGAGTCATTCATCTTAATGTCACACCTTTGGCACTTTGTGACAGCAACGTGTATAGGATATAGTGGTGAATGACAGGAGAGGTGAGAGGGGAATCGAGAGGCTTGTTGGCTGAGGCTGCAGAGCAGGAGTTGAACTCCACCAAAAACTACGACGAGCTCGAACCCATGTCACCGAACAGCCCGTCGGACTCGTCTCACAGATGCCTTTACGTCTTTATTTAAATGTTTAAAGCTAAAGATCGAGGCATAAGAGTGCGTTTTTCAGCTGGTACGTGAAGACTGCACAAGCATCTTTCAATCTACTCTGCCTGGCGTTATGCTGGAATTCACACAGGTTGTCTAAACAGTCAAACGGCGGATCGATATGAGCATCGATCGGTGGCATTGAGACTGAAGTGGTCCTGTCGTGGGGGCAGAAGATTCTCACTAGATCTCTCTTCAGCAGCCGGCTCGAGGACACATGCAGACACGTTGCGTGGAGATACATGCTCCTACAGCTGAGGACTGGAAATGTTTGTGCATGCGTGTACAGAGTCGAGTCAAGAACATACTCGGAAGAGAAACTCGGGCTTCCGTGGGACACGTATTACCTTCATGCCAACAAGGGTGCTCGTCTCATGTGAGCAGATTCGGGTCCTGTCTGTTCCAAGTCAGAGCGATTCGCCAGCAGTTTGTCGCAAAGTGAGGGCATCCAGTCAGCTTCAGCAGCTGAATATAAAACTGGCTGCACCGCGTCTCCTCGCGCTCAACTGACACAGTCGATAGCTCTGCATTATTCATGCGGACGGCGAGGCCCGATGAGATGGCCTCTCACTGAGTGCTGGATTTCAACAGTCCCAAAGTTTACTGGTGCTGGCGGACATGCGGCACCTTCAACAACTGTTTATTGTCAGCAAAAAAAAAAAAAATGACAAGCTGAGGGAGAGGGCATGGGTTGTAATTTGCCAGCAAAGGCACATTTGAGACTCCGGGTTTGATATGATAAGGTTTTAAGACTAAGTTTTCACAATATAATACCGTTTTTTTTTTTTTTTTTTTTTTTTTTTTAAATGAAATGAGATTCAAGCAAAAATAACCCATCACAGAAAAATGAAATACGTATGACTTTCTTGTCAGCTCCTTTTGTTTGCCATCAAGTCAATAAACACAGATCAAAACGTTAACATGAAAACTGAAGCATCTCTTTGCACGAATGAAAAGAAAACAAATAATTTCAAATGTTGCTCCTCCGTGTTTGCTGATTTCCATTACACAGACTAAAGACATCAATTAGCCAATCTGTGCCTGTTCAAAAAAAGAAAAGGATAAAAAAAAGAACAAGAAAGAGAAGGAAAAAAAAAAAAAAAAAAAAGACAGTTATTTGGAGTAAATCAAACAAGACGCAAAGACAACCAGAGGCAATAAAGAACTTCAGGCTGCTTGATATCAGATCTCGGAGGAGAAATTTGATGGGCACCGATGAGCAGAAGGCATCTCGGGAGAATTGGACATGGGAGAGATTTAATGTGATCATAGGGGACGCTCATCTTTCAGGGAACGGGGTAATAATGAGCAATCAATAACATCCTTAACAGAGTTAGAGAGACTGGCTGACAGCAGATGTAAGGCTCCGGCTAACAGGCGACGTCTGATCTCACATTACCACGCTGGATCTGGGTTTAACATGCACACACGCACAAAACGCGAGTGTGCACGCGTGGACGCCAGCATATGGATGCGCATACACCGCATCTTCCTCTCCCTTTGGTAGCCCGTATTCCTCAGTCAGCCACACACGCTCTCTCCTCAGGTGACATCGAGTTGTGCCGTTGTGTAGCGATCAATAGCTGTAATCACATTCGCAGGCGATGAACATGACAGCAGACTCTTGACTCATACGCGCTCTTTTCAGTTTATCTGCCAGACTAAAATTATAGGCTGCATATTTACTAGACAAACCCTTCACATGAAGAGTGTATTTGAAGCTTTTCTTTTTATTTTTTTATTTTACTACACAGCAAATGGGCGGAACGAGCAGGCCCCACCACACACCAGTTGGAACACGCCCACCTTATGTCAATCAAAGTTAACCATTTTAGCCTGGTTGACAGGATTGGGTTTAGGGGTCTGAGGTATCTGAGGTGTCTCAGAGTGTCACCTAAACGCAGCGTTCATTTCTGATTTTGCAACCGCAGTAACATTTTAAATGGGATATTCGGCTGCGAACATTCGCCGGGAGCTACGCAGCTCGTTCCAAGTAGAAGTCCAGCAGACCGTCCAGCAGATGGGTCTGAAAAGAAATGAACCTGCAGAGCCGCCGGTAAATAGTTGCACTGGCGTGTTGTTTCGGTGCCAAAATCAGAAATAAACGCTGTGTTTAAGCAAGTGCTCAGAAGTCAATACAGTGTACTGCGCTGCAAAAGTGATGACTGATGAGGAAGCACTGACAAACAGCCATTCGCTCAACTGTCCACCAATCAATTTTGGCTGTTCCCATACAGATCTTATACATGCTGGTTAATGTATCTTGCGGTTTGGCTGCAAAATACATTTGTGATAAAAATAATATCTGAATACCAAAAAGGAAAACCGGATGTCCGCGTCCTGAATGAATGGATTTCCTAGTATTAGAGCAGTGGACACTCTGCGGAATTAAAGGGAACTTTTACTCCTAATGTCAGCTGTTTTTCATCCAGGAGTTTCCTTTTCAAGTAAAAAAAAGAAAGAAACCCTATTTTTTTTCATTCATTCACGCACTCACTCACTCAATTCTCCAACCCTCCTTTCTAAACTCAGACCATGGCACCGTCATTCCCCATCCAGACAAACACACTGCTGCAACAACAGCAGCTGGTTTCTTCCAAATCAGACAACAACCAACTAGACTAACTCTGCAAGAACAAAAAAGAACGACCTTATATTTCCTTAAAATATTTTAAAGGACACATGGACTTCAACCCTTCTCATAGGTTTTATATCACAAATGTTCACGGGGCAAGTATATCATCCGCATCCATCATTTCTGGGCTTTCCCCCCCCCATCTGAACCGTGAATTTCGATGTCCATACTTTAAAGAAGCTGGGCAGATGTTCTGGTAGGAAAAGTAGAAGAGCAGTGCAAAGGAGGGACAAAAGGGTGTATTTATTAAAGAGATGAGTTGGGACATAAGATAAGGACCAACTCTGCAGGCCTGCTCCAAGATGAATGTCATTCCACCACTGAGGTCCCATGGGGGCGGTGAGTCAACGCTGAGGAACTAAGAACCGACAGAGGAGCCAGAAAACCAGGCTATGATATTTCCATTTTGGAGAGTGGTGTTTTTATTCTTCTCCTCCTCTCATAACATAACCTAGTTTGGTATTTTTTTTTCTTCACCATTTCAAAACCCCTGGCTGTTAACCATGAAGAAGCACATTCACCTGCAACTCCTACAGAAGGCTTTACACAACTTGCATGTTTCCTCCCACTGAAAAAAAAACTGATTGACATTCAGTCTATGGACAGTTTTTTTTTTTTAAGCAACTTCATAATGCTGCAGATCCCCTGGCTCTTGTCGACTACATGCACTAACAGCTGACCAGATGTGTTTGAGGGTTTCAGCGTCTCCTAGCAACAATAAAATGTTCTGGCACAATAGTCAAACATTAAGCCTCGACACAGATTGAGGCTGGCCGGTGCAACTTCATATAGCGTTGCCCCAGTAACTCTAATTTCAGTCTCAACCCAGATTTACATGTTTGATGTTACACCTCCCTTTCCCTTGACGTAATCACAGCTTCGGCGCAGACCTTCATCGGGTAGGTAGGTGTCCCGAAACTCTCAGATCAACGCACCTCTTTATCTTAACAATCTCCAACACCAGACAGGAAATGAGGCGCACAAGAGCAATACGGCCAACAAGCCTTGTCAATCACGACGCACTACTCCAGTTACTGTCCCGCAGTAAATCGCCTAACTCAAAATAAGTCACGTGCCACACTGGTAAAGTAGATAAATGGAACTGCTGAGCTTATGCAAGATAAGTCATTAGTCGCAGCCATATAGGGAAATCAGACGCTCCATAAAACACGGAGACAGAGGTGGTGTTTCATTCGGAAGAAGTGGTAAACTTCTTGCCATCTGGGCGTACGATTTTTTTTTTTTTTTTTTTTTAATCACGAGAGTGCATGTTTGTTTTTGATGCAGCCCCCTCATATTATCACGCTTGTTTGCTGTGTATATCTAAAGACAGGAGCGAAAAAAGGCAGTGGGGAGGACATTTAGAGAGAGAAGACAGAAACAGAATGCCAAGCAGATACACTAAGGGAGAAACAAAGATGGAGACAAACACATACAGTGGTAGGGAGATGGGGGGAGAGAAGGAGACACATATGGAGAGATAGGGAGGGATGCTGGATGTGTGTTCTGCATCCCAAGGGATCACTTACTCAGTATAGACACAGTACTGGAGGACAGAGCACAACAAGGGTTCATTGGCCAAAATCTCTCCCCTTTACACACACAGACAAACACACAATCCCTCCAAGCAATATTCCTGTAAGCACTCGTCCACTGAGAATAACCGCATTGACTGAAGCGGAGAGAAGGAAGGAGTGTAAGAGGGTGATAGAATGAGAGGTGGAAGGAAAAAATAAAAGCGAAGGGATCAGGAGGAGGCGAAAAGAGGAGTGTCCACCTGGCCGGTGTCCAGGGGAATTAAACAGCCTGTTTACCCGTCTCGGCGCCTCGGCAGCGCTGTGTTACCCTAATGCTGCGGACATGAGGCCCATTGATTTGTGGACCAATAGACCTGTCCCACAGCACGGGCAGATTACCGAGATCACTGGCTCCACATCCAGCAGACACGGCTTCTCAGTCTTATGTCCAGACAGCATTTTTGGACCATCCTCGTTCCCTTTCGTTTTTGTCTAACCTATAACACACATAACTGTGTTTCCCTGAGACATAAATTGCATTAGTCTAAAACAAACATTCAGATAAATGCATATATGTGCTTTGATTGTGCAACAGGACAACACAGCGAGACAACCTCCACATAGCACCTGGAAGAGGACGGTTTACGAGTTAGACGTGCTGCATCTGCACGTACATTACACACTCTGACAAATATACAAACTAGAAACGCAGCGAGACGTCCCGCTGGCCTGCACGCCGATCAGAGTCGTTCTACGTACGACTGCGGCATGCAAAAGTGAGAACAAGCAAATCTTTCTTTTGCTGCCCTCTCTTGTGTATCTCAGATCAAATACGGTGATGCTGCTGTGAGCATTAAAGGAAAATGTCATAATAAAGAAAAATTAACGCATCGGTTTAACATTATAAAAATATAAACGCTTAAAAAAAGCGTCGTTTATTCGTTGACTTTATGTGCTTACTTCTAAGGCCTTCAGAATGTACTCACTAGTTTCTAAAAACCGTTTAAAAAACTCTTTGGAAAAGTAAACATAAAAGACACAAATGTCTTGGAGACACGTATGACTCTTATTTTGAAGGAGTCCGTTAGCGTCCTTTTTTGTGTTTCGCTCATGTTAGCACGTAGCTCTATACCGTCAAATATGTGACAAAATTACAATCTATAAACTGATATTAAAAGGAGGACTTGTTCTTGTGACGAGGCAAAAAAAAGAAAGACAGAGGAGTATTTATTGAATGAATTAAGCTTTATTGTAATTTGTCCTGTTAGCATAGCATATACTACCTAGCACTGATATTCTGCTTCAGTTATGAAGGAAAAATATCAACATTGGGGGTCTTATTTTCTAAGTTTCACAACATAATTAAAATTAGATTTAAAAAAAAAAATGTTTCTTGTCAATGTTTATTTCATTTGAGTTAATTTCATTCTAAATTTGTTAAGGATGACGGTTTGTTAATAATAAAATTACCTAGAAACCATTTATTTCTGAAAGTATTAATGTATTTTTGTTTTTTTTTGTTGTTTTTTTATTTGTATTTTAGAGGCAGTAATTGATTCGAAATACAGCTTCATTCAGTGAGGAAAAGTGTTTTGACACATTTTGAATTCTGCAGTAAAAAATTGAAATGTGACTTATTTATTAGGCAAAGTTTCCCAAACGAACATCGGATATGTCAAGAATACGACAAATGTCTTGATCTTTACAGAAAATACTATATAGGAAAGGAAATCCAACACCTTTTGTCATCACAATCGCACAATCGTCGGATTGACAATGAAATGTTAAGATTTTGATACAGACAGCAAGAAAATGTACATCTCATGTCTACAGTAGAAAAATTGCACTTATTGAAGCTTTGCTTTTACTTTTACCAACGAAGGAAAAGCGAACCAGATGCAGCAGCATGTGAGGTCTCACATTTTCTAGATATATGTTTAATTAAAAACGAACTAAATCTCTGTTATTATGATGTATTATATTGTCTTAAGCACTATAAAATTCGCAGAGAAGATGCTAAATCTATTTAAATTTTTACCTCTTCCAACACACTGTGGAGCATAAATTTATAGCTTTTGCCTAATATTTCAACGAGCCACTGCTCGGCAAGTAATATTTTCCCAGACAGATGCATTCGGCTCAGTGCAGGATACACATTTGTAGTATTAATAGTGCACACTGCATTATTTCCAACTGAATGTCACACACACACAAAAAAAAAACCTTGCTGCAGGACAATAAAAGACCACACACACTTAAAGCTACAGTTATCCATGTGTACGGCCCAACAGTGAGAATAATTCCACATTCTCCACAGTTTTCACTCAAGTCACTGTCCCACTTGATAAGCATGAAAATCCATTTATCTATAAAGGAACTGTATGGTCTGGACTGGACAATGTCTCTTTCATGGTCCCTTGCAGGCCTTTTTTTTTTTTTTTTTAGTGCACAAAGCCACCCAACTGACTCCGCCACTTCTGTAATAGGCCACATTCATTTGATATAGACACATCAAGGGAGATATTCCATTGGTTTCACCCTGCATCACAGAGGAAGCAATATGCTCTGAACATAAAAGAACAATGGATGCAAGGCAGATGCAGTTAAGCAAAAAGAAGGAAAAAAAAAATGGACATCACGCAGTCCTCCGTATGAGCACCATTTGTATCCTTGTGTGAATACACGGACAGTGAAGCTGGCTGTCATTATCGCTCTACTTTCTCCTGCATGTGAACATTACTGTCGAGACCGCAAGTTGAGCAGGAGGACAGAGATCCAGATTTAGGCCTTCAAGAAGAAAGAGGAGGAGGAGGTGGAGGAGGAGAAGTAGTCAGATTACAGATTAGAGGGTGGCGAAGGGCTGGGATTAACAGTGTGGACTAAAAACGTAGACTAAAACGTGCAGCTCACCGCTTTTGCCACAGGGTGTTGCCACATTTATCCCTGCTGTTAATACAAAGACCAAACTGCACCGACAGCAGCGTGATTTAGAGGAAAACCAACACGGCCATGGTGGAAACTCTTATTTGAACACTTTCCACATTGTTACTGCCCGTCTAATCCATATTTGTGTAAATGAGCTGCATAGAGCTTTGCAACACAAAGACCTTTGAGACTCTGGTATTAACAGCGACGCTACGTCTTAACCACCCTCTGGCTAATGCAACTAATGAATGAGAAAAAGCTAGCGGGCTAACGGCTCTAATTCTCCTTCACAGGCTATCATGTTGCAGCCCAGAGACAGATCAATACCATTTGCTCAACACACAGGAGGCCTGGGAATCTATAAAAGGGCTTTTATTGAGTAATTAAACACCCATTACTGTCCCGTGCAGCCAAACAATAAATTTGATCAGCCTCTCAGGCACAGATCCAGCGGTGATTAATACTCAGTACATGCATGATATAAAAGACTACAATGACATTTTGCTAAAGCCTATTTTAGACCCCTATAACAGCGCGAGTTGGTTTTCTTCAAGGTTGTTCAGGTAGAGAGCTGTGAGGAAGACTTTATAGACCACATGGCGGTAACCCCTGCTGGTCTGGGCTCTCCCTGCAGAGGTCACAATACAAGTACCAAACCCTGCCAACGCTCTAAAGGTTGACACTGCATATTTTCCCGTCAGGACAAAGTGTAGCTTTACCATACCTGAACTGGACATTTGGCAAAAATACTTGTTTCTGCGTGACATGAAAGCCCCATTACACCTCGCCTTCATCTTGATCTATACCCAACTTTGGATTTTCCAGCGTTTGCTGACGCTCAGAAGTGGGCTGCGACAAGTGCTAATGTCAATTTCAAAAGAGGCACGCCATGCAGAAGAGGCGGGGTTGAGTGGAGTGGCTGACTCCGCCCCCCCTAATGGTTGAAAACAGGGGTTTGGTTCTGCTTCCCTGTGGATGTCTGTTATGCAGAATGTTGCACAAAAATTAAGGAAATCATGTCAACCTTTAAGACAAAACAAAAATTAAAAAAGACACGACTACTTGAGAACAAAAAAAAGAAGGAATGCAGATGCTAAAATCTGGCATGACAATGTAAATGTATCACACAAGATGCTTTGAGTTATGTATTAATACTAAGACTACTCTTTTCACAGACTCTTTTTTTTTTTCTTCAATTTTCCAACATCCTTTTCTTCACTTCCACAATTGAAAGACCTGCTACAATCCCACCCTTGTTTGAGAATATTTTGCGTTGTTGAGCCCACAATATGGCATCTGGGTGATTCTCCTAAATATGAATGGCCCATTCACGGGGCTCAATGCAGTCGCTTGGCAATGGCCCTTCCTCCCCTCCCTCCTCCATACTCAAAACAATATTCAGCGCAGCAGTCTTGGCACTTTTCCCTGAAATCAACAAAAGAGGAACTCGAAACTGTCCCTGAAACCCTCAAAGCATTAAGCCTCTGTGAGATGCAAGTACTTGGCACAAGCAAAGCGATTTAACGACAATGGGCAAATCATACAGTGCTTTGAGAGATTTAGGGGATACAATAGCACTCCGTTTCCAAAGCACACATTAGTAAGCATGTCATTGGGACCCCCTGGGGGATTTGAGCAGCCTAGAGTATTGTGTAGTGAAGAGGATAAATATATGTTACTGGGCAAGAAGATGGACCGCTGCCAGCGCCTCCCTCCTTCACACAACATACCGTGGGTTACAGTGTGAGCAATACATTAATAGAATAATCTTCTGACCACACAAACTAACCGACAAACTGAACCCATTTGGCTTGTTAAGTGTACACATTGCATCGCATCCAAAATCAATTTACGACCATTTAACAGAGCTCAAGAGGTGCAGAGGAGGAGAGATTCTCACCTCGCAAAATAAAAAAAAAAAAAAAAAAAAAAAGCTCCTGCCATGAAAAATAAAACAAACAAAAAGAAGAAAAAAAAAAAAAGGAGCTTGATATAAATGCACGGCGCTTGCAGCCATGCTGACCTCGGAGTGCTAAACAAAACCAACAACGGACAAGCAGACACCCACTCAAAAGTCAATACCATGCGTGCCTCCTCTTCCTCTTGTATGGTTAATGCATGATGCCAGGTAGGGGAGACAGACGGAGAGTAGGATCTCATTATGCGCTGCATGCTATCATTAGCCATCTACCACATGTGTCCATCCTGCCAGCAGAGTCATACAAGCAACATCCTAATGTTCTCGCCTGCTTCCTGTGGGTAAACTTGGCCAACACACACACACACACACACACACACACACACACACACACACACACACACACACACACACACAACAGAAATCACACCCATGCATGCAAACACCTTCCTGCCCCTGCAAGCTGGGCTTCAGCAACACATTTGGAAGAAAATTCAAAATTGAACCGAATGAGCTTTTCTGCCGTTTTTTTGTTTTGTTTTACCTCGTTGCAAAGTAATTATCTTCATAGTGTAGACCAACAGTTAAAAATGTTGCCTTGGATACTGAGCGTCTATAAAAAAAAAAAAAAGAAAAGTCCACTGTTTCAAACTAAATTGAAGGTACACGGATGTACACTGCCCTGCTGAAGTTTGTTAGTAGTAGTGCTGGGCCGAATATCACGCACCCTGACTGAGATTTATAACTTTATTTTAGTGACGCTTGCATTTAAAACATTTTACTCCATCATATATAATGTACGTGATGTGCATCAGCTGCTTGTCACAGTCACAATAATCTGATAATGGAGTGACTAGTAATAACACTGTAATAACACTTTTCTTTCAGGGCTGCAGCTGCATATTTAGCAGACTGCCTTTTGTCTCGTCATCGATCAGTTTAAAGCGATGCCACACAGATGGAGTCTCCGGTGCATCGTCTTCCTTTTTTGCAGCCAAAAAGAACTGAATCATTGCGGCAGTTGAGGTTCACGGCCGCCGCTGAGTGAGAGCGCTGTCTGCTCGTTGCCAATCCAAGACTGCATTATTTTATCGTGTCCACCTTTAGCAGAGAAATATGAATTCTAATATGCTGAAAAATTTATTTTGAATGCAAAAAAAAAAAAGAAAAAGAATATTTGGACACAAAACGTGGATGAACATCTAACAAACAAGTTTTTTGGATATCAAAAATATTCAGATCCAGGCCCAGTTTCAAAGTTTATGCTATTTTAATTTTAGATAAAAAACAAAGTAATAAGACAAATTATTTCAGTGGAGATTTAAGTCCCACCTGAAATAGTTGACTGATTTGACCAATATAATTTTATAAAAAATCTTTTAGGGTTTCTAACATGGAATTAGAACTGTATTTCTTGTCGTATCTTCAGACAAAACTGCAAGTGCGAAGGCAGTCGGCTTGGGATTTACAAGATATTCAGAGATGATATAATTAAAGAAAAATACTGAAAATCCTTTTAGCAGCAACTCTGCCGATGGATGCGGCCGAATCTTGAGCTGTTCGGCGACAGCAGCTGCATCCGCACTTGCTCCCAGTTTGTGTCCATCTTCCAGAGGCCACAGGCAGCTCAGTGATGCTGTGCCACACGCCCAGCCACTCAGCATCCTTTGTGTCCATCCCCTGGCAGTCCTCCAATCGCAAACACACACACACACACACACACAAGTGCAGTCTCACACCCGATGAGCCATTGTTCATATACTACACACATACCACTTAAAAAGAAAGGGGGGTTGCCAACTTAGTTTGTCATCTCACGAGATGCCTGGCTAATCAAGACATTAAGACTGGTCCACGGTCAGGAAGTGGAGGACTGGGGGGGGGGTGGAGCAGACGGCGACCACCTCTCCAAGCATTACTGTTCATCAGATCAAGCCATCAAGCCAGAGCCAGTAAAAGAGGAAGCTTCTTCTTTCCACGAGGCCCAAGTGGAAAAAAAAAAAAAAAAGACGTCCTCCATCGTGGCGAGCTCTCACGCATATCAATGCACTATTTAACTTAAGACTTTCATGGCAATAACCCAATTAGAAACAGTACCTTCTCGTTTGATGGCATAATGTAAAGGCTAAGCTGTGTACCGCCGTATCTGCTCAAGTCTAATGGTGCTGAATATTCATTTTTTTTTTTTTTTTTTTTTTAAGAAGTTCTTAGCATACTTAACACATCCACATGCTCAATGTCGCAACACCTGCCAGAGGATCCGGGCCACGGAGGCAGGAGACTGCAGGTGAAGAGTGAAGAGAGGTGAGCAGGGGGTCTGCTTGAAATTCAGAAAAAGGGGCAACGGATTGCAAAAGGACGTAGAAGGGAAGTATTTGATTAAAATCAACAAAGACTTGAGCAACATGGAGGCGATGCTTTTAATTTTTGGGGGGATTTGTAGAGTAAAACGGAGGAAACTCTGGGAGTTCAGCGACTCTGAGCTTTGATCGGTTTAGACTCTCCTGTCTCAAGAGGATCTCAGCTGCGAACGGAGACCCAAGCTGACCCTGCAGCTGCTGTCGTCGGTTTGTTTTCATCCATTTTTAACTTATTTTCAACGTCACCCTCTGAGCCCGCCTCGGAGAAGATCACTATCCGCATTTCTTAAGTGCATAAGCATTCCCTTGGCACCGCAGTTTATCAGCGGTAATAAGATTTAGGAATTCCGCCATGCCTGAGTCGGACTCGTCCTGATGCCCCTCGCTTTCAGTAGCCCCGTTTGATTTCCACTTGTCATCGCTGTGAGTGAGACGTGAGGATTCAGTTGCAATGCAAAAGAAATAAAAGACTTCATTAACTGTCATGAAAAATGCCCCCCACCCTCCGCCCACCCATAGGAAACTAAATAAAATGCAGCCCGTGTAGCAATAAGAGGGGGAGGTACAGAGGATCACGGTGTCAAGGATTTTCAGGAATTGGCGTCTGCTCATCTACGGAGAAACGCAGGCAGCGGTCCTGCCGACAGCTGCTTGCCATCTCTGGGAAAAGGAACTTGGATCAGCGAGGAGGGGGCTGTCAGCAAGACGCAGGGAAACACACAAAGACTACACACCCTCGCTACAGTTAGCTGACACAAAGCCCCGGCACCGTCTTCTGGGACAGAGAGAGGGAAGAGAGAAGGGGAAAATAAGTGGACAAAGAGTGAAATAGATGAGAGAGCAAGGAGACAAGGCGGGCTGACGCACTGTCGAGCAAACGTGGAGGAGAGGACGGGGAGGGGACAGGGAGATGGAGCAGAGTGAAACAGACAGACAGGTCCAAGAGGAATTTGTTTTATTTGCATGCGCCGGGCTCCCATGGGGTCCAGCTCCACTCGGCAAGCCGAGAGCACAAAAGATAACACTTAACATATTTGCTAAAAGATGACAGCCCTGCCTGGATGCCGTTTGAAGAGGCCCTTTGTCAGGCTGCTCAGACAGGAGAAGTCCACTGATATGGACACAGAAGAAACTAACCAACATCGCTCTCTGGCTTTCTTCCTGCCTCTTTGTATATGTCTAAAAACCACAATATTTCCCCTTACATCTGCCAGGAGTCCCGCGGGGGGCAGACTCGATTGCACGCTGGTGGCTCCGGGACAGTAAAACAGCATTTAATAGTAAACATTACAGAGTGATAGAAAGTGTCAGGATAATTTATTTATACGTCCCTGCTGGGAGTAGCTCAGCCACCCTCGCAGCACCTGGCTCTCTCTGTTCATTTGAGGGTCCACATTTAGATAAATAAAGGCACCTGTTTGTAACGCACATTTTCTTCTCTCCCTATTATCTCGTCTCTCTCTGTCCCTGTTAGCTGCCACAGATGTGAGGCAATATGTTATGTGTATAATGAGGAGGATTATTGCTACTGTCACTGTTGCACTCGCAGGCAACCGATGCAGCTCTGAAGCCAGGGATACACTCCGTATGTTGGTACATTATCTACGATACACACACGACACGTCTGAGCTTCCACTTTCACGCACACCTCTGCTTCAAATGCAGCCACATGCCCCCCCACCCACCACCCCCATCCACCCCCTCTTGGATGTCAGAGTCTGTTTCTAACAGAAATCTCAAAAACCACAATTAGACCAACTAACACTTCCAAACAACTAGAAATCCTCGGGTGCATTTTACATACACTACAGTTTTAAATATTTAAAACAAACAAAATAAATAAATACATCTAAATACCTGACTTATTCAAGTAGGTTTCATATTCCAAAGCGAACATAACTACTGCACGTCCTCTGTTTCGTATAAGCGAGACGATGAACGATAACACACACTCAAACCTATGCATGATGACTATTCACAAACAGGGAAGCAGCAGAGACGAGTGTGTGTGTGTGTGTGTGTGTGTGTGTGTGTGTGTTTCCTGTGAGCAGGGGCTCAAAGGTGAGAGGTTGAGTCCTCGCTAATGGTTGCTACAAAAACCAAGAACGTGCAATCGAGGAACTGCGTTCTGGCTGTCAACGCGGTGGCGGCGCGCACGGTTGAAGTTCCTTCAAAATAACATCGTCATACGTGTTTTAACAGCAAGGTTTGCTGGCGTGGTTTCCTGATTATGTTTTTCCTCAAATTATAACATTAATAATTATCGCTGCGTTTTCCTTCAACATAGAAAAAGCTGAAATATAAAGGCGAATGTATAGAAGAAGAAAAAAATCTAATATAAATATGTATTTTGACTCACATGTGTCGCTTGTCCCATTAAAAGATGAATAACATTTAGTGTAAACAGAAATTAAGAAAAATATAACTTTAGATCCTCCCTGTTTTATCAAATACAAAGTTCTAGAACAATATTTCACAAATTATGTCTTTATTTAATATCTTTAAAAAAGAAATTAATTAGGGCCACTGAAAATGAAGCCATCTGTAATTTAAACTAAGCACACTTATTCACCAAATAGTAATTAACTAATTGTTACAGCAGATTGTGTTTATGTGGTATGGCCTTTTATAGAAAATTGCAAATAAATCAAACTATTTTGGATATTTAACTCCTAAAAATAAACTAAATCAATGCACAGTTTATATTTAAGACAGATAAGCAACAGATGTACTGCACAAAAATGCCCTAACTTCAATTCGACCAGCTGTCTCAGTCGTTTCAATATTACCTAAAGCAATAAATTAAATGAAATAAAAAATGAAAAGTGGAGAAGTTGATGAAAAACAATAAAAACCAGACTTACCATAGACGCTGCTGCTGCTGCTGCTGATCATGTCGGGCTGAAACAGGGCAGAAGAAAGAGGAAGAGATAAGATCAATGGCATTAATACACGGTGACAATCCTGACGGAAGGATTCCTTTGCCAGGAGGAGAAAAGGAAAGAAAAAGGCTTTCCAATGTAAGGCAGTGTTTTGGCTGCAGCGCTACTTGGGCCCTGCAAGTCTTTGGAGCGAGCAACGGAACAGGAAAGGAGTCTAACCTACATGCATCTCATTAGAAAGTAGAACCCGGGATGACAGGCAGCGGTGGAGGAAGGGGGACTGTGGAGGGAAATCAACTGGTGCGAATCCGTCGGAGAGACTCAAATCTGCTCCGAACGCCCTGAAGCGTCCAGGGCTTTTTTAGAAATGATAAATAAATAAATAAAACTGCGGTGTCATCGGACTTGCTCCGTGCGCGGCGTCGCAGCCGCCTCGCGGAAGCTGGAAAAGCCTCGAATGTGCACTCAAGTTGTGCGGATCCGCTTTTTCTTTTTTTTCTTTTTTTTTCTGTCCAAAGTGTGAAACGCGCACGCAGACGGACGCGGAGCTGAAAAGCGCAGCCTACGTGTCCGCTCCTCTGCAATTTACCAGCGGCGCAGGTGCGCTCCTTTACACCGATGTGGAAAAAGAAAAAAATAAATATATAAACAAGTCAATCAATGGTATGCAGCAAAGCTCGATCGCGCGTCGTTAATCAATTGGGAAACTTATCATATGACGGAAAGCGCGGCTTTTATCCCGGTCCGCGTCTGCTCTGACCGCTCCGTGTAATTGCAGACGCAGCGGATCCCCGCACTACCCCGCTTCCTTACCTGGATTTTTTTTTTCCTCTTTCGTAGAGACAGGTTGACCTCTCACGTGGGGGGTGGATGGGGTGGGGTAGGGGGGGGTGTTAGGGTCTCATCGATCCCGAGGAAAGAGACTCTGCTGACGAACGTGACGTTGAGGTTAAGCCTGGTTGCGTGCGCGCTGAAACCATCCCAAGTTAACGCAGGGAACACTGACCACAGCCACTGCCATGTTGGAATTTCACCAACCCTGAACAGCTGCCTCTCAGACTGACCAGCACGCTGCCCACTGCGCATGCGCCCATGGGACAGAGCCGGGGGAGAGAGAGCGAGGGGTGGGGGTGGTGGTGGTGATGGTGGGGTGGGGGGGTGTATTACCAATTACTGCCTATGAGGTTATTATGAGCAACTAGTTGTCTGGCAGGATGACCGAGAGAAGCATGTAAAATCCCAAAAAATTAAAAGTCACTTCTATTCTTCTGAATTGATCAAATGCACTTATTAGAGATCAGTCTGATTTTTCATTTTCTTCGTCTGTGCGCGATAAGCGCAACCTCCGGCACCTTCTAAGGTTCTGACCTCACTAAGAGTAAAACAAAAGTTGTCACCCGAGAGCTCAAACACTCACCTCTCGATCCGAAACCTCTCCTGCAGGAGCGCAAAAAAACGCGCCAACGAGCGCGTAAATTTCCCCGAGATAATTATAGCGGGCAATGTGGAATTAGCAATTGAAGCTCTAATTAGAATGGAAATGTCCCAGTTAGTGCCTTATCAAAGCATCAGCAGGGAGACCAGGTTTAAACAAGATATCAAAGATGGGAGAGCTGTCAGCTCATTGGTACGAGTAACACCCCATCACGTTCACGGCGCAGGCGCATGAAGATTAACACAAAAAAAAAAAAGAAAAAGGGCCCACTTAGTATTGTGAAATTTAAGGTGAGGTTAAAGAAAGAGAGCAAACAATAGATTTGAAAAAAATTGGGTCAGCTGTATCCATGCTGAGGTCAGCAGGCAAAGACATGTCTCAGTGACATCCTTGAATTAGCAGCAGTGGCTTTCCTCCTTCCTTCCTTCCTTCCTTCCTTCCTTACTTCCTTCCTTCCTTCTTTTCTTCCTTCCTCAAGCCTGTGACTTCATGCAGCCTTAAGATAAATCTCCACCTTCTGCTTATTTTCTTTTTCCATTTCTATTCCAACCAAATGTAAAAACTGCCAATCATCCAAAGCATTTATTTGTAATTAAAAATGAAAGAAAACAATTAATGGCTTTGCCTCGCTGCATAAAGGCCTGTTATTTTTCAAGGCTGAGCTAAATATTGGTGTGGACTCAGATATAAACGTTCGTTGGCTACACACTAGTAGATTTTGACTAAAAACATGAAAGAGCATAGATATAAGGGCATTTTCAATTGATTTTTAATATATTTCTTAGACGATTAAGCAAGACCTAACAATTTCACTTTCCTCGTGAAATTTTTCGGGAACTTGTACAATCAAATGTAACTTCATGAGAAATGGTATGTGTCTTGCTCTCTTTTACCTCTAGAGTAAACATTTGGAGTCGGGGAAGAGCAGTAAAAAAAAAAGAAACATAACGCCACACAACTTGGAATATCTGATTCAGATTCGGGCAATTTTATGTTTTACTTTATTCCAAAGAAACAAGTATTTGGACAAATAATCAGTTGCAACAGGCTTCAGTTTGGGCCACACCCCCACAATCGTTGTGGGAGGGAAACTGTGCACCAACTCCTGCAGTGTGTGCCAGCCTGGATGAAAGTAAAGATCTTTACTCTCTAATACTCTGCAGGTACTACATTACAAAGCGTGCTCTTTCTCCTCTGGTTTCCATATCGAAGGCGAAAGGTATCACTCGAGTGTGTTTAATATGCAGCGTTGCTATAAAAGGCTCCCACACAGGTGTGGAAAATCTTGGATGAGAATACGTGCGGGCTTTAGATTTGTGACATGTGGATGTGTGTGGGGGGTGGATTTTACAGTAACATAAATCTAAATAGATTTTAACTCATTAGCCATTGGAGAGGTAATGATGTAAGTCTGCCACTAATGAGCTTAAACTCTTAATTGAATAGGAGGGGGGGTAAAAGAACACACACACACACACACACACACACACACACACACACACTGATACGTATAGATACAATCCCGCCTCCTCTTTTGGGTGGCTGTATTTTTTCTTTTTTTTCCTTTACCCTCCCTCTCCCCCTTTCTCTTTCTGGGGTCATATAAAAGAGCTGGAGGGAGAAAGAGAGAGAGAGGGGGGGGGGGGGGGGTTTATGTGTGTGTGTGTGTGTGTCACATGACTGCCTTGATTTTAAACCCACAAACTTTCTGCGCCCACCATCTCTCCACACACACACACGTCAACCGCCACTCAAGAAAAGAAACAAATTGAATTTCATATTTATGAAATTGCTGCTTTAAGTGCAACAAAAGGCAAAAAAAAAAAAAAAACAAAGCGCCTAATCCCTGAACATCACACTAACCAAACGTCAGTGCCATATTCCATATAAGAGGAAAAACATGCGACAAGACCCATCACTTTGATATTAGCTCTTCTCATTTCATACTTTCCCTCTTCATCTTTTTTTTTCTTCATCTTCCAAATAATTATCAGCACTTAACCTGCCATGTCTGGCAAGACGTAAAAATGCCAGAATCCATTTGGAGAAAGTCAAACGCTTATAGGATACAATGTCTATTCCCTGCGTTACATATAAAATGGACTAGGCTCCCCTGGTAATACGGGCAATGAAAATAATGATATCCAATTTCATAGCATCTTCTATCAAATATACCCTGATGTAAACAAAGCCCTTGTGAATGGGGGACAATGGTGGAGAAATCTCAAAGCCAGGAAATCCATGGGGAGGAAGAAGGAGAGATTAGAAAAGCCCAGACAGTGTTTCCAGTGGCTCAGATAAAGAAGAGAGGGAATAATGTAGGAAAATAGAAAAAGGGATGAGTCGTCTGTGCTCAGAGGCTCGAGTGTGGCCAATCCTCTTTTATGAGCCCAGACTAGTGCCCTGATGGGACATGGCGTAGATTTGAGCAGAGCCTATTGAGCATAAGCTGCTAAATTTGGCAATAAAAGGAATGTGATTTACTGTAAGCTCCAGTGGGCCAAGAGCAACGCACCCGCTGGCATGAAAACACACACGCACACACACCTGAGAGCATAAAAACACACACTAACAATAACTCACTCACTCTGTTACTGTCTCCTGCTCTCTCCCCCATTTTCTCTGACACGCAGTGTGAACGGCTGGCCGGCTCAGCCTCTCAGCCTCGCACACATTCGCTCCGCCACTCATGCGGCTCAGCAGCACTGACTTTGACAAATAACCAGGAAGTCCTGGTGTTGGCTTAAAAACTCCAACTTGTTCAGTTGCAATTCTGCATTTGTCCTGCTTTAATGGCCACGGAAGTGGCTTTGGAGGTAATCTGTCAGTGATTGATTAGAGTCTGGCTAAATCCCTTGCTTGCTGAACACATTGGGAGGTTGCAGGCCCGCCTGCTGCTACTGTTGCAAGGCGGAGTGAGAAGAACGAGCTGGGAGTACATCTCTGTGTCCACTGTAGAAAAGTTCACTTGTACTGATAACAGAAATGATAATTCATGCTGGAAATTCCTGCAGTCCAAGTCCCAAACATCCTTTATACATGTATATACGTGCATGATTTTATTTTTCAACAGCAACAGAGTTTCTTGCTGTAGATTCACCTGTTCATTCCTTTTTATTTCCATATAATCCCATTACTTCACATGAAAAGTTTATAGTTTTAAAACTTGCCAGGAGTATGCATCCCGTAATAGATGTTTTTCTTTTTTTTTTTTTTCTTTTTTTTTTTTTTTTAGGATTTTGAGTGGTTATGCAGAACAAAAAAACATATTAACCTAAGAGATGACGGTGTTTCCGGAAGCCCAGAGGTCTCCAGAGTGAAATAAGTCGCAATAACTACGAGGTATTTCAGTATTTAAAACTATGCACAACTCAGATATTTAATATGTATTATATATACTGTATATACGCAGTCCCGACTGCGTGACAGCCTGAATGCTCCCCCGAAAGAAGATTTATATCTCCTGATTCAAGCTTAAGCCCAGTTAACTGTTAGATCATATGATACCAATATATAACTTGAGCACTAAAGGAAAATAGTCAAAAGCGTTCCTGTGGAGAACATGTTTTTAAACCCTCTAACGATGCCCTTTTAGCTAAATACTTGCTTGCAACAGTTCAGTAGCGTTCATCCAGGACTACGAGACTGACTAATGACACCTAATGCACTGATGAAATGAAGTGTCACCAGACGGAAACATTAGGAAGGTGTGATACAAGTGCTAACACGATCACTGTGTGTTCATAAATAACAGTTTCCCTCTGGATTCTCATTTCTTCTATTTGCAGCTAAAAGCCCACATTGTGCTCTTTTATGGCTTGGCAGATTAAATCAATTGTTCTATTTTTCATGCTGCAAATGAATCAGTCCGCTGATGATTACATCTCCAGTGATGTCATCATCAGTTTTTAGACTGAGTGGATGACTGCATTTGAATTTTGCATGTAAGGTTGTACCATCTGCGCTGTAATCAAAGTAAAACATTCATGCAATTTACTGAAATCTACGGGAGACATTCACACATTTAAAATGCTCTGCAATATTACTGTCCGAGGTGTAATTAGCAGTGACTTTTTCTTCGTTTCTTTTATTAAAAAAGAAGCAAGTCCTTTTGCCCATCATGTGCATGCTCTGACTATGAAAATGTTCAGCATGAATCTTAATATCACTTAAGAGATAATTATTCTGCTCACCACAAAAACTGACTAACAAAATAGAATTCAATCAGAGCCTGTGCATAATGACAGTCATTATGAAAATAATGAACAAAAAAGTAATAATGACATCCCTGCCTGTGCTCGTAGCTCTTTTTCTCACACATCTCCATGGTGATTTAAATTCTTCTTCTTTTTTTTTTCCATAACTCTATGTTCTGGCTGGCCCATGGTCACTTTAATCACACTGTTTATGGTAAACCAAGCGTAGTGTGCTCTGTCTGTGCTTGGACTCATTTAATTAACCACTTGAGAGGTGTAGCCGAGCCAACAGCGGTCCAGCGTTGTGTCGTACGGTGGGGAGTGCAGGGTTATTGTTGCTGACCGGTCCGGCTCTCAAAAGCTCTCTGCACCTCTCTCTGCTGGCTCTTTGAAATGAGACAAATCTCTCTCTGGGCAAGAACATACCTTGTCTACCACTGATGCAAATTGACGTCTGACAATCAAGAATAAAATAATTATCTAAAGGGAAAAAAAAACCCAAACAGATTAAACATGCTGGGATGAAATGATAAATTACTGGCTGCCCTTGTCCAGCCATGCCTCTGAGTCAAAAGCAATAATTTGAGAGAAAAAAATGTGGACACTATTGAATTCTGAGCAGATTCAGAATTCAAATAATTGTGTGGACTACTCTTTTGTTTTTTGTATCCGGAGCACTTTTTTTTAACTTAGGTTCTACAAAGCGCTTTACAGTGTGATTATTATTTCTGTCAAAACAGTAAAAACACTGGATATTTCAATTTTATTAATTTTTTTTAAATTACATAGTTGCATTTGTTAATATCCATCTATATTTTTTGCATTTCAGGCTTTGAAAAACATAACGCCAGTAGGGAGATGGAAAAACGATCAATGTTGTTTCAAACTGGTGATGTCAGAAAGTCATTTCTGAACAAAAGTAAATTAAATGTTAAAACAGTTTTCCTTACAATTAAAACTGAAAGGGGTCCTTCTAGAGTGTATAACATCCTTAAATATTCAATAAATCTGTAGCATTTTTAGTGCGTAATGGTCCTCACCTGGACATCTTCAATCTCTTTTAATGGGGCTGCATCCAGAACCGTCAGTCATAAGCATCTAATATAACTACATGGGCAAGGGATTACTGTGTGAAACTGTATCCAGCCCTATAATACAAAGCTTCGGAGAAAAGGGAACGGCGCCCAGCAAAAGGCGGCAGATAAAACCAGCTTCACTCATGATGCAGACACTGACATCAACATCTCTGGGCTCAGAGGCATCTGGGAAGGACCATCACACGGTGGCGCGGTGGAGACGTGTTTGTCCGGTGAATACGTATTCCAGACCATGTTTGGAAGAAATGGGTGCCGTGGGCTCCGGACAAACGATGAAAAGAACCAGTTTGACTGTTTTCACCAGCAAGTCCAAAAGCCCGCCTCTATGATGGTCCAGAGTTGTATCGGTACCGTTGGGAAAGGCCATTTACACTTCTATGGTGGCAACTTTTATACAGAAAACTACACAGATTTGAAAAATCTTGTAAAATAACTGAAATTTAAAGCGTTGTGAGAAGGAACGATAACATCGCAAAGTGGTAAAAGCGTTTCGGGCTCAACTTTTTTGGGGATTGTGTTGTAGCTCAGAAATTCAAACATTGATGTACGTTAACAAATTAATCGCTTTTCTGGGCTCTCATTTGCATGAGTGAGGACTTCTAGCTTGCACACAGTAGATGTGTGTGTGCTAGACCGTGTCCTTGAGGTTTACTCTTTTGATTCAACAGGGCTCCACATGGACGGACTCAATCAGATACCTCAAACCCAGTGAAGGGTGATGTTCAACGGAGCTGAAGTTACACTAAAGCAGCTCTCTATGAACAGTAAAAAAAAAAAAAGACAGCCTTGATCTCAGACAATGTTTACACGTAAAGACCCAGCAGAGACCTGAATTTTAATCAGGTAAACAAAGTGATTTTCCCTCTGTATGGCTACAGCTACTAATATTAGTATTATATGCCGTTAAAAACATGTGAGACATTGATCTGCAGTTTTCTACTTCATTGCAGATTGTCTGCAGATGAAAAATTAACTTTACACTTTAAATCATTCCTTTGGCTTTCATTTGTCTCATTTACCAATTGAAACGCCCGATAGGTGCATTTTCATCATCAAATTTACATTTACATCCCAAAATGACTTGCAGCTGCAGTTGGCCTACACTGACCCGGTTCTCCAAATATTTTTTTGAACAATAAGTCTATATGTCTGGCCAAAGAACTTAAAATGGCCAGAAGGTTTTGTACCCCTTGAAGCCATTACTCCTTGAATACCTTGAAGATAATGAAACTGGGCCAGAGGAGAGCGGAGATGGAAAACTGTGCTGTTGGAGTGCACTGAGCCATTACAAATTTCTGTTTGAACCCATAACAATGTGCCCATGTGACAAATGATAGCAAACACAGAGCCTGAGCTGTATGAGGAAGCTTATAGTCAGCTGGACTCAAACTGACTCCCCACCCCCCACCACCAATTCACATCCCAAAAGGTGCTTTTCCTCTATTTATTTATGTATTCCACATTGGGGTTTTCACAGTTCATGTTTGCCGTCACTTTCCAGCCCCTGTTCAGAATCTATTTGTATTTTTCGCAACAAAGTCTAGGAACATTCAAGGATAATTTCAATTTATCTCAACCTGATGTCTTTTAAAGAGTGTTTTTTTAATTTTTTTGGGGGGTGAAATGCATAAAACATCTCCTAACCAACAGCACACAAGAGGAATGTCGTCATAAAACACTTTATGTCTTAATCTGCCATTAGGGGTGATTTTGAGTTTTTGACAGAAGACAGAACCACTGAAGTCATCTTCACACATGTAATTAAATTGGTTGGATACGTATTCGAGTCCGGCAGGTTGCCCTGGATGGATACAATTCCCCGAGATCCATAACGTGAAGGGCCAGATGGTTTGTTCCATGGAACCATCTGGGAAGTCTTCCGTGAAAAATGTTTGCAGAAGGGCAGACATTTTCAAAGAAAAAAAAAAATACTTGGCAGCTGATAGGGTGAACCATCTGTCCATCACCGTCCACTACCTAGAGGAGTCAGTTAATAAAACAAATATTAATTGCTGCACTTTGTAGGAAAACATGCTCAACAATGTTGAAAAAAAAAACCCTCTGTTTTAGTCGAATCTGGGGTGACCTCTCGTGACTCATTGTGATCACTCCTAAGACCTGCTTCTGATGCCAAAAGCTACAGAACCGTTCTTGTCCATTGAAAGGTCTCAACTGCAGGCAGGACGGTTCAGGACAGAGCCATGCTTTTGTAATGGATAGAGTAGGTAGTGCAGCATTGTCTTGCAGAAACATGCAAGGCCTTTCCTTAAAAAAAGACATCTGGATTGGTTAGATATTAGATATGCAGGCTTTTGAACTCAGGATGGAAAACAAAATAGATGTTTTGGGGTTTTTTTTTCCTTTCCTTTTCTAAAAACCACAAATTTTGCTTCTGTCCGACCATAATAGAAGACAAAAAACCCAGAGAAGACAGCAGCGTTTACGGTGCAAGTTCACATGGCTTCTTCTTTGCATGATGGGACTTTTAACCTGCTTTTGTGGGTGACATGATTAACTGTGTCCCTAGATTGTGATTTCTACATGTGCTGAAGTAGAATGCAGTAACATTCCTGGTTGTATTGCAGTGCTTCCTGAGGGCCTGAAGCTCACGGGCACGCAGTTTTGATTTTCAGCCTTGTCCCATGCACACAGAGATTTCTTCAGATCTTCAGAATTTGTTGATGATATGCACAATTTATAATGAGACATTCAAATTCTTAATTATTTTACACTGAGAAACATTATTTTCACAGTTTACTTCTGTATTACATCACAAAACTGTGCTAATTTTCCTGTTTAGTCACAAAATATCCTATTATATAGATGTTACTTTCAATTATCACTTACTTTGACAGCTTTTTCATTGACATCAAATTCAAAGTCACCTATTTTTCATGAAATGTTAAAATCTCTTAAACATTTGATGTTTTTGTTTTTTAAAACCAAGGTTTACTCTATACAGTACACAAATAGTGTCGACAGCATTCTAATATTTTTGGAAATGCAGTTGTAAGACATATTCTTCATAGTTTTGTTCAATTTCTTGGACAAAAGGAATACATTTTGTTGCACTTGCAGCCAGGACGACTACCCAGTGTATTTCTGCTGTGAGTCACATGTCATTTTGTACCAGTTCTATGTGAGAAACAAACATTGGCAGGGTGCATGCTTCCTGATTGGTCATTTCGAACCAGAGAAGTATGTCTGCATGTCCTGACCTCTGCCCGTTGTTTCTTCATGCGCCGCTGTATAACAAGACCATCTCACAGCACTGACGCGAGACAGGTCTCAGCTGCTCGCACTCATATCAGAATGGGCAGCGAATGCGAAGTGAGACGCCTCCAGGAAGTATCAGTAAACAAAGCTATAGGTTTCCACTTGCTATATGCTCAGGCACTCATGCAAAATTCAGCGCTTTTGTGCAGAAGGCAAGGGGTTATGTTTTAACTATTAAACCTTCAGAACTCAATGATTTCCCATCTAATTCTGACAGAAATGTTTGCAAAGTTGACCCAGGAGCGTGAAACAGAAATATTAATTGCTGCATTTGCACATGAAGACATTCAAACAGCTGCTGCTTCTGCTGGGTTCTGGCTCAAACCTGTAATCTCTCTCCGTCTCTCGCCGTCTTCCGCCCAAGTCTTTTAATGGTGTGATCGCCCTTAACTTCACTGTAAATCTCTCCCCAATGGCTCATGGTTCAAATTAATGGCCCTGCCATAAGTGTTTGAATTTCATGAATTGTAATAATACTTACATCACAAGACACATGAAGTCATGTCTCCCTCTCTACAGTGGAGATATGATACATTTTAGAGGGATGCACAAAGTGGTCCCCTGGTAGCGCAGTGATGTATTCTAATAGACTCTGCTGGCCAACCTCAGGCTGCAGATATTCATGATTCATATTTGAAGGCTGGAGAACGTTTAAATGGAACATTAAGTGGTGAAGAACACTAAAACCGTGTTGGCTTTGTGGAATAACTGGGACATACACTAGTGGATTTATGTCTCTTTTATTTATTTTTTTCAGTTTTCTCTGCTTGTTTTGCTCAATCAAAAGGTATTTAAGTCAACCTTGGAATTTTTTTTTTTGGTCACTTTTCATGAGGAGATGTAGTTTATGATAATTGCATGCAGCTATTGAGCTTTTTTTTTTTTTTTTCCTGTTCAGAAGCTTCAAGGCACTGGAGATTGCTTTTCAATTGTCAGTTGTCAACAAGCTGTCAACTAATGTGCTGGAGAACTGGAGGACTTCACAACGTTTCAAGCATAAGCACTGATATTGTCTTAACTGTCAAATGATATGATGCCTAATTTGAAAGTATTTCACATGCAGTTGATAGACCACCTTGGCATCGTTATAGTGCAGAAGCGAGTTCACATATGATAAACTGTAATCCTTGAAAGTTCGTTGTGTCTGAAACGAAACATTCAGTCGAGCATGTTGCGACTATACAGCAACTGTTAAACCTCGTCATCGCCGCCCGTAGGCTTTCCAAAGAGGGGCTCTGAAACCCTGTTGTTTTAAAATGTGCTACATAAATAAAGAAATGTTTTACCAAAAAGTAATATATGTCTTATATTTGGGCACATTTAATAAACTACGAAGCAAACTGTTTGATCATTTTAATCCTTATTTAAACTACTGTACACCAGCGTAGAATTATAGCAATTTGTTTGCAGCAAATGAGGTTAGAAAATTGACAGCTACCTGCTTGTCTGTCATAATGAACTCACATCTTCATCTGGACATTATTATTATAGGTGCATGTTGTGTGTTTATGACAGCGGATGCATGAACACAGATGTGTGTGGTACAGGAGGACAGACTTGATGATCCCCTGTCTCCTGGTGACTGTGTGCAGCCAGTCAGCCGTGGCGAGACTGCCATAACTACCAGTTGAGCTCTGTCAGGGAGACGACCCGCTCTCGTTTTCAACAAGACCTGCCACTCTGACAGACGGACGGGCGGGCAGAAGGACAAAAGACTCAGCATGTGAATATTTTAAATCGCGATTGAATCCGTGAACTCACTGTCTCACTCCAAACAGCTGAATACAGAAAAAAAGCCGTAAGTGTAATTGGACTGCTGCAGCACAGGTCAAAAGTCAATGGTCTTATTGAGGGCTAATGCCATTTAAGACTAATTTGAGGCTATGTGTTATTGTGCCTTTAACTAAGTTTCTAACCTGATCTGTACAGAGGTTCATTGTGCTTTTAAAAAAGACCTGCTGCCCTGCAAAAGGCCATCTAATGGTTTTTCAAACCATCAGTATTACATTAATGCACTGTAGATCAAAGGATAAAACATCCACTTCTGCAAATGAGTGGGGAAAAAACTGCAGGGAAGTCAAGATTTTAGATGTTCTTTATGGGAAGTCCATTTGGGTTCTAACTGTTGCGACAATTACTGTGTTGCAAACTGTTAAGGGCACTTAAGCAAAAAATAAATAAATAAAATAAAAAATCTATAATAATTTATGACATATTTTAGCGCTCGCGTCTCCAAAATTTAAATTATGGCATAATTATCACTGACATAATGGGAAATTTATGAATAGATAGAAAAATACTTGATAATTAAAAAAAAAAAGAAATCTGATACAATTCTTGATTAATAAAGGCATGCAAACTGAGTTTGTTTAAGTCGTTTACCAGTTTGCTCACTTCTGGGGATAAAACTCGAGTCTTTTTGTTTAACTTGTCAGTTCAGAGATGTTTACTGGACAGCATGGATTGAAAAGACGAAGAAAAAATCCCTTCAATGGACACATTTAACGGACACGTTTACAGGACATTTCAATCTGCAACTAAACCACCCAAACTATGCGCATGACAACAATATCAGCTAAATAAAATCTGCATGAGTTGAACTTTTGGATTCAAATATCTAAACAAACAGACCGAGTGTCTACGGTACTGACACACATTGCATTGCAAAGTAATACATAGTTTTTAATAATGCTTAAAAAAAAACTTGAGAAATTGTTAAATTGGAAGTGGCTTCTCATTATAAATGAGAAACAGACACGTCCGAGCAGTTCATTGTGTGTGCATTCAGGCACTGCTTCAGTATTTACGTGAGACTGTGTGGATTAGTGTGTTCGCGTTGTCATTGGTGTTTGTGTGTGAGTAGCAAGGTCAGGACCTGAGCTCGAGGCTCGTCCCTGGGGAGCTCGCCTCCAGCGTGGCCAACTAACACTACAAACAATTAAAACCCGCGGCTGCCTCCCCCCAGGGCGTTCGGCTTTATCCTGCTCAGGTCGGGGAAATTACTGCTCTGTGCTGCACAAGATTCCAAAGTAAGCCCTCAGTATCTGCTCTATAATGATGTTGGGCAATGCCGAAGATGGAGAGGCAGAATCAATATGGCTACAGCCTGTGGACCAGTGTGGAGACAGGGGGCTATTATTAGGGCGTCCTTTCTTTACCACCTGAGCCACTTACAGACTCATGATAGTCACTCTCATACCTGCAAGTACATAAACACACAGTAACGGCGTTTGCATGGAAAAGAAAATGCTCCTCTTGAATGGGATTAACAGGGTTATGTGGAAATTAACTGAAGAAAGTTGGAAAAGATCATTCTTAGAGTCCTGCATGGATGATTTACATCATGGACCGCTGAAGCTACACTATTTGAACCCAGTTCAGGAGTTTTAATGGTGTTATTGGTTGGTTAAACGTAGAATAGTTGTTCTTACTTTAGATTTTAGCCTGATTTTTTTTTTCAGGAAAGAGCCAACTTGAATATTTTTAATAGTTTTGGAGATGAACTGTGACGTCATCAACTATGCTGCTGTCACAGTAACAGATGGAGCAAACTGAGCTCTTCTGACCTCTGAAGAACATCATCCCAAGTGGAAAAACTGCCAATATGAGCGACCGAGTACAAACATGTCATAGCCTACATGGTCCTGAGATGCAGAAACCATCAAATGAACAACTGCGGAGGGTTGTGCATTAATGGGATGTTGTTTCTTCTGTCTTCACTTAACACATTTTCTATTACCAGACAAGATTAAGCCTTTTTTTAAAAATATATTTCTCATTTCTCCAGCATTACTTCATTTTTAAACCATTTCAGTATATTCAAATTATTTAAATAATTTACAATACACCAAACAATATCTGTTCAATCTGGATGTTCCAACCATTTTTTTAAGAAACATTTTTCTAATTTTATTCTACACAGCAATAGCACTGGACACGTATAACCAGGAGGAAGGGCTGGGAATTGGAAATATTCACTGCGCTGGCTAAGGTGTAAAAGGCAGTGATGCCCTGCAGGTAAGTGTAATTGTGCTTCAAACTTAAGCACATTATTTTGGAGGGAGGATAACATGAATATCATGCATTTATTCATCATTCATGCTTATTTTTGTTAGTCAATGTGAGAATTTAATAAATTTGTAGCTGCAAATAAATCCATTTATAATTCTTTCTTTTTTTTTGCATGTATGTCTGCTTATGACAAAAATAATAACAATAATAGTCACAAAATGTCTAATCAATTCCCATATATATTTCTAAAATGTAATATTTCCAAGATTCCTCAAATTAACATCCCATGGAAGTTTTCTGGAAATAATTCCAGCCTTATTTCTCATCAGTTATTATAACAGACAGGCTTTTTTTGTAGCAGCAGCTGTAAATACCTGCATAAGAAAAAAAACAACCAACATGTTTCCTCAGACTGATCGTAGCTTTGAATTTACTTGTATAAATGTGAGACTGCGGCAGAAGTTATCCCGACTTTGAGGACAAACGGTTCAGACTCGTGGTTGTGCCATGGCCTTGGATCCAGAGTGAAGTCTACTTGAATTAAAACATTCTGACTTATTAGTGGACTCAGTACGCGAAGCAGCCAGTCTTTAGTATATCCGGTTGTCTCCCTGGACATATGCTGCGTCCACTACTCCAGAGCCCTGCTGTCAAAGTCATTGTGAATCCTAATGATCGTGGTCCATCCCAGACCTGAAACACTCGCACACAAATGCACACACACACATTTTCCAGTCTTCGCTCCAGGGGTCCTGACAAAATAGGAGACGGCGGGGACTCGTCAGAAGACAGGATTGCCAGTGCGCTCCACCTGCTCACTGATTCTTACGCCTGGAGGAGCCTGAAGGCACTGCCATCACGCATCCTTCCTGCCCATGACACACACACACACACACACACACACACACACACACACACACACAGATACGCAAATCAATAGACACACAGATGCCCACACACTTACAAATACATCCACAATGCACGTATACGCCCCCAATCTCCAGCTTACGTCCCACCTCACTTCTTTCTAGTACACCTTCCCCTCACGCCACCCCCCTCCAGTTCAACCCTATCCATATCCTGATGTTTGTCCTCCCTCCCTCCTTTGCTACCGCTCCTCCTCCATGCCCCCGACCGCAAGACGCATCTACACATCCACATCTACACACAAACACACACACGTCCAAACCTGTCAGGTAACATCAGAGAAGGGGGGAGCTGAGGAGACGTGACAGTGTGCTGAAGGAATCATGTGCCAGGAACACAGACCTCGCCCCGTTTATCTCTGTTGTGCTGGAAACACAACGACTTCCAGCCTCTCACCTTTGTTAAGGATCAGACCTGTTTGGAGAGCGCTGGAGAACCTCCAACACTCAGAGCAGGGTAGACATATTCAGGAGAGGAGGAATTACTGGGGAAGTTGTTGAGAAGAAGTCCTGATAATCAATAAGCGCACAGGGTGAGTCGTAGAGGAGGAAACAAAGACAAAGAGAAGGGAAGAAAGCATGATGTTGGGAGCGCCAAAACAAACTGCCCAAAGGCCTTTTCACTATCCATCAAATTCAACAAGTTGGCCTGAAAGCTTGCAGCTGCCATATGTGGTGAACCATTTACACAGTGAAGTCCAACAAGTCAGCAACAGCCCCTGCAGATAATTTACCAGAAAGAGAAAAAAACCACAATAAAAAATAAAACTTGAAGCTAATGGAGATGCCTTATTCATTTCTGGACTGAGGTTATGTGGTGTAGGTGTGTTTTCAGCTGCCGAGTTAGTAATGGACATCTTTATTAAGGTTTAATGTTGATTCTGAAGTTCTTGTTATAAAAATAAAAATGTATCACAGAGAAACCTAGAAAAAAAAAAGCAAGAGGTAAATTTGGAACCAGATTGTTACTTTGTTTAATAAAGAACCATCTAAAATACTATTGTTGTTATTATATAATATCAATGCCGCCTACATTTCCAGTTGGAGAAAAGAAAACTTTTTCTGTAGTATTCAGTAAATATTTAATTGTCTGAAATGTCAATTAAATCCAAAGATTTACCTTTCCAAAACGTCTCCTGTGAATGTCGAGCTTCCAAGGTCCATAAAATCTGTTAAGATTGACAGGTACTGTCACATCCCAGACTCAGAGCAGATTAGATTATCCATCTTTATCCTAACTCATGCCTTATTCAAACTGGACTAGTATTACCCATCATCAGAATGTGATGTTGATCCAGTGTGAATGCACCGTGTTAATGATCTGTCACGTTTTCTCAACTGCCAAAAATGTGATGTATTGTCAATGAAGTTAATTTGTAAAGTGCATCAGGTGCTTTCGTTTCAATATTCAAAGTTTATGTCAATGAAATCATACTTGTTGGACAAAATGCAAATAATATGTTGATGTAGGTGGTTATCTGCAATTTACAATAAAGCTCCTGTGATAATATGCATAGAACAAATATGTTGGGGTGTAAATTTTGAATAAGTGCAGGTTTAAAGGTAATATTTGTCCCATGCGAGTAAGGCATTATTGACTAGAACTGCTATGATTCATAGCACAGCTGCACTCCCAGATCTACCTCAGTTACAACGGTGTTTCTGTAGTCCCTATTAACTCTGATGTATATTTAAAGTCCTTTGAGGGTCTAGTTGAGAAAATGTATCACTTACTCCACTAACAAATGACTATTTAAACATTTATGCATCAAGACAATTAGCATGTGATCCTTGTTCAAGTGAATGTATTTCTTGGGGGTCTTTCTCCTTCACAGAGCTTGTGAAACACTTTGCAATCTCCAAAACACGTCAGTCAAGTCATATCCCCAGACACTGAACCTTGAAGCCTATACCTTTCGAAATAATTTTCCGAAGGACTATCAGCTGATTTTTGAACTAGACACACTTCAGATATGAAATGTATAACATTAATAGCTTCATCAGTCTGTTGAAGTAAAGTTAAAGCATTCAGTCAGTTAAATAAAAAGGAAAATGTGTTGCATTAATTGTGACTCATATATATATGTATATGCATATATACATACATATACATGGAATATCATTAATTTCTGACTTCAGATTGATTTGAGGAAAGAAAAGGTAAGAATATGCACTTTACAAATGTTGCTTAAAATTGTAAAAATGTACCTAGTTTCTTTCCAAGCCTGCTTTTTGAACAAGAACGCTGGCGAGAACTACAACCTTCAATCACCTGTGCGAACAGAGAGCTGTACCGGAAATCTGCATCTTATGCGTATGAGTGTATGACTTATTTAATTTTTGCCCTCTGAGAAATGATCAGCGGCTTCTACAGCAGGTTGTCCTTTTCCTGTCTGAATGTGATGCACAAAATGCCAGGTCATCAGTGCAAAATGCATGCAAAATTCAATGTATTCATAGTGTGAGAATGAATTAGTAATATGCCTGCATGTGTTGGCCTTGGGAAAACATCTCATCTTTATAATTAAGTCTGTGGCAGACTCAAGCCAGCATAAGTGGAAACCTCTGGGTCTCCTCCTGATTTACTGGAAATGGTAAAAGCCATGGCAACTAATTGGTTCCCCAGCCTCCTGTTTGTCATGGGAACGACACAACAATCAAGTCCATCAACTCCATCCATCAACCTCACAGGGATTGGTGAGTGAAACAACAGGGTGTTTGTGTTAAGTCCCACCAAACAGACTGACTGTCAGCTGGGTATTAGTGAAGACTGATGTTTTTACATCAGTCAGTCATATCAGTCCGTTTTCTTCCCATTCACTCTCGCGGCTTTGCTCGTGTTTGTGCGAGTGAGTGATGATAAAATAAAATAAAAACTGCCGTTTATCAGTGCCAGTATCTACATATTTATCCGTATCTACTGTTACTGTTACTGCAAGCGTTGGATTAACTTCTTACACTCTGCTAACATTTCTATTGTTTCATTTTGCTGCTAAATTCTATACTTCGTTTACTTTGAGGGACCACTTCAGGTTTTATATTTAAGCAAAAGCCCTCCAAGCAGATTTGAGGGGCTATTTGCAAGTTAGAGAATGCCACTTGAACAATTACTGCCCACCTCTAGTGTTAGTTATCCTCTGTATCCACAAGAGCCATTTTCACAAAGGTGGGGGAAAGAATGATTTGCTTCATCAAGAAGAAGTGGATCTTCTAAAAACATTCATTTTGTTTCCCGCGTCTTTCCCCACCCCACAGCCCTCACACCTCAAGAGACGGTGAAGGCTGATTTTCTCCGTGAAGTGGCACTCGACACCCTCGAAACTTACATCATGCATTGTTTCGCTTCCTGGCATGTTTTATGGCCTCTTGGACCATTTGGGTGCTTGATTGAGTGTGTGTTGGTTAGTGGGTGGGCAGCAGGAGTGGGTTCTCTGCAGGGGGAAGGGGGGCCAGTAAATGCTGGAATTCCTAATAGAAGATAATTGAAAATGAGCACTTAGAGGCTGTTGGCTGCTGTTTTCCTCATGTACAAAGAGTGGCTGCGGTAATCATGTCCTCTGTTCTGCTCAACATGCAATGCAAAGGCTCCTTAGTGGATACTCTGCATTGTATAGGTGTACTTTCAGATGCAGAAGTAAAACAGAACAAAGCGGGCATTAAATAACTTAAATAAGTTGAATAACTTTCACAGGATTTCTTTTGCAGTTATGGCACTGAACTTTTTGTTGCTGCTGAGCAGACTGTAACAGCCTTGAAAAGTTTCATTGAAATGTGGCAAAATGAGACGACAAGGCTGCTTGAGCACTTTAAGTGGACAGCTCATATAAAGAGCCTCCACTTCAGCATTCTTTCTTTTTCTCTTTGCCTCTATGTGTCTGTCTGCCCGTGCAGCATGTGTCCTTGGCTCTCAGGACGAATGCTACCCTTATCTCAGCTACTTTTGCCACCCATAGATAGATTTGAGCAGTCATTAAGAGCTTTCAGCAGCCTGCAAAACAATACCTTTCTCCAATTCTTGGAATATGCTAAAAAAAGGAAGTGTGGTCACTACAGTGAAGGACGTGTTATGAGGAAATGGTGAAACGGTGAATTTTTGGTCAGAGGAAAAGCAATGCTTCTGTTGTATTGTACAAGGGTGTGTGTGGATACAGGAGTAACCTTGGGGAAAACAACAAAAGTGAAAAAAAAAATAAAAAATAAGAAGGACAGATAGAGGAGCTGCCTGGGAAGCCAACTGTAAAGACAGAGGTCACCTGATGCACCTCTGACAATCCACGCATTTAAAAAGGCTAGACAGTGATGGAGCTAGAATTCTGTAGCCATGCTCCTCGCTCGATCCGTCACAATATCTCGCTCCGGCAAACAGAATCTGCAGAGCCGCTGCTTAGGACTAGGATAATGATCAGATTAAAAGCTTTGACTGGCGAGAGTTGAACTAATGCCAGGTGATGGGAGCAATTTGCTGCCCAATCAACGAACGAAGGAGGGAGAAGTGCACCATTGGCTACTGGTGGCAGCAGGAAGGAGGGGTTGAAGAGGGTAGAGAGGTTTGGAAGCATCCCAGCCACAGAAAGCAGCTGGTGATTCAACAGTTTCTATTGTTAAATTCCATTACATCCCCCCACCCAGCTTTGTCTTTGCCCGCCTGGTTTCTCTGTCTGTCTGTCTTCTTCATTTTCACTCAAAAAAAGAAAAAGACTGGTCAGCAAAAGACTTTCTTCCTTAAGAACTACGCTGTTTGGCTTCAGAAAAAGCGTGCACACACACATACACACACATCCAGTGCAGCTAAGGAAGAAACAGAAGAAAAAAGTGTGAAATGAGGATTAAAAAACCCCCCAAAAAAAAGCACACACACAAATGCCAGCAAAGACTGAGGAGATGTCTTTGTCAGTGAGCGGAAGACATGAGTGGGCCGGCACGCTAATCATCGATTGGATGATTAAGGCAGATGAGGAGGGCTTTTTCCCCCTGTGAAAGATCTCATTGTCGGTCTCCTCCCGCCTGGTGTCCAGGGAGCACGCCGGCGGCAGCAGCTCGGGATCAATACACTCAATCACTGCTGAGAGGGGCAGCGTCAGTCACGCTGTGCCAGACTATTAGACCCAAGTAGGCAGACAGTGAATAACTCCATGCTTCCCTGGTCCCACCTCACACCACAGGAAGCACAAAGCAATGAATTAGCTGGCTGGTTGGATAGAATATGTCCATGTGAGTTTATGTTTGAAGCTATCACCCATACTTTTGCTAAAGAAATAGTTCAACATACTGAATAATATCCTTTTTTTGGACAAGAATTATATTGTAGAGTTGATATCGTTCTAATAGCACTCGGTTTCGGCAATGAGGCAGTTTGTCTGAGCACAAATACAAGTTGGAAGTGTGTCAAGTTTTGAAAAATCTTCACATTGAAGTGTTTGCCTTAATGCATCCTTTATTTTAAAAAATCCTTCCTTTAAAAAACACATAAAGAATATAAATCTTATCCATAGCACCTCCTTTATATATATATATATATATATATATATATATATATATATATATATATATATACACATACACACTAGATGGCCAAAAGTATGCGCTCACCTGCCTTGACCCACATATGAATTTAAGTGACATCCCATCCATAGGGTTCAATATGACGTCGTCGCTATAACTGCTTCAACTCTTCTGGGAAGGCTGTCCACAAGGTTTAGGAGTGTGCTTATGGGAATTTTTGACCATTCTTCCATTCATTCTTCCAGAAGTGCATTTGTGAGGTCACACACTGATGTTGGACCAGAAGGTCTGGCTCTGAGTCTCCAATCTAATTCATCCCAAAGGTGTTTTATCGGGTTGAGGTCAGGACTCTGTGCAGGCCAGTCAAGTTCATCCACACCAGACTCTGTCATCCAGGTCTTTATGGACCTGCTTTGTGCACTGGTGCACAGTCATGTTGGAAGAGAAAAGGGCCAGCTCCAAACTGTTCCCACAAAGTTGGGAGCATGGAATTGTCCAAAATGTCTTGGTCTGCTGAAGTATTCAGAGTTCCTTTGACTGGAACTAAGGGGCCGAGCCCAGCTCCTGAAGAACAACCCCACACCATAATCCCCCTCCACCAAGCTTTACACTTGGAACCATACAGTCAGACAAGTACCGTTGTCCTGGCAACCACCAAACCCAAACTTGTCCATCAGATTGCCAGATGGAGAAACGCTATTCGTCACTGCTCTAGAGTCCAGGGGCGACTTGCTTTACACCACTGCATCTGACGCTTTGCATTGCACTTGGTGCTGTATGGCTTGGATGCAGCTGCTCGGCCATGGAAACCCATTCATGAAGCTCTCTGAGCACTGTTCTTGAACTAATCTGAAGGCCACATGAAGTTTGAAGGTCTGTAGTGATTGAGTCTGCAGAAAGTTGGCAACATCTTTGCATTATGCGCCTCAGCATCGGCTGAACCCACTCTGTCAGTTTATGTAGCCTACCACTTCGTACCACTTTGTGGCTGAGTTGTTGTCGTCCCCAAACACTTCCATGTTCTCATAATAGAGCTGACAGTTGACTGTGGACTATTTAGAAGTGAGGACATTTCACGACTCGATTTGTTGCACAGGTGACCTCCTATCACAGTTCCACGCAGGAATTCACTGAGCTCCTGAGAGCGACCCATTTTTCTTCATAAAACAGCCTGCATGCCGAGGTGCTTTATTTTATTCACCTGTGGCCACGGAAGTGATTGGAACACCTGATTCCCATTGTTTTGATGGGTGAGTGAATACTTATGGAAATATAGTGTATAATCTGATCTTTGTACATTAAGCAAAAAAGATGCTAGTTAAAGCAGGGTCACACTGATGTGAATTGGACATATCATCTTGAAGAAATGTTATGACACCACTTTAATAGTAAGTCGACGTCATTTTCATTAATGTTTTACTTAATTTTGATAGTTTTCTTGGATTACTCTGCTTGTTAACTTCTTAAGTAATGTAATTAAACTACCAAGCTACTGATGCTACCTTCTGCTGAAGTGGCAACCATCAACTAGTTGTCTGCTAAGAAAAAGAAACAACTCACTTATGTGAGGCAGAAACAAACATTTCTTCCTTCTTCCAGAAGAATGATTTTCCTTCAGCAAAGGTAAACGGGTCTTGATTACTTTGTAGAGGTTGAAATGGTCATTGATTATTGACTGGAGCACCCACCAATTGTTCCGGTTGGTCTTGATTGTTTCTTACAGTTGATTTAGAAGGGATGAAATGCATTTAACCTGCCAAGGGTGAACCACAGTCTTCACCCAGTGAGGGATGGATGGATGGATGGATGGATGGATGGATGGATGGATGGATGGATGGATGGATGGATGGATGGATGGATGGATGGATGGATGGATGGATGGATGGATGGATGGATGGATGGATGGATGGATGGATGGATGGATGGATGATGGAGATTCTTTGACTTTTCATTGAAACCACCAACATTCTGTGTTGTTGCCATGACGGTTGTCCTGCTTGATTATAATTAAAGAAAACCAATCCCAAACTACAGCTTTTTTTATTGAAATAATCCCTCAAAAGCCTCTTAAATGTGGTTGCCACTTTAGGTATTGGTAAACAGTACTACAACAGTACTTCTTTTTCCCAAATCATATTTTTGTAGACATTATAAAAAATAATAAAGTCACACAGCCAAGACAGGACAAAGTGCTACAGTAAAGAATATAAATCCATATATATATATATATATATATATATATATATATATATATATATATATATATATATATATATATATATATATATATATATATATATATGCAGAACACAATAGCTGTGGTAGTGACGAAGTTTATAAAAAGATCTGAAGGACTTGTTGGACCTGAGCCTGTGTGGTGACTGGTCCAAAAGGGGAATAAGTATGTTAAAGGACCTGAAAAAAGAACAAATGTTTTCTGACTGTTTTCTTGTTTTTGCAAAGCATTATTAGTTATATTGCTAATAATTTGATTTAATTTTAAAGTAAGTAAATAGGTATGAAAAGCATCAATATATAACAACAAAAATCGAGAAATTGGCAAAATACTGCTAACAGTCAGTCAACAGATTTTCTTTAATGGAAATACAGAAGGAAGTGCTGTCTAAGTTTAGAAAGAAAAAGACCACATTTTACACTGAATATATGCTTCAAAAATTCAAACATTAACCTCTGAGTAGGATGATATAAGCGGATATTAGTAGGAGTCTGGGGTAAAACCTAGATGGCTGGAACTGTAAGTGGACTACTGGACTAACCTCTTCTCAATACAAACGTGTCAGTTGTGAGATGAAAAAGTCCTGAAAACGTCTTTCAACTGAACATCCAGCCGGACATTGAGGTATTTAGCTGGCACATATTTTTTCATTGGTAGTAAAAATGTGCGAAACATTGCAAGTCTTTGGGTGAATTTTGGAATGGGGGGATGTTCAAGGGATGGTGATAATCTGTCTGCTTCTTTTGATCAAATTGTCCCCTTTAACGACCCCGTTTGTGCAGAAATTTGGAAAATAAAATTATATAAACTAAACAGTTGTAAGAAAATGAGGCACGCTCAAAGAAAAAAATGTCTTCTCAAATGTCAAATCTTCACAAAACACATGTCTTGATTACCAGGACTGGCCCCACAACAATACATTTTTTGGAATCTCGACAAAACCAAACAATTCCCTGCTGTAGGTTGGATCCCAAAAACTGCTGCTTATTTGAAAAGCAAATTTGCCTTTCAGCTTTTGTTAAATGCAGCAACCAGTGGATCCTACCAGGTCTGTCACTGTAGGAGACGCAAAAAATGAGAGGACTGATGAGGGAGTCAGCCCGGATACAATTCCAGCACCCCAAGTTTTTACCCCAGACTCCCATGTAAGCATAGACCTTTACATTTATTTAAAAAAAAAATACAAACACAGTTTATTCATCATGATTATTAATACACTGAAGATACTTAAACACAGCTCAAACTTGTATAATAAAACATTTCACCACTGCCACTTTCACTGACTGAAAATGAAACATTAGTAATAACCATTTCTGTTCCACAATACTTCTTTTAAATTGTCAAGTCCCACATGTATACAACACAAGGTCACACTGAATAAGATTCCTCCTCTTTTCAGAGAAGAACAAATAAAATACTGCAGGCTTTGCCACTCTGGCATGATGTCGGAAAACTAAAGGAGGACATCTTCATCTCGAAAACCTTGCACACTGACAGAAAAAGCCCCCTGCCCCTGCAGCTTCATCATATGTAGCAAGTGAAAGACTCATTAGCGTCATAAGAAAAGAGGAGAAGGGAGGACAACAGTTCTCAGACAGCTGTGGCCCTGACACACAATGGATGGCCCAAGTCCATCTGGATGCAGCAGCACCAGAGCAACATGATGTATACATCTTCACTTCCCAACGGGTTGCCATTAATCCCTCCCTCACGACGTTGACCAACTCTGACAGCTAACTAGGACCACAGACTAACTCTATCCACGAAGGGCAGAAAAAAACAGATGGAAACACAGCACTACTGAATATGAAGTGATAAAAAAGATGTGGTTAAATATTCTTGCAGGGCTATTGGCTTTTATCGCTCCCCTTATTTCTTTTTTTAACCAGTGACACATGTTAAGATGAAACATGCGTGCATAGACACATGCATGAACAAAGGAGCGGAGATCAGGGACTGCAATCAAAAGCTTGCAAAACATTATTTCGCTCTCATTTTTGCCTGCATTATTTACAGTAAATACTTAAAACCAACCATCCGGCTTGACACACATCTAAACTAAACTAAAAAGTTTAGATGACTAGATCCCACCCTTCTTTGTAAAAAAAAAACAAAAAAAAACTTCAAATTGTGGGAAAATCTCTTTTGTATACCTCTTTTTAAGTAATCCCACAGGTTTTTGATGGGATTGAAGTCTGGGCAACGACTGGACCGAGTTGCAGAACTTTCATTTTTCTTTCCCAACGTCATGTATGATTAGTTTGCTGACTCAGGTCCCGGTTTGTCAACCTGGATCTTTTGTGTTTGGGAGACTTCTGAATCAGCAGAATGGATGCTCCAACCCCAACAGTACAACTAACATGGGATGGGTCTGAGATGTCACAGTTCCCTAAAAATCTGACCGGCCCACCGAAAGAGAACTTCAGATCTAGGAAACTGTAAAACAGTGTCTGGGTTATGTTATGCTGGAGTTTTTGAGATGGTAATGACTTCCTATGCTCAAATCAATGCTCTCAAGAACATAAAAACTAAATCTGGAGGACTCAGGGTTAGACTCAGGCTAGTTTTGTCAGAAAAACACAAAGAATTGACCTTTTTTTTTTCAATCAGGTGGGCTTTTGAGTTGATAATTTGGTTCCCAGCTTCCTCCATTTCATGCGTCCATGTGTCCTTGGGCAAGGTACCAAACTGCACCTTGTCCTAACGCATTCATGTGTGTATGAAAGGGAAGTGCCTGATTGAATGTGTGTGTGAGATAGAGACGGAAAGCGAAGCGGAGAATTTTATTTTAAAGTGCTTTAGGTTGCAAACAAAAATAGAAAAAGCAGTTCATATAGATGGTGCTAACATTGATGAATTTGCCATTTACAATACACTGTAAAACAGTCTGTGTGGAAATAATCAACTTATTAAACTGTATGGGATTTTCTGGCTGGTATGTGCATTAGTTTAATCTGCAGTCTTAAATTGATAAATCCATGCTGCATTGTTATTAGAATGGGAATCAGAAAGTTGCATAGGTGGCATCCTATCACATTTCCACACTGGAATTCACTGAGCTTCTGGGAGAATTAGTTTTAAAAACAGTCTGCATGTCTAGGTTTTTGATTTCATACACCTGTGGCCATGGAAGTGACTGGAACACCTGATTCCCAGTATTTGGATGGGTGAGCAAATACCTATAGCAATATAGTGCATAATCTGATCTTTTATTTTTTTTGCTTTTGTTTGTTTTTATTGTAAAGGTTTTGTGGTTGTTCTTTATTTGAAAGTGGCTAGGCAGGAAGCTTTGGGTAGAGAGAAGGGGAAGGAGTTACCGACCAGGATTCGGACCTGGACCGGCTGCACGAGAGCAGTAGCTTCCACACATGGTGCACCGTTTTTATTGCATCCACCTAAATATAAAATATTAGGCAATTCATTAGTAAATGTAAAAAAATAAAAAAGGAACAAAAGTCCATTTTACTGTTTTCTACCAAGGATGACTGCATTTAAACATATTAAAGGTTCTGAATAGATGCAACCTTTTCACAGTAGATCCAAAACTCATTACCTGAAGATAGGAACTATGACAAATGTGCCAAACGTTCAATTTTTCACATTTTTGTCACTAACGCTAGTTTCTTTAAAAGAAAAAAATGGCAATAATGACTAGAAAAGTTTGATTATTTCAGGTTTTTAAATGTTTTCACATTCTTTTTTTTTTTTTTTAATCAAAATCTTCACTATTTTTTTTAATAGCCAGCCTTTGTCGTATGGTAACGCTCATAAAGCCCGTTAAATTATTGCCAGCTTCAAGCAGGTCTGCAAAAGCATACAAAACTTTACTTTTTTTTTTTTTTTTTTCTACCTTGGTATTTTACTCTTCCTGGACACTGCTTTTGAGCCAAGTGTTTAAAGCATTCCTGTCCAATCTTCTTTAAGAGAAAAAAAAAACAAAATCACAGGCAACCTTGTCAGCCGAGCAGTGGAGATGCAAAGAGGAATTGGTAGAGTGGCCTTGCTACTGCTCCATTCTGAATATGTTAACAGCGCCGCTTCCCTTGAACTGTCACAACTTGAAAATCCACTGTGTTAAGAGCCTCACATGCAGGCAGCTATGAATATCTGTCGTTCCCATAGACTTGGCCACAGTGGCTCTTAAAAAGCACTTGTTGTAATACATGACCAATTTCCCAACAGCGAGTGCAGGGGGAGTATTAACATCTCCTCAAGTTGGTTCGGCTTTAATGCAGTAGAGGTGTTATTATAGCCATCACAGGCCCAAATGAATGGCCAGTGGAAGCACCACAGCAGGATATAGAGGAGGGAACACATCGACCTTCGCCTTACCAAGGACAAGGACACTTGTTCCCATAAAAAGGGGTGGTCCATTTGTTCCCGCCAGCCACGGCTGTTGAGCTGAGCCTTGGAGTCAGACTTACAGGTCTGTGTTTCACCCAGTTATCCAGCTCATATTTCACTTTCTTTTCTTTTCTTTTCTCTCCTCCCCATTTTGAGTTTAAGAAGTCACTCCACACAGTAATAATTTAAAGTTGTGTTCTCTTTCTCTCATTCCAATAGTGTGATTGCATCTTCCTCGTTGTATGACAACATCAATAAACAGCATAAGCTTTGGGATAAAATTCACTTTTGCATTTGTAAGAGATCATATAAATCATATTTAAGAATGTAGATTTTGAATTACTTCATAGTAGGATGATGTTATTTAGTAATGATATACAGATGTACCACAGTGCAATGTATTGTATGGGAACTTCTCAGAGGTTTTTCACTTGACCTTTTGCAATAAAAACCTTTTAATATCTCTTACAAGCCACATAACTAATTTTGCCATCATGCATTGTTGTGGCAAGCAAATTCTCCCAACGAAAAGAGGTGCACTCATCTTTGAACAGTTATCCTGCCTCCCTGCTCCTTTGAAGTATAATTATTTCACTTTAATTAGAAGCGAATCGTGCTTAGTAAACACAAAAACACGGTCTCTTCAGATTAATAAGCCGGGGTAATGTGTTAGGCACGGGGAGTTGCTTTGAATGGGCTTTGGCTCCGCTCCAATTCGGGCATGATTCTCATTGTGAAGCAGCTCCCAGCCCTGACACAACTGACCAGCGAGCAGCAGTTGTGGAGAGAGGAGAAGCGAGATAAAGCAGAAAAGCAGCTCTGGCCTGTGTTCAACAGCAAATTCCTCTATTGTTTCTGCAGAAAAAGCATGTTGTTCTATGATGTTGGCTGCAGAAAATACATTTGCCAAAGCCCGTATGTCAAAATGAACATACCTGGAAACACAACTCTGCTCCAAAGTGAAACACCGTTAATTAAAATCACATGCAGATTTGAACATTTCAGCCTTTTACGGGAGCAAGAATATACAACAGATCTTCACTGCACTTTGTTTCAGTTCTTCAAAATATTTCTGAAGGCTTTGAAATATGAATCTGGCAAGTCCATTTAAACATTACATTTCCTGAACCTAAATAGAGCCTTATTTCATATCAAACAATCTTTAGATGAATTTAGATTACAAGAAGTCTAACAACCTTTCCTTTGTGCATTCAATTATAATATCAAACTGGAAAGATAAAATGCTCTAATATTTACTTGCCAGATTCTGGTGCTATTGGGAGGGTGGGAGAAGAATGGGGGAGAGGAATGGGGGAGAGGGAATGGGAAGGGAAGGGAAGGGAGGGGGTGGGATTCGCTCTCCCAGCAACTAATTACTTAAGCAGTTGTCAAAGGTTTGAAGCTCGCTCTTGAATTCCAATGAACACTGTCCATGGACGGCGGTGGTTTTGCATATATTATGAATATTTCAGCTTCTCCCAGTAACCTTGGTGTCGTTTGGCAGATAGGGGCTGGCAGAGAGCCATTTAAAAGCTTCTCTGTTGCAGAAGGGAGGAGACAGGGTATTAAGCTTTATCTATACTTGACATTTCCAAGCATTTGTAATTAATTCACATAGAAAATCTTTCCCAGCTTTCTCTAAATGACTGGCCACGAACTGTCCATATCAAAAGGTAACTATTTGTTCCATTTTTTGCTATTGTTTCTGCAAAAGGACACCAGACAGAAAACTGACTGGTGCATGTCAAAATTACACCTCATGAGGCGCATAACATTAAAATTACTTTTTATTTTTTTCTTTTTTTTTTTTTTCCAGACAGCAGGCATATTACTCAAGCGCTCTGAGATATCTCTGTTTTCACGTATTATACAAGATGCAATGTATGAGTTGATGCAAGTATTCACTGTTCTGAACAGAGAAATGTATTATTTCTGAATCAATAAAGATGCAGCGGTAAAGTAATATGTGGGAGCACAGCCAGATAGTCATTCTGCATGTTTCTACCAGTCAAACACGCAGGTGTGTGTTGCTGTTTTGTCAGACATCTTTTACATTTAATTAAGAAAACATAATTGAATTAATCTTAAGTATTGGCCTTGCATTTATTCCTGTATCACACAAAACAAGGGGGAGTTATGACAGTTTTCTATTCATCTCTGTGTTGCAATACGAAGGCGCCTTAGCGTTTCAACTTTCTGATGTGCGTTATTGGCAGTTTTCCATCAGTCGGAGTTAGCTGTACTTTTACAGGTCCCTCCCTTAAATGTGCTTCATTACCAGGAACATCGCCGCAATGAGAATTTTTAGGAATTTATACCGGGCTTTTTTAACCTCTTCTTTTCCACCCTCTTTTTGGGTGCACTGCTGACACCATACAGTATGGAGCGGTAGCTTACTGAGTCAGTGGATCCTACTGGGTCAGTCACTGTAGTGGAGGTGAAACAGCTGAGCACTGAGGAGGAGCTTCAAACTTCTAGGTTTTACCCTGGGCTGCCATGAATGGAAACCCACCTTATTTCTAGAGTTATTTTCCTCACAAATGGCCAACATGTACAACTTGCATCTTTTACATATATACAAATGCGCTAAAAGAGAATACGACTTCACATGGGATTGGCCTACGGCCCTTTTAGGCTTGCTTATGTTAACTGCCAAAGGGTGACCCATTATCATCACTTAGCCTTTGTGGTCTTCAGACACAGCTTCCTGCTCCTCTTTTAAAACTACCTTCTGATCAGAGATTGAATTTTGATTCCTGTGGTTTGTAGTGCAACGAAACAGCATTAATAAATGAGATTACCAGTTATTATTGACATGCATCAGGCTCTGCTTTTGACACATTTAGAGCATCAATTTGGGAATAGGTGACAGCTGATAGAGGATGAAGCTCACGACTCTGAAAAATGCATCACATCGAGGGGGAAAAATGACAGATGTGCACAATCTAATTTCATGATCTTGTGTAATCAATATCACTGATTTAAAAAAGAAAATACTTACACTACTATATTGCGCATTATAAACGTCCCATTAGTGTACCACATCTGATATGTTCATGCGATAATAAAAAACAAACAAAATGATGACAATTTTAACGTGTATTAAGGAAAACGTAGTCTGGCACATAGACTTTGGTGATATTTTTTCTATTTTTGGTTTTGTACTGGTTTAATTGGAGTCACATTGACAACTGCATGGGCTGGCAATCTCTCAGTTTCACACAGGGTCATCTGGACACATATCGACTGGGAGCGAAAACTGTTTCTCAGTGGTACAGCGGGTCCAGTTGAAGGATAAATGGATTTTTGTTTGTGTATTTGTTTGCTTGTTTGTTTTTAAGGGGCATTTTGAGGATTACTGGGTCCTGTTTCACAAAGGAGGTTTAAGCAAACTCCAAGTCAAAAACTTGAACTTAAAAAAAATAAAACAGTGAATTAAGAAACTGTTCAGAATAGGTTTAGTCAAATCTGAGTATGTTGACTTAGTCACCGCGACTAAAAAGACCTATTATCAATGGTGCTCCAATACCATGATTCACCATGGCAACACACAGTGAGCAGAAGTGATCCTCCTATTTTAATTCAGTAGAAGAGACCATATTAGTGCAAAATTATAATATATTAGCACACATTAAAAATAATGCAACACGACTGCTGCATGAAAGGAAAGAGGGTTGACAAATTGCAGAGCGAGTGAACACGTAGGGAAATTAAGAAATTTAACAACGAGGAGGGACACAGCATCCCCACACCATCACACTGCCTCCACCATACATATTGCCTTGATTGCAAATATGTAGAAGACAGCCTACGGTATCTAAGTGCCTGATTGGCACCTGATCAGCAGCAAGTGGGGGTACCAGAAGTCTAAAATAAGAGTCAATGGCAACAGCAAAATAAGCTGTTTTGGCATTGGCAGAGAAGAACTGGCAAACATTTCATGGGCGTGACCCACATACTCAGCTCTGCTGCTCATCCCACAAATGTGTTAAAAAATAGGGGGTGGGGTTGGAGGATGAATTAGGCAACTTTTCTCATAATTGTGCATCATTCATGCTCTAATGGAATAAAACAGTGTGTTCAGTATCTATGTCGTCATTAAGAAAATGGACATTTGCCAATAAATACCAGCTTTAAAAAAATGACTAAACCATGGTATTTTGTGTGAGGTATGGACTCACTGTGGATGATATTTCATATTTGCACAGAAGGATGGGAACATTTAACCTAACTGTGATATAAATAAGACGAGAAATGAAAGAAAGAAAAAGACCCAGTGCTCTTAAAAAACATCAGGGTTGCTGTTCAGTGCTACAATCATTACACAGAGAACACAGTGTGGAGAATGGAGGACCCAGATATTGGACTTTGAGCCTCCACTGGACTACCTTTGGGTTAGTTTAGGTACTTACAGTCCCATGAACTGATGAACATGGGTTTTGGCATGAGCCTAAATCTCCTACACTAGTCTAGACATGCAAATTAATATTTTCATTGCAGTGATTAAATGGCCTCATTGTTCCTTGATTGTCAGCAACTCAGAAAGTTGCTGTAACGGAGCCTCTTTCCAGATTTTTGTTCGTCCTGTGGGAAGTCAAGACTTAAACCGGCTATTCTGCCTCATCTATCCTAAACAGTGAGTGTGTGCGCATTAGTTTGAGTGTGTGCATGTGTGTCTGTGTTTAGCGAGCGTGCTGGTCCAAGAGGTTGCCAGCTGAGATTAAGGGAAAGTGAATCTGTGAGGGACCACCATGGACGTATCCAGCGGTGCTGAGCGTCGTCCCCCACCACCTCCACCTCCTGTGTTATCTTTCACAACCCACTCCCCCTCCTTTGTCCCTTGTTTCTGCCTCAAGCTTTAGCACTTCTGAGTTTAGCCCGGCCTGAGCGCTGAGCAGTTCTCTCACCAATTTAGTGAGTGGCAGGGAAGATGCAGAGTGACACCATACTGATTCAGTGGAGTGTGCTCGCCGTGTATGCGTTTGTGTGTGCATGTGGAGGGGGGGGTTGAGGGTACTAACTCAAACAGAAATGAACTCCAATCCAGAGAGAACCAAATAAAAGTGAACTAAATAGACTCGAATAGTTTGTATGTGAGAAAAAGTCAACCAGCAGCTGAAAAGAATAAAATCTTTTTAAAACAATCAGCAAGTCTTCCCTACCTGTGAGAGAATAAGAGGACAAAGAGAGGCTTTAAAAGAAGAATAAAATCATATCATCCATCAGTTCTGATACCCTATCTCTAAATCCTCTCTTTTCATAGTGGAGACTGGTGTTTGCACAAGAGCAGCTTCCATGTGAAGCCTGTATTTGTAGAAATCTATAGCTCTCTATGAGAAGGCCAGCGCTCAGTCTTCAGGGTGCCATCCTGTGGCAACATCAGAAGAAATGTCAAAGATTTTGAAGGCTTGGTTAAATACGACTGGATTTCTTTGCCTTAAACCTTCAATGACATTTTTGGCTGTTGGAAAGGTCAGCGTGCAGCTCCTGTGAAATGCTACCTCTTTTGGGGTGAACTTCAATACAGGATAATAAATCCCTCTCTCTATTTTTCCATTCAGACTTCCAGCTCTGTCCGCGCCCCAATAAGCTGTCAACAAGTATAAAACATATAATATATGATGGATACCTCTTAGTCTAATCCCCTTTGTGTTTTTTGTTTTTTTTTTGTCCGGAAGCAACCACAATATATATTTTGGGTAAATTCTGTCATTTAGATAGATTCTTTTCTCGTAAAGTAAAGTAAAACTACAGTAAAGTGTCTGTGCCTGTTTATTCATCATTGTGGACAGGTCCACACTGGAATATATACCGAATTATACCGAGACTTATTATATCTTGGATTCAGGAACTGGACAAACTCTTCTGTGACATCACTCACAGGTTTCTGAAGCGTGGCTGCTGAACCTGATTGTGGACGCTCTGGCCGACACCGTCGTGGCAGGCGCTCAAGTTAATCCAAGAATGATCAAATTAGTAAAAAAAACAAAACAAAAAAAAACAAAACTTGGATTTGAAAGCTTTTGCCAGCCTGCATAGACCGCCACTTCTTCATCATGCTCCACTATGTCACGCGCCTGAAAGGAGAGGGCTCATTGTCATGGCGACTGGCTCTGATTCGTTAGTCCGCTTGCGCCCACATGAAAGTCCAACTTGACTGCTACAAAAACATTTCATGAAATCCAAATTTGCAGCACCTTATGATAAAAAAAAAAAAAAAAAAAAACAGTGAAGCCTGTGAAATCATACTCTTTAGTTCACACCCCAACCCGTCCAACATCAGATTGATTTGCATGAATATTAATCCACTTGGCAGCCAGAGTAACTCAAGAGGGAGAAAATAACCTGCAGCACCGGCCTGCCTAAAACTCTCGTGTACGTAGAAGAATCATTCATGTGGTTGAAGCTGGAGGGAGGGGCTCTTGGTTGCCTGAATTTGCAAAAGCAAATGATGGATCAAAGAAATTATATAACTTCATGTAATGTTGGAATGCTGGATTTTTACACTACTTTTTTTTTTTTTTTTTTTTTTTTTTTTTTTGTACTGCACATACCAGTACTTGTTTGTGTAAATCGACCACATTTGGAAACTTTGAAACTGCTGATCTGGAAGGACCTGATAGAAGTCTGTCCACCTATTATTTAAACCTGCTGGCAGCAGTACATCATGGAAAAGCCCCCACTCACATCTGTGGGCATTGCAGAATCACCAATTAACCTGACAGAAATGAGTTTGGATTGCTGCAGGAAGCTGGAAAACACACAGAAAGGCCGTACAGGCATGCGGAGAACGCGCAGACTTCATAGAAAGGCACCTGCTGGGATTCAACCCAGGCATCTTTACGCTGTGAGGCAACTGTGCCAACCACCGAGCAACGCTATCTAATACGGTTTTTTTTTTTTTGTTTTTTATAAACTGTCTCAGTAACTTTTCACAAACTTCCATAATATTATGTAATCATGTACTTACGTAATGTGAGAGAACCAACAAGACGAGTATCCAGTATGAATGGCCCTGTTCTCCTGTAATAATGTGTCATCACGTTCTGAGTGAGCAAACGTGTTATTGGAGAAGGATTAAAGGACATTCTGCCAAGATATGATGACAATATTGATCATTTTGTCAGGAACTGGTTTACAATCACTTTTTATTGGTTGCAGTTGTTGAGTTCACAAAGACAAAGATCATTGTAACAACATAATAAGAGACTATGTGGTGCTTTTGAATTTCTAATTTGACATGGAATTAGCAGCAATACTACAGCATCAACGCTCTTCTTTTTATATCTTTTGCTCTCTTCTTCTTTTTTTTTTTTTTTTTTTGCATTCAACTGTCCAGCTGTGATTTTACCTCTGGCTTTACCAGAGGATGTTGCACTCCACCATCCACAGTGATGCACAATTACTCCTTCAATATGATGCCACAGAAAGACGATTTGGAGAGATGGAGAATCTGATGAAAAGCATTGAACAGGAATTAAATCATGTTTTCCACACCATAGGTTCAGAAAATGGTGCTTGAGACACTGGAGAGCCCAGTGGCAGATTCCAATCTGCGAGCTGAAATTGGAAATGAACAGCGGCGCCGTCTCCATTCTGACAGCCTCGTGTCAATAAAAGTCAGTTTCCCTCCACTGCTTCTCGTTGCTGACCACAAAGGGACTTTTGTCAGCATACAGGCAAAGCACTGGACGGACTATCATTGTGCTCACATGCAGAAAATGATGATTGTGTTTATGAGTAGTGAGATTTCAGCCAGTGATCTAAACACACAGGTGAACAGTAAATGATGCGAAGAAGAAGAAGAAGAAGAAGAAGAGAGTCTTTAAAAGTCTTTAAAATCTCCACCTGTGCCTGTAAGTATATTACACACCCGTGAGTAGGTTGTTTTCCGTATTCATGAACAGCACATACCAGCTCCCTGTGCAGAGGAGGTCATATAATGTGATTTATGGTTCCGGAGTAAATTATGGAAACACTGACCTTCCATTTACATCCCATCAAACAGATAACTGGCCCGTAAGTTGCTGTTATGATAGGAGGAGGGGGTAAGAACACTCACGCCTGTTTGCATGTTTTACTGTTACCGAATGGCAAACAAGACAAGATCTATATCGGACGCTGCGTTTGATATATGCGCAGGAGTCAGAAATTTGGCTGTGGACGTTGAGAGCGTGATATTTTCCAAAATGCCCACACATTTGCCACGATGCTACCAGCGCCGGCCTTGGTCTCACGAAATGCCATTAGTGGGGGTATCTCAGATTTTTGTCTTCCAGCAGAATGTCATGACAATACCATCCGAGTTTTTTTTTTTTTTAATTCTTGAAAAAAGAAAAGAAAAAAAGAAAAGAAAACCTTCATCTCCCCCACCTTTGTTTGCACTTTTAATTTGCATATCAAAGAAATCCCATCGGGACCTGCTTTGCATATTTACATCTGATTAGTAACTTTAAATGAACATGTCAAAAATGGTCGAGTTTTCTTTTTTGAATGTGTGAGGACTACCTAGTTTGTATAATTAGTGCCAGCACATGTAACGTAGCCAAAAAACAAAACAAGTTGATTTCAAACAACACAATAGGCACCTTTTATATTGCCTTTCATTAGGCATACTCAAATAATCCTGTCTCACCTTGGACCCCGAAGCTTGCTAAATGATAAGTCCCTTCGAATGATAAAGACAAAAATATGTACAGTATGTTTGTGGTAATATTTCTTTGCAATGACATTAGGTCTTGTAAATTCTATCAGTTTGCTTCTGATGGGAATATTTTTAGATGTACGGTGGAAAAGTTTGAAAAGAGAACAGTCGGGTTCAAGGTCAGTTAGTTCTCTGACAAAAACAATCTGTCTGCTTACCGTCATATAGTTCAAAGTCACAATAGGGTAAAGTGATTTTCTGTCTTCTTACCTGACAGCAGAGTATGTCTCAATGCTGACATGTTATTCCTCTCATTCTAGAGACCAGAAGTGAGATCTGAAACCGAATTTAAACATTTTTATTTTGCCTGTTTTGTCACATGTGGGAGGGACACCTTCAAGGGCTTGTGTCTTCTTATTTGTGCAAAATTTGACATGTTTGACACGTTGGGTGTGTGTGTGTATGTATATGTGTGTGTGTGTGTGTGTGTGTGTGTGTGTGTGTGTGTGTGTGTGTGTGTGTGTGTGTGTGTGTGTGTGTGTGTGTGTGTGTGTGTGTGTGTGTGTGTGTGTGCAGCACATTAAGAAACTGAAACCCAACTTTTCATTGCTGAAACTTCCGGAGAGGTGAGCGCTCCTGCGGGCCACACACAAGGTGCCTAAAAAGGAATTAACTATGTGATTATTAATTGGAGTCCGTTTCAGTATTCCGCACAACGTATCGTCACAGGTCCTCGGTGGGATTGTGTCTGCATAGCGGTGTGTTGAATTGTTGGGGCGTGGGGGGGGGGGGGGGGGGGGGGGGGGGGGCTGCAGCAATCTGGAAGGCTGTGCCGTTTGGAGCACGGCTCGCTACCCACACGTTGGCATACCAATGAGTGGGGTTAAGAAGGCACGACTCCTCGCGGAGACACCGTTGCTTCAGCAGACCCAATCCGCCAAGTCTCCACGGACATATTTCCAAAAGCTGCTCCTAATGTGGGCCTGTGTCAATCACCCCAAAGAAAGCCCCCCTCCTCGTCTCCCTCTCCTGTCCATATGAAATAGTCATACATTAGGAATCAGGGGAGAGCACCTCACCGTCTCGGAGTCCTCATGTATTCTAATGCAATTCAAAAGCTACTGTATGGGTAGTTAAGCGGGAGACAGTTGCCGGTTGTTCCACACGCTCACTTGGAAGCTTTTCCTCCTTTTTTGGCTTTCAAAGAGGCAGATTTCGACGTGCAAGAATTGGGCTGTCTTTTGTCTCTGTTTGTTTGTTTATGAAAAGTCACACTGCGCGGGCAGGAGGAGGATTTAACGGAGGAGGCGTTGTTCTGTCAGTGAATGGACGGGGGGCTAGATATTGGATCTCACAGTGACATGTTTATGTGACAACATCGTTTGACAGCTTTGACACTCCATAGACAAACACCTTCAAAAGAGTCGGCAGTACACCCACTCAAAAAAATATAGGGATACCTTTTGACTGCCAAATGTACACAAAGTTGACAAGCTAATTTTATGTGATTTATTTTTATTTATTTTTTTTATTGTTTATTCATTTCAGCAGAGTAGAGCTTGGAATGCATTTAGTTAGAACTGCAATCGTCGTATCTTATGCAATCATTTAAAAGACTTATAATTGTAGCTGAGTACAAAAAAAAAAGTCGAGATGATGATAAAAAAAAAAAAAGAAAACCCACACAAAATTACTTTTGCAAGAGCATTTTTTTTATTTAAGCAAGTTTTTTATCCTTGTCAACCAACTCCATTAAAACATCTTAATTAAAGAAAATTGAAGCTTTGTCCACAGGTACAGCAGCATTTCTTAAAAATGTAGACTTTTCTTACCTTTTTTGTTTTTTTGTTTTTTTTTTGTGTGTCTGTTTCTTGGGGGGAGTTTTTTTGGTGCCAAAATGCTAATACAAGCACAAAAATGACTGTACTTGCACTCATGGTCATCCAGCACGACGGTTAGCAGATGTGGACGGCGATAGTAGGAGGTTGCTCTGAAGTCTGCAGCACAACACAAATATATTAGCTTCAAAAGTTTGTCAAGAAGTACTTGTTTAAAAGTTTCGAAGTCGGAATGAATGCAAGGTAATGCTAGTTAGCATCATGGGTTAGCATCAGCTAAGTTCAAGCTACAGTTATTAGCTTGTGGTGACTGAGGTGCGATGGGTGTGTCTGCTCATTTATCCATTTCTGGATTTCCAAGGGTTGGGAGGGATGCCAACACGGAAGTAAGAAATGCTGCAATTCCATGACCGACCACTGGGGGGGCTGGCTCCAAAAGCAGCAACTAAGGCAAGGCAAGGCAGGTTAAGCGCAAGTCAGCAACAAGATTCAAAGAGCTTTACAGAGGCTTTAAAACATCATCAGAGCATGATTTAAAATTCAAACAAAAAGAAAGAAAGAAAAAAAAAGCAATAGATACAAACAGTAGTTAGAATATGATCAAGTTTTGAAACTAAAGCTTAAAAGTAACGGTGGAGATTGGGAACTTTATTTAAACGCAGCTGAGAACAGCCGTGTCTTCAGGTTTCAGCTGATCTGAGTCTTTCTGGGAGTTTGTTTCAAACATGTGGAGCATAGACGTTGAATGGAGCTTCTCCATGTCTCCATGACTGGGAACTGATTTTAAAAAAATGGATTCAGATGACCTGAGGGGTCTGGAAGGTTCATACTGGGTCAGGAGGTCACTGATGTAATTTAGTTGTAGACCGTTCAGAGCTTTATACACCAACATCAGAACTTTAAAGTCTAGAGCTTTATGGAGCTCTGTTGGAGTTAGTGGTTTATCAAGTTCTCCAGCCTGATCTTCTGTAAGGTGGGGTAGGTTGATATTGTTGAGAAATTTGTCTATATCTCCTATGTTTGATTTATTTGTAGATGAATACAGGTTTCTATAAAAGTTTCATAAAAAAATGCATCATTCATTTCTTTGGGATATTGAACAGTGTCTTCTGTTGAGTTAACAACTGTGGAGATTGTAGATTTTTCCTTATTTTTCTTAATCTGATTGGCCAGATTTATTGTTGAATTCAAAATGTTAATGTCTAAGTCTTTGGATGAGGAATCTACTCTAGACTCTCAAAACAAAATGTACAAAAAAAATGATTTAAAAATCAAATAAACAAAAAAAAAAAAAGAACTTTAAAGTCTATCCTCTGACAGACACACACACACACATATATGTACATATACACACATACACATATATATATATATATATATATATATATATATATATATATATATATATATATATATACACACACATACACACACATACACATACATATAATACACAAGCACACATCTAAACCCATACAAATATAGTATGTATAAGTGTGCACATGCATACACATGCACGCATGCATACATCCACACACACAGGCATATCTACAGGCGGTGAAGCAGGACAGAAGACAGACAGCAAAAAAGGGGCAACGTGAACAGCCCCAGGGGGACCAGGACAGCTACCACTCCCAGTCCGCCACCCACACACAGCCCACAGCAAAAGCACAGGGGGAGGGACAGCCAACACCCACAGGGCCCGGCAGACGGAACCTGCCAACACATCACGGGCACATCCAGACAGCAACTAGTCACCCCCCCACCCCCCCAGAAGGCCTCCCAGGAGGTCGGCCCACGCACCAGATCCACCAACCGAGGCGCATCCCAGTTCTTTATATCTGTGCCAGTGGGAAGATGTATATGTAAAACAGAAGAGGTTCCAGAATAGAACCTTGGGGAACACCACATGTAATCCTTGTCTGCTCAGGTGTAAAGTTACCTATTGACACATAGCACTTCCTGTTCTTGAAGTACATGTTGAACGAATTTACAACAGCTCTGGAAAGACTCGCCCAGGTCTCCAGTCATTTATTGTGGTCAATTGTCTTAAATGCAGCACTAAGAACCAACACAACCAAGACTGATATTTTTTCCTCTGTCTGTATTCAAGCATACATCATTAAACGGAAAATGAACTCAAGTTTGCTTCAAACAGGCTTAAGACTGGAGGTGTAAAAGCACACTAAATACAGCAAGATAGTTTAGCATGCCTAAACCTAACCAAGCACTGGAAAATGGTTTTACAACGTTTTTAACACCCTGGGATGAAAAGAGGGTTTTTTTTTATGCAAGGCTGTAAAACATCAAGCCAAACATAGCTTCCCAATACCTGTTGAGGCTCCTCACCTTCCGCTTCAGCATCACAGAGTTGCACGCCACACGCAAGCTCTGAATTAAAATGTGCACTCTGTCCTTTGACCCTGTCTCATGCTGAACAAACACCCCCAGACTCACTGAATAAGGGTCCTCCCTCTTCAGCAATCTACTGAATTTAACCCTGACCTCTGTGTAACACTGGTTTTAAAACTTACTGTTGGAGTCTCTACATCACCATAGATGCAGAGAACCACAGAACCAATGGCCAAGTGTTTTTTTAAAAATGAAACCGTGGGTTGTGAGTGGGTGTGAACAAAGTGCCAAATATGGTAAAACGCTGACCTCCCATCCATAATTTAACTTTTAAGACTTTTAAGTGTGAGCTAGAAATGTTTTTGATTTAGTAATTGAATCCTGAACATACCTGTGCTTTTCTTTTTCTCTTTTTTTGTTTGGTTTAGCCGCCTTTTCTCACTAGTTTAACTCCTTAATGTAAAATTTGTATTGCAGGGTAGCGGAAACGTCTGAAACAAAAGCAAAATGTGCATTTGTTGGGGAACGTTCCCAGCCATGTGTGATGCATCAGTGACAAGCTGCAAGGCAGTGTGGCGAAGTCAAAATAAACAGCAGTGCCTGTGTTCTTTGTATTGAAGATACGTGTCCAGCTTTGTCCTTATAAGCTTTAATAGTTTTTGACTCCCTTTTTAGCACACGTGGATAAGATTAACTGGGCTTTGAGTCCACATGCAGAGCTTCTTGGAGAGTTATAGTCATTGATGGCAAGAGAATAACAAAATTCTTATTCTTACCTTAAAGGGGCAGTTCCAGTGTATGGCTATTAAATCCACAACACTAAATCTTAAACAGAAAAAGTTGAAAAAGTAAATAGGATCATCCTGTCTATCCTGTATTGAGTTGGGATTCATTTTACACCTCTACAACTAACACATTATCCCACTGTATGGAGTCGTACCGCGGTGCCCGAAGGCAGTTGCCACTGAGTTCCTCGGCTACCAAAAGATCCAATCTCCTCTGGGGTCAGAGTACATAGGGCTTCCAAGGCCGGTCCAATAGCACCATGCTTGGCTGAATGCAGCCCACGCTGGGGAAGAGGTATAGTGGCAAGTCCGCAGGACGTGAGGTGGGATGAGGAAACCGCAGGGATCTGAGTGGATTTACTCTCCTGCCAGCATCCTTTTTTGGTCAACAGTGGAGCTATTGTACAGCCTCAGTATGTTGTAAGCAGGATTGAAGCAAAGAGGGGCAACAGGACACAACAAATACAAACAGGTGCAACAAGTTGTTGGGTTTTTTTTTTTTAAAGGAAAATAGATAGAAAAAAAAGCAATTGGAAATTATTACATTTTAAAGCATAATTTTTGGATCCTGCTTAACTAGGACTTAATTGAAAACATGCAAAAAGAAAAACTATAATGCACAGGGAAAAGGGATTTATTTTAAACTCAAAAACTGTCAGATAACACCCTGTATGTTTCGGGCCACCTACATCCGAAAATGTGTAGCACAAAGCTGTACCACTGATGTCATCAGAACCACCCCTTACAGAATAAGTGGGTGGAGTGATGTTCCTGACTCCACCCACTAAAAAAGGGTGAAATGTTGCTTTTGTCCTCATCTTTGAAGGACAAATTTTCCTTACAGAACATCACAAATTCTAAAAATTACATGTGGAGTATGTCACAACTACACAATTCAACAAGATTTAACATTTCGTCAGATGTCAATTTTAAACAAACCCAATTTTCCACACTTGGAATGTCAATGGGAATGCTCTTTTCCACTCAAAAGAATAAATACAAGTGCTCAAATATGCGATTTGAATTTTGAGGTTACTTTAGGTGGTTTTCACCAATGGGAGGGACCGTGGGGACCGTTGGGCCTTCTCGACCAAAGTGGTTCCAACGGCTAGTTTGGTGGGCGTGATTATTGTAACCAACTAAAAAATGCCACTGCCATGTTTAAGCAACCTCGTTTATCTACAACATAAATCACAGGAATTCTGGATGCATTCTTGCTGACTTAACCATCCAATCAAACATACGTCTTCTGTACAGCAAACATGTGACTCTAAAAATAATTCCTTTCCGTCTCCGTTGCTGTGGTTCAGAGAGTTTTCCTACTTCTACTTTGGTGACATAATAAGCGATGTAGGCCCCTGGCTCTCCGGTGCTCTCTGGCGAGGTCAAAACCAGTAGAACCTGTTTGGAACTGGGTCCAGTACCGGTCTAGCCCAGATTTCGAGCTGGCTGAAAAGCCCTACGTGAGAGCCAGACGATGCACTCTAAAAGTAGCCAAACAATAAGATCATAGCATGCTTCTTTGAAGGATTTCTTTTTTATGATGCTATGACCTGAGATAAAACTTGTCAAAAGGAATTGTGTTGTGGCTTGTTTCTGCAACAATGAAGCAGATTTTGTACCTTCTGCTTTTGTGCGAGGCTTCACAGAGAAGCGTCTGACTCCAGCTACTGTTCATCTTAACCCATTCAGAGTCAAATCAATTGTCATCCAAATACAACGCACTATACTTGCACAATGTGTGATTTTACCTATTTTCTTGCACACTATCAGATAAATATTGGGTAAATAATGTTTATTTTATGTGAGCGCAGATGAGAGACAATCCAAACAAGGGTGAACGATGCAGTAAGATCATGTGTTTTCTATTTCTGTTGATAAAGAAAAGAAAAGTGTTTAATTTTTATTTTTTTTCAAAAATTATGATACTGTGTTCGAAAGACTATTTTGTGATTATAAAAGTTGAGATTTTTAATTAAAAAAAATTATCATCAGTTGCTATCACAGCCTCAAATAATTTTCTGAAGGTCCCGAATGTTTCATTGAAGTGAATTATTTTTTAAATGCGTGTATTTTCCAGAAATTAATTTCACCTAATAAGACCTTGAATTGAGGGGAAAAAAAGCCTTTCTGCCCAGCATTGGTCACAGTTAGCATATAGGACATAATCCATTGGAGGAATTTATGATTACTGTGTGAAGCCTGACCGTATGTGAGCTTTTAAAATTAATGACAGAAGCACTCTGACTTTTAGTCCATCTAAAATTTTCATTAAATTTCATTATTCAGCTGTCTCTGTGGCCCTGAATTAATAAACTCCAGGTATCATACCATGAATTCATATTACATTTGAGACGGATGGAGACAGGTGTGCAGCCTTTTTTTTCTCTCTCCTTTACAATATCCTAAAAAACATACAATTAAAAGTAAGTTCAATGCACTTTCTGAAATGCAGAACTTTGATTATTACTTTGAAAATAAATTGCGAGGACAACGTCTGGTGAGGCTGCCGCGCACACACGCGCAGACACAGTCAGATGCTTTTCCTGCAAAGGCTGACGTCGATGTCTCTAACGTATAACTCTCAATCAGCAGGGAAAACATCTCTTTTGACTGATGATGACAAATTTCTTCCTTTTCAAAGCTTTCCACATTAAAGAATAAAAAAACGTGGCGCCTTGCAGTAATGCTTAGATGCCAATAATGTAGCAGGACAAAAAAAAAAAAAAACTGACTTTAAAAAGCAATGTTTACCTCATCTTAAATTCAAAAATTGTTTTCCAGAGAGAGGATATTCCGACTCCTCTGAAAAACAAAAGTGTTTGGCAGTAACACAGATTTAACTCCCACTAAACTATATGTGACAGACGTGTGCAGCCGGGTTTACAGCTTCCCCTTTTGTTTTGTGTTTTTGTGCCTTTGCCAGAATCCTGAAAGCGTCCTTGGATATTATGGACAATTTGGACTGAAGTCCATTTGACTCTGAATAGCAGACTCCTGCTGTGCGTAAGGTTCACGTTTGTTTATCCTAAGTGTGATGGCGCAGGGGTTAAAGCTCCCTTCAGGCTCTACAAAGAGCCAGAGCTGGAAGGCAGTGTGAGCACCTGTTAGTAGCGCTATCCCTGACGGTTTTTCTTCAACAAATTCTTCTTTTTTTCTTTATTGCAACATGTTTTTAAAGAGGAAAACAGGCGTCTCTCTCAGGCTCTTAACGCTTATAGCAGAGTTGAATGTAAAGGCTGAGCAAGGAAGCTGTATGTGAGGTATGAAAGAAGCAGATGTGTATTGTGTCTGAAAGGAGGAGGGACAGGAAAATAGTTTGGATAACCAGCGAGGTGGTCATGGAACAGCTGTCTTTAAGCCTTATTACCTTTTCCTTTTTTTTCCTGGTTTTAATAAAGTAAAAGCCTATATGTAATAGATGGGGTTACACAACAAAATTTAAGAAAATGTTCAACTGGTTAAAAGTTAGATAAGGAATTGAAAGATATTAAGAAATGGGGAAAAAAAAAAAAAAAAGTGAAGCAAAATGCTGGTAAGATTCGAAATAATTTCTTGGCCTTTAGTCGTCTCTTTGAATTTCAAGTACTCAGTGCTGCTTCAAAGACAAAACACTTTAATGGTTACATCAACTGCTGCAGCCGAAACGTTGCCAGAGAGAGACGTTTCCAGCGCTGCTGTGAAGATGGTGACGATTCCTCAGATAAACAGGGGGTTCAATTTTGCATTAAACCTCTCTGTCAATTAAAGACTCTCCATTTCCTTAACTGCAATTCTCTGTCAAAGAGAGAAAAAAAAAAGTAAAACAAGTGTTGAACAATACGTTGCATTTCTCTCTGTGAATCAAAGACGTGCTGTACATATCAGAATCTGTCTCATGCTTACAGCCAGCAGGACACTGTCAAGACATCTGAGAAAGAAGGGGGGAAAAAATGCAACTAATTGTCATCTAACCTCAATTTGGGGCCGTGAAAGTGTCTAAATAATGGCAGCTAATTTCCTTTGTATTGTGCTCTCTTGATGGGCTTGAATTGAATGAGTCATGATCCATTCCGGCGTAAATGTGAAAGCCGGGGCTCCGGTTCACACTAGAGACATTCAAGGTCGAGCTACTCCAAATGACGGGGTGACGAGATTTAAAGTAAGGCAGCTGAGTCAATGTGCAGCCTGGCTGCAGATTTGGCACAGCACATGTGTAACCTTGAATTATTGTTTTGCTTTTTCTTTTCTTTTTTTTTTTTTAACCCCTATTGCTTCTTTGAAAGCTTTTCCATGAGCCATCCTCAAAAGTAAATGCTTTTTTGTCACCTACATTAATGGCACAATCAATCTGAAAGAAATTGCAGTCACAAATTATTCACTGTAATCCTCCATTTGAGGACTCTAATGCTTCTAATTGGGCTTTTATGACTCCCAAACTATATCTTCCACTGTTTTCCTTTTCTTCTTTTTCCCTCTGGCGTTTGTTTTTCTTCCTTCCCGCCATGCTGAGGAGTGACATTGAGCCTCTCCCTGTCGGGGTGCTCTCTTGTCTCACTCCAGTGCACATTTTCCCTGTCCCCTCTCCTCCTCCCCCAGACATGGAGCTTTTGACTGAATACATTATACGAGCTGTTGTTCTGTTTGTTGTTGTTTTAGTATCCAAGAAAAGAGATGAATTATTAATGATGACAAACTAAAAAAAAGAGAGAGAGAGAGAGAGAGAGAGAGAGAGAAGAATTTAAGTATTTTCAGGAATGCTGCAGACTGCTGTGGTTCTGTCAAGAAGCACTCAAAAAAGACGTGAAGGGTTTATAATGCAGCTTATGATTTATTGTGTGAAGGGAAGAAAAAATGTAGTGTTTTGCAAAACTAGAGTTTGGTATTTGAAACTCAAACTTATTATAGCTGAGTTTTTATTGCGCATATTAAGGTTCAAGTTGCTCCCAGCTACTTGGATTATTTTATATGAATATAAAGGAAAAAAAAGTCAAACATGCGACAACTTTCCCAATAATTTCCTGACCGTTTCAGGCTTTAAAGCTTGACGCCATCCATAACGTCGGTGTATTTCTCCGATTCATCCTGGTGTTGTTAATCAGAAGCAGGGTTCACTGTGCCCCCTGTTGGTCATAAACCAGCACCGCCCCGCCGGTCACGGCTTCATCACAAGCTGCACAGCAAGTTCTCAGTTAGATTAATGATCACAGCAGCTGGGCGCAGAGTGATAACAGCAAAAGATACGCTGCGCTCTTGGCACCGCGATGGGAGAAAACGCATTGTTTTGCATTAAAGTGCTCATTTGTTTCATTGCACAGAATGAGCGGGGCAGCGGGGTTCTGTTGGAATCACAGGAACAACTGCTTTTGACAAATTAACTGGCATGATAGTGTCAGTTTGTCACTGCAGTGAATCGGAAACATTGACCATTTGTCACAGAGGATGGCCGTACCTCGTCCTCCCCCTCAGGACTCAGTGGAAAAGGATGTATGAAGAAAAATGACTGAGAGATACTGAGAGTCCACCCAGAGCTACAGAGGCCATCCACTTTCAGCCGTCAAACTTTCAGCTCCTATATATATATATATATATATATATATATATATATATATATATGTATATGTGTGTGTGTGTGTGTGTGTGTGGTTTGCAAATGCAATTTCAAATTTTAGATGTACGATTGATTTTAATGCAGCTCTTGTTTTCCCCTGTTTTTTGTATTTATAGTGCTTCCTCGAGTCCTTCTTCCCTCAACTGAAGAAGGGAAAAAAAAAAAAAAAAAAGGTCTGTCTGTTTGGAGTTTACAGGATCAAAGAAGAGGTAAATATCATTTCCATAACATTTGAACCAGTTAACCAGCAGCACAATACTGCGAAACGCTACTGTAAGCGTCTGACAATGCCAATGAGGCAGGAACTCTGATTTGCCGCTTCGCCAAAGAGGAGGGAAGCAAGCGAAAACATGGAGAAGGTGGGAGGTCAACTGCGCTCTCCCTGCATCACTTTCCAAGCAGCCCCTCAAGCGCTGGTGATGTTTTAGGCAACCGTGCCTCAATTTGGAGGGGGGTGCTGATGGATCCCATTCCCAAGGTGAATGAAAAGAATAGCATTAAACTGCACCACACTGCCTGGGGAGAGCTCCACTGCTTTGGGTGATTCATCTATTGATTATTTCTACCCAAGCATGGAGGTGTCATGTAAACACACATATATTAGTAGTCTACAACATACATGTGCGCCCCTGACACACATCAGACATCCAGAGGATCCAGTGAAACATGCCTGAGGCCTACGCACTGTTTTATAATCACATTCTGACTTCTTGCCGGCTTTTGGGCATTTTCCAACCACAAGGCAAATACATCAGATGGAGAACTAAATAGAGATGAATGAAGAGATGAAGGAATAAATAAATGCTAAATGTGAATTACCTCCATTTGTGTGGGCCAGCTATTATGGTATTGATCTAAGCTGTACTTTTTGCAGCAGTGTGTGTGGGCCAAGTCGGAATTTTATAATGATTCTCTGCTATTGGAGACGTGCAGGACTAGAGGAGAAGAAAAGGAAAAAAGGTGAAGTTAGGAGAAATAACGCAAGTTACCTCGTCTTACAATAGAGCCATACATAAATTAGGTCATCAGCGTCCAATTTGGTCTTTTGTAGTCAACCCCGGATCATCAGGAAGAAGCTTCTACTGACAGTAGTCTTCAGTTGTTTTTTTTTTTTATTTTATTTTATTTTACAGTGACTGGTCTGCCGTTACTGCTGTTCGATGATCATCCTATCAGCAGGTCAGTAAATAACGTGCGCGGACCTGTCCGAGACCAGCCCACTTCCTTTTAAAAGAGGATTTGATAAATTAAACGAGACTTTTGTATTTTTTTGGCTTGTAGTTTTTTAATAGCCTTCATATTTACATTTAAATGTTTATTTTTAAAGAAGCTAAATAATAGGACTTGACCTCTATTTTTGTTCATTCATTTATGTATTTGCAATTATTTACTTTCAAGGCTGTGTAAAGTTATTTTTGCTTTTGTAAATGCACTCCTGTCATAAGTTAATTACCCGCTCAGATTGTATTTTTGGTCGACTGCAGTCAGTCGTCCATACATGAAAAGCTCAAATACGGCTAGAAATTTCACTTCAGTTGAAAAAGTGTGCAAGTTGCTTGTAATTTTGTTTATTAGACACTTATTTCTTTCCAGCTCAGACTTCTGAGTACTCGTGAGACGTCCATCTGTACAAACTTTCATGTTGAGAAGCTTCTCCTCCTGACATTTGTCATTGAACTATATTTAAACATCGTTTACCTATTTGCATTTATGTGTTACAGTATCATTGCAGCACCCTTTAAATATTTTAAACGCACAAATAAAACTGAGTGGGCTAGACTTCATCTGATTACTTGAGCTGCAAGATTAATCTTTTCAATCCATTAAACTGCAATATTTATTGAGTCACTCTCTCAGGAGTCAGTTATGTTTATTAGTTCATTACAGTTCTCAGCAAGGTTTTGGATTATTTGTTGTTAAAAGACCAAAAAAGTCTTTTTTTTCAGGATTCATATTACTGTATATATATATAATAAGCTTTTAAATCTTAAAAAAAAAAAAAAATGTTGTCTCCTTTAATTGCCATTTGAAGAAAATATAATAATTTGACATTTTTGCACACTGACAAGACATTACATTAGAATTTTTTTTTTTTTGGAAAATAAAAACTCTCCTTTTTTCCCGACTTGAGCTTTTTAGCCCCTCGTGTTTCTGTGTTCATTTTCACTTTTTATCACCATGCCTCAGTGATGCGTTTAGGAAGTTTGGAAGCCAGAGGGTAACCATACAGTTTCAGCCGGTGCTGTTGGTGGCAACCACTTTACGGTTTGGGAGGGGGGGGAGGGTTGTCGTTTCAGGCGGGAACGTCCAGTCCATCTGTTATAATCCTGACTGCTGCACTGTGGAAAATAAAATGCACATCGCAGGCTGAATAACAGGTACAATGGCATCGTTTCTGTTTCATCTGGAACACCGGTGAGACTTTTGCTCCTCAAACTCCCAACTGGCCACTTAAACTAAATTGATCAATCGTTTTAATCCTGATGTTAGACAAACCACAAAAACAGGGATGCTTTTGAGGCGTTTGCATTTTTTTTTTTTTTGACGTTTGAGTGTTTAAGTCATAGTTCAAGAGAACTGAACAGCTGTTTTTTAGTTTATCTTTGCCATCCTCTGTGTCCTGTATACTTAGAAACCCGTGAACCAGTGGGTTACATCTCATTCATCGTCTCATTCATCGTCTGACCTCTGGATCACTCCTCTACCACACGAAACTCTAAACTTGCACATCCACAAATCAACAAAACCGGTTTGCTGCTCTTCATCCTGACAGAGCAGTAATCCGTGCTACAATGTATTAAAATTAAAGAGCAGGTCTCTTACGTCTGCGTCTTCAGGAACGTTTGTGGCTGCGATTCAACCTTTCCCTGCATATGAGAGGATAATGCCAAACTTGTCACTTACAGTGGATGATGTTGCTCTGGGCATGAAAAGATCTTCTCTCCAGCGTGAGTGTTTCTTTTCCAGATGACTTTTTTCTTTTTGTTCACATATATATATATATATATATAAAAACACTGGACATAGCTTTCTCCCTTAGGGGCGGTAATGGCATTCTCCATGACAACGGCAGTGTGACACGGCTGTGCCCTTGAGGGCCAGGCGCTCCCTCTGGGGGGAGCGGCGCAGAAACACGACAGGGTCAACGGTCACCTCCCATCATCCACCGGCAGCCCGTCCGCCTCTCTCTCCCCATCTTCACGCCGTCTTCAGGTACAGCTAGGAATGTTAGAGGGAGAGGAAGTCTTCAAGCGAGCCCACTCAGCCCAGGCCTGGCGAACAGGGAGCTTTAGCCACAGGCGATCCTGGCTGGGTCTCTACCTCACAGAGCTCCTTGCTGTTCCTCCAAGGCCAGGGCTGGATCGATACATATAGTAGTGCAGATTCTTTTGGCACCCAAGTATAGCTATGCAGGATTGCCCCCAGGTACGGGTCCGTTAAAGACACCACAGTGTGTACATGCGAGTAAAGTGGACTGAGTTTATTCAGGAAGGCGCTGAAATGCTTGGCATAAAACGATGCTTCCAAAAAGTTGATTTTTTTTTTTCACATTTTTTTTCTTTTTAAATGTTGAATACTCTAAATGCAGCATATGTCCTTGTCTAAATTATAAGTTTTTTTTATCTTACCAAGAAAGGGTGTTTAATAGAAAACAGCTTATAGGGAAAATCCTGATTATTGACTACATATAATGCTGTTTAATTTCATTCATTGATATAAATAGAAACAATATTCACTACTTTTTAATCTTTTTAAGACGTGCTAAATGTATTACTTCTGATATTCATTGGATTCTTGTTTTTGTTTTTTTTTTAATGAAAACAGTTTTCCAGAATTACAGCACTCTTCTGCCACCTGCTGGTTGAAGACCAAACTGTCCTGAAACGCAGTTCCAACTTGTACAGAATCCTCTGTGCGTGAGAGGTTTAAAAATGTACAGCAAAACAAAACAAGAATTCCTCCACAAACAAGAATCAAACCTCTATTGCAGTTTCTTCATTTCTTTTGTTTTTTCCACACACATACACAAAACAGCTCTCACGTCAATGTTGTATCCGTTTTGGCACACGCTGAATGAAAACGTAGGAGGAAGTAAAGAAAAAACAGGATTTTGGTAGTTCAACAACTTGCGTCCTGTATATTTGGCATTTTCCACTATAGAAAATGTTTGTTTCAACCTGAAAATGTAAAATAAAAACGGATAGTCAAACAAGGCTTTTTGCAAAAGACAGAAAAATAAAAATCGATCATGTCCTTTGCCTTTTATAAAACTGACGCAGTTCGTGGAGATAAATCAGTTGAACTTCTGTCGAAGACATCTTGAAGTCAAATGCTGAGCCAGCTATCAGTCGTGAATCCACAGTCCTAATGAGAAACTATTTATAGATGTTTGTGGAAGAAGGTCAGGCACCTAAGGGGAAAAGAAAAAAAAAAAAAAAAAAAAGATAATTGTTTTAAAATCACTTCTTATAAAAAGGCAGGAAGGCCTCAAGCAAAAAGAGCCTCTGAGACACAGTCATGGCCATTCAGACTTCAAACGTCCAAAAATGTTCTTTTTAAACAAAAACAACTGCACAATTTATACACATTTCCTGCATTTCTACACCACCTGACCTCGAGAACTATGAAACAGTCAACTGGACTGTGCATTAGTTTGACAAGGCTTCCCCTAAACCCAAGAATCACCGGCAGTTCATGGCGGGACATTAGTTCCACTGATGGGACATCTGTACTTGACTCTATAAAAATTTAATTTACGTAATGAACACATGAATCACAAAAGCCTAACATCCTGAAGCTGCGGCAGCGTCGTTGAACTCACCATACTGATATGTGGACCTGGGTGGTGACTGGAGTGCGCTCTGAGAACCACTGGAGACGTGAGGACTTAAACCTTTACCAAGGCTCTGGAGGCGAGATCTCTGGACGGCCATGGCCACGGCCTCTGCAAATTTAGACGGGGCCACGTCCTTCTTGTCCAGAGGTCGTTCCGGCGTCCCTGAGGTAGACTTGTCTGCATGAGCCTCACTGACTGCTGTGTAGTATTCCTGCCCATTCAAGGAAGGACTTGATGAAGCTGGTGAGTCTTTTTTCTCTATGATTTCACTATCTTCTTTAAAATAGACGGGAGGAGGAGGCGGGGGGAAGCCAACTTCCTCCTCAATGTTCTTCTCATCAGTACATGAACTTCTAGGGTCCATGTCTGCAATGGGACTTTGGCTGAGCTCCGTCTGATCTTCTGGGTTCACGCGAGCCTCTGAGGTAAGTTCTCCGTCGCTGCAGTCCGATAGTACCACCTGAGACCTGATGTCTGGCTCTTCCTCCTCCTCACCGACCTCAGATAGAGGTGTGTCTGGACGAAACCTAGTCTCTAAATTATATTGCAGTGGAGGAGAAGGTGAGGTGTCATTCGTCTGATTCTGCTGAGAAGATTCTTCCGTACTTTCACCCTCTGATATGTCAGGAAGACATGGATCTTCCTTATTCTCCAGTTGATTTTTCTCTACTTCAGACGAACTTTCGCATCCAGGATCTTCACTTTTTGACGTGTGGCTCTGGTCTGACTGATCCAACTCATCCACCTTCAGCTCTGAACCACAGGACACAGGTTTTTGGGGGGGGACCACTTTGAATGTGGTGAGCCCCCTCCTAAGTACTGGATCCTCCCACTCATCCGTTGGAAGGTTAGAACTGAATACAGACTCGAGCTCTGTACACAAATCCTCATTATCTGAAGTCACAGACACACAGGAGGAGACGTTGAATTTTGAGAAGGTGGCAGAGTTCCTGAAACGTTTGACCAGTGCTCCTTTGGAAACTGAAGATGTTAAGACTTTGGCAAGAGCACAGCGGGCATCACATAAATCCTTCCCCCGAAACGAAGGCAGATGCAGATCACTTTCCTCATGGAGATGAGCCAATGACTGGCGCCAAGATGACAAGGATGGCAGCGGCTGAGAGGGATGTGGCGATGAAGACGGTGATGGGTTTTCCACATGCAGCTCATCGGTTTCTTTCAGTTCCTCCACGGTGATCAGCGACTCTAAATTCCAGGGAGAAACAGAGAAAGATTAGCACTTGATCATCTGAAATATTCAATTGAAAAAAAGCAAATGGAACAGCTGAAATTGCTGCATTTTCAAGAAAGACTTGGAGAAAGAAAAGTGTTCAGCAGCATCAGGAAATATTCAAAAGTTTTTCACTTTTTGCTCAAAAAAGATTCAACCCTTTACCATCACTCCAATTAATAATCCAAAATAAGATTTTTTTTTTTTTTTTGAGAGAGACGTCTGTAGATCAAGTGGAAAAACAAACTCTGAACATCTCTTTTATAAAAAGCATCAGACCCGTCTTTTTTCTTAGAAATCCAGATTCGTAAAACAACCTCGGAGCTGGTTCGCACTGGCTCACTACTGTAGACGAGATCCCGCCATTCACATAACATTTCAGGTAGAAAAATAAAAATAAAAAAAGAAACGATTAGACCACAAAAAAAAAAAAATCTCCAAAGAAACTGACAGGAGAAAAAAAATCTCCAGGACGACAGAGCACGTTGAAAGCATTAAATGATTTCTAAAGCTTTAAAAATATCCCCATGAGAAGAGTGACTCTTAAAAAAAAAAAAAAAAGAAAAGAAAGTTATAAAAATGGAAAACGATTGGTATAATCTTCCTGCTCAGGAAGGCCCAAAGCAGGCATTTGAAACTAGAGTCCTTTTTGGCAGAAATTGCATTTTCTTTTAGTTTTTAATGTGTATTAATTTTGCCGCCTTTTCACTATGTCATCCTACATTATTGACTGTAGACTGGTAAAAACATTAGATTTGCTCACTTTAAATAATATCTACAACAAAAACTAAAGGTGTATGTACACATTTGTATGCAATAGTGAGTGATAAAAATAATCTTTGTTGTTTCCGAAACAACTTTACTGTGTAATCAAGCATAGTTTTATTTTAAAAAGACAAAGTCTGATCAAAAACTCAAAGAACATTTTAATTAAAAAGACGTACAAGAACTGACAAAAAAAAAAAAAAAAAAAGAATTAAAAAAAACAACTAATAATCTATTAAAATTAAATATGAAAAACAAAAAAAGGACACAGTAGACTTTTTGGGGGAGAAAAAAAAGGCACAATAATTAGTTTGTAAAATCCAAGGAACTTAAGGTGCACAATTTTGACTTTAAATAGCAGACAGCACAAATGAGCAGGATGCAACTGCAGCAGACGTCATTGTGAAAGCCACTATGCTGGGAAGGAGGAAGAAGAAGAAGAAGCCAATGGACCAGGAGGACCAAGAGAAGGAATAAGGATGTTGGAAGTAGGAGAGAAAAAGGAGACAGCAGCAGCAGCAGCCCTCAATAACCCCCTTCAGGTAAGAGATTGTCTGTGAGCAGGAGGAGAAAAGCTTGGCTTCAGTCTTCTGTGCTTTCCAGGTTCAACCTCAAGTCTTCTACATACTGACACAAACGTAGTTTACCTGCTGACACTAACAACAAGCATGATTATCCAAGGGTGGGAATTTGGGAGTATGTTAAGTTACAATCCAGACTTGGTTGGGAGTTGTTGTTTTCGGAGTCACACTGACACCAGCTCAGCAGTTTGTCATGTAACGTTTCTAAACGAAAACCAAAAAAAAACTCACAGCTGAGCTCATACAAGTCATTAATTGGGTTACTGAGACAATTTGGGGTAAAATGTCTCACATAATCCAAGACCACTAATATTCTGCGTCCATTGTCCCTTCAAGTCTGTGAAAACAGTCGATGTAAAGGAGCCACACAAACAGAGAACCTGAACCCAGCGCGCAGCATATCAGACAGACTAATAGAGAGAAATGAAACATTGGACAATAGAGGGATTTATCTCAGAACAGGCTGAAGCCAATATGTTCTACGAACAAGGCCACGGGTCACTGTAACTGCCCTGAACAGGGTTAAACTGTTCAGACTGATAAAAGCTACATTTTGCTCTGAATTTAACTGATAAATCTTCCATTTGCCTTGACATTTTAATCTCGATTTAACTTAAATGTCTCATGACCCCATGTGATACAGATTGAGGCTTGTAAGGATTTGGCAGATGCAAGAATTCAACCCGCACTAAACCCAATTCATTTCCACTGAAATACTGTAATGGTTACAGCATAATGTGTAATCTTATCTTTCATTTCAGTCAATGACCACTAGATGGCAAAATTACACCAAGTTGCAGCATGAGCAATGGTGTGATGAAGCAAACCACACTTATACATCTTTAAATGCTGAGAATAAAACAGCCATTTTTGGTACAACCTCCACAAACCACCTTTTTCATGTTCTAGTGAAGATTTTACCTCCAATATCAGCGTCTTTCCTCGGCTCCTGTGTGTTTGCACAGGGAGGAGGTGGAGCCCTCCTCTTGGTACTCCTTAAGGTTGACTCTGCAGACTTCTCCAACAGACAACAATATTGAAGGCTATGCAGTGAGTTAATGCAATGTATATGTCATCAATTCTTAGTTGTGTTCAAATAATAATATATTCTTTAAGATCTTGTACAAATAGAGACGGGAAAAAAAAAGGCTGTTATGTGAACTATAAAAATCAAGAAAAATAGGAAGGGAAACCTACTTGTACTTGTATGTGGCAGCTGAGGTCACTGGGGACACTGCGTGATGCAGCCACAGGTGGCGGGGGGGCTCGCCTCTTCTTGGAGGCATCTGCGTGAAGAGTGCTGGTAGCAGAAGTGCTCTCTGAACTCACTCCGACTCCCACTTGTTTGTTAAGACCAGGAGAGGCTGGAGCACTCACTGTCTGATGCTACCAAAGCAAAAACATGATCGTGGGCCGTCAGCAGAAAAGAAACCATCCACAGGAGACCTTCATTTACTCCCCATCATGCATCCATCGCCGACATACCACTTCATTTGACTTCTTCCTCCTTCTGAATAAGCTGAAGAATCCTCTGTTCTTTTCTTTCTTTCCTTTTTTCAGCAGATCTATGTAATGCAAACCATTTTCATCAGTCAATGATAAACTGCATCTCCTAAACTGCGACTGTGCACATCTGCTTGTGTGCGTTACCTTGCAGTGGAGGTGGCGAGATGACCTCTGCTGTTGTACCAGCTGTTGGAGGAAAAAATAAATAAATAAATTATGGATAAATCTTGTCAGATTGCACAACAACAACAACAACAACAGATATTTACAGTAATCGCTGCAGGGTTTTATGAGCGCATCGTGACCACAAATACCAGATTAGATTTAACAAAGTGCAAGCAGCTAAGATCACAGAAGACTCATTAAAGCAATTATTTTGAATTTCCCAGAGACTTATGAGGCCACTGCTGGTTAAACACAATAGTCACATGAAAAAAAAAAAAAGAAAAATCATTAAAATTAAATGAATAGCTGGCCTATCAGCAGCAGAGGTCAACACAACATAGCACACACAGCATTTAGAAACACTGCAACAGGATAAGAGCGAAACTGACGGCCTCCGGTTTCATTTTCAACATACCAGTGCCTAGTGAATGAGATGGCACCCTTTAACCTTAACTTGGTTGTACACAGAGGTCTGCAATGCGTTTCTTACTCGCTCATCACACTTCCAATTACATGCACGCATATTATCCACGAGCCCGTCCAGCAGGTCCTCGTCACAGGGAATTTAGAGTTTAAAAGCAGACAAACACTGCTGTCGCTGAGATGTGCTGGGAGCAGCCCATTAGATGGTGACAAACTGTGGTTGCATTGGTGTTAGAGTCTGAAGTGTGTAAGAGAAGATTTCTCAACACCGGCAGATGACAGGAATGTTAGCACTAGCCTGACTGGCAAGTTGGATTCACAATATTGACGGAACATTTTGGGAATACAAAGTGCAACCTCAGCAGAGAGGCTACATTTTTCCACTCTTAAGGGTCCAGTTTTGTGACCCCGAGTCAACTGTATTCTAAGATTTCTGTTCTTCTGCTGTTTTGCTGTTACCTTTACCAGTACAGTTGGATGCTTTGTTCATTCCAGGGTTTTATTCCAGTCAGCACTGTTCCTTTTGCCAACTTCACACCGTGTGACCAACCTATCCTGAGTTTTCTTATGTTTCTGGAGTGTATTTTTCTACCATTCAGAGCAAACTCTTTTTTTAAATCTGGACAGATATTTTTAATAACGTGATATTAGAAAACCGGACTAAAAGGCTCACACACCTCACACATTGGGACAGAAATGCAGTAGAGGCTTTCATATCCGTGTGCCATACCTGCTTCAGCTGCCTGGAGTTGGTGGTCAGAAGGCCTCTTAGCTGCCGTGTCTTTGGCGAACACTTCCCTCAGTCCATGATCGTTCAAGGTCTTTTTCAAGTCCAGTGGCTCCTGGGACTGAGAGTCTCTCAGAAGGATGGTTGTTTCTGTGTTAAACTCACACTTGTCACACACCCGCTGAAGCAGCATCTCAAGTGGCAATCTGGGATTCACTCGCACCACAGTCCTGTGGGCCTTATTGTAATGGATCAAGAGACGCACCGTTGCCTGCAGAGAAGAATCACAATTTATTCTCATTGAATGGTCCTCATCAATCTGGTTGATCATCTTCTGTTTTGTCTTTTACCTCAGGCACGTATGGCCTCGTGACCTTTTCCTCAGAGCCTTTGAGCTTTAATACCATCTTCTCAGCTTCAAGCAAGCCAATGGGAGAGTTCGGTTTGAAGCTGATGCTGTTCTTATTGGGTGAGAAAAACTCAACCGTGTAGTCGGAAGGATTCAGGTGGTAACTCGCACAGAGCGTCACCAGCAGGTCCATCACTGGTTTACTAACAAGAACAGAAAACCTAATTGAATGAAATGTCCATGTTGATGACACAACTAGTGATCTGGCTGTGTTTTGTTAGTCATCAAGGTCTTTTAGGCACCAGTAGGTGTATTCAGTTCATTTACCTTCCATGTACTGTGGTTTTCTCCTCCAGCCTCCCTGGGACAATCACACACAGGGAGTGATCTCTCTCCAGCGGATTCACTTGCTCATCCATCTCGGACATCAAGGACACTCAGGGAGCCACCCCAAGTTCTGGGACCTTTTCCAGCGTCAGGTAAATTTCCTGAAATATGTGGTAGAAAAATTGGTTCCCCATTAGGAACAACAGATCCCACACAGGCATGCCCAAAGTGTTTACCGCTGAAAAAGGATTTAAATTAGTTTTCTTAAGCTGTTAAACAACCAACAGTCACATCATTCAAAGAGCCGTTAAGATTTGCAGGGTAAAATGTACCCCGTGTTAACTTCATCCCAGCTTCCCATCCTGGAAGCACGTAGCGAACAGTTACAAGACCAATTCATTTTAAAAGATGCACATCTTTAAAGATAGGCGAGTCACTGACATAACCCCTCAAAGACGTCAGAAGTAGGGGTGCTGAGGACGCTGTAGCACCTCCTACTGGCAAAGGAATTAAACTACAAGACAAAAAGTTAAATCAACTAAAATAATTGTTTTAAGGCATATACAGTCTATACCATGGCTGTTCTTTAAACTGTCAAAATCCATGTTTTTTTTTTTTTTTTTTTTTTTTTTTTTATTGCTTTAAAATTTCAACTAACCAAAGCAGCGTTTGTAGTCCATGTCATGCATTAATATGACACATACAGGTGTGAAAGATCATGAATTTTGGTGACAGGTAATTGAGTCAGGTTTTATTAGCATCACCTGCAGGGATGTAAAGTCTGATTAAAGTAGAGAAATCTGTCTTTTAAGGCCGTTTCCTTCATTCATGCCGACTCTCTTTGGCCTTAGGCCATGTTATATGGCCCTACTGGTGTATTCGCAACAAGATGTTAAATAGGGGCTTAGACTATGTTGATTAATTTTGATCCCTCAACTTTTTCAACTTTGTGCATGGATGGAGCAATTATAAAATCAATGAAAGAACCAACCAGAACCCGTGAGGCCAGTGCTCAGCTGGTGTTACTCGGAATCATGGACATCAGCTGTTTGTAGTCTCCAGGGATATTAAAATTATGTGCATGATGTCACTGAGCCTCCAAAAAGGTATTACACGGACAAAGCTGCGATTTTTAAACTTAAGATTGTGTCTTTATTTTCTCTCAGTAAACTGAACTCTGACGTCCTTGCCAACTCCTGCTGTAAACAAACTTAAATGTAGCTACTCTAAGATGAGCCGTTATTTAAACCTTCAGCTTATTTCCGTCTTAATATAATCAAGACCAGAACAGATTTAACTCATTTCAGTTTATTTACATACAATTACACTCTAAATGAGATTATTTAACACCCCACCCAACACCTTTCAAAGAACAAAAAAGTGTTTTCTTAACGTTTTACCTTCTTGGGTTCCTCAAACGCAACAGGATTAATAGCACAGGTCAGATTTAGTTCTGTTCCTTGAATGCAACGTTTCCCTGGAAAATTGCGGAGCTACAATCCCGGACGAATAAACTTCTCGCTCCTTCCACCGATATAACCGCTCGGCGTCTTCACCTTCAGCCGCCTGTGGTTTGTTACGGTTCGACTGAAGTCGACGCCCTTCTTGTATTTTCAACTTCGGAGTTCGGCTCAGCTCGCCGACAAAACAGCTGTCTGTGTTATCCGTTCATCAGCGCGCGAGCGCTACCGTTCCCCCGGCGCGAGCTCACTGGCGCGAAGAGTTAAATTAAAAATAATTTAAATAAAACAAAAAAACATCAGTTTTATTAGTAAATTGGTAAACTGGTAAATTTTAAATTACGTGTCATTTAAAAAAAAAATAAATGAAAATCCCTAAATAATTATCTATAAACTACTTGATTTAAATTCTATTGTTGCTTATATTTATCTAATTGTTCATATCTGCTACCTGCAATTATGTAACAGTAAACGTCCCTGAACATATAAAGCACAAGATCCACTCAGCTTGACTGTCTGCAGCCATATTGTTCAAGCTCTAATGCCTGGTTCCAAATAAGATTACTCCGTTTCTTGAGTAATAAGGATTAGTGCCCTTAGAGGCTGTGTCTTCTCATGCTGCCACAATCAGAAACATTTGTGGTTAATTATGCCTGCATCCATAGTGTTTTCCCACTTGCCTGTGTCCATAGATTGCTTCCATCCTCTTCCAGCTTTCTCTTCTGTTATTAAGTGGTGGGAGGAGGGAGGTAGAGAAAGACTAAAACAGCAGACAGGGAAATTCTGTTCCCCTGTAATCCCTGTTTAGCAGGACAAGCCTGCCACACCTATAGGACCTGCCCAGTCATGTGACCGAACTTTGCATGTCTGGTTTTCTGTGCATATGAGGGTGGTGGAGGTGATGAGGGGCGTCTGCTTGGGCATGACCTTTATAACTAAGTTAACCAGTCTGGATGGGGAAAACGCATCCATTTATTTTACTCCATCAATGTTAAAGCAATATGCCTTTTAGTTTATATCGGCCTCTAATCCACATATGGCACTGAGCCTCTCTATAGGATCAGGTTAAATTATTGCTGATCATTAGTAGTCCTACACTGTATAAACACATGCAGACCCAAAGGGATTAATCCTGCAGCAAAGCTGTTCCACACTAATTTATAAGAGATTATAGACTGTATACTTTCATGCCAGTGTCCTACTAATTATCTGCATTGTTGGCCTTTCTACATCATAAAGTCAGTGTTTGTGCCTTAACCTTGCTGTAGAGGGACGTTCAAGTCAGTCTTTGTATAGTCTTATGAGAAATGTAGTCAACTATGGGGCCACATTGACAATAAACTGGATTAAATTAAACCACTTGTCTCAAACCTGAAGGTCAGGACCTCTCTAAGGGTTACTGTGTCACAAGATCAAACATGTGACTTTTCCTAAATTGCGTGTTATTTTGTATGACCCACTGAATGATAACTTAAAGGACTTAAACTTAAAGGACTAACAGAGTAAGAGACATTACTAAAACAACTGCACTGTTAACTCAGCTGTACAAACAGGTAAGTCAACTTGCAGCAGACCCAGAGTCAATATTAATCATCCAGCACTATGAGCCCTGACCTCAGGTTGTAGTCTAATTTGCTATTTACTCTAAGTGCTGTGCTTTATCATCATATCACAGTCAAAGATGCTCTATCATAACAGAGTGGTGTTAGTTACTTAGATACTCTGTATAGTGTGCAATGTATTATGTTGGACCACTGCACGTGTGTTGCTATTGAGCATCAATGACATGCACACGTGTGCACAATGTCCAGCAATTTAAATTGCAGCCAAAACTGCCAATCCGTCTGAGTAGCTAGTCTAACTTCATCTGACTATCTGTTAATCCAGCTTCTTCTAAATAGTTGTAAGCCTAACCTCTTCTGAATATCTGTTAGTCTAGGTTCTTGTGAGTTGGGAATACTACTTGTTAAGGTAACAGGTACTTCTGGGAAGCTATTGGCATTCTAGCTTTCTCCGATTTGGTATTTTAATTGAAATGTGAGTGCCAAACACCTAACGTCCAGGTTGAGGCTCATCCGGACCAAAGATTTGTTGCAGTTCCTCATCTAGCTGATAGTGTCTGGCTCCATAATCTCCATTGACTCCCATGTTAAAATGTCCAACTTCAGAGCAGAAGTAGACTTTTACAGCCCGGTTCAAAGAAGTGTTTTAGGCTCATTCATTTGATTTCACACACTCGCATATGAACTTAAAGGACATCCCATTCCTTGCTTTGCGCACTGGTGCACAGTCATGTTGGAAGAGGAAGGGGCCAGCTCCAAACTGTTCCCACAAAGTTGGGAGCTGGAATTGTCCAAAATGTCTTGGTATGCTGAATCATTCACAGTTCCTTTCACTGGAACTAAGGGGCCAAGCCCAGCTCCTGAAAAACAACCCCACACCATAATCCCCCCTCCACCAAACTTTGTTATTAATAACTAGTAGGAGCTAATAGTACCTGTTACACTTACTGAGAATATAACGAGCAATTTCTCAATAGTTAAGCAAGCATGTTCAAACATCGTCCTCCCTCATCAACTCAAAAAGTGTACTTCCCACCTAAAAAAAACAAAAACAACAAAGAACAACCCCCCTTCAGCAACTAACGTCCTCGAAAAAAATAATCCCTTTAACTGCAAAAAGGCAGGTTTGTGTAACATAACGCGAAGGCCTTTTATTTGAATGCATATTAGAAAAACAGTTAAGTGGGAGGTTAAATCAAATCAAGCGTGGGGGAACACATGTCCACACCTTCTGTAATCTTGTAATCTCATCGTAAGGTCTGTCAGTGGAGTCTGAATGGGCTTCAACAGGAACTTGTTGCCGTAAACAGATCACTTTGTGACTGTTTAGTTTAATGAACTTCTTTGGTGACTCAGAGATAAACACAAAGCTCGTTTAGTCACATCATCCAGTCTGTTGCTCTGCATCACCACTGAATGTGTTATGAAATGGATGCGGACATTACTCACATGTTCTGCCCAACAACTTTAACACCACCGTGAGATACATGAAACAGGCGACATGAGTTTAATCATCAGCTGTTTCCATCTTGCTGCTTTACACTAATTTGTTCACTTAAGGATGAGGTCAACTGTGTGTGATGAGATGAGTAGCACAACACGGAAACATTTTATTTTTCTCTGGTTAAAGGAAATGAGAATGACAACAATGTGAGCTAATTTTCCTGTGTTATCCTCTTTTTATCTGGGTCATGTAAACTCTATTTTAGAATAGCTTATTGTAAACTCAGGAAGTTATGTTTTCAGTGGTGTACATAGTGAGCTTCCTGCAATATACTGGTTTTGAGCATTTAAGAAGAGCATCACAATGTAGGTCTACAGCTGCTTGAGTAGTCTTTTATGGACTGTTTGTGTTTATCTAGATGTTCAACAGCATAGGCATCTCACAGCAGTGTGTGAGGCAGTGGGCTAATTTGGAGCATAATACACTGCGACAAAGTAAAATTAAACTCCTTTGACCAAAACGCCATGTGACAACCAAGTTCTGACATCCCACGTGTTTCCCAAATGTATCGCCCTGCCTCTAATGAAAGTCCCTAAGAGCTGCCAAGGAGGACATCCGTGGATTGAGCTTTGGAACCACAGTTGAGATACTCATGGTGTGTGAATTGTAATTTACATGGAGTTGTTAACATTGTATGACTAATGCCTGTTTATGGGGTATTGCCTAATATTATTGTCTTAGTAGTGGTGATGTAAATGTTCATTTATGGATATGTGCCTAATCACAGAGCCTTTATAATATAATATAATATAATATAATATAATATAATATAATATAATATAATATAATATAATATAATATAATATAATATAATATAATATAATATAATATAATATTAGTTTTAATATTAGATTAAGGCCTGTGTATTTATGTTTATAGGAGTTGCCAGTTATGCGCTCATGATGAAGTGAAACTCATCATGGTGACATGGTCCACTGATCTCAAGGGTGTGTCCACCTCAGCTGACTGTGACTGAGAGGGATAAGGTGTCACTTATTTGCCAAACGGTGTTTACTTTCCATTTCAAATCACACAGCTCGATAAAAGAGCGACATCATATGTATAATCGTTTATAAAAGTGGCCCCTCGTAGTCCGCCACGAATGTTTCTGTGTACAAAAGTGCTCTGATGTCAAACATAAGGCCATCTGTCTGACAGCTGAACCTCAGCTGGTCGTGCAACAGGACCAGTAATCTTGCAAATCTACAACAGAGAGGGATAAAAAAAGAAAATGTGCCCAGTAAAAGTCCTAACCTCAACATGATTTCAATTCTGTAAACAAGCTCCAATGAACAGAAGCGACAATGTTATGAAAATACAATAAATAATTAACTGGTTCATTAACTGAATTGACACTTAAACTGACTGCACAAGATGTTGACTCGTGGGGTATTACTACTTAATGTTTCCACTTAATGTTAGTTTTTCTTTTATATAACAAATAGTGTTATGCTTTGATCATCTGAGGTCGTATTTACCTAGTTTGGACACTTGTAAGGACCAGATGATTTTTTTTTTTTGTCTGATGCTGAAACCTTTAGAAGCGTGACTGTACATTGTCCTACAACATTGGCCATGCAATGACTCTATTATACTCCCAACTGTAAACAATGCTAAACTTTCCATAGGCGTTACGTAAGAGAGTCTTTGTGTAATTCAACACCTTGTCCAGCATGTGGCACGAATTCACAAAGAAAATCCAGGAGTGGAGCCGTTTAATGAGACTTCAACGTGAGTATGCACGTACCTGAAAGTCTTGCATCCTCCTCATTTCCAGTAAATGTGTTGATAGTCTATGAATTTCAGCATTGATGACGTAACAATGAATATTGTATAATCAGGAAAACCATAAAGATATGACAATAAATTAAAAGGAGAAAAGAATTGTTTTTTAAGTTCCCAGATTGTAGAAATTAATAAATAATAGCAATGGGTGTGGAGGGAAAATATTTTATTTTAAATAATTACGTAAAGGTTAAAATTACGCGATTATAATTAGACTATGTTAATGACATCAGGTACACCTAATATATATGATGTACTTTTCGTCTGACTTGCATTACCAGCTGTATAAAGAACATTTCACGTGTTTGTTCTTGTGTGTGACTAACAGGTTGTTAACAAGTGCTACTGTACTTCACTTTGATTTTTTCTAGAATTGTTCAGCCTCCTTTCAGGCCATTTTGTGACAGTCACTGCGATGCTTAACCAACCGGAAGCGCGCATTGATTTCTCCACGGAAAGCAAGGGTGGCTTAAAAAATAAACATCAAAGGAGCGCTTATTAAATGATAATCCATTAAGCTCTGAACGGGATTTCTCAAAGAGGGTAAAGGCGATTAAATCTTGAACTGACTGGCTGTCCACTTCATTATTCTTTTGGACATGGGATCTACCTTCAGGGTCCCCACCTGCTGGGCACCGTAACGGTGGTGAGTGTCTCTGGAGAACCGTGTCTCATCCTTTTTGACCTGTCAGTTTAATCTCTCCGAGAGATTTTCTTTTAATGTGTTTTTGTGATAGTAAAACGTAAGGTTTTTTTTTAAAGTGTTTTGAGTCGAACAAACTCAATGTGTGACACCGACATATTATAGTTTTATTCAGTTTCGTATTTTTACATTATGCATTTTTTAATATTCTTCCGCTGTTTGCACGCGCGTATTTCCTCTTATCATTTTACATTTTTCCTACAATAATAATACCCGTCTGGAATATAACGTGTACAATTAACGCTCTGTGTAGTGTACGCGCTCTAAATATGAGCAAATAAACGAAAAATGATGACAATTAATAGAAGAGAAAACACAAACTAAGCATCCTTCCCGAAGTGCTGGGGGGAGGAGGATTGCTCTCGTGGCCACAGGCCGTGTCGCTGTGGAAACGTTCGTTATTCCTAACACGCGTGACGCAAAAAGGGCATTTATTTCGCTTTCAAACAGGTAGCCGCAGGTTGAGGGGACAGAAACGAGCTCCTCGCCTATTTTTGGTCTAGGCTACCCTCTCTGTGTAAGGTATTCATGACAAGCAACAGAAACACATCTGGGGAGGACACGCCCAGACTCATTCAGAGCCATTCAATGGTTAATAGTGAACATCTTGCATTTATATTTCACAGACCTACCCATTTATCCTTTTCTACATCTTAACAACCCACTTTAGCAATTGATTCATCGTTTGGAATTGTCTTAAGGATTCCAGCCGGGCTTGGAGAAGTTATTATTCGTATTAATATATCAAATTCAATACATTTTTGACGTTTTGAGGCTTTTATTCTATGTTACTGGGACCTCATGTTGCCCCAGGGAGCTTAGTTTGGTAGCAACCGGTTTCCAGGTGGGGGTGATGAAGGGCGCCTGGTGTCGCTCGCCGGTGTGTTTGTGCGTCTGTGTGGAATAATAGACCAGATCTGTGCACAGGCGTGCCTCGTAGTCATGGCTGTTTGCTCGTGAATTAACCGTGCCGCCGGTATGTCGAGATCTGAGGTCATGACGCCTTCGGTTATTTCGACCTGCGCTCTTTTTGTTGCAAACCTTCAAGTGTCGATGTCTTTGGGGAGCTTGGACGCAACACGGAGACTTCATCAACATGGCGACAGCTGCTGCGGCCCCAACGGCTCTCCCCGATACCGCCGCAACTAAGGTATGGCTTTGTTTGCGATTTTTAACAAGCTTTCTTGGGTCTTTTGCATGAGCCAAGTCGACATGCAGTCATTGTGCGGTTAAAAATAAATGCACAAGAGGATTTGAAGAAGAATCTGCTACCGAGCAGGTCCCACGGGGGTGAAAAAAACGTTCACGGAGTGTCTTAAGGTCATCTTTAACACTCAACACAGACACCAGCGCATCTAAAGATCATAAACATGATGGAGTTATTCCTGTCAAACTCTTTCAACACATGTAACAGGTTGTTAGTTGTCTGATAGTATTCTGCTGTGGTCTTCTTCTGAAAGCATCATAGACGGCATCGCTTTTCTTTTGACTCCATGTCAGCTGAGATTGTGTTCATACATTTGAGCAGCTCAGGTGGATTTATCAGACGGAAACGAGTCTAAACCGACGCTTTGTGGCTTTTAAAATCGTGAAGATGCATTGAAGGAGGTTTTCACTTTGTTTTTAGAGGCAGCAGCGGTTTTCTTTGTAGCACCATGGACAGCGAACGACCCGTCTATGGAAAAAACAGTGGCGGCGTTTTGCTTTCCTGCAGCAAGTGAGTGAATATGGGAAGTCATTTTCATGCACAGACTCTGATGTCTGTCCTAAAGCCTAGTTAGTGACATGTTAGATGTTAGATGTGGCTCAAAGGGGATACATTATGAAAAAAAAGCAATTTCTGTGCTTGGGAGTACATGTGGGTGTTTTAAGAGTCAACCAACTCGAAAATTCCAACATAACACAACCACGTCACTTTTTTTGTTGCCATTGCAGTCTGGAAATATGAAATTTAATAAGCTGTTCAGCTTTGTAGGGTTCTGTGACATCACACACCCCCATATTAGAGTCCATTAGAGTCACAATAACCAGCCTTCTCATCTTTATATTTACCTAGTTTTACAGCCTGCTGCATTTACTGTACCATAAAAGAGAGCAGGAAGAAAGCTTTAACACCTGTTTCCAAAAAGAAACCACTTAAAACAAGAGATAAAAGATTGGAGTTAAGATGCAAACACAACCCCTAAAGCCAGCTTAGGTAACCATTGGTGTAAAGACAGAGGTTTTGCTCTGTATTGTTAGGCAGTCATATAGAAATATGGCAGAATTTGATTAAAACTGAGGAAATTATGTCAACTTTTTGACGAAGGGTAAAATATGTCTCTTTTAATGGAAATTGTTTGATCAATGGTGGATCTCAATCAAACTTTTCAGATTTGTCCCTTTTTTATTAAAGATTTTGTGCAAAATCCGTGGAGTGTTTTTCAGGAAAACCTTGAAAAGGTGGGAGCCTATCCCCTAAGTGTGGTTCCTGGTAAATCTCAGCAAGGTTTAAAGCAAGTGAGAAGCCTTTTATCAGCGTCTCTTGCTGTCATTTTGAATGAAAACCCATCGACATAGCTAAGATCATAGAAAAACAAACCAAGGGGGTTCTCGTCATATGAATCTGCCTTCACAGATGCACTTCTGTAATCTCATTGCAGTACAGCGCAAGTGTATAAATGTCTGCTGTCCCTGCATGTTGTCAGTCTGTCATGTTATATTTGACTCCAGGGATGACCACACTGAAAGCTGAGCCCAGGAGTGGGTGTAGATGTTGAGCCTATTGGGTAGATGAGGCCCAACAACTACTACTACCTCCCAGCAGCTCACGCTAGACAAGCTGTCAGGCCACACATCTCAGCGCTTGGTCCCTGGGCGAATGTTTGGGAGACAGGCAAATGTCTATTAGGAGACCCTCCTTGGGAGAAGCCACAGTTTACTAGCTATGAAGTATTAGGACACAAGATTTGTTGGCAGCGTTCTGACTTTATTATGCGTTTAAATTGCAGCGAGAAGCCGTTACTCAGCTGTTAGGTATATAGACATGTTCAAACTTTCAATTCTTATGAGCACAAACTGCCCTAAAATCAGACAACACAAATGCGTAACCCTAAGTTTAACGTTGATGGTTTCCTGCTTCGACTTAGATTATTATAAAGATATATTTTGCAGAGGTCTACGCATGCTTATGAAGATTGCCTGGCTTACTAAATGTTAACTAAGATGTTCTCATGTACACCAATGCCGAAAGATGTGCAGTGATAAACATTGTACTGTCACAACTTTTCAGATGTTTAGATTTTGCTGCGATCAAATTTGAAATCAACTTATATTTTTGGTGAAATGGTAAATAATCATACTTTGAACATTTGATTGATTGCTTGATTATAAATAGGTTTTGGGTTTATTCTGGTTTATTCGTTGTTGTTTTTTTTAGGGATTGATTCAGATGTAAAATGGTTAAGTCGAACAGATTGTGATTCTTGGTTTGTCTGTGCTTTTTTTTTAAGTGGACACTTGGAGTGGGCTGAATCAGTCTTTGTTTTCCCTCCTTCTGTATGAAAGAAAAAAGAGAAGCTGATGAATTTTAAGATCCTGCTATTGGTGGGGTTTTGGGGTGTTCCTATTTTCCGAGACTGTGCGGCATCCCACAAGAAATAGGATTTGCGTGTGACCCTGCCGTCAATGGTTTACTGAGTTGTTTTTTTTTTTGTTCGTTTGTTTTGTTTTGGAAGACCTTGTTTGTGTGCCTTCTCGCCATTTCCTGTGGGAACACGATGGGTAGGTGGTTGTGCAGGCTCGTACAGCGGATGGTTGACAGGGGGAATCTGGTTTGACTACTTATTGAGGCATGGATGAAAAAAAAAAAAAAGATAATTACTGACTATTGTATCTGTTAATGCTGAAAGCCATTTGAAATCCAATTAATTAGGTGTAAAAAGACTCCACGCTTTGCTGTGCAGTGGCCACATTCTCCATGAGACAAAATCCAGCGATAAACAGATTAAGACAGAACAGTTCAGTTCATAGTCGCTTGCTTTTTTTTTAAACCGTCCACCTCAGTTGCCACCGTCTGTTTTGTCAGGTCTTCCACACCCTCCATCCTACCTTATACTGTTTTGATTAAAGGGTTCAGAGAAGTGTTTCTTTTTTTTTCCAGACACCCATCTCTCCCGTTTTGAACTATCTCTGAGAAAAACGATGACCTATAAACATAACATTTGTGATTTTCTTTCCATGCTGATGCCCACATAAACCCAGAGTCATCAGTCATCAGTTATAAAACTGCAAACGTCAGACTATTGTGCCATACAGAAGACAGTCAGAACGATTAACATACAAAACGTGCTCTTTCTCAGGGTGTCTGTCTACTGGACGTTCACATGAGCTCAAATCAGTATGCAGTATAAACTTTACACCGTCTCTCCTGTTCTGCAAAAGAAAGCCTTGCATTATTGATGAAACCTCCAGAACCTAATCTCTGTTCTTTGAAAATGCATATTCAGAAGTTGTTTTTTTATTCTTTATGATGATTACGCCGTCGTGCCTCAAAATGTCTTTGATCTTACGCCCAACCTCGGGGTCATTTAACATGCACAGATTTATAAATATGCAAATTAGCCGTGCCTCGCCCCACAGTCACATGCACGCAGCCTTCCCCCACCACCCACTGCAAATGCACATTCTCCTGCTATGTGGACATATGGGTGGAGAATAGTGTTTTTTTTTGTTTAGAAACCAAACCTGCCTTGTTTAATTGGTGAAAATTCTTTTTTTTTTTTTTTTGGTTTAAAATACCATCCTGCAGGTTTGAAAATGACGCCAAAATACACTATGACACTAAGTACAGAACGCATCAATGCATGCTTGGGTTATTGAAAACTGATATTTAAGGCTTCCCAAGAAGGTCCTGGCGTAATGGTGGTGTGTGGTTGCAGTTTTAGGCTTAAGGCCAGCAGATGTGCAACAATTATCCCTCCAGAAGCTGCATCAGTCAAAGAAATTTGAAAAAAACATGACAGAAATGATCAATAAAGCCGTTTACATTAAGACATAGCGTCATCCAGGTGGGTGAGCTGACCCCAAGGTGCAGGCTATTTACAGGCCATGACTCATGACTACCCCCTTTTCCTTCCTTCTGCAGCTCTCCTCCCCAGCTGAGCCCTTCGCTGCCCTCTGAAGGAGCAGGATGACAAGATGGCACAGCTGCTTGTACCGCCCGGACCTGACAGCTTCCGCCCCTTCGTCCCCGAGTCGTTGGCCGCCATCGAGAGGCGCATCGCCGAGGAGGAGGCCCGGAGACCACGGGCGGAGCGCCGCAGTGACAGCGACGATGAAAACGGGCCCAAGCCCAACAACGACCTGGAAGCGGGGAAATCTCTTCCCTTCATCTATGGGGACATCCCTCCACACCTGGTGTCAACCCCTCTGGAGGACCTTGACCCCTACTACAGCAATCAGAAGGTCGGTTCCCCTCCTAATCCAAGCAGTCACTGGAAACACGAACAAAAGAAAACATCAAAAGGAACATGAATGAATGCCTCTAAAATAAGACCCTGATGTTGCTGACTACAAAGCATCATTATGTAAACTGATTCAGCCTTCTATTATGGTATAATTCAAGCACTGAATTATGATACCTTACAGGTCGTTCTGGTTTTAGTTCTGGTGCACATTAAAGCCTGAGGCCAATTACCCAAGACAGTTAGGCATTAGATGACTGAAAAACTGTTGTGACAGGCATACTACAAAATAAGATAAATGGATTAAAGGAGGATGGGTCTTTTTTTTTTTTAGATCACCTTAGTAATTTATGCAGAACACAAGGTTATGTTCAGAGGTTCAGATTCTGCAGCCCTCTCACTAATTCTTTTCTCAACAATATTCTCAAAGTATGAGTGAGATTCTCATCCAATTGTAACTGCTTTACATTGAAATATTGGGGTAAATCTTTAGCCCATTTAGAGTAAAGCTTTTTCAACATTATGTGCTCTGCTCAGTCAGATCCTTTAAAGTCCCGGCCAACGCAGGTCTGAGCTGTTGTGCCTGTTGAACTGAGGTGTCAGGCATGTCTTCCCTCAAGGAGAACTCAACCAGTGTCATTAAAATGACGACCACAGACCTCGGGCAGTGGCTGATCATAGATGCTCTGCAGCAGATGCGATCACCACATGCCACACGTATACTCGTAACGCATGCATGTGAAATCTGTTTCGACTGCCTTCATGTCCCTTTCTGCTTGTCTTTCAGACTTTCATAGTATTGAATCGCGGGAAGGCAATCTTCCGTTTCAATGCCACTTCTGCCTTGTACATCCTAAGCCCCTTCAACCCTCTAAGGAAGATCGCTATTAGAGTTTTAGTGCACTCATATCCTTTCAGAGTTTACCACAGATGAAGCTTGATTTGGATTAAAAGGTTTACCAGACAAAAGAAGGGATTAAAGCAGCTGCTAATACAGACTCGGTGTCAGGCCTGGTTCAGTTTTCCTATTTACACATGCTTTAGATTGAATAGGACAAAATAGATTGTTTACTGTGAGAAAATGTTGTTCACTTTGCACCTTGACTGGGTTCCTACGATGTTCAGCATGTTGATCATGTTCACCATCCTGACCAACTGTGCTTTCATGACCCTGAGTAACCCCCCAGAATGGGCCAAGAATGTAGAGTAAGTACAGACGTGATCTTCATCTTTCATTTTGTTTGAAATCAGACTCAGTTAAATTTGAACGCACACGCGTAATCATCCACAATCTGCATGACCTTGACTTTTTGTAGAAAAAAACCCTCCAAATCGTCATTTATACATACAAAGTTTGTCTTATAAAAAGAAAAAGAGGACACTAAAATCAAACGTCATGAAACGTCAGAAAACTGATGTACATTTCTTTCTTTAATTTGTTATAAACAAATTTAACAAAGTTAGATTGACTTGACGTGAAGATTATCATAAGTTCATTTACAAATAGGAAAAGCTAATTTTATTGTTTCAAATATGTAAAATAAAGCAAATTTGTTCCAAAGCTGTTTAAAACCTGTTTAAAATGCAAAAAGTGGAAAAACAGTGTGATTTACAAAAATCTGAGGATTAACTTTAATTTATCCCTAAACAAATGGGATTTTCATATCTACATTTTCTGTTTAGTCAATATTAAATCAGTAATGTGATATTTTATATTAGACTTTATATTCCGATTTTTTTAATTCTGACTAAACTTAACATGCCAGCAAAAAGATGATTAAAAATATGCTCTGCAATAGTGTTTTACAGACTGTTACAAGAATTCTTTAAAAAATTATATTTAATCACAAGAAGCAGTTGTGTAAAAAGAAAGAAGAAAAAAGCAACAACAAAAAAATGTGATGATATATTTCAATAAATTGAATGCCCAGACACCAAATATTGTAGGAAAAAAAGAAAAATTGCAGAAGACACACTGTTAACTGATGCCAGAAGCTACTTTGCTATATAAAACTCAATATTGTCCTCTCATGAGCACTCATTTGCAGTAAAATTTAGTGCATAAGTAAACTGATCTGCTGCATTTTATGCATTTTGTAGTAGTTATATGTAGACTCAGTGCTGCTCTGTGAACAGTGGCTCTGCCATATTTCCTGTGATACCGAAATCAATATTTCTCGCTGCGTGTCTTTTCATTTCCTCCCATCCTCATCTTGTTTGCCAGGTACACATTCACAGGGATTTACACCTTTGAGTCCCTCATAAAGATCCTGGCCAGGGGCTTCTGTGTGGGGAAGTTCACTTTCCTGCAGGACCCTTGGAATTGGCTGGATTTCAGTGTAATTTCCATGGCGTAAGTATTATGACAAGTGTGTTTACGATCATCTTAACGTTATCTGACATAGATTGATGATAATTAGCACAGCAGCTGAATGTGAAAAGTCGAACAGTGAGAATCTGCAGTTTATTGGTGTACACTTTGAAAGCATCGCCAGGAATCTTACAAACACTCTCCTTTAATGGACGTGATTCCCCCAAAGCATTGAGTACCTCGGCCCATATTTGCTTTACGCCTCAAATACCTAAGTATTCAACAGGAAGCCTTGAGCGTTACAGTGCATGGGCTACGAATGTACAAGTGTTTGCTGATGTTAAAGTAGCCATATTATGCTCATTTTTAGCCATCTGATTTTAATCCCTGGTACTTCAGACATGTTAGAAAGTGAACAGCTCAACAAACTAAAAAAGCAAAACTGCCATTTGATTGGTTTTTTTGCATGAGATGTGTTGAATCAGGTTGATTTTCTTTCTTTTTTTTTTTTTAATAGTGTGAGACAGAGAGTGAAAGCTTCTATGGTCACTGTACCATTAATGTTTGCACTAAAACGTACTTTAGTCTGAGCTTTGTTCGTGAAACGGTTCTGCATGAAATGCTGAGATAAAACAAACATGCAAAACAAAATGCATCCATTGAGCCACGGTTGCAGTGTGCAAATACATTTCAATGGAGACATCTCGGAAACAAAAGGAACATTCTTAGAAGTAGGCGACATGCAGATCCACAGGGATGGAAAATAAAATCACCATCCAAGCTCTTGCTGTTGCTGGATGACCAAAGAAAAGAAAGGTATTGAAACTCGAGTATTTATTGCACATGAATACTACAACATGCATTTATGTTGTTTTGTGAGCCTCTGGTCATGTCCAGTCATGGAAAAGCATAATATGGCCACTTTAAGGTTTCCATACTGATCACATTTTTATGATTTCATTATCCTGCTGTGTCTAAGAGAGTCCTGTAGTTAGTGAAAGCTGTGTGAGAGGTGGATGTAATTCTCAGATGTGTGTTTAAGCAGTGGGTTTGCCTGTGCATTGCTTTGCAGTAACTGTGCATCTAATCCTGCAGGTATATAACAGAGTTTGTAAACCTAGGCAATGTTTCAGCTCTGCGCACATTCAGAGTTTTGCGAGCTTTGAAAACTATCTCAGTAATACCAGGTAAGGCTGCCGGCGCCTGCTGCCAGCACTCCTGCCACTTGTCCTCTGTGCGTGACCGTTTGCCATTCCTTCCTCTCCCCCTTCCCTTTCCTCTCCCATCGCCCTCCTTTTTGTCTTGTCTTGTCCTGCGTGTGGGTGCCTGACTTGGGCGGGTGTATGTGCGCGTGTCCCACATCTCCCCAAACCCATCTCCACCCTCCCTACATCTATCCCACTCTACCTTCCCCGCCCTTCCCTTACAGATATGTCACAGAGTTTGTGGACCTGGGCAATGTCTCAGCACTGCGAACCTTCAGGGTTCTGCGGGCCCTGAAAACAATATCAGTCATTCCAGGTGAGAGAGCCTTCAAGGCCTGTAGGATAATTGAAATGCTGATGGCTAACTGGCGTTTCACTAGCATCCAAACATGCTCCTCATGCCCCCCTTTCAGCTCATCTCACTGTAGCTAAGCCTGACGACGCTTATCGCCGTCCCTCATGCTGCCTTCGCCCCAAGGCCAGTAAAAGCTGGAATCTGGCTCCAATCTGCACAGATTGACAGGATTCTTAGCTTTTAGACACATCCTTTAAGGCAGAATTCTTTTTGGTTGAAATCTACTCTTGCCTCGGGAGCTGTACAAGTAGATTTTGTGCACTATTTGTTTTTCCTTTTTGCATGAGACATTGCAAAAGCCGATTTTCTTGTGGCAAGCACTTACGTGTGTAGGGTTCCTCCTTACCTTGCTTTCTCGTGCATGTCTTGTTCTGTGTTGTGTGTTTCATGGGGAATTGACATGGTAAGTGGTCGGGGAATGATAATCTAAACACTAAAACAATTGGCATTACAAACTAATTTGGGAGCATTGGCTCCTTTTACGAAGATTATCATTTAATGCCACAGCATAGTGTATATTCATTGTTCTTTCACAGCTTTTTGTCGTATAAATATGCTAGGCTCTGATTTTTGTGGCAACGCAAAGCCTTGTGCAAGTACATGTTGGGATTTGGCGACAGACTGGCAAAGAGAGGGTGTGTCATATGGACATATTTTATATTATCTTATTTTTACTCTAGTTAAGGAACAGAGCAAGAGAACCATGTGACTGCCGGGATAAAAAAAAAAAAAAAAAAAGTGACAAGCTCAGAGGGATTTTAACTCTCACAACTGGTCAATTCCGTCACCCTGCTGGTCGTCGTTCGAGTAGTGTTGAAAATAAAGAACATTCTTGAGCAATCAGCATGTTCAGATTGAGATTGGATTTGCATTTGAGATCAAAATAGACACACACACACAAAAGAGAGCTTTCTAATTGTACATCTAGGACTTGACATATACAGAGGTTCTTCCTGGCCAGTGCTGAAAGGCATTTGTGCACTCTGGTGGAATTCTACTCTCGAAGTGGATCGTCACTGCTGGAATCAGTCTCACCTTTGACAGTTTGGGGCCGGAAACCCACGAGTGCTTTGACCAGCTTGTCGTCGGACGCTGGAAGTGCGATCAACACCCATATGGACATCTACGTTGACACGACATTGCACAGTCCTGAAGTTGCAGCACCTTTTGAAAGATAAGCAGCAGTGGCAGCAAATCGTGACCCGGTTAACACATTTAAGAGCATCCACCTTCAAACGTTCAAGAAAGTAGGAATCAACTTCACCAGAAGACGTTCTTGTGAGATCGCGCATGCTCTGCTGGAGTGGCCTGGAAAAACGGTCCTGCAGAATATGAATCTAGCAAATCCCGACAACTCCAGGTTCCTCTCCAGCAACGCACATTAGATCTAGCCAAGTTGGTTTTGTTTGATACTCTTTTCAGAGAGCAGGTAAATCCATTAAACGTGGTTGTAGCAGCCCTGGTGTCAGGTTCCCATCTGGTTCCAGCTGCTCCTGCAGAGAAAGAGACAGACAATGAGAAGAGTGGACACAATCGGTCCAGTCTCCAGGCCAGGTTGTGGAGGCAGCAGCTTTAACAGGGAGGGTCAGACCTCCATCTGCCCTGCCCCCTCCCCTAGCTCCTCTGTGGGAAATATCGAGGCCTCCCAAGCCAGTTGAGAGACATAATTTCACCAGCGTGCCTGGTGTGCATCATTTTGCTCCTTCAATACACCAGTTTGTGCAGTTTTTACACCAGTCTTTAGAACAAAACACATAAAGGGGTGTATTTGAGTGCAACATGCTGCTCAGGTTCACTTGTGGCTCCACATTTACGTCTCACCAACCGCCTGAGTCACCGCAGTCACCATATTTCATGCCATTCAGCTCTCTTGTACAGTATACCAAACGTACACCAATTATTCAAAAAAAAAACAAACCATGATCAAGTGCTGTACTCAGGGCTTTTGCGTATGCACAAAAAAGAACTAGCTTTTAACTGTTTAAGCGATATTTTAAACAGAAGAAAGAGGAATCTTAGCTTTCTATGTTTTTTTTTTTTGTTGTTTTTTAGAAGTAAATACTAAAGCCAATGATATATTACTGATTTCTCTTGATAGTTTATTCACAATTAGCAGTGATCTGTGCTTGCCTGGTTCTTGTATGAGATTAAGAAGTTCATACAGGAACTTTGAGCACAGATTCCCGATTCCAGATCAGTAAGCGTTGATTGGCAGCTTCTTCTTACATTGTGGCTGCACTCAGCAGGCAGTAATCATTTTGTGATGTCCCTCTCCCAATCCCCTTCACCGCGTTTGCCTTTTAGGCCTGAAGACCATTGTCGGCGCACTGATTCAGTCAGTAAAAAAGCTGTCGGACGTGATGATTCTCACCGTATTCTGCCTGAGCGTCTTTGCCCTCATCGGCCTGCAGCTCTTCATGGGGAACTTGAGGCAGAAGTGCGTGCGCATTATAACCGCCACCAACGCCACAGACAGCAGCAACGTTACCGATTACATCAACACCACGGTTGGGCAGAATGCGTCGGAGAACTCCTTCGACTGGGAGGATTATATAAACGATGAGCGTAAGTGGTGTGAAAGTGCAGGGGAAGTTCTGTCCGGCTTGCGGTCAAATGCCTGGCAGACATGCAGGGTCAAGTTAGCGCCTGCCCCAGATGGCCTGAGTCAGATACCGGCTACTTCACATGCAGACATGTGTCAGTGTAACGGTGATGGTTGTTGTGCTGGGGGGTAGGGTCAGTCTCACTGGTTTGCTTCCATGATAGAGAGTGACAGAAATGGCTCGGAGCAGGGGCTGCACTCTCTAACAAGGCCTGGTGGGAGGATGGGGCAAATGTGGCGGATAATCGCCACTGCTTTGAAACTCTTATTCCTCCAACCCGTCGTTTGGCCTCGTCATTCTACTGTAGTCCATCTGCGTGGCATGAGCAGCCTAAAGTGCCAGAGGAGTATGAGTCACTGACCACCAACAGGATATCGAGAAGACATGAACCGGCTACATGATGAGCTGCTGCCACGGGAGGCTGGAGAGATAGGGAGAGGGAGAGAGAGAGAGAGAGAGAGAGAGAGAGAGAGAAAGCTGATTGCTTTGTCATCTGGAAACTTAGTGCTATTAGTGACTTGAGCTTTTTTAAACCCGGGATTCATTGTGAAAAGCTCAAGAAAAAGCCCACGTGATACTATCTGATACCTCTTTGTTGTCATTGTCATCTGTTCGCATCTGACGCTTCACCCTCGTCATGTGGCTCTGACTTATCTCCCCCCTGTCTCTCCTCCCTTTAGGTAATTACTATTACCTCCCTGGCCGTAGGGATGCTCTGCTCTGTGGGAATGGCAGTGGTGCAGGGTAAGGCTCGGCATGTTTTATTTATGTAAACAATTAGATGCACAGCAAAGCCAAGCGTATGAAATTAATGTCGACGTCCACCACCTCCTATCATGTGTTTTATATAAACGACACTTCTGTAACCTTTGTGTCCTCAAGACTCTGTCCGGAGGGCTTCGCATGTATCAAAGCAGGTCGTAACCCGGACTATGACTACACGAGCTTTGACACCTTCAGCTGGGCTTTCCTCTCTCTGTTTCGACTCATGACCCAGGACTTCTGGGAAAACCTCTACCAGCAGGTCAGCGCAAATGTGAAAGATCAGCATGACTTATTGAGTTGGTTAAACTCATTTGGTTTCACATAGTGAAACAGGCTTCCCGTGATTTCAAGCAGAGTTTCTATAAGCGTGAATTATAAACTGTATTTCCCTTGTTATGAAATGCAGTGTTACAATAATGCAACCTGAGATATTCCTTTCTTTCTTATTCCCATTGCTTTGTTGTGAATGTGCCAGACTTTGCGTGCAGCAGGGAAGCCCTACATGATCTTCTTTGTGCTCGTGATATTCCTGGGCTCCTTTTACCTGGTCAACCTGATCTTGGCTGTGGTGGCCATGGCTTATGACGAGCAGAACCAGGCCACCATCGAGGAGGCTCAGCAAAAGGAGGAGGAGTTCCAGGCCATGCTCGAGCAGCTGAAGAGACAGCAGGAGGAGGCACAAGTAGGTTATTCATCTTTGTTTGTGCAAATTTAGGATATAATTCAGACACAGGCAGCCAGTTTCCCTCGGTCGTCATTTAATCAGTAGTTATCTCAGACCTTTTATCTGAATGGGATTTGCTGGCAGAATAGAGCTCATTGCGAAGCCCTTTCTGTTGTGTCAGGTTTAAAAACTAAGCAAAATGTTTCAGAAGCTGCATTTGTTTTGTTGAGCATCCAGTATCCTCTGATTGATGATGCCACTGTTGCCCAGGAGACCGAGGGACATATCATCAAGGGTGACGGACAGCCCTTTGCTGTGTTGCAGGTTTTTTCTTATGATGAACCCAGGCAAAATAATGAAAGCTGATTTTACCACATCGGGGTAAAGATCTGATTCATTTTTCTAGAAAGCTTTGGATGTTAAGATTGATAATATGCAAACCAGTGACATATGGGAACATTATAAAACCCCACAATAATAAGGAAACCACAGCCACAACCACACCCAATTAAAGTCTGGACAGGACTTTAGTGATGTGTTATTCTGGGGCAGCAGGTTTGTAGTAGAGGAGGATGCTGAGCCTGTTTCTGAGACCAACGTGCGTGTGATCTTTTTCATTCATGATCACACATCACTTACATTGTTATGTTGGAGTTTGCGCTCCAGTTTTGCTCCTATACATCTCCTTGTGCACTCTGATCTGTTGTTTTTGCAGTGTCTTCCTCCCTGAAGACTTTTGTCTGAAAGAACTTCTTGTTGGGAAGCTCTTTCAGGTCACCGGTGATCCAGGGTTTGCTGTTGGGAAGCTCCTCACTGTTCCGGCGGAGAAGCTGATACAGTCAGACATGACATTGATGTGATCTGTCTCGCTGAGAGCTGAGGAGTCGTATGCATCTCTGACGTTTGTTGTCAGCAATGAAATGCACGGTTCCAAACTGAGCTACGACCAAACCAGAAACAAACTTTGAGCGATTACTGACATTTTCAGGAGTGACAAAATCCACAAATCCAGCCTCACATGCTAGAGCCAGAATCAGATCTGGAATATAACAGTCATCAAGTGGAGCAGCTGCAGGAACGAGAACATGCCGGTACCTCTGTTTGGGAAAGCTGTAACAACATTCCAGCCAAAACTGGAAAATGTTTGTTGCTTCCTCAAAACCATATAGACATTTCTTCTAAGACAAAGCTGTATGAAGCAGAAGCTGATGACTCCTTCCCTTGTCCGCTTTAAAACGATTCTGCTCCCCAAATGATCTAATGAAACGATATACATTATATTCATACCTGCAAAAATATATGGAGGCTATATCTCCTTTTAGTTATTTACATTTTATGATGCGCCCTTCCATTCGACATTCTTTCTATTTTATATTCATCGGTGGAGCTTGTAAGAGTTTTTCTTTATCGCTGGCTAGTCTCTGTTGCCTTTTAGACCTGTGGTAGAACTCTGTCTTATCGGGCTTTTGCATTCTCACATGGATGACAGACACTTAAATCCTTGCACCATCAAGGAGACATTTCACAAAAGATTAAAATAAGATGTGCACAGATTTAGATCACATGATGAGTTGAGTGTACATCATGTTTTTCATCAAATGATTTGATCCGCACCTTTTGGCTCATTAGAATAGTATGTCCGTCTTGTATCACACAGCAGAAGGGTTGTTATCTAATACTCCATCCACAAAATCAATATTTTAACTGCAAGAATGTTTTGACGTGGATGAAAGCATCCAGACGTCCATTTTTAGAAGGTGTCTGAGTCTCATTTGGCCCTTTTTGTTACTGCCGCTTCTCTCAGCTGCCAGACTCTCTCCTTCACTCCAATCCAAGAGAGCCGCGGAGACGGGCAATGGGTCGCCATGACAACTGTGCTTGTGCTCTGATTGGCCAGCAGGTTGCCGCGGCAGCAGCCACAGAGAGCGGAGAGTACAGCGGCAGAGGGGACCCCACCTCCGAGTCGTCTTCGGGGACGTCTAAGCTCAGCTCAAAAAGTGCCAAGGAGCGACGCAACAGGCGGAAGAAGAGGAAGCAGAGGGAGGAGGAGGAGGAGAGAGGGGTTTGTGACAAGTTCCACAAGTCTCAGTCTGAGGACAGCATCAAGAGGTCCACCTTCCGCTTCTCCATTGATGCCAACCGGCTGTCATATGAGAAGCGGTGCTCCTCACCAAACCAGGTAAACTTTTCATTCCTAACTATTTGCACCTTTGTCGATCGACATTTATTTACCTTAGTAAGTATCTCAGCCACGAGAAAAGTTAACTTTTTTCAAAGAGGTTTAGATGAAGCCTACTTACTTAGTTACTTTTGGCTGCTTTATAAGTCTAAACACTGCAAATGTGCCATGTTAGATAATTTCACACTTTGTAAAGGAGACAAGTAACTGTTGGGAATCTCAGGTGTTTCTGTAAGCATCCTGTCTCTCGTGTCTCATCCTTGTCAAAGCTATTATCTGCTCTTTTGAAGCTTGTCAATGAAATTATTTCTGCAAATTTGGTTTATCAAGATTCTTCTGGCTTTCGTGGACGATGTTTCATTTTTTCTTCAATAAGCACATACTGTATCTTGTCAATCTGTCCATCCAATTTCACTTCCCATTCAGAGCTACAAAGTTGGCGAAGCTCACGGTTAATTTAAAGTATCCAGTCAACCTAACATGCATGTTTTCCTTAGACTGGGAGGAAGCAGGAGAACCTCTAGAAAAACCTGGAGCCTTCTTCCTGAAATGCAGGGTTGCAGAAAAAACGGTGGAATTCCAGATACATACAGAAGAACAACATGTTTTGAGATCTCGTTTTCATGGAGGTTTGTATCCTACGTATCTGCCTTCAGAATGTGAACACTTGGACTGAGAGTTGGACTGGTGGTACAAGGTGGAGTCTCTTTAAATTTCTGCGTCAACCCATCTTGGGATACGGGCCGGATGTAGAAGAGTTTGTGGATATTCAACATTTTACCACTTTCGTGACTCTTTTTATCATTCATATTTTCTGTCAAGCATCACTGTCCCTCCAGTACTGGTTGGCCATGCAGCAAAATATCTGGGGCCTCAAAGATCTAACTTATATGTGTTGTTTTCAGCAGATGTCTAAATCTGGACCCAAATGCAGGAGACGACTGAGGCAGGAGTGACGCGCGAAAGCAGTCTTGGGGGTTCTGAATTGAGTTACCCCTTGAGTTACCCCTTTATCTTTCTTTCTGTCTCAGTCTCTTCTTAGTGTTCGTGGTTCCTTGTTCTCACCTCGGAGAAACAGCCGCGCCAGCCTCTTTAGCTTCCGTGGGCGAGCGCGTGATATGGGCTCCGAGAATGACTTCGCTGACGACGAGCACAGCACCTTCGAGGAGAGCGACAGTCGCCGGGGCTCCTTGTTCTTGCCACGCCGCCTTGAGCGCCGCTGCAGTGCTGTGAGCCAGACCAGCCTTGCGGTGCCGCGGATCATGCTTCCCGCCAACGGCAAGATGCACTGCACCGTAGACTGCAACGGTGTGGTGTCGCTGGTCGGTGGAACGTCTGTAACAACGTCTCCTGTAGGTCTCCTGCTGCCTGAGGTGACTTTTTATTTTCCCATCAAGCTCCCTCATTTGATTCATTACAAAAAAAAAAAAAAAAAAAAAAACTACATCTGAGGATTGTAGACTGGTTGTAGAGTCGATACTAAACTAAGAACCTTCACCTCAACAGACCAGTACAGCTTCTACTTTTGTTCAATTCATCTGTCAATCTCAGGGCGCACTATATTCTTTTCTGAATCAGTTGTTCTTTATTTCCCTTCTAGGGCACAACAACAGATACTGAGGTAAAAAAGCGCAGGTCAGGTTTCCTTCAGCCATCCATGGATTATTTAGACGAACCGGGGGGTCGACAGAGAGCAATGAGTGTGGCCAGCATCCTCACTAACACCATGGAAGGTCAAGATCTACAAATATGCGCTTTCGGCCTTATTCTTGTCTCATTCCCTTGTTGTTCTGAACATCTTTCCATATGTTTCCAAGTCTAGACGACAGCATATAAGGAATAAGGCAATCATGTTGCAGAAAGAAATATAACAACATGTAAAGGTCTTCACAAGATATGTAAAGGTTGTTTCTCCTTTTCCAGAGCTTGAAGAATCGAGACAGAAGTGCCCACCCTGCTGGTACAGATTTGCCAACACTTGTCTGATCTGGGATTGTTGTCCCGCGTGGCTGAAAATCAAAGAGGTCGTCAGCATGGTGGTCATGGACCCCTTTGTCGATCTGACTATCACTATCTGCATTGTCCTCAACACTCTCTTCATGGCCATGGAGCATTACCCCATGACTAAAGAATTCGATAATGTGCTTACAGTTGGAAACCTGGCAAGTTTTTTTTTCTCTAGATTTACAAAAATATATTTCCGATGCACACTTGGTTATGTTTTTTTTTTTCTCGATAGGTGTTCACAGGTATCTTTACAGCTGAGATGTGCTTCAAGATTATCGCCTTGGATCCTTACTACTACTTCCAGGAAGGCTGGAACATCTTCGATGGCATCATTGTCAGCCTCAGTCTGATGGAGCTCGGCTTGGCCAACGTAGAGGGGCTGTCTGTGCTCAGGTCCTTTAGATTGGTAAGATCACACATCTGATTCAAAAGACGACTTTGTGACATTTTCCCCACCTCAAACAGAAGAAAGTTAAGAGGTAACTGTAATTCACTCCGACTAGGGTCATGTCACTGTGGATCTGTCAATAGCATCCGAGAGGGCGAATCACAAAAGGACAAATTTTGTCTTGTTCCTGAAAGGCTCCATTGATATTTTCTGGATTTTTGCAGAACAATGTGTGCTTTCTCTCTTTCACCTGGTAAATACTCTGGGATTCTGAAGCTGCACCGAATGATCTTCCATGCACGAAAAATCTTCTCTGTTTTTGAAATTTGACATGGGCAACACCCGGGGGATTTATGACCATTCTTTTAACACAACTGCCTCAGCTGTCCCTTTTTGTGTGGTGCAGGGTCCCTCCGTTTATAACTCCTTTTTTTCACCTGTTTTTTGTCATCTCTTTTCCCAAACAGCTGCGGGTCTTCAAACTGGCCAAGTCATGGCCGACACTGAACATGCTCATCAAGATCATCGGTAACTCGGTTGGTGCTCTGGGCAACCTGACTCTCGTGCTGGCCATTATCGTGTTCATCTTCGCCGTGGTGGGCATGCAGCTGTTTGGCAAGAGCTACAACGAGTGCGTGTGTAAGATCTCTGACGAATGTAAGCTGCCACGCTGGCACATGCACGACTTCTTCCACTCCTTCCTCATTGTGTTCCGGGTGCTGTGCGGAGAGTGGATCGAGACCATGTGGGACTGCATGGAGGTGGCGGGACAGACGATGTGTCTGATCGTCTTTATGATGGTCATGGTCATCGGAAACCTTGTGGTATGACATTTCTCTGACTCTTTTCATTCCATATTTGGTGCAGTCTACGTTTCTGTCACTGTCACTGGGTTAGTGCTGTATGTAGCAGTTGAAATGGTCACAAAATCAAGCCCCATAGGCATACATGCTTTGTTTACAAGGTTTCACGTCTGCCTTCTAGGTTCTGAATCTTTTCCTGGCTCTTCTCCTGAGCTCATTCAGTGCAGACAATCTGGCAGCAACGGATGAAGACAGCGAGATGAACAACCTGCAGATCGCTGTGGGCCGTATCCAGCGCGGCATTTCGTTTGTCAAATCCACAATGCGGCAATTCCTCCAGAGCCTGTGCTTTAGTGGCGGTGCTAAGGGCTCTTGTCTTGCAGAGGAAAGCAAACCCCTGGATGAACTGCACAGCAACGGCAAGGGCAACTGCATTTCTAACCACACAGCTTTGGAAATCACCAAAGATGCCTCCGGGCTCTACACGATGGAGGGCAATGGAAGACTTGGGGGAGGGTTGGTAGTGGGGGTTGGGGTAGGTGGCGACACTCCAGGAAAGTACCCAGTGGAGGAATCTGACTACATGTCATTCATTCACAACCCCAGCCTGACGGTGACGGTGCCCATCGCTGTGGGCGAGTCAGACTTTGAGAATTTAAACACAGAAGATTTCAGCAGCGACTCATCTGATGTGGAAGGCAGCAAAGAGGTAAGATGAACGACTCTGAATGACACTGCTGTGAGTTTGTAGGAATTATTGAGTCACCCAGTGAGTCTTTTTTTTATCAGCTTTCTGCGTATATTAATCAACAGCCAGTGAAAATCAGGGTGTGAATATATCTAGATCGTACCAAGATGGCCTTTTCAAGAAATCATCCACCAGTAAAAGCAGCTTGAAAATAACTCAACTGCTGACTCATCTCTACACGTGTCATTCTGTGATGCGGAGTTTTACTGAATGGTTTATTTGCTCTGCTCTGAACTACTGGATGATTTTGTAAACTTGGAGCATCTCCTGCTTGGTTCGGTTTCTTGTCACACAGAGAAAAACCGACGGTCGGCGGTTGTCCTGGTCATTTTTTAAGTAGGATTCTCAGCCTCGTGGTGCGCTAAATAATTTAGTATGCCAATCAATTCAAGAACATTTTGATAACCGAATAGCAAAAGTGTGTTTTGCTTGCCAACTATATTCCAGTTTATTCATCTAAAGAAGGAAGTATGTTTACATGTGTTTAAAAGCCACAAAGCAGGAAAAACTGGCAACACAAAATATGGAGAAGCTGCTCTATACCAGGGTATCTTTTTTTTTTTTTTTTTTTTTAAACAACACGTACCATTTTCCTGTAATTCACTACAGATTGTTTGGTTTGCTCCCTGGTGACATCAACCTGTCACCGTGGGTGTGGTGCCAGTTTCCCGCGATTCAAAACAACCCAGGAGACTATTTCTAGGCATGACACCACATGCTCTGTATCTGGATCGTATACTTCGCTGTCGTCACTGCTGCTCTTTACACCCTGTAGCCAGGGGTTGGTGAATAATCATTTACCAGATAACTGCTGTGTCATAGAGTTTGCCGTGCTAAACTCAAGAGAGATATCAGCCGCGTGTATCTTGTGCCATTCTGTGTGTAATAATACCATCCTAGGGTTCAGTTAACAAATACAGTGACGAATAACTTTTGTTTCCCGGCTGTATCTTATGGGCTGAGCAGTGAAAGCAGCCTTGAGGTTAAATGCTGGCTTTTGCTGTGTATGACTTACTATGTTTAACCCCCCGTTTGTTATTGCAGCTGTTTCACAGGCGCTCTCAAGGTTTTCAGTGAGCAGAGACTTGTAAGATCACTTTACTGTTCCATAGCACTAACCATGAGGATTGCCTATGCCATTTACAGACAAACAACATTTTTTTTTTTTAAGTCATGCCTTCAATGGATTGCCCATTTTCGTTCCTTGCCTGGTTTGCCCTCCGTCCCTCCCCCACCCCACCCTCTTTTGCTTTACCCCCTTCCCTGTCCCATACAGCAACAGCACTCAGATGGTGTAAACTTTTAGTTTTCCCCTGTCCACCCCCCCCAACCCTCTTCCCTTCAACCTCATTTACCTCAAAGCATCAGGCTGTATTGCAGTTACAAACCATTAGGAATGAACAGCACCACCCACTTTTTTTTCCATTGAAAGACAAACCCATCTAACATGATCCGCGTCTGATTTCATTGCTTGGTTTTGACTTGGTTTTTGGGACTTGATTGGCATCCAACACTCTGTGCTTGAGAATGGATGAACAGAGGAGGTGGAGGAGAATGGAGACAAAAAAAAAAAAAGAAGGAAGAGAGGAATGAATTTTGCTGGAGTTGGACAAAATTCATTTGTCTGGATCATAGCCCGTACATACAAACATATTAAACGTACACACACTTTTCTGTATTACTTGAATGATGGTGGAATGATGAAAGATTTACAATTCTTTTCAGTGATTACTTTGAAACATCAATGCATAAATGTTCATTTTTGCAGGGGCTGCAAAAGCGATAACACTTCACAAATTACTCAAAATTTTCTTTTTTAATTTTGCATCTTTATTTTATTTTTAAATGTAAAACTACTTCATTTTAATTACTGGAAATTCTACAAAATAGCTATATACAGTCATTGGACCTCATTCGTGAAACTTGAGCAGAACAAATTTGTACATAAACTATTTACAGAGCAAAATCTATGCGTGTGAACACATTTTACTTCTGCCTATGATAGGAGGAGTGCACATTGGTGTTGCTTGTCATTTCTTTTGCTGCTGTAATTATTATTTGCAGTAGAACGGCATGAACACACGATTAAATTCAAGTTTTACTCAGCCTTCGTGAATCTGGATTAGGTTTATGTGCAGATCCATCATGAATGACGCCCATTGTTAATCAACTCTATGTATTTCCTGTTGTGTTATCCACTTTTGTTCCACTGTGACTTTATTACATTGTTGAAATAAGGTCAATCATGCAAACAAACCTAGCAGTTCTTATTCTGTAAAACATGTTCTTTGATCATTAAAACCTTCAAATATTCAACAGAAGAGGGAATATAAAGAAGAGAAAACAGAGTGGGAGGGGAAACACCCTTCCAAAAAGCGATGCGCTTGGCAGCAGCATGCTTCCATCATTCCCATGCCGTATTAGCTGGGTCCCACGGCAATCAGGGCTGCTGCACTGTCTAGGATGACATGTTCCGATACTCCTCGCACCAGGCAGATCAGACATGAGGCTACATCACATCATGTTTGCCCCCCCCAAAAAAAAACGGAAGAAAAATAGACAAAAGAAAAGAAATAAAGGCAGGAGGCTTCACGTCACCAAAACAGTCAAATTGCATGCAATAATTATGTAATGTAAACTACTGCAAAAAAGCATTGTAGTCCTTCAGAAAAGGTGTTGTCAGGGTTTCAAAGTACAATGAAAGTATTTTTTTTTATTAATCTTAAAACAGCAGCGTTGCACATTAACAAGAACTATGACAGAGTGTATCGAATCTCCTATTCAGTCCTATGTTTTTTTTTTAGGTACGCATGTGTGCTACTTTAATACGTTTTACCAGAGGGAACATAAAAATAAAACAAAAACCAAAAGAAAAGCCAGACCACATGCTGTCTTATAAACAGTGCACAGTACTGGTTTTTGCTGGTAAGCTAATGTGGTTATCCGTCTACTTCAACACAAACAGAAGAAGCTTGTACACTGCTTTCAAGGAATGGAAACGATGTGTTTTCGTGTCACTGAGAAAGATGCTCTGCAGCCTCACTGGGGTCGGGTCTATGTTTCAGAGCGGAGGAAGAATTACTCGTGAAAGAGATTTTGGGAAATGGGATTAATAAGGCACAAATTGATCTGGGAGTCATTTCTCAGTGAACATGAAAACACTTGAGCACACATTCTGCTTGGTACTATTTCAGGCTTGGATTGATAATGCACTGGAATACTGCATGTACTCTTCCTCGAAGTGAGGTCACATCAAACGTACCCACAGTGCATTTCCAGAACGCCAACCTCCTTATGCCACATAATCTGATTCGAGCTATCAGATAAAACTAAAACCAAAGCCTGTAGGTACATTTGATCAATGCTGCATGTGATGATGATGACGATGATGACAAAGTCCTTAAAGAGCCCAACTCTGTGAGCTATTTCAGTGCTTACTCTCCACACAGAGGTATACAGTTGTGGCACCGGAGTACATGTAAATGGAGAATCACGGTGATAACCAGCTCAGAAGGTTGGCTCCTACAACCAGCCTGTATTCCCAGACACTGCTGTCTAACTGTTCTTTCTCCTCCTACCCCGTCCATGCAGAAGCTCGATGTTGAACCCCAGCCTCTGAGTTCGTCGGAGGGGAGCACAGTTGATATTCGACCCCCAGGAGATGGGGTTGATTCAGTGGAGCTGGAGCCGGAGGAATCGCTGGACCCAGAGGCCTGCTTCACAGAGGGTGAGAGTGATAGGTGCTTGCAAAATGGGCCAATGCAAGAAAGCTTCCAGAGCACATTTTACGTCAAAGAGTAAATCAGTTTAACTGCTTGTGCTTAGCACCGGTCTCTAATGCTCTCTGCTGAGTGACAGTGAACACGAATGCTCAGTGAGACAGGCAGAAAAATAGTCGCTGGGAGATCAGTGATTTGTAATGTAACCTGGCATTTTGTCTGACACACCTCCAGTGACCTCTGAATCTGAATCTGCACACAACTCATCAGAAAGGCAGAGCAGTTGTCTTGTGTTTAACAAAACTCAAATATATCAATTTTCTGATGTATCTATCCATCTTTTTTTTTTTTTTTACATTTAAGTCGTCACCATTTAGAGACGTGTACTTAAAATACTGTATGTGAGATGCCAATTTACATGCGTCATGTGATCACTAATCAGATTACACCTGGTATTAAATTGTGTTTGTCGCTTGGCAACATCATAGTAAAGACGTTACATGTAATACGTGTAGATAACCCAGGTGAAGTGTGTTCACGGATGACAGCTGAGAACCTGGGGTGCAGAGGTGCTCCTTCGCAGCCACATGTGCAGTATTACGCCACCTATTGTCAGCAAGCACTCTTTGAGTTGTCCTGCATGTCTGAAACCCTTCTAGAGAGGTGCTGAAGTCCAGAACATGCTCCCGCAGCTGCGTCTGGAAACGCACGAGTCTCCCGCTGTGTCATATCAAGCTCATCCAGCTCACCTTCAAGGACTCTCACATGACCCGTGACTATTGAGGGTGGAAAGAAAATGCTCAAGAGTTTTTAAATGTCACACCCGTTGCCTCTTAAGTCAGGATGGAGCTCCGTTTGTTCCTGCAATCTGCCTCTGATTCTTCCCTCTCCATCCCACCCCTGCAGGCTGTGTACGCAGGTTCCAGTGCTGTCAGATCAACGAGGAGGGAGGCAAGTTCAAGAGCTGGTGGACACTCAGGAAAACCTGCTTCATCATAGTGGAGCACAACTGGTTTGAATCTTTCATCATATTCATGATCCTGCTCAGCAGTGGGGCACTGGCAAGTAGCTGTTTCACATCATCATATTTGTCTTCATTTTTGGCATCTTGGTTCCATTTGGTCCTCATCAGGCAGATTTTTTACTTCTACACTGACGTTGATTGGTCTGAATGTCAATTTTCCGGTTTAAAATCCCCAGTTAAAGAGAATGGATGCAACGAAGATGCTGGCTTTAGATTAGAACGGCCAAAATCACATCATGCTGTCCTCATCAACGAATGATTATTAATTTATCTGCTACGTGCAGGCGTTTGAGGATATTTACATCGAGCAGCGACGGACCATCAAAACCGTGCTGGAGTACGCAGACAAGGTCTTCACTTACGTCTTCATCCTAGAAATGCTCTTGAAGTGGGTGGCGTACGGCTTCGTCAAGTACTTCACCAATGCTTGGTGCTGGCTCGATTTCCTCATTGTGGATGTATGTATATTTATTGAGAAACAAATAACCCTCTCTCCGTCAAATTTTCTTTCCTGTCTAAAAATCACTTTTGAATTCATGGTTAACTTGGACATTTGATTTCAGGCTCGTCAGATTCAGCATTAGCGTCTAAATGACCATGTTCATAGATGCAGAAATGCTCCCCTTTGAGTTCTGCCCCTTCACCCTGCCCGTCTCTGATGTAATTGTCTCTCAGGTGTCCTTGGTAAGCCTCGTAGCAAACGCTCTGGGCTATTCTGAGCTCAGCGCCATCAAATCTCTGAGGACACTGCGAGCTCTCCGGCCCCTGAGGGCCCTGTCTCGGTTTGAGGGCATGAGGGTAAGTACGTGAGGAGCAACAGTGGCAAATGTCCGCTTTTATATACGGTGTGTTTGATCGTCTGTGGGCAAGCTGAAGACATGCGTTTGATTCAGACATTAGACCCTGTAGAATATCAAATGTAGTTCCAGTTAAGAGCCTTGCTTATTTACAATGACTCAAAGTAACATCATCTTGTCCAATAGAAGAAATGATCTTTATGACTTAAAGTGTTTTCAGTTAGTCCTTGATTTTTCTCATGAAATCACATAATTTCTGTTCTATATGTCTCAAAGCTTTGCTGTCCTCTACCTCCGCATAAAACTATCTATATTTTACATTTTCGTGTTTGCTTTTCATCTTTTCTAAAGACAGTTGTAAAGTAGTTGGATTGAGCTCATTAGGTCTCAAAGTCGGCATGCTCACTGCAGCTGGTGTGAACTGATCTCTTGCTTGCTGTCCAACTCTGTTCTTCTATCTGCATGACTTTCTTCACTTTGTGTCACTGGGTTACTGTTTATATAGCTGTTTTTAGGCTTTGGTTTCTGATGTTGCAAGTGCGGTGCCTTTGACCTGTAATTTTTTTCTTTGTTGTGTGTCTTTTTTTCATTTACAGTCAAACAAAATGTTGTGACTTCATCCCGCCTCTCTAAGGTTTTTTTCTGTTTTGCTTTTTTTACCTATCAGATTTGAACCGTTTCACCTATCCACCTTCTTCTTTCCAACTGTCATGTTGTTAAATTATCTTTGTAGAAATGTGAAGTGTTAAGGGCTTTATGCATGTGTATATGACGTACATGTGATAATATAGGATGTAGAGTAGGATCACCATACAATTCCTAATTTAATCAATAAAATCAGAAAATATGTCTTTTTTTGTAAGACCAGTCATTTCAGTTGTTGATCCCTGTTTTCTGAATTAATTTGTTTTCTTCAACCTCTTCAGGTTGTGGTGAATGCACTTCTGGGGGCTATCCCCTCCATCATGAACGTGCTCCTGGTGTGCCTCATCTTCTGGCTCATCTTCAGCATCATGGGTGTCAACCTGTTTGCAGGGAAGTACTACTACTGCGTCAACACCACCACGGATGAGCCTTTCCCCATCGATGTCGTCAACAACAAGTCTGACTGCCTGAAGCTTGCGAATTACAGCGCTCGCTGGAAGAATGTAAAGATCAACTTTGATAACGTTGGGGCCGGGTATCTGGCGCTGCTGCAAGTGGTAAGTTTAGTCTAAGTGGCACTTGGAGAAAAAAAAAACCATTAAAGGACTCACTCAGAAACGTATCCTGTCACTGCACCATGTCTGATTCATCACAGTCAATCAAGTCTTCCCTGATAGGATATTTACACCAACACACCAAAGTATATTAAACATATACAACTGGATGTTTCAGACCAGCAGTGTTTATAGGATATTAAAGCATTTATGACACAAGAAGACAAGAAACACAGAACATAATGGGCAGTCATTCCTTCCTAATCATAGTAACAGCTTGTATTGGGATCAATAACGTATTATTGAATTGAATTTCACCAAATTGAATTCTAAAGTATATGATGAGTCTTATAAGAGCGTGATCATCCCGTTACGCAGACTGAAACAAAGTCTTCTTTCTTTTCATTTAGGCAACATTTAAGGGTTGGATGGACATCATGTATGCAGCTGTGGACTCTCGAGGTGTAAGTCGATTAATAGAGTCATTCGTTTACACATAGTGAAAAGCATCCGTAATATGACTGTAAATAACAACCAGTATGAGTCAGAATCTGATTTCACGTGGAATTGACATGAACGTCGCTAATATATTTATTCATTCTAACTCGTTGTTTCTAGTTGGAGGACCAGCCCGAGTATGAAGTCAACTTGTATATGTACCTCTACTTTGTGATCTTCATCATCTTTGGCTCCTTCTTCACCCTGAATCTCTTTATTGGTGTCATCATCGACAACTTCAACCAGCAGAAGAAAAAGATAAGTTGCAATAATTAACACTTTCCTAAAAAAAAAAAAAAAAAGTAGCTTTCTTCACTAAGTAAGTAGAGATCACTTGCAGATTGTCTTGGGGGGTGAAAGTGGATTTAATTTCTTGCTGGAACTACAACAAGCGTAACGTACTAAAAGAAAAGTCTGTTCCTGATATCAACGCTGTTATACTTGGAGGTGGCACCGTGAGGGAGAGTTCATGCACAGTTAGTACCGACCCTAGAAGAACTTCATCCTGACATCTGAGGAGCAAAATCTGAGAATTTCTACGTGAACGCAGCGATCGTTTTGTATGTGTCGACGTGCTACTTTGACTGGCTTTGAATGTGGGTTTAGGAGGGTCACCTGCTCTCGTCTCTGTTACCGGAACACCGCAGCTTCCAATTTTATGCCTCTTAATAGAATTTGACTTGTGTCCGCATCCATCACTGGGCACGGCAGATGTTTATCTATACACGCTGCACTTCACTGCTCTGTTGTGACTTAAGATGCTTAAAGCCGCAGCTTTTTCAGAATATTACAAAGAAAAATGTCGATCTCTGAACAAAACACGTGGATCGTTTTTAATGTTGGCGTGCGAAGCTTTGATTCTGCGCTGCAGCATCGTGTCAAACATGAGAAAATGAGTGTAAAAAAAAAAAAAAAAAAAAAATCAAAAACTGCACAGATTTAGCCAAGCAGAGCCACAGTTGTGTTAAAGTAAGACAGGAACTACAGGGTAATGATAAAGTAGTGAATGCTGAGGGAGATGACTGTAGATGCATCCACGAGTCACTGGGAAACACCCTGCCTGCCCTCACACATGCAGTGTCACAGCAAACGTAGTCAACCAAGGGCTAACACGTCGGCCTGGCAACGCCCAGGAGAGAGGGGTTGGGGGCAGGGGAGGGTGCTTGCACTTTGTCTGCTGCATGCCAGCCATCTGATTGACTGTATCAGTCAGTGCGAAGCCTCCCCACAGCTAAAGCGCCACACAGATGGTTGTTCAGTGTTGACACGAGCACCCCTTCCAGACACGCATCATGCGCTGGCTGAGTAGCGCTGGCTGTGATGCGCGCCTTGCGTAGGATACAGAGAAGAACTGCTGCCAGCATAGTGACTGTGTTAGATGGAAATACACTTCGAGAACGGACGCGCTGTATTATGAGGACACAGGAATGATCACGGAAGCGTGAGAGCCGCAGTATTTACGTAAATACACCGGTGTTTCAGACTCTGATTATCATTGTTGGTCTGTTCAGTTGACATAACAACATGATCTAGTCTGAAAGTGCCACGACTAATAACCGCTGTCATTAAGACCTCATGAAATAATATCAATTTAGGAAAGAGGTCATATATGTAACATTTAAAACCTCCAAAGACATACAACTAGATGTATAAGATTTGGTTTGTATCGTTCTGTGATAACAGCACATGGTTATAAATGAGTATTCTCGTCTTCCCTTTACTTGGGAGGTCAAGACATCTTCATGACAGAAGAACAGAAGAAGTACTACAATGCCATGAAGAAGCTTGGTTCCAAGAAACCACAGAAACCTATTCCTCGGCCCGCGGTAAGACTCCGCCCTGCTCAGTTACTGCTCAGAGGCGTGAAATGACTAATGCTCTCCTCTTCCTCTTCCCCACATCCTTCAGAATGCGTTTCAAGGCTGCGTCTTCGACTTCATCACAAAGCAGGCCTTTGACATCGTCATCATGATCCTCATCTGCCTTAATATGGTGACCATGATGGTGGAGACGGATGACCAGACGGAAGAGATGGACACGATCCTTTACTGGATCAACGTGGTCTTCATCGTGCTTTTCACGGGGGAGTGTGTGCTTAAGATGATCTCTCTGCGACACTATTACTTCACCATAGGTTGGAATATATTTGACTTTGTGGTGGTGATCCTGTCGATCGTAGGTAAGAGCGTCTTTTCAAAGGACGGTTAAAGAAAAATGAACTGCACGTCTTAATCCGATGTCTTTTGGTCTTGCAGGTATGTTTTTATCAGAAGTCATCGAGAAATACTTTGTCTCCCCAACGCTGTTTCGAGTGATCCGACTGGCACGGATAGGCCGCATCCTTCGCCTCATCAAAGGTGCCAAGGGCATCCGGACGCTTCTCTTTGCCTTGATGATGTCACTCCCGGCCCTGTTCAACATAGGCCTTCTCCTCTTCCTGGTTATGTTCATCTATGCCATCTTCGGCATGTCCAACTTTGCTTACGTCAAGAGGGAGGCGGGAATCGACGACATGTTTAATTTCGAGACCTTTGGGAACAGCATGATCTGTTTGTTCCAGATTACCACTTCAGCTGGGTGGGACGGCCTGTTGGCACCCATACTGAACAAGAGGGAGCCTGACTGTGACAGCCAGATGGAGCACCCTGGCAACACCTACAAAGGCAACTGCGGTAACCCATCCGTAGGCATTTTCTTCTTCGTCAGCTACATCATCATCTGCTTTCTCATTGTGGTCAACATGTACATCGCCGTCATCCTGGAGAACTTCAGCGTGGCCACAGAGGAAAGTGCCGAGCCTCTAAGCGAGGATGATTTTGAGATGTTCTATGAGGTGTGGGAGCGCTTCGACCCAGACGCCACTCAGTTCATGGAGTACAGCAAGCTCTCTGACTTTGCAGATGCTCTAGATCCACCACTGCGCATGCCCAAGCCTAATATGATCCAGTTAATTTCTATGGACCTGCCAATGGTGAGCGGCGAGCGTATCCACTGCCTTGACATCTTGTTTGCGTTCACCAAGCGAGTGTTAGGTGAAGGCGGCGAGATGGACGTGTTACGTGGACAGATGGAGGAGCGCTTTATGGCTTCTAATCCCTCTAAGGTGTCTTACGAGCCCATCACCACCACCCTACGCCGCAAGCAGGAGGAAATGTCAGCCATAGTTATCCAGAGAGCCTTCCGACGCTACATGATCCACCTGGCCATGAAAAAGGCCTCGGCCCTCTACAAGGAGCAGCTGAAGGAGGGCGTCCGGGACCCAGACAAAGATGTCATGGTCATCGGCAAGTTCAACGAGAACTCCACCTCCGACAAAACGGACATGACGCCTTCCACTGCCTCCCCGCCCTCCTACAACAGCGTGACAAAGTCGGACAAGGACAAATACGAAAAAGACAACAGGGAGAAAGAAAACAAAGGGAAAGACTTGAGAGATCGAAAGAAATAGACTTCTTGGAAGAAGGGAAGGAAAAGGACAAATGCATCAGAGACATGAGGGAAATGTGTTTACAGCTTCTAGAGGGGATAGATAGATAGATAATAGATAGATAGATAGATAGATAGATAGATAGATAATAGATAGATATATGTGTGCTTATCTGTTGGTTGTTCAGAGATGACGAGTGCTTTGCCAGGTTGGCCTAAAATCCGAGAGTGGTTCTGGTAAATACAAACATGTGGAGGGGAGCGTGGAGGCCCGTCATCCAGCAGACACTGCCAGAGATGGATGGAGCGTAGATCTGCGTCTCAGCAACACGCTTGTGATCGATTTTCCTTTTGGTTGTTGTTACTATCTGACACACTTGAGTGTACCGTTGACTTGTCTGTAGTTAGTGCCGCTGCTACTACTATAAATCCAGTGTCTTGAATTTCGAAATCGCTGTATCACTTAACACGTACTCTGCTTCTATTTCAATTTTCATGATCTTTTTTTTTTTCTTTTTTTATGAGAAAGAATGTTTTCTACTTCTTTTTTCTTGTTTTTTTTTTAACTGTCCACTGCTTTTGCTGTTGTAAAACTTGACTTTGCTCCCCCAGATTCCAAGATACAAAATCGGACTATTGATCTGATGAGAGTGCCTCTTTTAAGCATTAATATAAAAATCAGGTAAATTCATGTCAAATGCATGAGTTTACTTCAACAGCACGCTTCTGGTTTACGTTTGTAAAAGTTATAGCCATATTGTTCGGTCGGTTTTGGAATCAGATCACGACAAAACAGCGCAACGCGTGCGTTTGACTCCCGATGTCTTATTGTAAACGACATTTACCTGCTGAAATGAACGCTTCCCTCGTTATCTTATCCCATGATGAATGCTGCGTCCCGAACCGTCTACTTTCGTACTTTTAACCATTTTGAGAGCGTGTGGCCGTGCAGTGGGATGGCTGCTTAACTCTTCTCACCCTCTGTGGTCAGTGTCTTACTTACGGAGGTGAGTTAGGTGCATCAAATACGTTTCAGGTAGTGGCGTTAAACGTGCTGTGGGCTGTTGGATGTGTGGTCATGTGCGGTCGTCTTCTCAGTTAACTGATGCTGTAATAAATTTAAAAGCTTCAAATTCGTGCAAGTCGAAACTGATGGACGTATCCAACGTGATCTGAATCAACGCTCAAGTCCAACTCACCGACTGAGTCTCGGTCACTGCTCTGAAGAATGTAAAAAAAAAAGGGGGGGAAGGAACGTGACGTGGTCTTGCATGTCCACATTCACTCTGTTCCAGCCTGATTATAGGAAGAAAAGCAGTTGAGGTGCTTTGTGTTTTGATCTGGGGCGGCTGCAGATGCTCAAGTCTAAGTTCAGGAAAGGTCACGTGACCATCTAACTGTCCAACTCTTATCAGTACAAGATTTTTGGTGAAATTGTTATTGCAACTGGATGGAAAGTAATGAGACATTACACACATTTTTATTTATTTATTTGTTTTTGGCCAGGTATTTTCTGTTTTCTAAAATGTCCCTAAAATTTTAAATGCATCATCTCAAGACTGGTATTGATCCTTTCTTGGGTGCAAAGTTGAGGAGCAAATTTCCCAAAGACCTGCTGGTGAAAGGCGGTGAAACGTGTAAGATGCTCTGCTGTTGTGTTGCATCGTCTACTGCATTTGCTGCCCTCCCCCTCCTCCTCCTCCTCCTCCTCCCCCTCCTGCTCCTCCTCCTCCTCCCCCTCCTCCTGCTCCTCCTCCTCCCCCTCCTGCTCCTCCTCCTGCTCCTCCTGCTCCTGCTCCTCCTCCTGCTCCTCCCCCCCTCCTCCTCCTCCTCCTCCCCCTCCTGCTCCTCCTCCTGCTCCTCCTCCTCCTGCTCCTCCCCCTCCTCCCCCTCCTGCTCCTCCTCCTCCTCACCCGCCACAACTCTTGTAAAAAAAAAAAAAAAAATGTTTCAAGTAATGAAGTATAAACACAAAACGTCAGTCTAACTGCTTCTAAGGTAGAACATGACAGTATATCTCACATAAAAAAAAAAAAAAAAGTTATATCATCACAGATGTTTGTATGTCATTCATGTTGTTTAAATCGAGAAGCGAGTGGTTTTAATGTAGTGGTTCAATTTGTAAATAATTTAGATATTTGGGCCCACAGTATGCATCACACTTACATTTGATGTAAGAGCACTTTCTATCCCCACTGCTATGTAATACCACGTGTGTGGTGGTGGCCAGACATCTAAGTGTGCGCGAACGACGCATTTGAGTGCATCTGTATGTCTGTGTACATATGAGCGAGCGAGAGACTCCAGAATGTCAGCATTTCTCTCTCTCCGTGTGAACGAGTGCGTCTCTGAGTGCAGCTGGGCTCTGCGGGTGGCTCACGTTCTACCAATTATAAATAACATTTTTACTGTAGATATGAGTGCATTTTTTCCAGTCTTCAGATTTGATTTACGTTTATTTTTGTCTTTTTCTGCACTGAAACACATGTATGGTCCCCATATCTGTAGATACAAACCATGAAGCAATCAGTAGCCATCTCATTGCGCTTGTAGTGTTTTTAGTGAACTGCATGCAAGAAGTGACTACTGTCCGCTCATGTGGTAACATCATTTTAAAGCCAAAAGAATAAAGGACATATTTTTTCTTAAATGCTTGTTTTATTTTCTGCTTTTTCTTTGCTCAGCAGTTTTCCGTTACTCCGAGTGCCTCTTATGTTGGATTGGTTTACAGGTTGATCAGGATCATTCATGTGATTCACGTTCATGTTACACCCGTGTATCAATTTGCCAAATGTGACAAGTGACTTTTTCTTTTCTTTTGTTATGACCAAAGATGTGGCAACAAAAGGCTAAAATCTAGATTTCCAAAATAAAAAGTATTTTGGGAAGCACATTTTGCATGCAAGATGCATTCATTTGGTGGGAAGAGATGTTGAAAGCAGAGAGGATTCAGCATCTTTAAGGAGGTTTAAAGAGACACTTGGATACGGAGATGGTGAAGTGTGTTTTCAGGCAGGTTGTTTTATAGGAGGGCGTAATGGAGCCATGGGTCAAACTCCAGTTTCTGGAGGTTTGTGCTTGTAAGTCGTATTATTTTTTCTTTTTTTTTTTTTGTTCTGATATTTTAACCAACTCGAGTCTTAATTAAAAACTACCAAATGTTGAATTATTCGAAAAAATGTCACCCTTTAAATGCCAGTTTAATCACATGAAGTTACCGTTCGTATGAAAGAAAAAACAAAATTATTTTCTAAATAACACATTTTGGGCGGGTTGGGAATTTTTTTTTTTATTTTGTAAAGATCAAAAATTAGTAACAAAGTAGATTTTGATTCATTGTTAGTTTTTTTGCCAGTGTCTGATGTAAAAGTTATTGTTGTTTTGAGTCATCAAAGAACAAAATTAAAATTGTTTTTTTTTTCAATTTCACAACTTATACACAATGAAATCATTAATATAAAACAAATATTAAAATGTGTTATTTTTAATATTTAACATTTTAGGCAATTTGTGAAAGAAATTGTCTTAAAGGACTAAAACGTCCTTCATGGGCTACACGGATTAAAGTTCCCAGAGAAAAACTGTTAAATTTCTGTTAGATTTAGTCTAAAAGATCAATAATGAAAGAGTCCAGAAAATTTCTACATTCCTACAGAGGACAAGTCTTATTCATAATTTCTGCATTTCTTGTTAAACACATACAGCAAACCTTTGGTTAGTTTAGTTTATTTCATCAGGTTTCTTTCTCGTTACTTTGTCACATTTATTGAACCGAAAAAATACAATTAAATCACTGAAACACTGAAAAAGACTCCAACATGTTCCTATCACCTCAAAACTGCATAACAGTGGGACTACGCTGTTAACAAGCAGATTATATCAGTCTTGACAACAGCAATCTTTTCTTTAATCTCTTTTTTTAAAGGAATTTCTCACATGACCATGAATATGTTTTTATAAAAGGACAGAACGAAGATTAGGTGGACATCCTTCGTAACCTTTGACTTCTCTGTATGTGGAAGCATCTTTCTCATCTCTCACTAGAAAAAGACAACAAAGAAAAAAGAAAGAGAGCAAAAACCCTAACGGAGCTGGCACAGTCAAACAACTGTGTCATCGTGAAATTCATCCCAGATCTTAGAAATCTCATGTGGAGCAAAAGGAAATCTTTCTTCGAGGTTCACTGACTGAAATAGCAGCCACCACCTGACCCGTTTCTATTTACGCTGGGCGTTGATCATTTTCTTAGTCTGTCTTTTCTTGATTAACCAAACGGTGTGTAGAAGACGGTGTCGTCAGTGAAGTATTGACCAGCAGATTCACAGACGTGTCTGAGGAGGAGGAGAAGGTGGAGCTGCAAGACACAAATGAGGCAGAGGTAAAGAGCTGAGAACCCCCCCCCCCCCCTACACAAGCTCCCTTCCTGTTGCCTGGCAACGAACATCACAGCTCCACCGCTTGTGATTGATCAGCAGCGTTTCCCAAGCTTGCCTACCCACAATACCTTGCAGGCGACAAAGGCAAACAGCCATTCTGTCCCTCCTCCATCCCCCAGCACACCTTAATGTTTGATTATATAAGACAGGGCAGGTCAAGAGCCAGCTTTATGTTCCACCTGAAACCCAGCGTACGGCCTCTGTTGACACGGCTGGACTATCTGAACGCACCACGTTTTGTCCACGTTTTGCTCCACGTTGTGCAGGAAAACCTTCCGCGCGGTCTGAGCCGGTCCATGATAAAAAGCTGCCTCCAAGCCGCTGACTGGTCCGTTTCTCATCCACAGTCTGTGGTCAATTCAACAGCGCCCTCTGGCGGCTGAAAGCAGCAGCAGCATCCGAACCAAAGCGCTGTAATGTAATGAACAGATTTCCTGACGTCACAAGAAAATTATTTAGCTATCTGTCAATTTGGATGATGTCATGAAGTCAGTAGTTATGCGGCAGGATGCCATCTGCTGGCAGAAAAACACAATACCCTGCATTTTGTAAAGTTAATGAACGTATATGCACTTGATGGAACTAATCAACTGCATTCAAGTGATTTATTTACTCTTTTATCAGAGATTTATCACTATTCAATTAGTTTTCCCCCCTCATTTCTCTTATGTCCATGAAAAAGAAAAAAACCCCTGTATTTAGATGTCATCTTTTTAGATTATGTCTCCTTTTGAAACCCTAACATCAGGAGACTGAAAGTCCTGACATACTCACATTTGTGCTGACAGATGATGCGAGCTGGCGCGCTGTGCTGCGTTCTGGCAGCGGCTCGGTTTCACTGCCTGCCAGCTTGATCCGGTCTGCAACGTTTTTGCCGATTCAACAAGACTTTGGATTTGTGGTTTTGGGTCAACTATTGAGCCGGGATTCGTCCACAATCAGATGCATAAAAGACGGTTGTGTGACGGCCTGACTTTGGGCCAGACACTTTCCTGGTTCAGATTCAGGCTCCAGACCCGAGCCAGTGTGTGTCAGTGATACCATAACATTGATTTTGTTAGAAAGTATTGAAAACAAAGAAGATAATCTGGCTTATAAAAAAATAAACATGACATGGCCGGCAGCCATGAGTGTAAATCACTTCTTCCTCCATTAGTTAGAAGAATCATGAAAACGTATGTACATATATCCTAATCATGGACCTTTACATCATCTAACCTGCTGTGGTTTAGGCGGTAGGACAGTCAAACCCTCCGTGGATATGAACCCCACCGTGCCTGATGCGTTCATGGGTGTGTGAATGTGTATGGTGGAAAAAAAAGCAACTCCTACACTCAAGTTTTCCACGTAGATCTCCGAGCTGTGTGAACCTGTGTGCACGGAGGATGAAGGAGGCTTTGAGTGGTAAACAAGACTAGAAGAGCACAATATAAACATAGTAGGATGAAGAAAACGGTGTATTTTTTTCTGTCCAACCATAATTCGATGCAGCTGAAAGGTTGTTGGACAATACTGGTTTGAAATGGCCACAAACGTAGTTTTTTTCTCCCTTCTCGCATCTTTTTAAAAGAAAATTCAGACCATGTTCTATCACTCTTGTGGCAATTTTACGGATTTTATTTTAAGGAAAGGAAAATGTAGGCATGTAACGCTTTTGGGGGCGATTAAATCATGTGGTGATTTTTTTCTTTTGCATTCTTCTCACCACGGATCAATATATCTATTCTAGGATCTGAAGTGAGGGCACATTTAAAAAAAACAGATGTTGCAAAATATGAAATCTGTAAGACTTTGGCCTGCTTGAAGGAAAGAAAAGCTTTGTTGATGAATGGCAAAACTCCATATTATTAACTCATTTTTGGCTTTGTTTTGTTCACTATGGGCTCGAAAAGGACAAATCCTGGTTATTTAACTTTAAAACGCTGCCAAATTTGTTTACTGGACCAAACCAGTGAAGCTAAGGGCTTTAAAACAGAAAAAAAAAACAAAAAAAACATAACATCAGTTAAAATGAATTATAGGAACTTGAGTGGAAGGACAGAGAGGAGTATATCATTTTAGACTCAACATAGAAATATTTATTATGGCTGCAATTTCTCCATTTAAACAACTCTTCCAATAATCTGTTGAGATATTCAACTGAAGAGTTTGTAATACTGCTCAAAACAATAGAAACTCCAAAAATGACGGTGTGCCAACAGTCATTTATACAGATGAAAGAGTTTTCTCTGTGACATCATTAGATTATTAGACTCTGCGAACCTTTTTCAGGAAACTGAATACATGCAACACTGATAAGTATTTAAGAATCATTAGCAGCAACACTGAGACAGCAGCACAACGGAAACTAATCAAAACCTTTTTTTACGGCACCTCAAAATCTCTGTCCGATTTGTCACAGATGCCAGCTAAAAACCAGGAAACATGCAGCGATGACCAAAGACTTTACAGCAAGGCTCAACTTCTGTTGTGCAAATTACAAGGTAACTCGCGGCAGAGACGCTGTTCTTCGTGTTTCTGTTTAGTAATTTTGTTGTGTCGTCTTAACCAACAAGTTAAGAAAGGTTTTGAGACAAACTGAGCTCAAATCCAGTCACCTCTCTCAGGCTTTTGAGCCAAAACCCGTTGGAAGTGCACTTATCAAGAACGTAACAAGCTGTTGAATAGTTGAATTCTTGACTTAACGTTTTCAAACACTAACTCATTTCTTTCCAAAGCTGTTAAATCATCAGACGGCCTGTTGTGGTTCAGTTTGCTGTGCAGGCTCTCTTTTTCCCTCTGTCTGCTCCTCGGGCGAAGCCTCCGTCCGTGACTCACGACAGTCTGGATTGTTCTGGAGGTTTGTCGAGCGAGGCCGTTCGCATGGCGCACCGGCAGAGGCAGTGTTCCTCTCACGCGTGTCTGCATGTGAACAAGTTTGGAATGTCACAGACTCGGAGAAATGGCAAGGTGCACTCTGCTGCTCCGTTTGGCGGTGGAGGCCGGGGTTCATTTCAGACTCGAAGGCAGACTCCACGGAGGGGAGCAGAGGAGCGATGTTTGTGTTTTCGCTCAGGAAAGCGGGAGAGTCACCCACTGAGGTGTCGGTGTGAAAATGCTGCATAGGGGGCGTGTTGTGGAAGGGGCTGGCGAGGCTCACAAGTGTGTTGCTGGAGTAACTTAACACAGATGGAAGCGGGACAGAATAAGGTGGAGGGCTCAGCCCGTCTAATGAAGAGTCCAAGTCTTCCTCGTCTTCTTCGTCTTCCTCCTCATCGTCATCTTCGTCATCCTCCTCATCGTCTTCTCCCTCCTCCGGGTCGAATGTTTCCAAGCTGTGCGTGCTGCAGTCCGACAGCCCACTGCAAATACTGCTGCCGTCCTCATCATAAGCTTCATCCTCCTCTTCATCATCGTCATAGTCTTCTTCTTCCTCTTCCTCCTCATCCTCTTCATCCTCTTCCTCCTCTGCGTCTAGATGTGAATCTGTGTCGTCTGTGTTCTGGAGGTGCATGATAGGATTGGGCAGCGAGCTGCTCATCAGTTGAGACTGCAGGTTCGGCTGCTGCTGCTGCTGGATCAAGGTGGAGTCGCCATGGAAACCGTTACCATTGGTTACAAGCTGCTGCTGCTGCTGCTCCGGCTGGTGATGCTGACACTGCTCCTCATGGCTGTTTTCCAGCTCGAGCTTCATGATGGTGTGCAAAAAGTGTGTGCGCACCCGGACCGGGTTGAATTCCAGGCGCCCCGTGCTGTTACTGCAGCCTTCCTTTGTGCAGCCACAGGGGAAGGACATGCGGTCCACCTGGGGGCGAAAACCATAATTACAAGAGTGGAGCTGTAGGAGTATCTCAAATAAACAGAGCTGTCAATCAGAGCGAGTCATGCGTGAAGAGAAACTGCAGAATCTACTGTGGGTGTTTTTAATATCCTTACACAGTTAAACGTAGCAGAAACGCATGAAGCCGCATCCCTGAACGCCAACCACCATTTGGCTCCAAACCTTCATTAGAAATTCAGTAATCTATGACGTTGTAAAAGGTTGTCTTTCTGAGTCTCTAAAAAACATCTTTACAAGTTGAAGTACTTGAAAAATGATGAAAGTGCTAAAATAACATTTGCTGACAGGATGAAGGTTTTCCGAGCAGAATATTTCATGGGAACGAGATGAGCGATGTTCTCAGAGATTGTTGAAGTTGAGAAATGAAGCATTTGGTATTTTTGTATAAGTGTAGATATATTAGGACGAATTGTGGACACTTCTGATCGGTAACAAAAAAGATAAGAAAAGTTCTGGAGTCATCACTTCTGTGATGGCCCTTTGGATACTCCTGTCCATCTCAAAGAAATATAAATGTGTCCTTTTGGTATTATCTAACCTAAACGTCCAAGAAAATGATTTCTAAATGTCACTTTCCACTCCAGAGACAGACGTTAACAACACTGTAGTATTATAGATGGGCCTCACCACGGTTCCATTTACCTGGCACTTAATGCCAGCCAGGCTGCACGCACAAGTCTCCGGGTCACATATCCCCTGGCAGCGACAGCCGCAATCCTCTCTGGACACTCGAAGGGCACGCAGTTCGTGTTTCTCCTCCACATCAATGCGTCGAACCCCAGAGGCACGGAGGAGAGCGCGACGCCTCCTGGTGGTCAGAGGTTGGAGGAAGAAGTAATCGTCCACCTCGGTGTTATCCACGTCCAGGTCGTCTTCTGAAATGTCATCAAGCGTTAGAGTATCTGCCTCTGAAGAGGACACTGTGCCGTTCTTAGTCAGCTGGAAAAGACAGAGAATGTAAACTGGATTAAAGGTGGACCATAGATACATTTACATTTGAAAAACACATCATGTGAAAAACTAAGTGCCCCCTTCAGTAGGTGTCAGCTATTCACCTCACTAACTAATTACCAGCAAGTGTGATCATTGCCATTTTAGATTTAGAGTCTGGAGTATGAATGTTTGCTTTAACACAATGTAAACCAGGAAAGACATCAGTCATAATGTTAGAGAAACAAATGTCACCACAAACAAAAAACCCAAGAGATAACTCTAAGATGCTATAGTCGTCAGTGCAGAGTAGCAGGACAGGACAGTTAGTCATCTGTTTAACAGTTAAACCTTGGCTGATACTGATACCAGGACAATGAATAACTAAAGAATCAGGTCAGAACCTCGATGTGGTGAGACGCCAGCAGTTGTGTATAAATGTATACGCCGCGGCTAAACTGACTTTGAGTTTGATGGCATTGAGTTTCTCTTTCTTGAGATGTTCCTTTAGCATGTTTCGATGGCTTCGTTTCTGCTCCAAGGCGAACTCTCTGAGAGTGAAGAGCTTCACCCCGCTGTGATGCGGAGACATCCCCAGGGTGCTGCCACCCTGTGTGGGCACGCTGGTGAAGCCCTGGCGCCGGGTGAAATAGTAGACCGTCACGTTCTCAAAGTGCACATTGCGGCCCCTTAATCGCTTTGACTGCTGCTGCAGAGAGGCTGAAATTGAGACAGATAAGTGGACCACACATTATAACAGAAAGAAAAGCTTTTTCTTTGAATAAATCACCTGTTTGTGTTACTTGGAATAAAATAGAACAGGAAACATTTGTCTGAAAGGTGTTCAGAATACACGTCTAGAATGTGTTATGACAGTAAATGCTGTAGACACGACAAGTATTCAGTTAAATAATAAATCCTTTAAAATGCTGCACAGAGGCATGTATCAGCAGAAATATCTCATTTATTTGGACACTTTTACAAGAAAATACTGACATTGAAACATCAATGAAATTTGTCCCAAAATAGATCTCTGTGGAACACCACAGGTGAGAGGTTGGAATAAAGTTAGTGAAGTTAGTATAAGTTAGTATAAACCCACTAACTTCAGCAAATAAGATCAAAACCAGCTGAGAGGCATAATAATGTAATAATTATTTTTAAGTAAAGATAAAAATAAGTAAGGTTAAGACTAACGTGAGACAGGAACTAGACTTATGCTTGTGAAAATGAGGTCTTACAGTCCAGAATTCCAGAGGGGACAGAATGGTTGAGACTATCACTGCTATTGCCGCTGTCGCTGCAAGAAACCTCATCATCGTCAGAGCCCTGAAGGGACAGATAAGGGGAGGGTCCCTCATCAAGCTTCCTCTTCAGGATCCCACTCATCATGTGGCTCCTCCCACTGGTCACACCTGGACAACAGACACATTTGAAATTAGTGGGCAGCCTCACTATGCCTGTAATATCACCACCCCACACTAATTCACTACTTAAATATAATATGCTCCAAATATGTTGATATAAATGTGATTTTGTAGCTTTTTTTTTGCGCGATGCAGCATGTGAGTGTGTATTATTTTTAAGGAAGCATCCACCTAAAAACAGAAGCTTAGAGTTTGGTCTATGACATCATCATTTGGATGAAAATTGTAATTTGGTGCTCATATTGAATCAGTTTCGCAGAAAGGTCTTGTATAGTGATGATAGGCCGAAAACTTGGAGATTTTGATTTTCCATTCAGAAAGTCTAAAACGTTGTTTCTCTGGCATTGAGATACACTTTTAAACTGCATTGTGTCAGTGGTAAAAACGTATAAAAGAGTCTGAATTGGTTACTTGTGTCACTCAGCATACAGTTTGATCAAAATATTTTTATATATAAACTGAATTGTAACGGGCCCAGGACCAATCTTTAGGGAACACCTTTGACTTGATTTTGGTAATAAGAGGCAATATGTTACACCTGACACAGATATGTAAACAGAAGATAAGTAAACGTTGCTTGCTCTCTGTGGATTCCCCTTTTTAAGCACCTCTAGCCCCTTTCAAAAGTTTGATTAGTGTTCTGGGAAGATATCATTCTACTATACATATATATACATGAATGTATATAAAAACAAAACCTCAATTACTCAATCACAAAATATTTGGGATGGTAACCAAACATAGACAACTTGAAGATGGACCCATAGTTGCTGCAGTTATCAGTATTAAACTCTTTAAATAAGAGAAGAACAATGACAGATTTACATATAGTGGGATATGACAGGTTAAAAGATATTAAAAGATCATATATGCAACTATTATTTTTCAGTTAACCATGCATAGCTGAAGCTCCATACCATCATTTTTTTGGACTAATAGTTTTAAAGTAAAGTTTGGGAGCAAAGTTATCATAATTTCAGCCTTTAAATCTGGTCAACATACTTGTGGACAACTTTACTAAAAACAACCAAAAGTATCTGCGCCACAAACATCAACAGTTATATACATATTCTTCCCAGTTACAGTTAAACACTTAAAGACACACTGAAGACTTGTGACAACCAACATCAGCAATATAAAGAATCCCCAATGCAAATGTCTCGCTAGAAATAAATGATTCCAACCATGTTTGAGAAGAAAGAAGAAGAAAACCAGAATCTGTTGGATGTACCAGGATTTGTGGTTTAAACAGCATATTAATCAGGTTTGTACCAAAGCCTGTTTTCCCCTCTGTAATATTGCCAAGAGTAGGAACATCATCTCCCAGAGTGATGCCGAAAACCTAATCCACATGTTTGTATCTTCTAGGATAAGTCACTGTAATGTGTTATTAGCAGGATGTCCAAGGAATTCTCTGAAAATCCTCCAGCTGATCCAAAGTGCTGACAGGAATCAACACTTCCAAGTGTGGCGTGGCAGTGTTGGCCACTCTACTTTTGCAAACCAAAACTTATACCTTAAGCACCGTTTGGCTTTACTAGGGGAGTTTTTACCTGCCGTTCTTTATTTATTACTTGCTTGGGAATTGAACTGAATTGAACAATTCAACTTTCCTGTCTTAGCCTCCCTCTCCATTGGCTCCCTGTCAAATTTATAGTCCAATTCAAAATTCTGTTACTTGTGCAATAGAGCTCTTTGTTCTCAGAGTGCCACTAGTTGGCTTAAAGGTGATGTTGCCCACTAGGGGAGGTTTTTACCTGCCATTGTTTCTTTCTTATCTGCTCAGGATCATGATCTGGGTCTCTGAAAAGTGCCTAGAGACCATCTGTATTGTAACAGACGCTATATAAATCAAATTGAATTGAACGTAAATGAAAAGCCTGCTTTACATGCTTGATTTTCAGGGTGCTGACAACAGCTCCTTCTGCAAAGGTCAGCTCTTGTCACAGAGGGCAGATTTTCCTTGCATGTTCACACTCTCCAGGCAGTGCCCATCCACGAGGGCAAGCACTTCAATGGTCACTTTAAAAGCAGACGTTTCGGGTTCTGCAGAAAGCGTCAAGCATGTTACCCATTGTGGTGGATCGTCTTACCAAGCAATTTATTTTAGTTTTGAAGACGTAGCTGAAGTAATGCATTTTCATTTAAAGGAAAAGTTGGCACCTATTGCTCAGTAAAAGCGATTTGTTTCTTCCGGACACGAAATGGAGCAAATATTTTTTGCTTTTTTGCAGCTCCTCACGGCGGCCTCCTTTAGGAACAAGGCACAGCGCACCACTAGAATTGCATCTGCAAGTCAGCATTGTTCCAACACCGGGAGCTCATGAGGCTGAACCGCAAGTGGTAAGTAAACTGTATTATGTTACCAGTACATGTGCAAACACCTCAATTACAAGAGAATGAAAAATGTTTTGTAATGTTGAGCTAGTTGGGAGGTGGGAGGTGGGAGGTGAGTCCACCCAGCCCTGTGATCTTTCTGCATTTGTAAATAAAAGAATCAGTTAAACTTACTGGAAGAGGATTACATCATCTGCAGCAGAGCTGGCTGCTGGTCCAAGGTTGCCATCTCTGACGGGCTTTGTCTGTCCTTTTATACAGCCTACTGCTACACAGTTCTTCTTCTGTACAATGTCTTCTCAAACCATCATTTAAGTATGGGATGGTTGATTTCCTCCATCTCCAGTCTCCTTCATATAGAGACTCATACTTTCCCTTTTTGAGGAAAAAGGAAACAATATATTCCCAAAAGATGTATAGTAGAAGAACACTGAAAGCAGCGGACTGGCTCACGTTTTTATGTAAGACTGTCTTCCATCCTGGAAGGATTGCTGTGCTGCATGCCTCTTCCACCTAAACATTCCTAGTTGGGCACTAATGACCGGTATCGTTTAGGGTAACAACTTGCACATACACACATGCAGTAGCCTCTCTCATGTATGCATGCACAGCCTCCCACTCCCCTTCCATGTCCTCATCCCAAACACTGGCATGGGAATCCTTGCTGGCAAATGTAAGTCATCACCGCCGTGTGACGTAATTAAACCTCTCAGCGGCCGTGGTGCTGAATGCATTAACAGCTCTCGGTGGGTCTGTCTCATCATCACTGACCTGTTTCCTTGGCTTGCTTTTGGTTTCCAGGAGGACTTCTCTGCTCTCCTCTCTGCATCGCACAGCGTTCAGCAACAGCAGCCGAACATCTCCATGTGTCGTGATGATGCAGTTTGCGCTTCCATGGTGCCTGATCTGCCTGTATCTCTTTTCAGCAGCCTTTTGACGCGGCTTTGCAGCACAGAGTACCCCTGCCTCTGTCACCGTCTTATGTGTCCTCCCTCTGCACCCTCATTCTCTGCTCGCACCGCCAGCTCTCTCACTGTCTGACTCTCTCCTGCTCCGCAACCCCCCCCCCCCCCCCCCCCTCACCCCCCCCCCCCCTTCCTCTCTCTCACTGACAAAGACTTGTTAGCTTCGTGCTGCTGCCGGCAAGAAGCACTCGAGCTTGACTGAGGTGAAGCAAGCCCTGCAAGATCATAGAAAGAAGGGGATCGCTTGTGAGGATTTGGATGAAAGTGTTTGTGAAAGTGTATTTCTTTTCTTCAGTCTGAGGAAGAATTGTTGATTTTGAAAAATTAAAATCACAAGTTTAAGTTGCTCAACCTTATGAGTTTAAGATGAGACCTCCTGCTTGCTTCAGTGAATACCTCAACATAGGTATTTATAATGCCAATATAATGTGTGTGGGTTTTCCTTTTTGATTTCCCTCTTTTTGATTCTATAGGCCTTATTTGAATTTTAATTGATGGTAGAGACAGACCAGAGGCAACAGAAAGGCACACAGATTAAAAAAAGAAAAGAAAAAAGGCTATTTTAGTTTTGCCTTGTAGGCACAATGTGTAGGATTGCTAATAAAAAATGACCTCTGACACTACAAAACCAGTTGGGAAAAGAAAAAGTTGGGATAATAGAATAGAATAGAATAGAATAGAATAGAATAGAATAGAATAGAATAGAATAGAATAGAATAGAATAGAATAGAATAATTAGAGAAGCAATTGTTGCTGCCCGTTTGTTAGAGCTGGCATCAAGCAGGTTTAACCCAAGATCAATCAATTAATCAATCTATCAATGAGAAGGAATAGAGACATAGAAATACAGTAATTGCAAAAAACCCAAAAGCTGCAAGTCAGTCTCCACAGGACTTCGTTACCATTTGAAATGGTCCAGAAAAGCCTGTTTGAAGGGGCTGAAAGGGGCAAAACTTTTCCATCTAAATAAAAAAAAAAAAGGGCAAAACAAAACTTTGGGGGAGAAATGTGGTTTGTTAAAACTACATCTGCCCTTTGGTCACTCAAGACCGAAGTGTAATGTTTGTTTGTAATGCACAACACGATGTTTTCTGAAAGCCAAAGCCACCGTATCAGGACAAACATCTGATGGTGCTGATGGTGGAGGTGTGATGATCTGGTTTCAAGCCTACTGAATCATGAGGTGTTCCACTGCTTTGTAGAAGAAGTACACCTCATGTACACCTTAGTATAGCACATGTTTTATTTATTTATTTATTTATTCATTTGAGGTTTTATTTATCCAGTTTTAAGACCTTGTAAGGAGAATATGGTCTTTATCCTGAAGAACTTTGAAAAAATGTGCACTTTCCTATTTATATAACAACTGAATTAATAGAATAAATGAATCAGTGTTAGACACTTTAATTGATTTGTTAACTAATTTAGAGTGTGATTTAAAAAGCACCTTTTTACTGGTCAGAAGTAAAATGTCTTTGACCGTAAAGGCAAATCATATATTGGAACATTTATCAATAAACTGACAGAAACTAATGTTTAAGCGGTATGAAGATCAGCACATCTAAGCACCAAGAAGAAAGTTAAATTTAATACACAACATAAACCTCAAGAGAAAAATGTACTATACTTTTCCCAGAGAATAAAACATGAGTTCCTTTTTTTTTTTAGATTTGTTCTCCAAATTGTCCCATTTTCTTCTAGCGAGGAGTAAGTGGAAATGTGCAGGAGAGACGGAGCGAGCCGTGCAATCAGCTTCCATGGCAACAAGCCATGAAGAGGAGGGAGGGTGGGAGTACAGGAGGAGGACGAGAAGGCAGCTAGAGGGGTTGTGAGGAGATGGGGGCAGGGATGCGGCTCGAGCACGAGGGGAAAGGCTGGGAGAGTTCTGCTGTCTAACAATGAGAGGAGGAACTCATTGAAAGTGAACTCGGAGATCTCAGCAATGATTATGATAGAATCTATACACGAGATACAGGACTTAAACTAGGATTTGATGTGTGAGAGTGTGTGTTTGTGTGTGTGTGGGGGGGTTGGGGGGTGATCCACTGGGAGGCAGAAGGGCACTGCTGGCTAGTGCTTTTTCATTAGTTAATATTAAATCCCATTAATATCTATCATGTGTCCATGGTGTAATTTTCTCTGATAGTGTCCTCAGACTACCATTGTTGAGAATCACACTAACTACCTTTGCTTTTTATTACGAACTTTATCTCAACTGCTAGTTTAGGAGTTAATTAAAAAAAACAAAAAAAAACCTCCTAAAACATTGAAGTTCAGTTATGGAATCATTTACGCAATTTACGCCTTTACATTCTTTAAAATGGTATCTTCTGACTCACAGTGCAGACCCTAGACTGAGGGACAAACTGAGGCTGCCGAGCTACTCGGTACAGAGATATTTAGAAAAAACATTGCAGAGGGATGAGTGTGTTTTAGAACATAACCATCACAATCAGTTTAGCAGAAGGGGCTGAGTTGAACAATTATGTTCTGCAATACATACAGTATATGTATATATATATTATTTCAATATATGGTCAAAGAACAGAAAGACTTCTCCCACATGCTAGCTCAATGTGCATGTTCTGTCTGAAATCTACAAGTTTTAAATTTGGTGTGCCAAATTACGCTCCTAGAAACACCAGAATAAGGGGTTTGTAACTACGTCAGAAATTATGGTGGTTAGTCACTAAAGAATGTATCACATTAGGACACAGAAGCTGGTGGGAACAAAATGTGATCTCTTAAACACTTAACACTAACTTTGCTAAAAAAAAAAAAAAAAAAAGAAAGTGGGCAGGGCACCAGGGTGGATGAGATTCGCCCTGAGTACCTCAAGTCTCTGGATGTTGTAGGGCTGTCTCGGTTGACACACCTCTTTAGCGTTGCATGGAGGTCGAGGACAGTGCCGCTGGACTGGCAAACTGGGGTGGTGGTCCCTCTTTTTAAAAAGGGAGACCAGAGAGTGTGGTCCAACTATAGTGGGAATCACACTTCTCAGCCTCCATGGGAAAGTCTATGCCAGGGTACTGGAGAGGAGAATTCACCTGATAGTCGAACCTTGGATTCAGGAGGAACAATACGGTTTTTGTCCTGGTTGTGGAACACTGGACCAGCTCTATACTCTCCACAGGCTGCTGGAGGGTTTATGGGAGTATGCCGAACCAGTCCACATGTGCTTTTTGGATCTGGATAAGGTGTTCGACTGTGTCCGTTGTGGTATTCTGTGGAGGGTGCTCCGTGAGTAAGGGGTCCGGGGCCCTCTGCTATGGGTTGTTCAGTCTCTGTATGACCGGAGCAGGAGCTTGGTTCTCATCGGCAGTATGTGAGTAAGCGTTCCCAGTGCATGTTGGACTCTAGCAGGGTTGTCCTCTGTCACCAGTTTTGTTCATGATTTTTATGGACAGAATTTCTAGGCATAGCCAGGGGGCGGAGGGGGTCCAGTTTGGGAACCACAAAATTTAATCTCTGCTTTTTGCAGATGATGTTGTCTTGTTGGCTTCATCAAGCCACAACCTTCAACATCTGCTGGGATGAGAATCAGCACCTCCATATCCGAGGCCATGGTTCTTGACCGGAAAAGGGTGGCTTGCCCTCCTTGGGTAGGTGGAGATGTCCTGCCTCAAGTGGATGAGTTTAAGTATCTTGGGGTCTTGTTCACGAGTGAGGGAAAGATGGAGCATGAGATTGACAGATTAATTGGTGCAGTGTCCGCAGTCATGCGGTCAATGTACCGAAGCATCATGGGGAAGAAGAAGCTGAGTCGCAAGGTGAAGCTCTCGATTTACCGGTCAATCTACGCTCCCATCCTCACCTATGGCCATGAACTTTGGGAAATGATCAAAAGGACAAGATTGCAGATAAAACAGGCCAACATGAGTTTCCGCGCAGGGTGGCTGGGCACTTCCTTAGAGATAAAGTGAGAAGCTCAGTCATTCGTAGGGAGCTCTGGGTAGAGCCGCTGTACCTTCACATCAAGAGGAGTCAGCTGAGGTGGCTTGGGTATCTGTATCGAATGCCCCCTAAACGCTTCCCTGAAGAGGTGCTCCAGGCATGTCCCACCGGGAAGGAGACCCCAGGGAAGACCCAGGACACATTTTCAATTCAATTCAATTTTATTTATATAGCGTCTTTTACAACACAAGTTGTCTCTAGGCGCTTTCCAGAGACCCAGAACATGACCCCCGAGCATTTATTACATAAACAGCGGCAGGTAAAAACTTCCCTAGTGGAAGAAAAACCTTAAGCCAAACAGTGGCAAGGAAAAACTCCCCTTTAAGAGGGAAGAAACCTTGAGCAGGACCTGGCTCATGAGGGGGGACCCTCCTGCCGAAGCCCAGCCGGGTAGAGCAAGAAATAAGAAAGAATAGAGACATAGAGACACCGTCAAAGGTACAAGACAGGATACATTAGTAACTATCATCAGTAGTCCAATTAGACTTCTGTGTATATGGGTGATATATGGATAGACGGTGATCCAAGGGGATGAGGACTGCAGGTCGGGATGTCAGCAAGTATCCAACAGACATCCATACAGACAGGTGAAGGCAGACACTGGGATGGTCAGAGGTGGAACTGCAGGTCAGCAAGCAGCTCCTGAGGCTCTGGTCCGCAGGACATGCAAAGAAGAGGAAAAGAAGGGCCAGACAAGCACAAAAAACTACCAGAACAATTGACCACAATTAAGTTTATGGGATACTGTTAATAACTGAGGATTGAGGTGAAGAATAGACAGGGAAGGCAAAGAGAAACAGAGAAGGTGAAAGGCACCACTCAGTGGATCATGTTGGTGCCCCCCTGCAGCAGAGGCCTATAGCAGCATATCTACACCGAAGCTGTTTAAAATGAGCTGCTCTAATCTGGTCCTGATGCTGCAGCTTTGACTACTGGGCCTGACACATTAAGGTACTAAATATACACTAACTATATGCTTTATTGAACAGAAATGTTTTAAGTTTAATTTTAAAGGTGGAGGTGGTGTCAGCCTCCTTCACCCAAACTGGAAGTTGGTTCCAGAGTGATGGTGCCTGATAACAGAATTCCCGTCCTCCAAATCTACATCTGGATCTTCTGGGAACTACAAGTAAACCTGCACCCTGAGAACAGAGACCTCTATTAGGAACGTACGGTACTATCAGGTCTTGCAAATATCGCGGCGCTAGGCCATTTTGGACTTTATATGCCAGTAATAAAATTTTGAATTGGATTCTAAATTTTACGGGGAGCCAATGGAGGGAAGCTAAAACTGGAGAGACGTGGACTCTCTTGTTGATTCCTGTCAGCACTCGCGCTGCTGCACATTGGAGAGACTATGTCTCTCGGCTGGCCTAGGAACGCCTCGGGGTCTGGGCATCCCTGCTTAGACTTCTGCCCCCACGACCCGGTCCTGGATAAGCTGATGAAGATGGATGGATGGATAATAATAATGTATATAATGCATTCCGTCAGCATCTTATATTTTAATTACATAATCTTTTATGTCTGTCTTTTATTATTTTTTATTCTTCTAGCTATGCAGCTACTTATGTTATGATATGTTTGTCATATTTTTAGGAATTGAGGAGTATTAAATGGACATACATTCATGTTTTTAAATTAGTAATATTTTCCCTACTGTTCTCATCATCTTGTGATTTCGAACCTTGCCCAGTTTTCATGTTTCTGATTTTGGTTTACTGTATTCTTTTGCTTTTTGAGTTCCTGTTTTAATCCAAAGTTTTTTTTTTCCGGCTGGTTTTCACTCCCTTTGCTGGTCTGTTTTGTCATGATTATCTACATTTACACCTGCATCTCCTTTATTGTTAGTTTGGCATGTGTCTGTTGTGCTTCCTGTGTTTTTTCCTTGCTGCTTTCTCTTGGTCTTCTTTTGTTTTAGTTATGTTTTGTTGGAGTTTATCATTGCTTTGCTTTGGCAGTGCGTTTTGTTTTCCAGTTTTCCATAAAAAATAAAACAATGTTATTATCACTACTAATATTACCCACTGCAACTGGGGAAGGTGCACTCTGGATAGATACCCAGTCCATCCCTAAAATTTATATCCTTAACAAAAAAGTAATTTTTATTACATTTCTTTCAGAGCTGTCCAAAAGTGGCCCTGTGATGGACTGGCGACCTGTCCAGGGTGTGCCCATGCCTCTTGCCTATAAGGAGCTGGGATAGGCTCCGGCAGACCCGTGTGACCCTGCAAAGGATTTGGTATAGACAATGGATGGATGGATGGATGGATGGATGGATGGATGGATGGATGGATGGATGGATGGATGGATGGATGGATGGATGGATGGATGGATGGATGAACATGAAGGTTTCTGTGGAAATATTGTAAGTTGTAGTTGCAGAGATGTTACACCAGAGGGCAGAATTGACAAAGATAACAGCTCACAGGCTTGTTCTCATCAGCACAGCCGTTTGTGCAAGAATTTCTTTTTCCTATTTCCTATTGTTTCATAATTTTCATAAATTTCTTGGACATTATAAAATTATCATATTTAAAGTCTGGTAATTGTAAATAATATTAATATTAAAAAATATGATAGAGAATTTACTCTTTATTTGTTTTAACTTTTACATGAGAGTACCTGGATCCCTCCAAAAGTCTCTCAAAGACTTTACAAAGCTTTCTGTATCTATTAGATTATGCTGAACATGTTGCAGTAAAAGTCAATCAATAGTCAACTGAAGGCCAGAGTAAACACATTGCATCCAGCTGATAAATGTGACGAAGACTCATTTTTATTCCAAGAAAAATGAAGAAAAGGAGACTGAGAGCTGGTCAGGGCAGCAGATGGCATCTCCTTCTGTCTGGTTTGTTTAAAGAGCACTGCAGGCGAGAGCCCCGAGATACACTGGACAGCTCCATGACCTGCTAGGATCTCAGTGCTTCTACTAATGAGTCGCATTTCCGTGTAACAGAACAAAAATAATTCCTGGAAATAACAGAATTGAGAGTCTAATGAATTGCTCCCCGGGCGCCGATGCTAGCAGCCCACTGCTCACTAGTGAAACTAGTGATGGGTTAAAAGCAGAGGTCCAATTTCGGTGTGTATCGTACATACTGACAAGAATGGAAATTAAAAAAAAAAATTAGAAAATAAAATAAATGCAACTTATGGACAGGCGTACTGAACATAATAGTTGCAAATATAAAGCACAATACTACGGTTGTGCTCTTTGTTCTAGATTAAGAAAAGGCAGTTTAATCAGGTCTGCTTTGATAAATAAACTACAAATTACTGTTGGAAGACTTCAAGTCTCAGTTTTAAATTTCTCAGGAACGAACTGAAGCTTGCCAGGCCTATTTAGGACCCGTGGGTTTACATAACCAAGTTATGCTCTCTAGGCTATGTCGTCTAGCCAATACTGGCTCTTAGTTAAAAACTGTTTGCACTGAATCTGCATTAAGTACCCTGTGATGACATTTGTCATGAATTGGAACAAAACACAATAAACTGAATGTATGGGAATGTTTTCTCTTAGTTCCCACCAGGCCAAAGATTCGGTCTCACAGGCTCAAGCAGCTAGAATCTTTATTTATTTATTTTTCGTTACAATTATTCAGTTTCATGTTTCAATTAGCACTGTCAGTGACCAGATACTTTAAGGGCTTATTGTTGACTTCAAAGTAGAAGGTTCTACCTCTGCAGATGTTGATTTCCTTGTCAGTAACACTGCAGATTTAGATGAGGTTGGTACTTTGAGAAAGAGGGTCTCTAATCATAGGAGCTTAACTCCCTGGTATAACTTCATTATATGTATGCTGAAAAAAACAGTGTGTGAAATGGTAAAGAAGTAGCACTTTTTAAAAAATTTTTTTATCGTGCATGGAAAGATAATAGTATGTAAAAAAAACCCTTTGCAAAGCTAGAACAGCGTATTATTCATCTTTGATGGAGGATAATAAAAAATAACCCACGTTCTGTTCAGCACTGTAGCCAGGCTGACCAAGAGTCACAACTCTGTTGAGCTGTGTATTCTTGCAGCTCTCAGTAGTGAAGACTTTATGAGCTTCTTTAGCAGTAAAATCATCAGAATTTGAGAGGAAATCAACCAGTAATAGTAGTAGTTGCAGTTGTACGTGCATTTGAATGGGTGTTGCATTCAATATGTAGAAATGACAAGAAACTACCTTTAGTTCCACTTTAAGCTCACTAAAAGTAACTAAACCACAGGAAAGTTAATATCTTTTCCTGCCTCTTGACTAATGCCAAACGGGTAGAGTACAGAAGGTTTGTCATTATTTTATCATCTTAATGTGTCTGCTACTACAGACATCTCTAAACTGGATCTACAGTGGGTCTTTTTTCTTTCTCCTGGCCCTTAAAGTTTCCTCCACCCTCTTGGAGGACAGTTTAGTTTGTTGTAATCTGCTACTTTGTCAACAAATCCTGCACTGGTGACTTTTGATGAAACTCAATGACACACCAGCTTTCCAAAGGCCGAATTGTGCTTAAAAGCTCATTTCAGCGTTGTCTGAATAGAGAGTGGAAAATGTGCTGTGAGCTGACGTTTTCCTGGCAGGAAACTGTGTCCGGCCTGGGAAATGTTGATGTATGTTTTCAGTATTTCAGGCTTTTTCCTGGGAGCTTGAGGAATCTTGTGGTTCTGTGAGAAGTTATGTTAAAGTCATGTTAAACTATGTTAAAGTGGGGAGATTATACAAAAGCTTTAACAAAAGAAACTTACAGACATCCATATCCATGGGATCTTTTTTCTCTGTAGACAAAATAAAACTGGTTTTAATATACTACCTAGGAATCATATTTTACACAGCCCTCTGAAATCTTCGAGCAGAAATCAACACTAGTATCATCCAGAGTCTGCGTCTTCTTTTATTTAATTTAGATAATCGCTTCGACTCCGGTAAATTTGCAAAGTCTGAAATTGTATGTTGTGTCAAAGAGCAGCTGCTCCAGAGCTTTGGCTTAGGGGGATTTATGCTCATTTTCATGCCTAATTGCATTCAGCCTAGCACGGATCCTAAGCATGGACGGCGTGTGCGCATGTCTGCTTTTACTAAACCACAAATCAGCATGCATATTTCAGAAAATCATTAGTACTCCATTAGCCCGTGTCCTCCACGACCTATTTTCTCTTGAAATTGACCTTTTCGGTGGCTGAAATGAGAAAAAGACGTTGGGAAAAATTGTTTAGTTTAAACTGCATAATCAGATTTTGCTTTCTTCTTTGTGGGTAACTGCTGTAAGCTGAGTGGCCTCAGTGGACAGAGGATCCAGTTAAAAGTAACACACATACCTCTGGCCTGGTCTGAATAATGCATCTGCAGCTGAATGGAGTGATACTGTGTCTCCGAAAGTACTATCAGCGGCATATATCATGACTGCTCCTTCATTAAGCTTGGATTTAGAATGTTTGGCATCTCCTTTTTCATTCTCCCAGTGTATTGATGTCACGCCAGACTTTTTTAGCCTCTCAACTCTGCTCTTCGTCTTCAGTATTGCAGCCCAATTTGCCGGGATCACCCAGCTTCCTTTACCAACTGCTCTTGTAACACGGTGAACACTGTGGCTCCATCTTCACCCCGTACCCTCTGTTCCCTAACAGCAAATAAGCGACACAGATTAGAGAGATTCACACTTTGGCCGAGACGGGATGGACACATCCCATCAAGTGTAAGTAATTTTTGTCCTCTTGCCAAGAGCTATCACAGGAAAATACACCCCAGGAAGAGCTGGTGTGGCTGGTGAAAAATGAACAATGGGACTCCATCGTAGCTGTGGCACGGATGAGTGAGGTCTTTCCTTGATTTGTTCAGGAATAATGACGCTTTCCTACCCTGCCCAGATGAGGCGTCAAATAAACGATGGGTGAGGCAAAAGCTGTTAGCCTGTTTCCCAGGGGCCTTCTGGGAGTCGTATATTTCACACGTGAACAGCTGTACCATTTGTAACCGCAATCTGCATTTATAATAAATACAAAATCAGCACATTTTCCTGGCAGTTAGTCTCTTGTTCTCACTGATGAAAAAAAAAAAAAAAAGAAGTGGAAATTCTTCTGCAAAACATTGTAATGGGAACCAAGAGGACATCGATTAAGATGGTTATGATAATTTAAGGCCCCTTACTGTCTTGCTGCAGACACCGGACCTTTTATTTGAGTGTTTGAAGTCACTGCCAGCCCAAAAACTTTGAAATAATACAACTCTAAAACTTTGTTTCTTAATCTAGAGGTATCAGTCAGCAAGCAGTTCAGATTTGTGACATCTGTGACATCACACAGCCTAATCAGAATGGTGTTATCCAGGAGGGTGGAGCCACGTTACTGACTCCACCCCTCTAAAACCATCTGCTATGAGCAGAGCTGCACAGATGCAGTTGAAAACAGAGCCTTTTCATTTATCTTTCTACAGAGTGGTTTTTCCTATGTTTCTTATTCCATGGGAATTCATAAAAATAAACTGGAAATATGTCAAACTAGTTAAGTCTGTTGAGCTTGAATGTAAAAATGGGTCTTTCCTAATATTCCTGTGTCATGCTGATCCGTTTAGGCTTGAAGGAAAGACAACTGGGTTTTATTATCATTGCTTTTGAAGACGTTTCACCTTCCGTCCAGAAGGTTTCCTCAGAGGGAAATCAATCCGTTGTTGGATGGAAGGATAACAAAAAAAAAAAAAAAGAAGTCCAGTTGTGTTGGATTCAAACCGCTGACAAATTGATTAAATACTAAATAAGCTGAATTTCCTCTGCTTTCTGCCAGTTCTGTGTTATAACAAGAGTCTCGGTCGTAATTTAACTCAGTTGTCATCATTTGTTCATTTGTAGAGCAGCAGTTGTAAATCTCTATTTCTTTAGTCATACTTGTAATGCAGTTCTCCAACTATAGACTTATATGTCTGTTGCATTGCAGTCGTGCTTTCAGAAGCTTACATTGAAATATGATTTTGCAGAACAGTGCCACATAACGGCATTTGTCTCCAAATTGGAATATGTCCAAAATTCCCCAGTTTAACTTCCCATGGAAAGTTTGTGGAAAGTGTCTGGAAATGTTCTGCCCCTTTGCAACCCGACGTTAAACTATTGTGTCGGTGAGCTGCAAACTCAAGCATAATGCCTGAAATAACAATATCTGCGTGTTAATGGAAAAAAACAAATTATTTCAACGCAGCCCTTCGTGTTTAGACTACAGGACTGCAGTCGCAGAGCTTTGCATGTTTATGTGAGTCATAAAACTTACACTTAAAGACATTTATTTGACAAAAAGTATTTAAGATTTCACAGTTTCAGTTTCCTGAGCTGTACACAGAAAACAAATGTTTTGGTTTTGTATGCAAATTCACAAACAGTTGTAGCAGAAAGTGGTGTAAAATGAAAAAGGCTGAGTAAAGTGGGACTAAGTCAAGACTTCAGACTGGGAAGCTGTGAAGCATCTCTTGTTAAATATGGTTTTAAAGATGTTGAAGAGCCTGAAGTTAAAAGAACACTTTTGTTTTTCCTCCTTTCTCCTCGGGCAGCCACCCTCCCTTTCCCCATCCTGTGCTGTCGTCACTCCTTTGGCATATCTCAGTTTGCTTTCCTAAGCCCACATGTGAGTTTACACAGGCCTCTGCATATGAGTAATGACAGGGCAGAGGAGAGAGGAAAAAGCCCTCGCCTGGGAACTTTTCCCTCTCTCCTCCTCTCCCCTCCAGCCTCTTTGTAACCTGTCCCTGAACAACCCGCAGCGCCGCTCCGATAGAAAGATCTCCCCTTCTTCCTGATTCCCCTCTCACAATAGACTTCCCCTCGGAGCAGCAGACTGAAGGGAAAAGTGTGTGTGTGGGGGGGTATAGAGTTTCTCTACAACAATGGAAATTCAATCAGGAAATGGAGAGGAGGTGGCAAGCGTGACCTCGCGCTTCATCTCCTGTGCTCCCTCCAGGCTGCAGGTGGCGGCGTCAGATGATCCGGTGCCCAGAGAGGAGCTGCAGGCTGCAAGCAGGATTGAGAAGTTTGACATCCCACTTAACCGTCTGAGGGAAATGTTTGAGAGGCCTGCTGCCACGAGCACTGTAAGTACTGCCCATTTGGATTTTATTTAAGATTTACGGTTAAACTCCACTTTGCTCCAAGTAAATTGAGAGATCAGCGCTTGACGTGTCAGTTATATGAGGGAGCTTCATGCAACATGTTGTTCAGAAAACTGAAGAAGGAGGAAAAAAAAAAGATCAAGGCTGAGAGCTTGTGCTGAAGCCAACAGATATAGTTTAAGAGGAATGAAACTTTATACTGGGCTGTGCAGATTCCACTGTTGCAAAACAGGTTTTATCCACTTTGCAGGGATTCCATCAGTCCACGGTGACTGGGAAAAGTCTGAACACAAAAGCTTATGTTACTTTTATCTCCATTTATTTGGACATAATTCAAGATAAATGTGTTTTTTTTCCCCATTATTTTGTTCTGAAAACTACTTGAAGGACACAAAGTGTCCTTCTTTTTCCCAGCTTTTTCCATTCCAGCTGGCTTCTCCGAGAGGAAAATCTAAGTCTGTTGAAATTGAAACATTCCATTAAAAGGCAACTTTTTCCTTACCAAATGTCTTACGACCGGGAAAGAGGCCCATGTGACCTACTTTTTTGCTCCTTATGTGGTTATAACATCAAATCAAACCCATTTGAATCTTTCAAGGACTATGAGCTCAGTGAAGATGTGTGGGAACCTCCCAGCACTTCCAAAACGTCTCAAATAAAAGCCAACATAATCCACAACAGCCAGCGAATTATGGGGAACATTGTAGCTGAAGCTGGAAGTATCTGGCCGAGCCAACTGGTGGCAGACATTGACAGAGCTGCGGACATTCGACACCCTGTTATTTAAGACCTATTTTAGGGAGCTTTATGGTTAAGCAGGACATCAAAAATAAATCTGTAATTGCTATGTCAGCTGCTCCGGGAAGCTGTGCGAAGATTGTGTGTCAGACCAGATACTCAGTGCAGAGAGATGGGCTTCGATCACAAGCACATCTGGCTGCCAAGATAAATATTTTTATTAATTATTTACGTTAATGAGGGCTTTCACATAAGCCACAGTCAAGAGATTGTATCTTCTGATGTTTCCTTTTGCTTTTCAGGCCAATTATTTAAGTTAATACATGCAGTTTCCTATCAGACGTGTGGTGGAGCTGCAGTAGGAATGAGCGTTAAGATGCTGAGGAGATAAGAGCTCTGTTTTGGGTTTCTTGAGGAACGTTGGTGTGGGAAAACGTATAACTCCAGGAACAAAGATGACTAGAGCGTCCACTTTGTTGATGAATGTATGAGAAAAATCCTTGTAGATTGTAGAATTCAAAAAGCCACTCAAAACTTTACTGTGCAAAAAAAAAGAAAAGAAAAAAAATGGTTTTAGGTAACCTTGTCTGGAGGTGTTGTTGACATCTCTGGGCTCAGAGGGATCGGGGATGTATCAGTGTGAGGAACGGGTGTTGTGTACTCCGGACCAAAGATTAAAAGTCCAAAGAGTCCAGCAGCATCAATGCAGAAAAATACACAGAGTTTTTGGAGAACAGCAGCGTTCCAGCGAAGTCCGTGCATTTGATGAATCTAATAGACACTGATGAAGAAGAGAGCGAAGGTTCTGGACTGGCCTGCCTGCAGAGTGCAAAGACTTTTCAAACCAAAAATGGGATTGCGTCAATCCCAGAACATCTTTTTCTTTTTTAAAGAACTTTTTTAAAAAGTTGTGAGAGCTTTACTGCCTCGATGACAAGAATGCATGTATTAGGCTGACAAGCAGAAGTACTTGGATTGGCTCATCTGTAAAGCTGAGTTCACTATTTGATGATGCACAGTATTTTTCGGTCTGTGGCTATTTGATTTATTTAAAAGAGGTGATGTTATTGGGCATGTGGCCATAACGACTGATAGATTTCCAGGTGGTTGCTCAGCTGCACCCCGAGTCCTCAGCGTGAGGAGTGAGGGGTATTTGATCTCCTTCTCCTTTACTTCGACTGCTTCACAAGGGATGCTGGCTTGTTTTCAGAGAACCGTCTGCCCTTCTGTGGATGACTGTGCACATACAAGCTGAAGCAATGACTGTGTTTACATATCAAGCCAGAACCAGAACTGTTGCATCATTTTGCCCAAATACTCCCCACTATTAGAGAGCTTGAGAGACATGCTTCTATTTCTCACTAGACGAACATGTCGTGATTCACATTGTCGGCCAGCAGGTGGCAGTGTAGCATCTTTAGCAGCGCAGTCTGACGTTGAAACTCAGAAGTGACATGCTCTTAATCAGGACACACACAGTCACATAATTACTAATCACCTACGTTAAAACAAGGGGCTTATTGTTTTCATTGCCAGAAGGAGTGTCAAAATGTCCCTTTTTAGTGCCGAAGGCTGTCAGATTTTTAGGATTTCCATAATTGGTGATAGATCTGATTCTGATGAATTCACAACACAGCATAAAAGATTTAAAAAGGATTTGGAAGCATGGGCTGATGCCAGTCACACCTGGATAACAGGATAACGCGCATGGATTAAGACAGAAACAGGGGGCTCTTTTTTTTTTCTCTTCTTTTAGGTGAAATATTCAAGTTCTCTGGTTTCTGACTCTTGACTGAGGTGTCAACACACAGGAAGAGATCTGGAATGTTTTGTGGGTTTATTTTCACCACATGACTCATCCTCTTAACTGTCCACTCGTGTGCGTGAAGATATAGGTGTAAATAAAGCCTCTGTAGAGCCTTTGCTGCATGCATGCAACACGTTGCCGAGGTGCTACGCCTTCCACGCTTTTCATTTCCGACTTTCTGTTGGTTTTGTCAAGATTTGACTTTAAAGTGCCAAATGATGAGCTGAGGTTGGTTAAATCTGAACTATTTTACCAAAGTAAACAATAAATGAATATATAAATATGCACTACTGTTTCTTATAGAGGTCGGTTGAATGTCAAATACACTAAAAGCCACAAGTATCTTTGTGAAACTGACTCCAGGATCTTCACCAATTTCATTAAGCTTGTATAAAATTCCATTAACTTGTACGTGGCATCTTCGTTCCTCACATTCAAATCTTTTAATGGATTTGGCAGCGGAGACGTGTTTGGATGTGTGTGCGCGCGTGTGTTTTTTTTTTTCCTACTCTGCTGTGTGATGATGTTGCTCGTCTCCTCGGATTTGAAAACAGTCACGCTGTTACTTGTCAATGAAACTCTGCTTCTTCTGAACTCATTTGTCTGTCTGAAACATGTGAAGCATGTGCACAAAAGCCACTTTCTACTGCTGTCTTGCTTTAAATAGGCCATTTTTTTTTTTTCCTCCTGGTGCTATTGGGTACATTGCTATTCTCTCCAACATAAGATAATCTTTTCCCGTAGCTGTGTAATGAATGCATATCTCTGGGCCTTTTTCCACACACATTTCTGTGTGACTCAGATGGTCTTTTCTCTAACGCTGTTTGACACCCGCAGCCCCACCGGAGCATATGTGTTCGACACTTAGCCAAGGACTACAAGGCTTGCTGCTTCAATCATTCATTATGGCACCCTTTGCAAGGGCACCACCACACTGTCTCTGCCACTCGGTGCTGCCGAAAAAAAAAGAAGGGAAGGATGTACAGTGCCGATCCTTTGGTTGCAGATATAAGACGATGCCATGCAGTTATGCAGCAATGCTGTGTTTTTAAAAAAAAAAAAAAAAAAAAAAAAAAGGAAACGAAGCCCTTTGTGAGCGGGATTATGTGCTTTTAGTAGCAATGCAACAACACTAACAATAAAGTTCAAATGCAGACGCAATGTGTTAAAAAGCACAACCGTGTTTCTTAAGAATATAAGTCGCAACTAAGTGCTACAAATCAAATATTGAATCATTGGTTACCCAACTGCATAAAAGCAGGATTTGTGGTCATTTTCTGATCTGGAGCATTCAGGTGTGTGTTAACACAATGCCAAAGAGGAAAGACATCAGCACTGATCTTAGAGAAGCGTTTTTTTTGCATCTCATCAATGTGGGAAAAGTTACAGTAATTTTCAAACATTTTGGAGTCCATCATTCCGGTTAGAGATTATTCGCACATTATAGACAGTTTCCATTAACCAATGAGGACACGTCACGTTGATGTCAGTCAAAGGCTAGACGGCGTAAAACTCAACACGCAAAAGCCGTGTCAGAGGCCTCAGTGAGCATGCTAAATGTTAAAGTTGTGACAACACAATTAGAAAACGGCTGAAAAAGTCGCTTTTGAAAAAAAGCCTGTCTTATTATAGTAGAACATGGTACAAGCTATGAGACTTCTGGACCAATAATCCCTTGGACAAAAAAGGGGAAACTGTTTGGTCTTAAAACGCACAGCACGGTGAGAGAGTGCAAGAAAAAAGAAAACAACAACATCACATAACAGCAGTGGTGCACAGTGGTGTACGGGGTGATTATTTGGGCTTGTTTTGCAGCCACATGGACACCTCTGCATACCGGAGGTTGACTGAAACTGGGTCATGCAAAAGGAGCTAATCTGCATGAAACTGACAAACGAATAAATGTGCTGCAATCACACAGTGATGTCCAGACTTTAAGCTGATTGAAATAATGTGGTGGGATTTTAAGAGAGCTGTGTATCCATGACTACCTCGATGAATTAAAGCAATGTGTAAAGGAAGAGAGGTTAAAAAACTTTTAAAAACAGTGAGAGGCTGATATCATCATAAAGAAAACGATGAACTTTTACTTTAACTGACCCTAAATTTGAATTTGTGCCTTCTTTTTCACATGACTTTGTTATTTTCAGAGCAATTTCCTGAGGAAAATAATCAATATAGCTTAACTACAAAAAACAGCTCTAGATATGCAAAAATTGTTTCAAGGCTGCTGTGAAACAAGCCGATAAGGAGCCGGGGTTCAAATTTCCCTGCGGACCATGATAATTTAACTCATTCTTCCCACATTAAATGGTCGGTTTGGTAATTGACTTTGGCAGCCTGTTGAAACATCAATATCAAAGTAATTCTCTGATAGTTGAGAATGGCAATAGATACCTGCAGCTGACGTTACAATGGACTATTAATTAGTTTAAAAGTGCATGGGGTATCCAAGACATGCAGGTTCACAGAAAACTGGAGGTCATTATGTTCATAATTATTAACAGGAAGGGAGTGAAGAAAAAAAAATCACTTAAAGGATTTGGAGAGGATTTATATCAATGATAAAGGCCGTTAAGATCCCCGCATCCCTTGAAAATACAAGCCGCCTGCACGGAGCTCAGGTCAGACTCAGTTCAGTATACAGTAGCAGCGCATTTGTTCATCTGTACGAGTTTGCATTACTCACTCATAAATATAGACGTAAATCCCCAGTATCTGATCGAGACACGCAGTGTACCAGCTGACGTGAGCGCCGCGGTCCGCTGTCAATTTAGAGAAGCTGGAAACGGAGTCGGAGCACAAGCCGCTTCAGAGAAGCATCAAGTAAAAATAGTAGTGCCTGGTGATGTTGGCATTCCTCAGTGGACATTTAGAGACAAGGGAGACTGATGAAAGCGACTGAAATATGATTTACATTCACCGAGCGTAGGAACCTGATGTGAAAGAGAGTTCAGACGGGGCGACTGGGAGGGGCAGGGACATGGTAATGATGATGAAGATAGATTTGGAGCAACAGAGATTCAGCGTGATTAAGCAGGGAAGGTGGGAAGGTGAGGGTTCAAAGAAAATCGACTTAAAAAAAAAAATTCCTGTTGTAGCAGGTCAGGGAGGTCAGAACTCCGATTAGCAAATTATATTCATGTTTCAGTAATAGTTGGCTTCATCAGAACCCCCTTAATGGCTCCGCAATCACCGACAGGGACAGTTTTTACATATTTATTTTTAGCTTTTTTGTCTTTGGGCATGAACAGAATAATACAGATACATATGAACCCATACGTATGATCTAACGGAGGCAATTTCCATTTATTCAGATGAAGCATTAAAAAAAAAAAAAAAGACAAATCACACCAGCAAAGTGAGAACGAGCACGGATTCAAGCTGCGTGGTTGCAAAGCTTATTGTTGCCACAGTTGTAAAACACATTATAGTCATAAAACACACCGAGCGCATGAACTGGTGTAATTCGCATCCTGGTTTGTGGCTCCCGCCTGCCACCGTCTCTCGTTGTCCAGGTAGTAATATTATACGCGTCTTCATCTCATTTTAGTCTCCGGTGTCTCTGGTGTGGCTTTGCGTCTACCATAAACACAAAACCCTCTAATCAATTCAGCATCACTAGAAGAAGCTCTTCTCTTTCCGATTGGAGAAATTCCTGGAAGCGTGTCGAATATGCACAACTCCTGTTGCTGCTCAGACACTCGTTCTCAATATTTGGATACATTCTCTTTTCAACATTTCCTATAAAGTTCAACACATCAAATCTTTTTCGTATATTTTTTTAAGCCAGATTCAGAACTAAAAGTGCACAAAGACACCTGTCTCGCCTATCCCGTCTTGACCCGTCTATATAAATTTGTTTTTCTGTTGTTTCTTGTTCTCGTTATTACCTGATTCATAGTTTCTTGCAACCACAATCTATTCTGTATAAGTATTCAGGAACCATATTTTATTGTTGTTTCTTGCTCATATAAAGTCAGTGCCTTGTTTAACTTATCCATCTTACAATATTTGATCATGACGCCTGTACCACATTTCACTGTAAACCAACATTCAGCACGAATGCAACAAATGTCACATTGCCTGATGTAATCAGATGAAATCGTCGTTGTCGGTGTGCTCTGAGAATAGCTGCACAGTCCAGCCTGCATTCATGCTCCTGTTACACTTCAGCAGTTAGTTTGGGAAACTTTATCTGGTGCACACTAGATGGGTCAGATTTTTCTTTTGCAAATGCACCCATTGGGGTCAATTACATCACTCCCCTCCGCCTTCAGAGCTTCTATTGAGTGTCACTGAGCAAGACACCATACCCTGCAAAAATACAGACGGTAGTATTGGGAATGGGGCAGTTGAATTCATCCATATATCTACACTTTCTTTTGTTTCTTTCAGGCATCCAGGTTATAAAGGCGACAGCCTCATTGGTCTGACTGTCTTGTTCATGCCACACCATTATTCTACATACATTTCCCTTCATTTCTTCTCACATTGTTTGACAGCGGCGTCATAAAACAGACGAGTGACGATTTGGTGACAGGGTCGTGTGCGGAGTGAAGGTCCATCCATCACAAATTGTCGAAAATGTCAGTGGCTGCTGTGACAGTAAGAACGTGGGATGCGTTAGGATCGTGTTGCAGTGCAGCCGAGATCATGTTGATCATTGTCCACCTCCATATACACCTCCGACGGGTTAGTAATGGGACCATTTACTGCAGAAGATGCACTTTGCAAAAATCATAGGAGATAAGTTTTCAGTTGTATTTTGGGTTCATTTATGGTGATATGCAATAAATGGAAATTTTGAATAGTCGTTGACCAGTCTACCGGCTCCATTTACCGATTTATCAAATAAAAGTCAACCTTTCCATTAAAGGACAGAAAAGAATCATTACTCTGAGAAAATAGTATTATTGTTAACAAGAAGACATCATTTCTAAGGGGTTTTATTTTGTTGTAGACACTCAAAACCTATTTTCTAAATGTTTTTCTGGATTCTGCTGTCATTGTTGCACCACCTTGTTACTGATTCATGGTCAAGTTGATCATCAGAAGACTGGATGAAACAGGAGATACATTTTCAGTTGTATTTTGGGTTCATTTATGGTGATATGCAGCAAGTATTAACATAAATAAATCGAAATTTTGAATAGTCGTTGACCAGTCTACCGGCTCAATTTACCGATTTATCAAATAAAAGTCAACCTTTCCATTAGAGAACAGAAAATAATCATTACTCTGAGTAACCTCACAGATTCTGGTTTTGCCCAATAAACACATATAATTGTGAACTTTTTACCTGCTTTGAACGATCATGTCAGCATTGACATTGTTAGTTCATTTGACAACACAAAACGTCTTTCATTGTAAGCTGTTATAAGTGACACATTAGTACGCAATACTGCAATTTATGTTTTTTTTATTTGACATTTATCACAATCCAGCACAAATTCATTCATAATTACGTCATTCAATTTACTTCAATCCATCCATTTTGTTTATGACGATTTCATCTTGTTGGGTTCATCTATTTAGAAGTTGTTACACCTCACAGGAACGTGCGAGAAATGAAAAACCAACTATGTCTACAGTTAATTCTGTATCGTAAGTTAGTTTCACACACATTTTTTAGACTATGGGGGGAAACCGGAGCTCCCGGAAAAATCCCACGCAGACCTGGCCAGAAAACCCAAACTGCAGCGTTAACTACCACACCACGAAACTGATCAGATGTGGGTTCACTTCAGATCAGTTTGGAGATGTTTTTGTTTGGTTTCATTCTTTATCGATCCCAACAACTACGATAAACCCGAACCCCAGCAGCCCTGAACAAGATGAAGTAGTTTTAGAAAATGGATGGATTTTATGTTTAAAATTGACATTCACTGAAGAAAATATTCTTTTCTCTGATGTTGGTGATCTCAGGAGCTCTGGGATGTGTTCTTTTTCTTCCATTTTTCAGGTTTTCTCAAACCCAGGAAGTGACGTGCTTTCTTCCAGATTGAAGGATTCTTGGTGCTGGTCTGTGGGACGGTGTCGTCTGAGCCTTCAGTCACGTCCATTGGCTCCAGTTCGTCATTGGGTTCTTGAGACAACTGAGGGACGATCAAGGGCTCCGGTTCATTATTTCTTGTCTGTGGGACGTTTTCTTCAGACAGCTGAATCTTCTTCATGGGTTCAGGGAAGAACGTTGGCATGAACACTTGTTCCTGGTTGGGCTCCTCATATCTGGTTCTTTTTCTTTTTGGAGGACCAAACTCATCTCTGTCCTTAAGTTCTGCGGAGAGCTGGTCATTAGTGGAGATTTGTCTCTTGAGTCGATTCTTTAGACCCTGCACGTCTGTCTGAAAAACTCTCTCTTTGTCAGCGGCAGATTGTCTTACAAATGCCATTTCCTGATCCAATGCTTGGCGGAGTGATTGTTGGTCTGCTTTCATTCTGTTAAATTGCTCCACATCCATCTTCACAGTTTGGGCGTGAGCCTGAACTTCTCTGTCTAGCCGCTGCTGATAAGAGTCGGCCTGTAATCTGAATGCAACAACATCAGTTTCGTACTTCGAGCTCAGGTGTCCATATAAAAGCTTCATCTGTTCCAGCTCTTCCTTCAGGCGCATCTGTGTGCTTTTTGAGGTGTTCTGCAGGGTGGTGATCTCTTGCTTCATCTGTAGATGGATGGTGTGGTTCTCTGCTCTCAGGTTGCTTATAAACTGCTGGTTTTTGGAGGTTTGGTCTGCATGAGACCTCTTTTTTCGTTCCAGTTCTTTGTTAAGTGTCTCGGCCTTCTGGCTGACAGCAGAGACGTCAGTTTCATATTTAACGTTGAGTTCCTCATATGAACTCCTGGCTCTGTCCAGTTCTTCTTGTAAAGTGATGCCTTTCTGTTGAACAGTCTGGAGCTCACTGGAAAACTTTTGCTGGTTGACAATCTGTGCTACTTTTAGAAGCTCATAGTCTTTTTGCAGATCCTTTTTCTTCTTCTGCCTCGTGGTGCTTTCAACCCGGGAGGACACTTCAGCGACGCTGAGAGTCTGTGCATCAGCGAACTTCTGCAGTCTCTCTATTTGCCTCTTGGTTTCTTTACCCTTGTTGATGTGCATCTCTTTCAGGGATTTCTGTCTGGTCCACTCGGCCTTCGTTCGCTCCAAATCAGAGTGTAGTTGGTTTGCTCTGAGCATTTCCTGTTGGTGTCTCGATCTCTCTGCGTTTAGCACAAATTTTAATCTGTTAATTTCTTCGTGGAGCATTTGACTGTTGTCCTCCATCCTGTTTTGGCAATTTCCTTCATTCCACACTTGCCTCCTGTACGGGAATCTTCCTGGTTGACGGTTCATTTTCATATAATTTTACAGTAAATTGTTTTATGTTTGAATAAATGTGTTTTGCACCTGTCTCCTTCTTTTCTTTTCCTCACCAAGTTGATAGATGCGCCTCTTCTGAATGACTAGAATCGACTAACTGAACTGATGGAATGTTCTCCTGATGTAGTCCTCTCAGGTTGTCATGGACACGCCTATGATGATGATGATGTCAGAGTTCCAAATCTCTGCCCCATTATTTACTTTACATGTCTGTTTACATTTGAAATGACTTTCTATGATCCCTATAAAAAATGATATTTTCATGCTGCATTGTGTTTTGAGAAGGCATCGCCTTACTGGATTGACTCTGGAGGCCACATCCTTCACAGGAGATATATTTATACCAGCTTACAGTTAAACATCAGACTTTTTCAGAGTGACAATAATGGTGTCGCTTTGTTTTTTTTTTCCCTTTCTTTTAATTCAGATATTTTCACAGAGTTGATGCACATTATTCAGATGTACCAGCCTTAAGGATAGTTTTCAACTACTATCATCTGGTTAGAAAATAGTATTATTGTTAACAAGAAGACATCATTTCTAAGGGGTTTTATTTTGTTGTAGACACTCAAAACCTATTTTCTAAATGATTTTCTGGATTCTGCTGTCATTGTTGCACCACCTTGTTACTGATTCATGGTCAAGTTGATCATCAGAAGACTGGATGAAACGCAGGAGATACGTTTTCAGTTGTATTTTGGGTTAATTTATGGTGATATGCAGCAAGTATTAATATAAATCAATGGAAATTTTGAATAGTCGTTGACCAGTCTCCCGGCTCCATTTACCGATTTATCAAATAAAAGTCAACCTTTCCATTAGAGAACAGAAAATAATCATTACTCTGAGTAACCTCACAGATTCTGGTTTTGCTCCATAAACACATATAATTAACTTTTTACCTGCTTTGAACGATCATGTCAGCATTGACATTGTTAGTTCATTTGACAACACAAAACGTCTTTCATTGTAAGCTGTTATAAATGACACATTAGTACGCAATACTGCAATTTATGTTTTTTTTATTTGACATTTATCACAATCCAGCACAAATTCATTCATAATTACGTCATTCAATTTACTTCAGTCCATCCATTTTGTTTATGACGATTTCATCTTGTTGGGTTCATCTATTTAGAAGTTGTTACACGTCACAGGAACGTGCGAAAAATGAAAAACCAACTATGTCTACAGTTAATTCTGTATCGTAAGTTAGTTTCACACACATTTTTTAGACTATGTGGGGAAACCGGAGCTCCCGAAGAAAACCCACGCAGACCTGGCCAGAAAACCCAAACTGCAGCGTTAACTACCACACCACGAAACTGATCAGATGTGGGTTCACTTCAGATCAGTTTGGAGATGTTTTTGTTTGGTTTCATTCTTTAGCGATCCCAACAACTACGATAAACCCGAACCCCAGCAGCCCTGAACAAGATGAAGTAGTTTTAGAAAATGGATGGATTTTATGTTTGAAATTGACATTCACTAAAGAAAATATTCTTTTCTCTGATGTTGGTAATCTCAGGAGCTCTGGGAAGTGTTCTTTTTCTTCCATTTTTCAGGTTTTCTCAAACCCAGGAAGTGACGTGCTTTCTTCCAGATTGAAGGATTCTTGGTGCTGGTCTGTGGGACGGTGTCGTCTGAGCCTTCAGTCACGTCCATTGGCTCCAGTTCGTCATTGGGTTCTTGAGACAACTGAGGGACGATCAAGGGCTCCGGTTCATTATTTCTTGTCTGTGGGACGTTTTCTTCAGACAGCTGAATCTTCTTCATGGGTTCAGGGAAGAACGTTGGCATGAACACTTGTTCCTGGTTGGGCTCCTCATATCTGGTTCTTTTTCTTTTTGGAGGACCAAACTCATCTCTGTCCTTAAGTTCTGCGGAGAGCTGGTCATTAGTGGAGATTTGTCTCTTGAGTCGATTCTTTAGACCCTGCACGTCTGTCTGAAAAACTCTCTCTTTGTCAGCGGCAGATTGTCTTACAAATGCCATTTCCTGATCCAATGCTTGGCGGAGTGATTGTTGGTCTGCTTTCATTCTGTTAAATTGCTCCACATCCATCTTCACAGTTTGGGCGTGAGCCTGAACTTCTCTGTCTAGCCGCTGCTGATAAGAGTCGGCCTGTAATCTGAATGCAACAACATCAGTTTCGTACTTCGAGCTCAGGTGTCCATATAAAAGCTTCATCTGTTCCAGCTCTTCCTTCAGGCGCATCTGTGTGCTTTTTGAGGTGTTCTGCAGGGTGGTGATCTCTTGCTCCATCTGTAGACGGATGGTGTCGTTCTCTGCTCTCAGGTTGCTTATAAACTGCTGGTTTTTGGAGGTTTGGTCTGCATGAGACCTCTTTTTTCGTTCCAGTTCTTTGTTAAGTGTCTCGGCCTTCTGGCTGACAGCAGAGACGTCAGTTTCATATTTAACGTTGAGTTCCTCATATGAACTCCTGGCTCTGTCCAGTTCTTCTTGTAAAGTGATGCCTTTCTGTTGAACAGTCTGGAGCTCACTGGAAAACTTTTGCTGGTTGACAATCTGTGCTACTTTTAGAAGCTCATAGTCTTTTTGCAGATCCTTTTTCTTCTTCTGCCTCGTGGTGCTTTCAACCCGGGAGGACACTTCAGCGACGCTGAGAGTCTGTGCATCAGCGAACTTCTGCAGTCTCTCTATTTGCCTCTTGGTTTCTTTACCCTTGTTGATGTGCATCTCTTTCAGGGATTTCTGTCTGGTCCACTCGGCCTTCGTTAGCTCCAAATCAGAGTGTAGATGGTTTGCTCTGAGCATTTCCTGTTGGTGTCTCGATCTCTCTGCGTTTAGCACAAATTTTAATCTGTTAATTTCTTCGTGGAGCATTTGACTGTTGTCATCCATCCTGTTTTGGCAATTTCCTTCATTCCACACTTGCCTCCTGTACGGGAATCTTGCTGGTTGACGGTTCATTTTCATATAATTTTACAGTAAATTGTTTTATGTTTGAATAAATGTGTTTTGCAGCTGTCTCCTTCTTTTCTTTTCCTCACCAAGTTGATAGATGCGCCTCTTCTGAATGACTAGAATCGACTAACTGAACTGATGGAATGTTCTCCTGATGTAGTCCTCTCAGGTTGTCATGGACACGCCTATGATGATGATGATGTCAGAGTTCCAAATCTCTGCCCCATTATTTACTTTACATGTCTGTTTACATTTGAAATGACTTTCTATGATCCCTATAGAAAATGATATTTTCATGCTGCATTGTGTTTTGAGAAGGCATCGCCTTACTGGATTGACTCTGGAGGCCACATCCTTCACAGGAGATATATTTATACCAGCTTACAGTTAAACATCAGACTTTTTCAGAGTGACAATAATGGTGTCGCTTTGTTTTTTTTTTCCCCTTTCTTTTAATTCAGATATTTTCACAGAGTTGATGCACATTATTCAGATGTACCAGCCTTAAGGATAGTTTTCAACTACTATCATCTGGTTAGAAAATAGTATTATTGTTAACAAGAAGACATCATTTCTAAGGGGTTTTATTTTGTTGTAGACACTCAAAACCTATTTTCTAAATGATTTTCTGGATTCTGCTGTCATTGTTGCACCACCTTGTTACTGATTCATGGTCAAGTTGATCATCAGAAGACTGGATGAAACGCAGGAGATACGTTTTCAGTTGTATTTTGGGTTAATTTATGGTGATATGCAGCAAGTATTAACATAAATAAATGGAAATTTTGAATAGTCGTTGACCAGTCTCCCGGCTCCATTTACCGATTTATCAAATAAAAGTCAACCTTTCCATTAGAGAACAGAAAATAATCATTACTCTGAGTAACCTCACAGATTCTGGTTTTGCCCAATAAACACATATAATTGTGAACTTTTTACCTGCTTTGAACGATCATGTCAGCATTGACATTGTTAGTTCATTTGACAACACAAAACGTCTTTCATTGTAAGCTGTTATAAATGACACATTAGTACGCAATACTGCAATTTATGTTTTTTTTATTTGACATTTATCACAATCCAGCACAAATTCATTCATAATTACGTCATTCAATTTACTTCAGTCCATCCATTTTGTTTATGACGATTTCATCTTGTTGGGTTCATCTATTTAGAAGTTGTTACACGTCACAGGAACGTGCGAAAAATGAAAAACCAACTATGTCTACAGTTAATTCTGTATCGTAAGTTAGTTTCACACACATTTTTTAGACTATGGGGGGAAACCGGAGCTCCCGGAGAAAACCCACGCAGACCTGGCCAGAAAACCCAAACTGCCGCGTTAACTACCACACCACGAAACTGATCAGATGTGGGTTCACTTCAGATCAGTTTGGAGATGTTTTTGTTTGGTTTCATTCTTTATCGATCCCAACAACTACGATAAACCCGAACCCCAGCAGCCCTGAACAAGATGAAGTAGTTTTAGAAAATGGATGGATTTTATGTTTGAAATTGACATTCACTAAAGAAAATATTCTTTTCTCTGAGGTCGGTGATCTCAGGAGCTCTGGGATGTGTTCTTTTTCTTCCATTTTTCAGGTTTTTTCAAACCCAGGAAGTGACGTGCTTTCTTCCAGATTGAAGGATTCTTGGTGCTGGTCTGTGGGACGGTGTCGTCTGAGCCTTCAGTCACGTCCATTGGCTCCAGTTTGTCATTGGGTTCTTGAGACAACTGAGGGACGATCAAGGGCTCTGGTTCATTATTTCTTGTCTGTGGGACGTTTTCTTCAGACAGCTGAATCTTCTTCATGGGTTCAGGGAAGAACGTTGGCATAAACACTTGTTCCTGGTTGGGCTCCTCATATCTGGTTCTTTTTCTTTTTGGAGGACCAAACTCATCTCTGTCCTTAAGTTCTGCGGAGAGCTGGTCATTAGTGGAGATTTGTCTCTTGAGTCGATTCTTTAGACCCTGCACGTCTGTCTGAAAAACTCTCTCTTTGTCAGCGGCAGATTGTCTTACAAATGCCATTTCCTGATCCAATGCTTGGCGGAGTGATTGTTGGTCTGCTTTCATTCTGTTAAATTGCTCCACATCCATCTTCACAGTTTGGGCGTGAGCCTGAACTTCTCTGTCTAGCCGCTGCTGATAAGAGTCGGCCTGTAATCTGAATGCAACAACATCAGTTTCGTACTTCGAGCTCAGGTGTCCATATAAAAGCTTCATCTGTCCCAGCTCTTCCTTCAGGCGCATCTGTGTGCTTTTTGAGGTGTTCTGCAGGGTGGTGATCTCTTGCTCCATCTGTAGACGGATGGTGTGGTTCTCTGCTCTCAGGTTGCTTATAAACTGCTGGTTTTTGGAGGTTTGGTCTGCATGAGACCTCTTTTTTCGTTCCAGTTCTTTGTTAAGTGTCTCGGCCTTCTGGCTGACAGCAGAGACGTCAGTTTCATATTTAACGTTGAGTTCCTCATATGAACTCCTGGCTCTGTCCAGTTCTTCTTGTAAAGTGATGCCTTTCTGTTGAACAGTCTGGAGCTCACTGGAAAACTTTTGCTGGTTGACAATCTGTGCTACTTTTAGAAGCTCGTAGTCTTTTTGCAGGTCCTTTTTCTTCTTCTGCCTCGTGGTGCTTTCAACCCGGGAGGACACTTCAGCGACGCTGAGAGTCTGTGCATCAGCGAACTTCTGCAGTCTCTCTATTTGCCTCTTGGTTTCTTTACCCTTGTTGATGTGCATCTCGTTCAGGGATTTCTGTCTGGTCCACTCGGCCTTCGTTTGCTCCAAATCAGAGTGTAGTTGGTTTGCTCTGAGCATTTCCTGTTGGTGTCTCGATCTCTCTGCGTTTAGCACAAATTGTAATCTGTTAATTTCTTCGTGGAGCATTTGACTGTTGTCCTCCATCCTGTTTTGGCAATTTCCTTCATTCCACACTTGCCTCCTGTACGGGAATCTTGCTGGTTGACGGTTCATTTTCATATAATTTCACAGTAAATTGTTTTATGTTTGAATAAATGTGTTTTGCAGCTGTCTCCTTCTTTTCTTTTCCTCACCAAGTTGATAGATGCGCCTCTTCTGAATGACTAGAATCGACTAACTGAACTGATGGAATGTTCTCCTGATGTAGTCCTCTCAGGTTGTCATGGACACGCCTATGATGATGATGATGTCAGAGTTCCAAATCTCTGCCCCATTATTTACTTTACATGTCTGTTTACATTTGAAATGACTTTCTATGATCCCTATAAAAAATGATATTTTCATGCTGCATTGTGTTTTGAGAAGGCATCGCCTTACTGGATTGACTCTGGAGGCCACATCCTTCACAGGAGATATATTTATACCAGCTTACAGTTAAACATCAGACTTTTTCAGAGTGACAATAATGGTGTCGCTTTGTTTTTTTTTTCCCTTTCTTTTAATTCAGATATTTTCACAGAGTCGATGCACATTATTCAGATGTACCAGCATTAAGGATAGTTTTCAACTATTATCATCTGGTTAGAAAATAGTATTATTGTTAACAAGAAGACATCATTTCTAAGGGGTTTTATTTTGTTGTAGACACTCAAAACCTATTTTCTAAATGATTTTCTGGATTCTGCTGTCATTGTTGCAACACCTTGTTACTGATTCATGGTCAAGTTGATCATCAGAAGACTGGATGAAACACAGGAGATACGTTTTCAGTTGTATTTTGGGTTAATTTATGGTGATATGCAGCAAGAATTAATATAAATCAATGGAAATTTTGAATAGTCGTTGACCAGTCTACCGGCTCCATTTACCGATTTATCAAATAAAAGTCAACCTTTCCATTAGAGGACAGAAAATAATCATTACTCTGAGTAACCTCACAGATTCTGGTTTTGCTCCATAAACACATATAATTAACTTTTTACCTGCTTTGAACGATCATGTCAGCATTGACATTGTTAGTTCATTTGACAACACAAAACGTCTTTCATTGTAAGCTGTTATAAATGACACATTAGTACGCAATACTGCAATTTATGTTTTTTTTATTTGACATTTATCACAATCCAGCACAAATTCATTCATAATTACGTCATTCAATTTACTTCAATCCATCCATTTTGTTTATGACGATTTCATCTTGTTGGGTTCATCTATTTAGAAGTTGTTACACCTCACAGGAACGTGCGAAAAATGAAAAACCAACTATGTCTACAGTTAATTCTGTATCGTAAGTTAGTTTCACACACATTTTTAGACTATGGGGGGAAACCGGAGCTCCCGGAGAAAACCCACGCAGACCTGGCCAGAAAACCCAAACTGCAGCGTTAACTACCACACCACGAAACTGATCAGAGGTGGGTTCACTTCAGATCAGTTTGGAGATGTTTTTGTTTGGTTTCATTCTTTATCGATCCCAACAACTACGATAAACCCGAACCCCAGCAGCCCTGAACAAGATGAAGTAGTTTTAGAAAATGGATGGATTTTATGTTTGAAATTGACATTCACTAAAGAAAATATTCTTTTCTCTGAGGTCGGTGCTCTCAGGAGCTCTGGGAAGTGTTCTTTTTCTTCCATTTTTCAGGTTTTCTCAAACCCAGGAAGTGACGTGCTTTCTTCCAGATTGAAGGATTCTTGGTGCTGGTCTGTGGGACGGTGTCGTCTGAGCCTTCAGTCACGTCCATTGGCTCCAGTTCGTCATTGGGTTCTTGAGACAACTGAGGGACGATCAAGGGCTCTGGTTCATTATTTCTTGTCTGTGGGACGTTTTCTTCAGACAGCTGAATCTTCTTCATGGGTTCAGGGAAGAACGTTGGCATGAACACTTGTTCCTGGTTGGGCTCCTCATATCTGGTTCTTTTTCTTTTTGGAGGACCAAACTCATCTCTGTCCTTAAGTTCTGCGGAGAGCTGGTCATTAGTGGAGATTTGTCTCTTGAGTCGATTCTTTAGACCCTGCACGTCTGTCTGAAAAACTCTCTCTTTGTCAGCGGCAGATTGTCTTACAAATGCCATTTCCTGATCCAATGCTTGGCGGAGTGATTGTTGGTCTGCTTTCATTCTGTTAAATTGCTCCACATCCATCTTCACAGTTTGGGTGTGAGCCTGAACTTCTCTGTCTAGCCGCTGCTGATAAGAGTCGGCCTGTAATCTGTATGCAACAACATCAGTTTCGTACTTCGAGCTCAGGTGTCCATATAAAAGCTTCATCTGTTCCAGCTCTTCCTTCAGGCGCATCTGTGTGCTTTTTGAGGTGTTCTGCAGGGTGGTGATCTCTTGCTCCATCTGTAGACGGATGGTGTGGTTCTCTGCTCTCAGGTTGCTTATAAACTGCTGGTTTTTGGAGGTTTGGTCTGCATGAGACCTCTTTTTTCGTTCCAGTTCTTTGTTAAGTGTCTCGGCCTTCTGGCTGACAGCAGAGACGTCAGTTTCATATTTAACGTTGAGTTCCTCATATGAACTCCTGGCTCTGTCCAGTTCTTCTTGTAAAGTGATGCCTTTCTGTTGAACAGTCTGGAGCTCACTGGAAAACTTTTGCTGGTTGACAATCTGTGCTACTTTTAGAAGCTCATAGTCTTTTTGCAGATCCTTTTTCTTCTTCTGCCTCGTGGTGCTTGCAACCCGGGAGGACACTTCAGCGACGCTGAGAGTCTGTGCATCAGCGAACTTCTGCAGTCTCTCTATTTGCCTCTTGGTTTCTTTACCCTTGTTGATGTGCATCTCTTTCAGGGATTTCTGTCTGGTCCACTCGGCCTTCGTTAGCTCCAAATCAGAGTGTAGTTGGTTTGCTCTGAGCATTTCCTGTTGGTGTCTCGATCTCTCTGCGTTTAGCACAAATTTTAATCTGTTAATTTCTTCGTGGAGCATTTGACTGTTGTCCTCCATCCTGTTTTGGCAATTTCCTTCATTCCACACTTGCCTCCTGTACGGGAATCTTGCTGGTTGACGGTTCATTTTCATATAATTTCACAGTAAATTGTTTTATGTTTGAATAAATGTGTTTTGCAGCTGTCTCCTTCTTTTCTTTTCCTCACCAAGTTGATAGATGCGCCTCTTCTGAATGACTAGAATCGACTAACTGAACTGATGGAATGTTCTCCTGATGTAGTCCTCTCAGGTTGTCATGGACACGCCTATGATGATGATGATGTCAGAGTTCCAAATCTCTGCCCCATTATTTACTTTACATGTCTGTTTACATTCGAAATTACTTTCTATGATCCCTATAAAAAATTATATTTTCATGCTGCATTGTGTTTTGAGAAGGCATCGCCTTACTGGAAGGATACACTTTCTGTTGCGTTGGTAGTTTTGACAACGGTGAGATCTCTGTATCATGTAGGAATTTTTTAAAATCCAGTCATAACAGAGGAACTATGAAATGCATTGTTGTTAAAATAAGCATGATTTGGAAAAATGTGGAAGAAAATATAATTGTAAGAAAAAGTAAAATTAGCCCCAATTAGCAGATGAAGCAGTCAATAAATAAATATTCAAATATATTTTTTTGTATTTCCATGAGTTTCCTAAGAATTCTTTCAGTTCTCACAGTGAATCATAGGCTAATTAAAAATTTGGAGCTTATTCTCAGTTATTAGTGCATAGTTTGATAAGTGTTTGGAAGTGTGGTCCAATATTTTTATATTTTAAATACTAAAAAGCAGCACTTACAAGGAGCAAACGATTACTTTTTTGGTTTGTTTGTTTTAACATCAAAGTTTTCCCATCATTTGAAGGAATATCTGATTCATATTAGGAATGTTAAATAGCTGTGCAGTTACAGAGACAGAGAAGGAATCTGGGAAAACATATGCTTATGTCAGATCTCTTTGTTTTGAACCTCAGTTCGAGTGCCGATATGTTAATTAGTCGCTGAAACACAACACACAATTCCACTGTCCACAATTTCACCTTGAAATTTTTGTCATGTTATCTTTACAGCTTTAACCTACTCTGGAATAGTATCACTGACGGTTATGTAAAATCGCCTGTCTTATACTCCTGCTTTTGTCTTAACTAAATATTAACTAAATACCAGGGAAGTTTAGTGACCCCTGGACCCTGCAGTAAAATGAGCAATGAAATGTCAGTTACATCAAATTTGCAGACGTGTATGAGAGTAAATGTAAAAAAAAAAAAAAATAAGAAAATTGTAATTAAATGGGACCATGTTTACAAATCACATCTTGGATAGACAGACTATCTTAAAAATTGAATATGAAGCATGCAGAACGTCAAGGGTCAGAAGTTTGGCATGAAACACATCAACAACAGGTGTTGAATTGCAGCTGGTATTTTCTTCATCTGTCATAAACAATAACCATCCCAACACGAAAGTCGTTTCATAGCATCTCCCAAGAGAGTTTAGCTGCGTTTTCTGCAAATACACACCACTAACTTGCTGTCCACTTTCAGTTTGCCAACTGCTTCAGCAGGGAAAATAACATTTGCAAATGTTTAGGATGCATATGGCTCTTCTATTTTGGAACATAATTATAAAATGAGATGATTTCTTTAGACCTGCACACTTGTAAACAAAACAACTAAGGAAGTAGAAGCCTCATCTATCAATGGACAAACTTCCCAAACTTGTTGGCCCACCTGAGCAACCAAACAAGCACCTGTCAGGACCCAGGACAGATGTTGGGGAGTTGAAGATGCCATCACCCACCTGCTCCAACACAGGTGTGAAATCCCAGAAAAACAAACGTGGACGCCTCCATAACTGCCTGCATTATTGACTACCTGACAGACAGACACCAATTTGTGAGAGTGAAGTGTTGTGCGACAGGCAGCTTGTCAGCAGCACAGGACCACTGAAAGGGACTGTACTTTCACAGTGTGTCCTCACTCTTCCACTCTGTACACATGTTTGCACCAAGATGATGCATATCTTCTATAAGTCTGTGGTGGATGATCAAAATATTTCTGCGGTTGTCTGTTGGGCAGCTGCATCAGAGTCAGTGACTAAAAGAAACATTAAAAAAAAAAAAAAAAAGAAAAGCTGATCTAGAGGGAGTTGGGATTTGCTCTGGAGTTCCTTGATCCACAAGCTTTGCAACATCATAGACAACATTGTGCATCATCTACTCATCTCATAGATAAAACACCTCCATTCAAATGCTTTTCAAACCCCGCTTCTTTCAGAAATTGTAAGAGGTGCTCACATTTACTCTGAAATTCAAACATTCTCTTTTCTATTGCACAATATTGTTCTTATGATCACACACATATATGCCACAATAACCAAATTTAACACCCTGACCAGACATTTAGGCGATCCCGACTTTGCTCCATGCAACTAGAAGATTTAAAACAAGTGCAAGAATGACATTTCACTGATATATGATAAGCTTTAAGCAGACACAGAGAAGCAGAAGTCTGATAGGACGGAACCATAAATACTGCCCGAGGAAAACTCTTGGCTAAATGTTGCATCATGCCATCAAGTCAGCAGGGGACAGAATGAAAACACATCGGCATGTGTCCCAAAAGAAAAAAAACTATCGGAGAGGTAGATGAAAAATACTGAAGGGAGATGAAGATGAAAATCTGTATGGTAATCAAACTGTGTGGTGTGTTTTGTTGAGTTTGGCTTTATTGTTCCCAGTTTCTTGAAATTATTGTTTTCTTCATCTCCGCTGTTGTGCACGTTTCACGCTTTTGTTAATCCGCTCAGCCCCCAATGGCCTTGGTGGGAAAAACTCAAATCACGACTGCAAGCCAGACACAGTCAAAGGCATTCTTTTCATTCTGTTTTATTTTATTTTTTTCCTGCTTTTCCTTCCTCCTGTCCTTTCAGTCTCTGGGATCATGTGTCTTTTGTACCCACGTTTGCCCATGAGTGCCTCAAATATTGATGTAGGCGTTCCTCGGCGTGCTCCTGTTTAGTCATAATAACAAATGTCAATAGAGGTTTGAAAAGAAAATAGCTTTTGACTGTTATCTGGATTGTGAAAGGGAATGTTTATGGCGAGGTGGCAAACATAAATACATGCATGACGTGGCCGTTGAACAGAAGACGGAGAGAGAGTCTTAGCCTTGCTGTGAACAGGGGACATGGTTGTATAACTGTCTGCATTGTCCATTTACTTTGGAGGAGGAGGTCGTGGAAGCAGGCACCCTTGCAATATTTTACCTGTTCAGCTTTTTTGTCCTTTTAGAGAACAACCCTGCATCTAAATGCAGATATTCTGCTGTGCCAAAATGACATGAATATGCTTAAGTAAGAATCTTCTGCAAAGCCCCATGTTCAGGTTTAAGGCCACAACTACGTCCCATCGTTTTGGGCAATGTCCCTTAGTTCTTCAAACTCTGTTTTTCTCTGCATAACAGCTATCGACGCTGGCATTTCTGTGTTTTGTAACAGAACCTGGCTGCTGACATTAGTCGCAAACTTGACTATCAGTTACGGCAGTGAGAAAAATGTTTCAATGAGAGGTTTTGGAGTAGGTTGTGTTTGGGTCTCTATGTGGTATACAGCACAAAACATCTCTGAGTTTACAGCTTCTTAATGTATTTTCCACAAAAAGGCATCATTTGGGTGCACTCTATGACTTCGCTAAAAATTGTGTGCCTGATTCACAACTTCTCAATTGCAGAATTGAGCCATCTGAGCTGAATGAAACCTTTCTCTTCATTTCACTACCTCCAACTGCTCTTTCACCGTTTTCCCTCTGAACTGCGCATTCACGGCGATACATTTGCACCAAGTAGCTGGTCTTTGGTTTCAAATCACACCAGCACACAACGTTCTCTCTCATGGTGACAGAAAATCCATCACTTTTAGACATAAAAGCTTGATTTATTTTAAAATTTCTTCTTGTAAACCTACTTCTGCTGCTGACAACCATCCATCTTAGACCTTGTAGAGGAAATTAAAATCAAAGGAAGCAAAAAAAAACAAGAACTAATTTGATATAAGCATTGCTAAATCATGTGAATAAACATGAACCAATCTAAGATCAGATTGAATGTGCTATACCTCGTAAACTAATGGGATTACATTCTTTTTGTGCAAATGGGTCTCCTTTTTATTCACAAGCTGGTGACAATTAGCTCACAGAATTAACCAAGGCCCTCACAGAGCCACTCATGGATTCATTCAGCCATCTATTCAATCACACAGCTTGAATAACTCAAAGGTGGAGGCTGTTAAGTCAACATTTAGCTGCAAAGGTGATGGAACCTAAGCAGAGTTGTTTTTGGCTGCACGGATCCTGTTGTGGTTCAAATAGTGACTTTCAGCTCCCTTTTTGGGGAGTGCCCCCTACGGGTCGGGGATCAGATACTGTCCCGAGTGGAGGGGTATCTCAGGGACTTGATCACGAGTGACGGAAGAATGGAGGATGCGATTGGTGCGGTGTCTGCAGTGATGCAGGTTTTGCAACGATCTTTTGTGGTGAAGAAGGAGTTGAGCCAAAAGGCAAAGCTCTTGGAAAATGGAAATACTGAACACAAGCTGACCTTTCCTTTATCTCAGAACATGTGACAACGTGTTTGGCACAAACAATTATGTCAGGCGCTAATGAGAAAGTCACAATTGCAAAATTTGCACAATGACATAAAAGAGCCATGAAGTGTGTATGCTACAGGAAAAAGGTCAGAGTTGAGGGACGGGTCGTAAAACATTTGCATCTAAACTCAGAAAACAGCTGTTCATTATTTGTTCCACCAAATAAAGTAGATGGTGCTGACGAGGAAATGTGGCGACAGAGTTACACAAACAAATATTCATCGATGGGGAGGAGGTCAACGTAGATGAACAAAACATCTGACTTTTCCTGCTTTGAATTAAACATCAGCCATGGGTTTTACTTTCTGAGCACGGCGAAGCAAGTATAAACCTTTTAACCCAAATCCAACCAAATTCTATTTACGTCTTATAAAAACCATTAACCATGGCGGCGTTGGACCGTAAAAGGTGAGATATTTATCTGTTCCAGGAAATTTGCCAGCGACTCCCTTAGAGCGAGCTTGAAGCAACAAGACGCCCAAGTCGAGGTTTTTCTTTAAGTTGCACCATGAGAAGGGAAGAACAAAATAATAACACAGTTTGAAATATTTCTATAAGTTACTAGCAGTAAGCAAATAAAACATCAGATAAAAAAACAATCATGTGGGCCTGCATGGCTGACCTTTTTGAGGTTTTCCAGCATTTGCTTAGAGTCCCACCACTGTGTATCAGTTCAGTTGAGGTCTTGACTTTGATTAGGCCTTTCCTAAACTTTGATTGTTTTCATGTTTCACCCATTCTGATGTAGATGTGCTGTCGTGCTGCAGATCATTGTTTTGGTGCATGACTCATTTTCAGCTGAGCTTCAGCTGTCAGATGGACGCCTCGGGTTTGCCTCCAGAGTACTTTGGTATGCAGAGGAGTTCATGGTTGAATGACTGCACGGTGCTGTGCTTGACAGTGGGTATGAGGTGTTTCTGCTGACAGTCTGTATTTCATTTTTTGCCAAACATAGCACTGGGCAGTAAGGCCAAACAGCTCAATTTTGGTCTAATCCCTTCACGGAAGAAGTCTTGTGGTTTTCTTCAGACGTAGCCTTGTGAACCTGCTCTTTTTTCCTTTTTTTTTCTCCTGTAAACCCTTTCAAACAAACCATACTGCTTCAATTATGTTCTGATTGTGCTCATTTGGACTTTAACATGATTTGTAATTTTTTTTTTGTAAAAAAAAAAAAAAAAAAAAAAAAATCACAATACAAAAAGATTATTTGTTATTGTCTTCCAGAGCTTGTATTTAACTAATACACACATTTTGTTCGTAATTCTTTATTTATATATATATATATATATATATATGTATGTGTGTGTGTGTGTGTGTGTGTGTTATATGTTTTCAAAATACGTAAGATGACATTTATTTATGTACCTAAAATTATACCCACAGGCAACTGATGTAGTATAAAAAAAGATAAGTACATCAAAAGTGTTTTACAAGTACTTGAAGTAAAAAGAACAAAAGAAGCAATTTAAAATCAAAGATCTTCATCCTGCCACCGAATGATCTGAAACTCTCAATTTTGAATCTGTTATTTAAGAGTCAATCAAGAAAAAGAAAGAACTAGAACAGGAATCTTCTCTATTTTCTTAAAACACACACTTGTTAAAGTAATTAGTCAACCATTCATGTTTTAAATACACATTTCTCTTATAATTCGGTTTTGAAAAAAACTTTGCTCTCTGACAGGGATCATGAGACCTCTCAAAGTTTCAGTGGGGGACCAGGAGCATCATGCAGATAGTCATAAAGCAATTTCATCATTGGTTATTAATTGGGAAATAGGAATATATATTAGTGAATTGGATTGCAAAGTACTTAATAAATATATAATAGGTAGAGAGATGGGACCATGACTGTTCTGTTCTGAAAGGACCTCCGGGTAACATATTGCCGTTTTAATGTACTTAACTGAAAAAAACTAATCATCTAAATCCCTGAAAAGCTGCAGATAAGTTTTGACTTCCCAAACCTTCAGACCCTCATCGAGAACCGGGATCATATCCTGAAAAGGTTAAAGAATAAACAAAACATATAATTTTGTTCATGAGAAGCGGCTCTTTGCAAACTTCACCAAACGTTTCTTCCAAGAATTTCAAAGACGTTTAATTTCAAATGGACACAGTCAGTTATCATCAGTTATTAATTGGGAAATAAAAATGTATTTTACTAAATTAGACTGCAAATTAGTTACTTTTGGGCCTTGAGCAAAGAAAAGCAGGTTGAACGCTACAAATCAGCTCTCCAAACAACCAGAAAGCTTTGCGGTATTCAAAGAGCCGATTTGCATTGTTTAACCTGTTTTTATTTGCTCAAGGCCCAAAGTGCTACGGAAAACGAAAAGGAGACGCTAAATGGAGACGGTGAAAGAGTTAGAAAACGCAATTTCAAAAAGGATTTTAAAATCAGGCAGGAAAAGAAAAGAAACATGAAAATCAGAATAACCTTTTTAAATGAGTGAATAGAATAAAACATTCTTAAAAAATGTTGAAATTCAGTTATTTATTTCTCTATTTGCAAAAGATATTCCACAAAATATTCTATAATATCTATTTAATCATTCATTTATTATTAATTACATGCTTCCTCTTTTTAAAAAGCTTCATAAAATATTCAATATGAGTTATGTGTTGTTTTTTTTCTGAATAAATTACTAATGATGAAAATGCCTTAATATCATTTGCATGACACACCTGGTCCTCCGTATATTTCTTTTAGACCTCAAATAAAACTCTGAGGATTTTAGTAAATCCACTACAAGAGAAGAAAGAACACAAAATAATGTGCAATTAATCGGTTCAGCAGAAGCCAAAGCCTTTTATGGTTTAGATCAACCAGTTCTGTCAGTTCTGTCTGTCTTTCTAAGGACTTTAGTTGCTGCATTTTGCATCATTTGGTGGTTCATTTATGGGGAAGGTCTGTTAGAAGACAATTGCAATTGTTTGTTTTTTTCCCCCCTTAAATGGCTCTAATATACCTCCTCATATTTGTTCAAGGCTGTCTGTGAAATATTGGTCTTATATCCACGTATTTGTACAAAACCTGCAGCTTTGGGCTTTTCCATCTCAGTAATAACTGTCATACCTTAAGACACACATAGCCTGATCCTTTTCATGTAAAAGAAAGTTAATGCCTGACAGGCCTCCTCACAGTCTACACAGTTTAAACGCTTATTTTCTTCCATCAGCTCAGAATTACAGCTGGTAATTGCCAGCCTAATTACATTAGGTAACCTGATGGGTATGCAGGTTCAAACTTAATGATGTATAAATGAGCAATTAAAAGAACACCCTCTGTCACCTTTTCTTAAGAAAATAACTTTTCCTTATTAGTGGGAATGGCTCCATATAAATGTCTCATGTTAGTCAGATGACCCGATGGGGCATTTAATTATTTTCTTCAAAAAATATTCTGCACATTTTCGCTTTTCTTGTGTGATTGGCAACTTAAGTTGAACACAAACACATTTCACATTGTGTCATCATCGCTTTAGCACAAACAAAGTCACAAAAGTAGAAAAACATCTTGATAAACTAAGTTCAACCTGTAACCCAGTAGCTTGTGGAGCCACATTTATCAGGACATTAAAGTTAATGGTCATAAAGGTGTTTTTTTTTGGTTATAAAGTGTCACCTAAACGGCTGTATGACGTTACCACCGTGTCACTTTTTTTCTTTTACGGGGGCTCATGTAACTGCCTGTGTCATGTGCTGCTGTTCTCCTAAACTTGTATGTGATCTCACACTGAGAAAGGTTATTTTTATGTTTTGATACAAAAACTTCTTTTTACACGACCGTAGGATTACGAGTGTACTTCAGTAGTCTTTAAATGCACTGACCTCGGAGCTGCATTCACAACTTGCACTCTGATCTATTGACTGCTAGTGCCGTGTGCGTTTTGCTTCTTTTTCCTCGTGTGCGTGCTGCAATAGCACAGCCAGAAATCGAACAAGAGCAAACAAAAAAACTGAAGGCCAGTGTCCATGAAGGTCAATGATCTGACTTGCAGGAGAGTGTTTGACATGTTCAGGGGACCGTTTGCCTCCATCAGAACCAGAGATTTCCTTCTTGTAGCGGACTCTCAGGAGTTATGTTTGAGAGCATCCACATCCATGTCCAAAGGTTGTAAAACGAGTACAGAGAAGACAATTAGAGGTGGAGTATAAAGTAGGGACAGGAAACGAGAAAGGAGGAGCGTGTTGTTAAAATAAGACCTTAAAAATTTTTTAAGGAGTACATCCGTTTGAGGTGAGCAACCTTTCTCCACTAAGATGTGGCATGTGCTTCTGAACCAGGAGACCTCACTGATTAAATTAACTGCTGGAGCTTCATCAACTCCAGCAACAGCACTTTCAGCAAATACTGAGCTATTCCAGTTCAAAGTGTCAGAAACAAGAGAGACAGAGTCCAGCTCTTGGTTTGGCAAGGCAAAAACTTGTGTTTAGAGTCCAAAAAACCACAGTCAATTTCCAGAAATGTGATCCTACTTCCACCTATGAACTTCATGTCATGGATTGGCAACACTGAAGCGCTGCAGATATATATTATCATGACTGTTGCATGGTGACAAATCCTGCATGAAAGTCATGTTAGTGCTGTGGAAGACGACGTCAGGAAACTGAGAAGCATCTTTGTAGTAGAAAAAAATAAGGCATTATCACTCCATCCAAAAGAATAGGTACAACTTTATAGCGGATTGTTGATATTTTTATGGTTAAACAAAAATGAATGCAACATTAAATACACTGATTGCTTATATTAGATGTTGGACTTTTAAAAAGTGCTTTGAATTCTGAGATACAGTCTTAAAAAGAAATCCTGACCTTAAAACCAAAACGGCGTGAACCAGAACAATTTTAATTTAGGAAGAAGTTTATGTTTGCAGCAACATGGCATTAATGTTACCACAGTGGGAAATAGAGCTGTGTCAATTTTACATTACAGAAACCAAGATTATTTTAAAATTTGAAATTGTGCAAAAAATGAATGAAAAAGACGGTTTGTAGGCGCATGTGGGTCTGGTCGCGGTTAGTTCAGTTATTGGAGAATTCATGCCAATTCATGTTTTCTTTAAAATAATATCCTTTTCTAACTCGAACCTGCTTTGATTCGCATCATCATCTTCCCTAATGAACGTTTTCGCTCCTTAACATCTAATAATCGGACCGTTTGAACTCTTTCGTGTTCCTTAAAGTGTGGGATTAACAAATTAGGAAATAAAATAAGTCATATTTCAGTGCTGCTGTATCACCAGATCATCAACATCAGGGATCTGTAAAGCAGGAAACTGTGTTCTTTCAGACAAATCATCTTTCTTTCTTCTCTCATGTTAGGATTTTTAACACTTTATTCTTGTAATTTCAGATTTTATTTTTACCTCCTGATGCACCTAATTACTCAAAATTTTAGCATTCTGTCTCTCTCTCCCTGCTTTATTTAAAATAAAACCATTAAATTCAATTCCTGTCTCGCTGGCTTATTAAAAAGTGATGGTTTTTTTTTTCAAATAAAGGAGTGCGTTGGAAGACAGACGAAGAACATTTGAGGAGAGAGAGCAGCCGACCGCTCTCCACGGAGACTCTCGGCGAGCCACGATGTGTCATTAAAGCCGTGCTGGGGGAACGGCTTGTTAGCAGATAGATGTCAACAGTTCAGACAATCAGGGGAAAGTGTAGAAAGCTTCTGCACATGTGACGCCGGGCACGTTTCACACGCCGCTCTGTCAAACAGGTGATATCTTCTTCTAATGGGCGCCAGTGTGAAGGTGAAGGATGTCACATGTACTGCTATTTTCAGTTACCATGGTTTCGCCATCATGGGTCTCGCTGTCCCCTTTTGAAGGCGTCTGTCACACATGAAACAATCCCAGATGGCCAGCTCTGATTTCATTAACGGAGCAGCTTCTTTTGAGAGGATCCAGTGATTTTTTTTTTTTTTTTTTTTTTTTTTTTTCCTGCAGGGATTATCTCTAGCGACAGGCCTTCCAGTGATGTTTAGACAGATTTCACCGACCACTGTCCCTTATTAACTCACTCTGCTGTCACTCTACTGGAAATACACACAGACACCCCGCCCTCTCCGCCACCCACCGCAACCTGCTCGCCCCTCCTCCCTTTGTGCCAATGGAGAACATATGTCAGCGAGCCACAGCTAGAACACACTGCATGTGACGTTGTATCACGGTGGAGCTGAATCACCAGCTTTCCAGCAACAACTTGATGTTTTAACAGACTTTAAGTTTGGCACAGGTTACTTTCATCTGGTTTTGTAAAATGCTTATTTATTGAAGTGCTTCAGTGGCACCGACTATGAAGTGGCTCGTTGTTTTTTTGTAAGTAGAGGGTAAACATGCTGTAAATCTTTTTAGGGTTGTTGATTGCCTTAGAATTTGATTCCCGTCACTTCCTCGGGGAGGGAAGAATTTAAAAACATTCATTTTGCTGGTTACATAACTCAAGGCCAATTTCCAGCTTATTTAGTCTCAAATTTTCCTTCTAGTCTCAAGAGGTCTGTGGCTGGCTGTGAGATGGTCAAACAAGCATTTACACCCATTTCTGTAAAAGCGATTAACCGTTTGAGCTCAAAATGAAATATACATGTCAAGTTATCTTTATTTGGTCAAATATTCAGATCAGACTGGGTTAACAGTGCAAAAAGAATTTCAATTCATATATCAAGATATTAAACAAGTGACAAAATACTCTGTCATTATTAAGCCATTATACTAATTACTTTTTATTATTTAACATAATTTGGAAGCAGTAATAGATAGTTTGTTTTGTATAACAACATTCGTTTCTTGCTGATGTTTTTCCTCGTTTCTATTGCATTAACACCTGAGTGCTGAAAACTACTAAAAGCATCTGTTTTTATAAAACTGCTCACCTAGTCTGACTTTCTTTGATAGTATTAATACCGCTCTTGGTCTTTTACATAACTCTATTGTTAGTTAAAGGTGTAATATGTTGCGTAGTCTTGTTCGACGTAGGTTTTATTTACCTCATTTCTCTTATGAACCCCCGATTAGTTGAATTTCTGACCTGAAAGGAGGTGTTCTCTCTCATGTGAAATAAAATTGCGCCGGTCTAATAGATGTAAATATGATATCTTGTTATCTTGCAGTACAGATGACACACTCTCCTATTCAGTTCGATTTGAGATGGGAGGCCTTATTGCAATATTCATTATTAAATTCCTGATAAGAGAGCACATTTCTGGTGACTTTGGTAGAAGAAAGGTTATTGAATGGCCATGGGCTAGTAACGTGAGGGGGTGCTTTAAATAAGTCATGGCCATGAGTTACTATTGCATTGAGGCTTGATAACTAAAATGTGGCCACATTTTAATAATGCATGCCTGCAACACATTAAATCTGTTTTGCTGTAGGATGAATGACCTCAAAGCCATGGAGCTCTCATCATGCAAGTAGATCCGATGAATAGGGTTTCATCTGATTTTACTTTAATGTTGGGATGCATTATAAACAGATCCTGAAACCTTTGGTAGTTAAGTCTGATCAGTCAGTCAGTTCACCTACTTAAAATGTATGTCTATATAACACACGATGATGGCTTAATTATGCATTACTTTACCGTTTTTAGAGCTGTGACTCCAGAACGAATTAAAAAGTTGTGAGAAACCCTGTAGCAGGATTTCTCTAATGCAGCATAGTGCAGCATTGCTATAAAAATTATACTTAAAGTACTTTAAAGTGTAAGTAAAAGATTCTAACTGCTGTCAGACCCATCAGAAAACTTACATAGGTATTTTCAGTGTTATTGGTTATTTCTGTGAATAAATTTAGCAAATAACCTGTAAAATTGGATAGATATTTTCAAATTCATATACGTGCATCACTGCTCCGAATCGTTCCAGGTTGAATCCCGTGAAGCCGGATTAAATGAAGGTGTCCGGAGCTTAAAGTCACAGTTTTAGTGTTAAAAAGGTTCGTCCGTCCATCCGTCCGTCCGTCCGTCCCTCCAGTCAGTTAAGAGATGAAATCTCTCCAGCATGTCCCGAGACACTTCCAGGCTCTTCATTTTTGGATATGCCTGAAACACGTCTCTAGGGAGGTGTCCCAACACAAAGTGCTGCAGCCTTTGTGATGTGTTGCCATGGGAACCTACATGCATTCAGTCAGGGATGCTGGAGTTTCATATTGTATTTTTTGTGTGTGTGTGTGTGTGTGTGTGTGTGTGTGTGTGTGTGTGTGTGTGGTTATTTTTATATATGTGGAACTCTGATGGATTGGCAACCTGGCAACCTGTCCAGGGAATACCCCTGTCTGAAGAGAGCTGGGACAGGCTCCAGCAGCTGTCTATGACCCTGAATAGCAAAGAGCAAGTATGGATGGATGGATGGATGGATGGATGGATGGATGGATGGATGGATGGATGGATGGATGGATGGATGGATGGAACTTACATCATGTAAATATGAAATACAGATGGAAATATTTACTGTATGTTATTAAAAGACAAATTTGTCACTTCTTTGAAGTCACCAACAACTTAAAGTGGATAACAAATAGCCATTTACAGACATCTTAGACTAATCAAGGATACTTCTACAATAGCTTTGCACCTATAAAACCCTCAAACAAATTGTAACTACTTTAGAGCAGAAAAATGTCACAAGTAGTGCACATAGACTGTTTACGAAGAACTGGACTAGAACCCGATGATGTCACTCATAGGTTCACTCTCCAAAAGCTTATTGATCTCCATCCATCACGGAAATTGAAAACAAACAAACCAAAAAGGTAGATTATGTGTCTTTTTAGTATATATATATATTTATATATATTCCTTCCGAGTATTTAACTTTGTGCTCTGTGAGATATGTTGTACCAACTAATAGAAAAAGTTCTTCAAAACGGCTTAGACACACTCACACGTGAGCTGATAATTCACTCCACACAGAGTAAACAAACCCATCAGACAGAAAAAAGGATAAATGTCTGAATCCTCCTAATCGTTCGTTCAGTGACATTCTCCCTTGTACTGTATCGAGCCGTAATGAGCTCAAACCACCTGAGAGGCACGTACAGGCATTCCTCACACGCTGGCCTTTGAAACAGCCTCGCTGCTCGTGCAGTCAATCATCCGCTGAGCAAAACAAAGCCCGTTCCAGATAAACTACTAAGTTTAATGTCACCCATCAAACACAAAACCCCGCAGAGCTCTGCTCTCCTGCCTGAGCTTCATCCAGCGTGAGAGCTACGACAGCTAGAGAGTGACTGGCAGTGACATGAATAGGCAGATTATGTTTACATCCATGGTTTGTCATTGTGTGTTAGTGTGTACAACGTTGTTGCAGACCATGCAGATGACAGTACATTTCCGTCAGGGATTTGCTAAATGGGATTTTTTTTTTGGAGTGCAACGCTCCGTTCTTTGCTGCAGTTCTGACACCGTCAGCAGGGGAACGGAGACCGAACCTGACAGATACGCGCTTGCTCTCCATGTACCATGTGGTTTAGCTGTGTGCAGAGCAGTAGCGTGTTTTATGACAGTCTCTTTACAATTGCACGGATGTTTTTTTTAGTTTTTTACAAGCACTGGTGGTGGTGGTGGTGGTGGTGGTGATGATTTCTGCTGCTGCTGGGGGGGTGGGGTACATTTGGTTTGCAAATCAAAAGCACACACGCACATTTGCAAAGCCTCACACAGGTGTGTTTGTCCCTCGTGGGGATGATTTGCAGCTGAATTGCTGTGCTGCACCGGCTGACTTCGAGGTTTTGACAAAATGGTTGTAGAGGCAAAACAAGCGTGCGTATCAAGGACACGCCGTATAAATAAAAGCGCAGAACACTTCCAGTTACAGCCAGCGTGGCTTTATGAAAATTCCGCCCAGTGCTGTTTACTTTCCAGACTATCCCTACGCTCACATTGTGTTCAAGGTCATCTCTCCTTGCACTCGAGCTGTATGACGGCAACAATGACTCACTGAAATCCAGACACAGAACCTTGTTTTTTTTTTTTTTTTTTTTTTTTTCATGTTTAAACTATGCATGTGAGTGTGCACATCCTCTGTTTTTCTGGGCGTGTGTGCGCAGTCCCGGCTGGTTTTGTTGACTCGCCGTCACCTCTCCAACTCCCTGGTAAAAGAGCACAGGTGCTTCCCCTGATAGCGCTCCCTCTCTGTCTCTGACCAGGAAGTTGCTGCCGTCCCCTTGTCCAAAAGAGTGACATCCAGTAGCGTCGCAGAGTCTGACAAGTCAACACATCTGAGCATGGCCTCACCTCAGGATACCACTCTCTGTAAGTATTTTCCCATCTATTTCATTCTGAAATTGTGTTTGTGAAAAAGTTTCGTCTGCAACATGTGATAGGGAACCCCAAGCTGCGATTGCATCATGCTTGCACTACTCTCTCTGCCAAACGAGCGAGGCTGCAAAATGGTTAATGCAATCTTTTTGTCCCATTTGTTCTATGAGAGAAACATTTCACCCTGAGCCGCTTTTGAAAACTAGATTTTTCATTTCCAGATAAGGCTGCCCTTCCTGGCCGCTTTCTTCAGGGAAAGCTGGAGGCTTTCTAGATGCTGAGCTTCCATTACTGCGATAGCGCCACTATGGTGGTTATTTCCACTTTGTTTTTCCACTGACTCTGATAACATAAGTGTACAGTACAAGTTACAGCCCTTCTTTTTTTTTCTCTCCAATCTGTACAGATCATTTCTGGCATTACAGAATATTGATTACAGAGTAAATGCTGCTTTTTTTTTTTTTTTTTTTTGCGTATGTCAAAGTTAAGACATTAAAACGTTTTATTGCAGTTATTGTATTCCACCTCAATGCCAGTTGCTCTTTGCAGGATTCTAAAATTAATTATATTATTGTAAATAGTCTGTAATATTGAAAGAATCAGCGGGATAGCAAATAAATATAACTTATTCCTTTTTTCCTCAAATTTTATTGAAAAGATTATTCAGCTCTGGCTTGATTTTCATCACATTGTTATATTTTCCTCCTACCAACATTTACCAAGCAGTTCAATCCATATCTACACAGAAACACAATACATGAAAACACGCATGCCTCACTTCTGACCAATTCAGCAGACTTTTAGTAGGATTGTTTTAACAACATGCCGATCAACAGAAGCGCACAAAGGAACAAAAACCTCAAGCAGTGTCTTTTGTAACAGGCATCATAACACGTCATGGGTGACCTTAAAGGAGTGAAAACTTTGAAATGTTTCTTCTGTCTATTGACAGAAAATGTTTTTTAATTCTTCAGTTTCCTTCTCATCCAGGTCTTTATGGACCTTGTTTTGTCCACTGTTGCACAGTAATGTTGGAAGAGGAAGGGGCCAGCTCCAAACTGTTTCCACAAAGTTGGGAGTATGGAAGGATTCAGAGTTCCTTTCACTGGAACTGAGGGTCCAAGTCCAGCTCCTGAAAACCAACCCCACACCATGATCCCCCCCTCCACCAAACTTTACACTTGGCACAATGCAGTCAGACAAGTACCGTTCTCCTGGCAACTGCCAAATCCAGACTTGTCCATCAGATTGCCAGATGGAGAAGTGTGATTCGTCACTCCGGAGAACGTGTCTCCACTGCTCTAGAGTCCAGTGGTGGTGTGTTTTACACCACTGCATCTGACGCTTTGCATTGCACTTGGTGATGTTTGGCTTGGATGCAGCTGGTCGCCATGGAAACCCATTCATGAAGCTCTCTGCTCTTGAACTAATCTGAAGGCCACATAAAGTTTGGGGGTCTGTAGACATTGACTCTGAGAAAAGTTGGCGCCTCCGTTAGTTTAGGTTACCTACCACTTTGTGGGTGAGTTACTGTCATTCCCAAACGCTTCCATGTTCTTACAATACAGCTGACAGTTGACTGTGGAAAATTTAGGAGCGAGGAAATTTCACGACTGGATTTGTTGCAGAGGTGGCATCCTATCACAGTTCCACGCTGGAATTCACTGAGCTCCTGAGAGCGACCCTTGTTCTTGAGTTGTGCACACACATACTCATAAATTATGCCAACACTCAGCAGATTCAAACACTCCGCCCGAGATCCTTTTCATCTCTAGGATCCATCCTCTCTCGTGTTGTCCTGCACGTCTATAAATTATTACGTTGCGCCTAAACTTAGAGGCTGATGATCTCCGGCGCTGTCCTGATTGAGCGACAGCTTTTGACTTTCGACAAGTTGTCTGTAATAATAACTGGCTGGCTGAGTGACTGGCAGTGGAAGTAGATGGGTTCAGAAGCAGCTCCCTGCAAAGCCACAATGTTTAAATAAAGCACAGCTGTGGAGTAACGGCGCTTTAAACAGATGCAAAGCTCACCTCTAAACCGCCACACCGTGGATCCGTCACAACAGGTGTCCGTGTTTACATTTCCTCTCGCATTACAACAGAAACGCCACCGTGAAGCCGCGGCTGGCTTTTTGGCACACATGTAGATTAGGAAACAAAGGAACACTTTTAGGTAAATACGTTTGTGGCTGTTAAAACACATCAGATAAGCTTTACCCAATACGTTTGTTTTTTTCATATCGAAATGGTATCGGTTGAAAGTATTCGCCAAAGGACTGTTTTGGTTTTAGATGATCTGCTCTCAGATAGACCTGCCAAATGAAACTTTAAAGTATCACCCTGAGGAAATACATGGTTTGCATCACTATTTGTTTCAGAATGGCAATGAATTTAATTTTACCAGAACACATGACTTACAGTTTGGAAATGAAAGCAAAGGTTTGGCGACGAGACTCCTTTATCCTGTTTTTTTTTTTTTTTGTTTCTTTCTTTAGGAGAATCAGTGAAATGTCTCTCTGGACACATTATTTAATCTTTATGAATAGATATGGTTATGTGAAAAGGAAAAGAACATCTAATAACATAAGCTTAAATGAAATAAAAGTGCATGTTCCAGCCAGGTGCTGCTAATCTAATGATCTTATTCAACTTGATCAATGAAGGGTAACCACTTCAATAAAAGCAAATGTTCTAGTCTGCAGCGTCCAGGTGTATGTTAACACAATGCCAATGAGGTAAGACATCAGCAAGGATCTTAGGGACGCAGTTATTGCTGCCCATCAGTCTGGGAACAGTTATAAGGCAATTTCAAAGGATCCATAAAAAACCCATCAGATTATTTAGACCTGGGAAACATTTAACTCGGTTAACAATCTTCCCAGGAGTGAACATCCCACTAAGTTCACTCCAAGCTCAGACAGTGCAATGCTCTATTAAACTGTAAAAAGAACAACAACAGCTGCTTGTCTGACTCTCCAGTCCTCAGCTGGCATGTTATTTGTGAAACTTTAATGTTACCTTTCCTACCTGGCGTTCCTGTCAATAGATGACTCAATGTTTCACGCTAGAGGTTTAAGGTTTTTATAATACTAGCTATTGACTGAAAAAGGGAAATGACTATACTTCCTTGTCAAATTCTTCTGTCTGCTGGCAAAGCCCCTCTAACTATGGAATGCAATTATGGGTCTTTGCAAGTTAAACAACAACTGATGGTTAAATATAAAAGGATGTTTCTATTTAATTTTAAAACAGTTAAATGAAAAAGTTCCTACCAGCTCCTTCCCCAATTAATGTGTTTGTTTAGTGTGTACAAAAGCCTTGACTGAGTTAAAACTGTTTTAGCTGGCATGTGCTCCTTCACCTTCTACCCCTGAACAATGTACAAAATTCCCGCCAGTTAAGATAACAGTGTTATATTTCTAACTTGCCAAGTTTAAAACACATTTTAAAGAAAACTAAAAAAAAAACAGTTCAATTATCCATTCATGTAAACTCTAATAATAATAATGAGTGCTCCTTGTAGACAGAAGCTCTACGTGGGGTCCGAGGTAGAAGATGTTTTTGTACCTACAAAAACATTAAGACTAACCATTTCCATGAATGCCATAACATGCATAAATATTTGTTCTGTTCACTAGTGTGAGAGCTCCCTAAATTAAAACTAGGCAGGATTTGTTAGTTTAGGATTAATTGACTATGATGTTAGGATATTTTAAGCCTTTTAGATTATCGTACATAAAAGTTGGTCCTGGTAAATCTACTATAAGATTCATGACAGGCCATTTGTCTTCTGGTTTTAGGTAAATAAACTTGTTTGCAAATCAAAAATTAACATAAGCATTAATGGAAACCTCTCAAGAGAACGTTTCATAGTAATGTTTACAGACATATATACCTTTAAATCAAAAAACTTTGATGGGATATAGAAATAATTAAAAAAAAAAAGGTTTACACTTTTAGGACTTTGCCCATAAAATAATTCTAACACATTTCATGATTTTTTTTTCTTGTAAAACTCTATTTTTTAATATGCATCAATTTTGCATTTAAGACCTGCAACTCATCCCAAATGAAAAAGTTCATGGGGAATGCTGGTAAGGAGCAAAGGGGCACAGGAAGGACAAACAAAAAATAAAAGTGTAATGATAATTTGGTAACAAAAGCTATATCTATATAATCGATAAGACTGGGATAGGAACTCCTCTTAAACAAAAAAACTCCTAGGTAACAAGGAAGACTCAACTATGCAATAGGCCACAGTTGGTCAGTAAAGAAGCTGTTACAGTCCGGTTCTCCTGGAGGTCCCTGAAGGCAGCATCAGTAGAAGCAGGTGGACGTCCACAACAGTTAATGGCTGAAGAGGAACCAAGGAGAGACAGATAGTCTAAAGTCAAAGAAAATTAGTCAATATGAAGTTACTTCCAGAAATGGCGTGGAGCAAGGCCTGATTTGAAAGTGGTTAAAAGTAGCACTCGACCAGCAGTCGAGTGGAGGTCCATGTTGGATGCAGGTGATGCCAATCAGCCACTCAGGAGCAGTTGGTGAGCTGTCTTTAAATTTGCTTTTGTTATTAAAATAAATAAATATATATATATATATATATATATATATATATATATATATATATATATATATATATTATATATTATATATTAATTTCTGTTTGATTAAAACACAAGAAAAACAATTACTATTAATAATAATATATAATCTTTTCTCTTCAGTGCGTCATCCAGCTTCACAAAGCTGAAAACTGGCGTTGAGATAGTCTTGACATTTTCTCACAGCATTGATTAGCACAGCCTTGATACAAAATGCTGGCTTTGCTGTTTAAAATAATCAATATTGATGTTATTGGTAGCTCACTTACACAAATAACATCAAATCTTATTCAGACCTTGATTTTTTTTCCTTTCTTTTTTTTTTTTTTTTTTTTTGAGTGTGTACATGTGTACGAACTTAAGTCCAGACCTGGTTTGCAGATAATCACCGGCCTAGGTAGGTTTTCTGTGAGAGTGTGTTTATTTTCTACTTTAGGAAGAGGAAATCCATGTGCAATTTCAGTGGGATTATCAGCAGAGTGCAGCTTCTCCACAAGCCTGATAAGCCAGCTTTTCTCTAGTTTTTTTTTTTTTTTTTTTCTTTTAGTTGCCACAGGTACCTTATTGGGTGGCGTCTGGAAAACACCTTCTGGTTTAGAAAATGGTGAACAGCCTTGATAACACTTTTTTTTTTTTTTTTTTTTTGTTTAGAAAGAAATTATTTGTGCAGGAATGTGTAAAATAAATTTTCTCTAGACATAAGTGCAAAAAGACAAAGGCTTTGAGCTAAGGGGGACGTTCTCTTTGCTTCAGTGCAATGTCCAAGAAACAGAGGGAGCAAGGCATGATGAAATGGAAGGAAAGAAACTGATGTTTTTCATAGGTTAAGATTTTTTTATTTTCTTTTTTATTGTCTAACCCTTTGGGTTTTTGCACAGCAGGCATTGAATTGATTCCCCTCCTATTGCGTTAGTTGAAGTATCTTTCTGTCTCTCCGAGGAGCTGTCTTTTGAAAAAAGGTTTTAAGATGTCTTGATGGCAGACAAAGACGATTTTAAGACTGAACAAAGGTTTTACCTCAAGAGATGCTCACAATTCATGTTTGCAGAACGTTTCCATCCAGCACACTGAAAATCTTTCAAGGTTGAATAGCTTAAGCAAGCATTTGTCCTATCAAGCGTATGTATCTTGGACTCATATGATAGTGGATTTCAACACACAGAATTTTATTCAAATCTTGTATTATCAAAAGATTTTTTTTTCTTTTTTAAGAGAAGCAGCGGTATTTCTATAAAAGTCACTGAGATGTCCTCACACTCCAAATTATCTTTTTAAATTAGTAAAATGTAACGCACAGACATACAACACCTTCCTTGGAATATTTATTCTGTTTACTTCAGCCAAAAGCATCCATTATTTAAGAAATCTTCAACCAGGTTTCATTCTGAGGGCAGCTAGTACTGCCAGGCTCTCCGTGGTTTCCATGTGATGCCTGTTGGGCGTTTCTGCTGAAAATAATCAGCAATGCTGATGTTTGGTGCAGGGATATCTATCACTGCAGCAGCTATCTTAGGTCAGTTTTGCAGTTTTGGGGCTAGATTAGCCAGTTGAAGAAAAAAAACCACAAAAAGAAGAAATACTGGAGACAAATGTTGGGTCATTTAAGCATCTCCACCCCAAAAGCAAGATCAAAAAACAAAACAAAATTCCAAAACATGGGGACCCTCTACAGTCAATGTAGTCTGGAGCCCATGGACATAACCAAATTATACGAAGTTTGATATTCGGTCAAGCCTTTGCTGCAGCTGCCTTCAGTTGCTGTTCCTCTGGGGCCTTTCAGTCTCCAGTAAGTGAAAAGCTGCTCCACTGGGATAAAATCAAGCAACTAACTTGGCCAGTTAAGAATATTGCATTTATTTGCCTTTTGAAAAGTCTTGAGTTGCTGTTGAAGTTCAATTAGGATCATTCTCCGTGTAATGTGAAATATTGGCTGAATTGGCTTCTTTTCCCACCAAGTTTAATTTGTCCAACGAATTTTATTCTTTTTTTTAGATGTTTCTTGAAAGTTAATAGTAGTTTGCAACTTGCTGTAAACTTTACATTGACTAAAGGTATGTCGCTTAAATATAGATTTTTTTTTTTTGCAATGATATGCCTAGTTTTTCCAGACTCTCTTTTTTTTATTGTGCTAATGCTGGGAAAGAGTTTTTACTCAGAAAGTAAAGGATTCTGCTGTCATTCACCTTAGTTGTCCTTCAGGCCTTTTTCAGTTTGTGGAGTCTTCCTTTTCTAAGAATGTACCAAACTGTTGCTTTGGTCTCACCTAAGCTCATCTCTCTTATAGATTTATGTTGTTTCCAGCATAATGAGGACCTCCCTCAGTTGTGTTGAGACTCTGAGACTCCTTGGACTTCATAATGACATTTCCAGTCAAACAACTGTCAAATGCCAGCTCAATACCTGATATCAGCTCCAGACCTTTTAATCTCCTTGACTTATCCTGAAGTAACAGGGGACTTGGCCTTACCTGGTCAATTAACTTTGTTTCAGTCAACTGTTGGAATTGGAACTGTTGGAGTCCAAGAACATGGAAGTATCTCCTAAAAGATAGGGCAAAGTAATCTCTGGAGATAGTGACCTTTGAGCTCTCAAGGGTCACTCTTCAGATTCACCCTCTTGCTTAGGCAAGGTTTTTTTGTTTTTGTTTTTTTTTTTTTATCTCCAGAAAGGCCAAATTCTAAACATAAAGCTTCAAAACGCTCATCCACAAACCAGTGGAGCAAAAACTAGGTCTTAAATTCACCAAATATCATATTGGCATAATTGCATGCAGCTTTCTCAGTGCTGAGTCATGCAAAGACCTGGACAAATCTTCCAACGCATTCTGATGAGCAGAGAAGTTAAACTAAATGTAGAAATGCTCCTTAAAGAGCTGAGTCCTTAGATTGCTCTTTAAAGTAGGTATGAAGCCTGTGGATTGGACAGAGTTTGGTAGGTCATTCCACCATCTGGGAACAGTAGCGGAAAAGAGTCTGGCTACTGGTTTTACGGCACGTTGTGGTGGAAGCACCAGACTTCTTTAACTGGCTGAGCATAGCTGTCGAGAGGTAATGTAGCTCTGGATGAAGGGGTCAAGGTAGGCTGGAGCCGTTCTGGTAATTGTTTGGTAAGCCAGAAGCAGAGCTTTGAACTTCATACGTGCTGAAGCTGGAAGCCAGTGCAGAGATATTAGCGGTGAAGTGACATGAGCTCTCTTGGGCTGGTTGATGGCCCAAACGCGCTGCTGCATTCTGGATTATCTGCAGAGGTTTAACTGAGCAAGCAGGGAGGTCAACCAGTAAGCAATTACAGTAGTCAATGCATGACATGACTAGAGCCTGAACCAAGAACCGGCATAACCGGGAAACTGAGGCATCGTCATCTGGCTATCTAACATCCAACTGCACGCTTACCTGGGGAGGTTAGGAATGACCGGCTGGACAGACGATAAGCTCCGTCTTGGACAGATTTAGCTGAAGGTGGCGAGATATCAGGGATACATGTTGATATTTGCATTAAGATGGATTGACAGTTCCAGTGGCAGACGGGTATATCGTGGGAAAACACAGGTTTTGCGGATTACGATGCCTACAGGAGACACGTCTTGATCTGTACCCATATCTGACCGTGTACCCTGTATCTGTATGTGTAGTATATATTTATATATTGGATTTTTATCAGAGAAGTAATCTTTAAATGAACATATTTTATGGGGCTTTTTCTTGTACCACAGTAGCAGAAATAAATGGGAATTTGATTGAGTTAACTTACAGTGTAAGTCAGCACACAGACCTACAAATATGTTAAATGTATGACCTTGCTTTGTAGCTTACACTTAACTAAAGTTAACCTATGATATGTCCAAAACTTATCCATTTCTTTTTTTTTCTCATTACACATTTGACAAAGTCAGATTTTTCTTCCAGCCTTTAAGCTTGCTTAAAGAACTTTTAATTGAAAATGTTTTTTCTTACTTTTGATTACTTTAAGCCCATTTTTTTTATAACAGAGTTTATCACTGATCTGGACTTGTGTACAGTTGTACACAGCAGCGATTTTGTGTCATGAAATATGTGTAATATATTGAGCTGTCTAACAAGAAGTGACTACAAATTCTAGATTGGCTGCCTTCTATCTCCTGTGTAAATGAAAAATATACTCTGTGCATGCGTTTCTTCTAGTTCACTGCGTCCATAAGACTCCTGTGACATAAGGTTAAGGGAATGTAGGGTACCTCAATACTTGACACTAAAAAAAGACAGCCCACCTCCACTTACCCTCTCCGTGAAGTCCATCCCCCTTCTTTTTTTTTTTACGAAGGAGACTTCTAAAATAAAATCAGCTGTCACTGGATGCCTGGGCCCCACTGCTGGAGCTGGTCTCCAAGCCTCACTGTCTGTCCAGAGCAAGCTTTTTCTCTTGCGTTGAGACCGAGTGACTAAAACTATCTTTGTTTTCTGGAAATCCCAAAGCTCTTTTTTTGTTCCTTTTGGATTCTATGATTGTTTGACCTACAGAACAACCTGTACAGAAGGTAAGCGATGTGTGTAGCCTAACAGCATGTCAATGTTGGCTCTAATACTCAAAAATCTACTCTTACTGCAATTCTGTTAAAGCGAATGTCCACCATAGCCCCAGTTGAAAGCTCATATTGGACATAGTTATATTTAGTCTGGTAATGGATCTGAAGTGACAATGAGGCACAAATGTGTGCATTGTCATAAAACATGCATGGGCCCTTCCTGTTTTCACTTCCAGCAGACATCACCAGCAGCAGTCTGATCCGGAATATTATGAAAGCAAAGCAAATCGGAGACAAAGTGCTTAGCTTAGCACAAGGAAGTGCTCGAGGGCAATCCACTCTCCTTGTGAAGAAGTTATTGTGATAGATTTGACAGCTTAATTATTGAGCCTGTTTTACTTTGACGGTGAGGAAGAAATCGCCCTCCACAGCTGACATTTCAATTAGTGTAGCTCGTTTTTGGCTCGTCTGTCAAATCTCAGCAGGCTAAAGCTTTGGTATATAAGTACTGCAGAGAAAATTGGGTGGCTTAAGGCTTTTGCTGCGAAGGGAGGTGCAGAGAGGAGGTGACACCTCTGTGATTAGGGGACATGGATGTATGGTCCTTGAATTTGCCTTGAGCACAAATCCACAGTGCCTTCTCTCACACCCTAAAACACTGGAATTACTGTCGGCTTGTTTGTCTCTGGACTCTATCCTCTGTGGTTTCCTCGCCTAACGCTTCTAACACCTCGTGCCTTGTATCTTTTGGTCGCTTTAGAGTAGGCATTGGCGAGGGTGCAGTCACGAGGAAGTCAGCGACCCTCTGCTCAATATAGCCACTTCCATTACCTCTCAGTTTCTGTCATCACTAAAGCTCTGAGAACAGGACAATAATAGTCTTTGTGGTGGTAAATAGTCCTCTAAGATGACCAATATGTTCTTCGTTTAAAAAATTAAAAAAAGGACCGGCCTAGGTTTGCCCCCTGTGTGGAAGTTTTCTCTCTTATCAACCCACACAAAAGAGACTTTGCCCTCATTATGATGGAGAATCTTTAGCAATAAGATACTGTTTGAGAGCTATTATTGTTCCTAATTAAACATCCGTTGGTGCCAGAATTAATTAGTGGCAGCGAAGGGAGATTTTGAAAAGAGTTCAGTTTTTGAATTTTGAGTGCACCCCCCACCCCAACCCCCCTCTGGCACAGATGTAGCGCTACACACACTTCCACTCCATTAAGCGCCCTGTTACAGGGGAACATGACGCTGCAGATGGGGCCGGTTTATAAAAAGCTTGGTTTATTTTTTTTTTTCTCTTTCAGTCAACCCCCTCCCCCCTCGCCTGAAGCCTGCTTACCTCACTCCTATGCTATGGCAGCTTTGCGTGTAAATTTACCCTTTCGAAAAGCCAGAGATATCCAAAGAGCTGTTGTCATCGCACGCAGGGATCAAAACCCTCATGTCCCCGATTCCAGACCATGACGCCAACGTTTATCTTAGGTGATAAATGGGGGAATTATCCTTGTGCATCTGTCATCATGCTGGTATTAGAATACACCTCAGCCTCAGGTATAGGATTTCTTACCCATATTTATAGGAAGTAGTGGATGCTGCTGTCTTCGCCAGCCCGTCTCCCCCCCCACCGGCGAGTCATTGCTCACACCAACATGCCGAATGTAGCAAAAAGCTAAAAGTAGTGGCATGAGAAGATGCTTCTGTCACATGGTATTTGAGTTAAGGCTGGTCATACCAGCATGTGGCGCCACAAGATTTGTTTTATGCGTCTTTGAGAAAACATTTTGTTCTCGAGGCTTCGCGATGTCGCTGTCGAGCTGCTGTAGCTCGCTGGTGGGTTTGACTGAGTCTGAAAGTGAGATTAAAAGTGATTCAAAGAGGAATCATTGAAGTCATATATACAAGCCATGTCGTGTCAGGATGACGTATCTCCGTTCTGGAGACTGTGTAGTTACCTACGAGGCTTGGCTTAAAAGAGAACGACTATAGCTGGCTTGAACAGTGAGCTTTGTAAAAAGTAAAAAGTTATGCTCAACTCACTCTTGGGTTCTTTTGTTGGATGAAAATCTTCATGAAACACCAAACTCACCATAATCTTGTAGCCCAAATACCTATTTCATAACCCCATTAGCAGAATAACAAATATATATATAATTTCTAAAGTAAAGTGATGGAATGCATTGAATGCCCCATTGTACAACATCAAATCATGATTTTTTTTTTTATTAAATTGAAGAACAGTGTTTTTGTGTGTGTGGGTGGGTGCGAAAGTATGGCGAGGATCAGTGCTAAGATTTAAAATGTAACACGTTGCATACAACATGAACTGACCTGCGTGGCCAAACCTACGTACACTGTGTAGTCCTGATGGGACACTTTGACTTTGGTCATGTAGGAAATCATGCTTTGGCAACCAAAACTTAACAATAAGTACGATTTTCAAAATGTCAAAAGGTGACACTATGAGCATATCGTGATGGAAAATGATTTCTATTTAGGGTTCTTTTTCATCCCACAATGTTGTTGCCCAACAAGAGAAAACATGCCAAGAGCTAAAAGGTCCAGTGTGGGTGTTTGTTGAGCCTTAACAAAGGCTTCTCTTTCGTTTAATAATCCTTTGAAGCGTAGAAAAGTCAGATGTAGAAATCATTTGCGCTCCCTAATTGGCTGTCCACTGGGATGTGCTGAACAATTTCAAGAAACTGTTTAATGATTGATAAGATGAGTTCACAGTGTTTGTTAGTGCATATGTGCTTCTGGCTCCTTCTTGGTTAAAACATGCAAAAGTATCTAGAACTCTGCAGATCCCTTTAATAGACTCAAGGTAGGGTTTTGAAGGAGACACCGTTTTTATACAAAGTTGTAACCCAAAGTCTTGACGTGTTATATTATACATTTCTTAAAGGTCTGTTCAGAATAGACAGTTTTAAGGGCTGGAGCGAGCGTCTACACTGTAAGCCACACCCCCTTTTCACCTGGGTGTCCCTATTTTAAGCAATACGTAGATTTAAAAGATCTCTGTATGTATATCTTTAATTCTTTACTTTTAGAACTGGTTCAAACAGCTAATAAAAGTTTTAAAAAGATATATATATCTCAGAAGTCCTCTTGAGAAAGCACACTGAGGTATGTTTGTGTCTGACGCATCAATAGCTTTCACGCAAGTTCCTATGTGTTTGTGTGTGAAGCTGCAGGCAGCACAAGTAGATCCGGGTCCGGACGTCCCGAGGAGAGGGCACCAAGCGACGAGGACCAGGAAGCCGAGCCGGTGTCGGTCAAGGAGAGGCTGGCAATGTATCAGGCTGCTGTGTCCAACAAGGAAAGCAGCAGTTCGTCCCCTGCTGCGGTAAGACGATACTTCCACATGGGTGTAACAGGAGATGGTGATAAGGGTGGGCAAAGCAGCCGAGGAGACGGCAGACATCGCCTTAGTGCTATTTAGTTGTGGGGAGGTGGGGGAGGTGGCACTGACCTCTGAATGTACATTGGGCTTGTTGAAAGATAGGACTGTTCCTCAGTATGTTACGAGATTGACCACAGGAAAGGAAAAACACATTGTCAAATTTCTAGAAACCTTTCAAATATGCTCCAAAATATTTGCATATAAACTGATATTTGCGAGAAAATGCCACCCAATTATGATGTGTTTTCAATTACTATTACAAACTAATAGTCTGTATTTAGTATCGGACATCCTTACAAGGACAAAATAGTGGTTTTCAGCCTTCATGACTTGTTACACTATCTAGACTAAAAAAGAGTGTCATATATGCCCGACTAGTTAACCATCAGTCCGAAGAAGCAGCTACTTGTGTAAACTTGACAAATCATTTTTGTTGCTGACTGGAGATACCAGTTATCCTGGCTCACAATCTTGGACTCATACTTTGGACCGTTTGTGTGGCCCACAGCTATTTTATTTTATTTTATCTTTTTCACAAAGACAGTAACTGCCATGCAAACCACTTTGGATGCTATTGTTTTGTTTGAACTGTCCTCGGCTCATCCCTCCCAAGGACGGCTTGCTTTACTTTCATCATCTTAATGCAAGGTGATGAAAGACAGGAAGACACAACTGGTCAAGGACCAGTGCACACGTTGCTAAATGTCAGCCAAGTCGCACTGTAGTTGCCCACGCTGAAAAGAAGTCAGGTGACGCCAGAAAAGTTAGAACTACAAGATTTTTGTCTCTGTCTCTTCGAAAATTGATATCATTCAGATTATTCCATCCAAATCGTCCTTTATCCTTTTCCAGATAACGAAAAGATTTTGGTCCAAATATGACACACATCTGCAGTTTTATTTGGCCTTGACCGTTGGAGTTCATAAAGGTGACCATGGCAGTTTAAACTAAGCCTTTCCAAACATGGAAAAACATATGTAAAAACATCTTTAGTGCTATGTGATGTCAATTGGCACAATTTACTAAAAAATATCCAAAATCAGCAACTAAAAAGGAACATTTTGTTCTCATAAAGGCCTTTTTTATGTGAGAAAGTGTTTTTTACATGTGTACAGGAAACACGGCCTTCTCACCTCAGTAAAAAGGTCCAAAAAGGGACAAAAGCACTCATTTTATACATCATTTGTACAAGAGGCTGAACAAATTTGCTTTTCATGAAATTCTTAATTAATATACAGCATACAACATCATTTTGACTACTATTTTTAACCTTTTCAATACATACACGCTTGGTTTATTCCAGAAATCATCAGCTCACTGTTGTTTTGTTGTTTTTTTTCGTACCTGCTCTACACATTTGTGTTTACTTTTTAAATCATTTATTCACCTACATTAATTAAGGGAAAAAAACATTGTTTATGCCTAACATGAAGAACATGTTAGCACAGATGTCACAGTCAAAGTGCTGGCACACAAAATAATCACCTGCCACGTCAGAGTTATTTAAGCCTCCTCTGTGATTGAAATTCATACATATTTTGAAAGGCAGCAGGGCATGAAACATTATTTCTTCTTTAACTGATCTTGAAATTGAAGAAAATAAAAATTTGTCATTATCCTCGCCCAGGATTCATCACCAAGAACAAAACAGCCTATGTGGCATTGAAGAGCTTGTGCACACTTTATAAATGCGGTAATTCAACTGTGTGAGCTGTTTGTCAGCCAAGGCCATTACAGTAAACCCATTTAGTTTCTAAAATGAAGCCCCACTTCATAGTGAATATGTGCTCTTCCCATCTAAACTCTGCTTTATAGTCACAGCACAAACCACAGACTTGGAGGCATTTAAATGGTATCTGTGTTTGTTTGAATGAAGCTTCAGGGAACTTATTCAACATTATCTGTAAGTGTGGAGAGGTGTGGAAGGAAGCAGGCGTCAGGTTTCTTTAAAATGTTTTAAACCTAGTTAGCATGCCTGTGAGATATTTTCATGTTTCAAGACATTGTGACAGTGTGTTATTTTTCTTTGCACAACACCATCTACAATAGATCCAAGTTAAGTGAACACATAGAAAGGTGTAGTTATTCCCAAGCTGTGAGAAAAGAGTTTTTTTTATTTTTCTTTATTTTGGCAAAACGTATTAAATGCATAATTCTGTAAAAACACAAGTGATTTCTTTTGGGGATAAATAAATACTGTAGAGGCTATCTGACAAATTAGAAAGTTTCAATTTTTCATTACTTAGTTATTGAAAAATAAGCCAAAATGCAGAAGCAATGAGTGGAAAAACTAACTATAGTCCACGATTCAACAGCGTGTGGAACCACATTTAGCAACAATAACTAAAAACAATCAATCATTTTCTAAATGATATAATCAGTCTTTCATATTGTTGTGGAGGCATTTTAACTTGCTGTTCTTTTACAATGTTGCTTCACCCACTCCTGGGGACATTGCCGACTTTTAGTAAATATATTCCTCCTTGCAAAACATCCCCCTTATTGCAGAATGAACCCCAAATTGTTTGGAATTGTTCTTATACGCATTCCCCGATTGAAAAGCAGCAACGGTTGATTCTCTATGTTTGCTGATATCTTTACCATCTTAACTCTGACCCAACTGCTTTGTTGACTTACCACAGCACTGAACTTGCCCTTATCAAGGTGTTCAGTGACATTCACATAAATGCAGACTATAGAACCACCACAATACTGGTATTATTGGACCTCGGTGCAGCATTTGACACCGTTGATCATGGTATATTACTAAAGCAACTACAGAACTGGGTCAGACTTTCTAGCACAGAAATTGACTGGTTTGAGCCTTTCTTAAAAGACAGGGACTAATTTGTGTCAGTAGATAACTTTACATTGAAACTCACAAAAATTACATCTGGAGTTCCCCTAGGTTCCTTCCTGAGACCCCTCCCATTAACATCTACATGCTTCCACTTGCTCAGATTATAATAAACAGCAAGATAAGTTACCACAACTCTAAGAGGACACACAGCTTTACATTATCATGTCTACAGGTGAGAATGAGCTCACTCAAGTGTTGAGTAGATGCATATAACAAATCAATGAGTGGTTGTGCCATAATTTTCTACAGTTGAACAAAAACAAAACTGAGAGTTGTTTTTGGACCAAAAGAAGAACGTTTAAGATTCAGCACATGGCTTCAGTTATTGCAGCTAGGATCCACTGAAGACTCTTAATCTTTTTTTTTTCCCTCTTTACTCTGTTTTCATTTTGTAAAGCAGCTTGAATTGCCTTGTTGCTGAAATGTGCTATACACATAAAATGTCCTTCCCTTCCCTTTTTGACACTGTTATCACAGACCTGAATGCTCCACACCAGCAAACTGCATGTATAGAGGTGGCCACACGTGCTGATCAATTGATCAAGTGCATTTGATTAGCAGCACCTATTGCTGTTCATCTAAGCACCTTTTAACTGTTTGTTTAATTTAAAAACCTGATAAGAGCCTTATTACCTTTTCATCATGTAAAACCTTGGAATGGGAGGAGGCTGTACTCTCTTTTTCACATGTATTCGTGTGTGTTAACATTCATTAGGACTGCTGGCATGTTCATAACGGGATGAACTACCAACCTCTGGAATCTTTTTGCATGACAAGAAAAAATAGTTGTGTCCTTACTGCACTTATACACACTCATTGTAAAATAGTCGAAATAGCTCATTAATCTCTGCAGAAAGCCGTTTTAGAGCAAACTTTGCAGATGGGAAATTATATTAACATAATATACTGTTTTTCTTTATTTTTTTTTTATACCATACTAATGTCACTTAATTGCATTGCTTCAAGTGACATAAATTGATATGATGCGTAACTATACATTAAATAAAAGCCACTGTACTGTTCCTTAATAAAACCGGGACGATTGGCACAATTGTTAATAACAGTTCCTGCCAGAACTCACAGAATGATTCTCTTGGTCTTCACTTCTGGGACTGTCGATGTGGCTTTGCTGCACCCCACCCCCATCCCTCCAACCTAAGTTGATCCTCACTGTCAAGCCTCATGTGGCGACTACCGACAGCAGAAAGGGAATGTGTATTTGTAACCTGTGGCATCTCTGTGTGTGTGGGAGTGCAGGTTGAATTTGTACAGATTTATGCTTTCTACCCTTAACTGCTGTTGCATGTCCACATTGAAAAGGCAATGTGCCTAAATAATGCAGCGCTCTTGACTGGCATCTTTCATTCCTCAATCAGCAACACAGGTTCCTACAGACAAGTGTATCAATCAATAATTTGCAATCGTTTTTTTTGTTTTTCCAATGATTTAAATGAATTTTTGACTTGGGCATACTTGGATGGGTGTTCTATTTTATGGAGAACTCATTACTGAATTTTAAACAAAAAATAGGCCCAAACAATCAAAACTGCGGGGTGGAAACAAGAGACTAAAGGCGAGTCGAGAGAAGATTTGCTGTGAGGAATGAAATGATCCTGCTGAGTGCAACATCTGCTGCCGTTCAAGTCGGTATCATGCTGAAATCCTCTGCAAATCTGACCCCTTTTTATGGACCCTTTTTCAAAAGTACTTACACATGCATTCAGCAGTGTGTATTAAATAAGTCACTGGTGGGTGATATAAATCATTAAATGATCAAGATTTGTTTTCGTTTGAGGTGTACAGCTAAGTCTATTATTTCATTATGATGAATAGAAATGGATTGAGGCATCGGTTTATTGGCTAACCATAATGTTTGAATACAGCCACTGCATATAAAAGAAGGAATCAGACAGGGCAAAAATACAATTAGGCATTTAAAGAAATGTTAGATGATGTATGTAGAGAATCAAATGATGTGGTGTATTATAATGATACATTTTAATGTTTTAAAATAATTTCAGGGACACTTAATGTATTTGATTGTTTTGCTGAAGGGCAATGAATATGTAGAGTTTTATTGTAATTTCATGCTGATAATTAGTCAATTTCAAGCAAAATTGTGATCAAGCAAGCACTTCCTTTTTGTTTCACTTTTTATTTTAAGGTCACAATGTACATAGTGTCAATTCATATTAGATATAGAGACTTTTTCTTTTTCTTCATATAATTTGCTGGCTATAACTACCCAACATTTAATAATAATGTTTTGAACTGAATTTGAATAATAATGTCTTGATCCTGAGGAGAAATTATTTTACTGCAGCTTAAATTATGAATGAAGAAAAAGAATAGAATATTAAAATAACGAATGAAAGTTAGGATTGTAGCAAATAGGAGTCAAAATCTCTGATGATCACCATAAATGTTATGGGATTGACGGGCAAGCATTGAACGTTTGGGGCACTAAGATGCTCCTTCACAGTAACATGTCCTGGAATAAACCGTCTGTCATTCAGAAGCCTGTAATCCCTTCTTCTTTACTTCTGTCTGCAGTCGCTTCCCGCCAATATCATATTAATCTTTATATTAAGGCAGTGAGGTCTACAATATGCTTCTGCAGCAATGTCAGGTAAAGATTATGTGCCTTCTGTTGAATACTCATACTATTCATGCAAAGAACTCTGCTACTGTCATGGTAACTCACTGTAGCAGATGCTAAAAATTGCCAAAAATTACCAGCAGAAATCCGTTTAGCAAAACAAATGTTTTATGGAGAAAAGCTCAGCAGAAAGTCTAATGATCCACGCTGCCTCCTGAAAGCATGACTTCCTTACAGTTGCTATAAAGGAAGAATGGGATAATGTGCAGTCGAACTTTATTTCCCATCCGTAGTTACGGGGCTGAATCAGCGTGTGTGTGCATAAGGAAAAGATGGGATGCTGGAACGCCCTGCACAAATCGTATGCAGCAGTGTCCCACCAAAGGGTATTTCCACCGAGCTGCTATCGTGCAATGTCAGTGAAAATTGGCTTGGATAGGAATGTGCCTCTGTGCTGAGGTGGACAGTAGGTGGATGGCATTCATCATCAGTGAAGCTCTTGTACCGTGAAGTAGTAAAATATTGATAACATGGTGCCCTGTCATAAAATGTCACGGGTCCAAACTATTCTGCAGTAACTTGCAAATTTCAGCGGTACAAGTAATTTGCATGAAACAGAGAAGGTGCAAAAGTCACAGATGCATTGTGTATAGTAACAAAGTCTGATTTTATGTATGTGTGTATATATTTATACATATATATATATATATAGTCACACCATGACTCAGCGTTTTCTAAAGTAATACAATCTTTTAACACTTCACAGAGCAATGAAGGCTTTTAAATGTTAGAGATGGCAGTATTGGCATCTCATGTAAAGAATACCAACACTGCTGAGGCAAAAACAAGCAGAACAGAGATTAATTTACCAAGGTTTTATCCATCTCCTGAATCCCATTTACAACTGCTGGCCGACAGCGTGTCTAATTTGTGTAAAGATGTGTTTTTTATGTGTAACTCGTGTTATCTGCTACCTGCTGATAGATGATGGATGATTCAGAGGCCTGTTCGCTGCCTGGTGGTCTAGCCAGTGTGAAGAAACAGTTTGAGAGCCAGGAGTTTGCCTCCTCGTCCTCTCACTCCAGTGTCACCCAGTATCATGTCCAGAAGAAATCAGTCCAGGTGAGACTCTGGTCAATATGATGGCACATTTTCTTTCTTTGTTTTCCTGCAATTAGTATGAATTTAATTTGAAGATGTTTTTTGAACAGCATCATATTTTCAAAAAAAAATGTGGTAAATCAAACACAAACTCGGACTGAAAAGAATGACATTCTTCCCCAGAAACAACTTTAAACTTTGAAAGATTACACAGCAATAGTTCTAATTTAAAATATTGACCAAAAGCAATAAAGATTGAGCTTTTTCTCTACGTTGGTACATTGGTTCCCCTCATTATTGCAAATTGCGTTCTGTGATATCTTTCCATTGCAACTCAACACAAGTCTCCACTGGAGGCATCCTGTATACGATGAGCCGAGTATGAACAGAACCGTGCCTGGCTAAATTGGGCTTGGAATTGTGGAAGTACTTCACTGAAACCGAAGTATTATTGATTTAAGGTCATCCGGCATAAGTTAACGTAGCACAAAAGAACTTTTTGTCATTTTTGGCATCAGTTTGCCCCCCCCTGTCAACCCAAAGTCTAAGTCTTCTACGACGGCATCTAAGATTACTCTTGATTGGTCTCTTACTGGTTTGTTTGTTTGTTTTACTTGTAACTTAAATTGGATGAAAGTAATCTATTTACTGGTAACCACCTGAAGCAATTCATTTAGGTTGGCTGGTAAATCTTTTGCCTGTGTTCAGCCGTGTCTGACGATATTTCACCAGAACACAAGTGCACACAATGACAATATATCAGTAATATGTGTCCAACCTAAATAGTCTCTAACATACTAAAGAAAAATATAAATATTTAATTGATTTATAAGTTTATTTCAGAAACTCCCATTCCTCTTGTTTTACCCACGATTTCCTGTTCAGGAGCTTTTCGTGCTGATGTGGTGAGCAACTGTCATATAAAGCCAGAGAGCCTGGAAATGTCAAACTCTTATAGTACTATGTGAGAACATAATAGGGTACCAGTTGTACGATTTTTCTGTAGAAAATGTATTATTTGAGATGGCGATAATTATAGACGAAGGGGACATTTTCCTTCTCTTACTTAAAGCCAGCAGAACGTGTAAGACAGAATATTGCTGTCCACTCTGATCACGATCGCAGTGTAAAGTGAGAAACGCGCGAACGCTGCTGCATGATTTAGATTCTCCTGCAGCTCTTTATTGAAAACACTTGGCTGGTATGACAGAGGACTTCCAGCAGGTCAACTCAAAGAGGGCACCTTGAACTTAGCTCGTCTACTTGAATCTGTCATCCGGTGCGTGAGGAAAATGCCAGAACGTGTTAGTCGCAGCCTGGGTCAGGCTCTGGATCTTTGCAGAGTAAGGTCATTTCCTCCCCCTCCTCGCATTTTCTTCCATTTGCTCATTCAGGCAGAGTGTGTGCAACAACCTTGCTGAATGCTGAATTTTAGATACGGGTTCATAAGCGTAAATGTCCAAATCAGTTTAGTCAATTTACCGTTTCTCCGCAGCAGCAGTAAACCATATGAAGTTGTCTTGCACAGGTGTGATATCCAAACTGTGTTCTTACATCAGGACAGATATTCAAGCACTGACGGCGGTTTCTGAAGAGCAGAACATCCCAGCTCTCCATGCATCTTTCATGTTAACAGCATACCATACAAGCTCAAATGTCAAATTTTCCCTTTTTCTCCTTCAAATTGCATGAATCTCAAAGGAGGAAAGAGCTGGTACAGTTATGTGCATTTTTATTTCTATTCTATTGCCATTTCTCTCCAACAATAAAGCACTCGATTCAAACTAAGCAGCTCCCTGGGAAGCGGCACATTAATGGAAAAACATTTGTTAGCAGCCACAGAAGGGATTTTGTTTGGCTTCTCCGCAGTAGAAAAATTACTTATCTGCACACTGGTTCTCATAGGCAGCAGTCATAATGTAATAAAACTGTTTTGTTTAGTGTGTTTTGAGAGTGCCACCAGTTCTTAGCTGGGCTCGGGGGCCTTGCATGTGGGTCCGTGCATCCACATTTACTTTTTTGTGCGTTTTGACAGGAGATATCCAGCTCCTCAGAGGTCACAGTGAGAAGCAGTGTCAGAGAGATCGTCCCTGCAGCAACCCTTCACCAAGAGGTATTTGTCTCTCCATGTATTGACGCATTGCTAAAACGCTCAGTCTTATTTTTTTTTTTTAAATCAATTTATGAAATGAGCCCAATATTAAACTATTCACCGGTGACTGATTGAAAACTGCCCCGGGCTGCAGTGCAACTGCCATCATGCTAATGATTTGCTGTCATCTGTTCGCAGGTGATCCATGATCAAAGAGTCCACCGTAACAATGTGACTGGCAGTTATGGGAACCATTACAATGAAACAGGTTATTCCGCTCATGCCTTTTTATATTGTAATTTGCACGTTTTCATCACAGCACTACTTGTGCCCTGTATGTTAATGATTGTTCCCACTGTGGCCTGAATAAAGGATGAGCTCTGAAAATGACTTGGAGTACAGATGATTTTATGTTCGGTTCATAGCCGCAAATCTAATCAGGGCAAAGCCAAGAAGGTAAAATATTGAAAAGTGGAAATTGGGCAATCACTGCTGAACAGTTTCAGAAAATGAAAACTGCTCAGGTTTTTAATGAAATGATTTATTTCTTTTTCCCTTTCCCCTGAGCTCCACGAGTGTGAGTGACTTAATGAGGCAGTCTTCTTCTTGTGTCTAATTCAGTTATGCTTGTCGGAGGGGAGGACCTACCAAAGGTTTCCACTCAGGCTTTGAAGAAGCAGTATGAAAAAACGGTTGAGGAAGCTGCTCCAGCTAAGGAAATTAAGGTAATGATGCTGTCTGTTTATCTAAACAGATGATGGTTTGCCTATTTTCTTTTTTTTTGTTTGTTTTTTTTCTTAACGAGGTATCACTGTGAAGATGAAGCTAGATCATAAAATCATCTCAATTCCACAAAGTGATGGGAAATAAACTAAATTGGATTAGATATCTCATCTTTAAGCAGGGAAAGTCTGAAACTATATTTCATCATGTTATGAAGAAAACACAATCTAAAAGATGAACTTGTATTACTGCCTGCAGTTCAGTGGATATTTCGAACATGTAAGTAATTGCAAAAAAGAAATTATGCACTAAGGACTTTGACTAAATGTGACACTCCTGACATATTTGTGAATGAGGGTGTTTACATTCAAACCATGTGCTGCTTTTTGCCTCCATCTCTATTACGCTCTGCAGCACAAATGTTTGAACTCTTCCAGGTTTCAAGCCACAAGTCTTTCTTTCATTACTCTTAACTTCAAAGCGGTCCTTTTTCTATGCTTTTCATAAAACAGAAAGACACAATGTTTTATTTTATAACAGCCGCTCTATCATCATTCTACTCTCTTTCTCTCTCCGTGACTGACAATGCATACATAGGTTGATGTGGATTTGAGCCAGTTTCAGTGGGCACCTGTAAACCAATCCTCCAAAAGTTCTACCATGAAAAGCTATGACACATCCTCCACAGTGAAGATGGTCACCACTTCATCACTTGCATCTGTGGCTTCTGAGGCAAAGGAACATTTCCCTCCTCCACCCTCAAACCCACTACAGATAGCACAAGAAACCACTGAATGCAACATTGCTTCACAGACACAGGAGTCAAGCTCCCAACAAAAGTACACTGTAAATAAGGAGCAATTTGTTAAACACAAGAGCATGGCAGAGCTGAAGCGCCTTTACAAGCACATACATCCAGAAGTACGTAAGAACATAGAAGAAGATTTCATGAGTCAGCTCACCGAAGCAGAAAAGGCAACATTAGAGAGCAAAGAAGTGGTGGGTGATGTCCAGCAGGCCTGCTATATGTTTGAAAATGACGGCAACAACTCCAGTGAATGCTCTAGCCCTGATGGCGAGTACCTGGAGTGGGATGAGATCCTCAAAGGTGAAGTCCAATCAATGCGCTGGATGTTTGAAAACAAGCCTCTAGATACTATCAAAGATGACTCCCCAGATGACGATGAGGGAAAAAATATTGCACAGCAAGAAATCATCGCTGGAAAAGATGTCAGATACACAGCTTGGATGTTTGAGACTAAGCCCATGGATGCTCTTGGTACAGAATCGTTAGAGACACCTGAGCAGTCGGACAAACAGGCTGATCTTGCAAGAGGAGATGTCCGCACTGCGACTTGGCTTTTCGAAACTCAGCCTCTGGATTGTCTGAACAAGATCTACCAAGATGATGAGCAGGAAACGGTTGTCATCTCCAAAGACATAACTGGAGGAGATGTGAAAACTGCCAGGTACCTGTTTGAGACCCAGCATCTGGATTCCTTGGGTAAAAGGGAAACCATTGAGGAAAGTCACTTCCTTAACCTGAAGTCTGAGCTGGAAGAGATTAAGGGGGATGTGAAGACAACCACCCGCATGTTTGAGACGCAGCCCATGTGTGTCATCAGGGGGGATTCAGGTGAGATGTTGGAAATCACCACCATCCGCAGGGAGGAGACTGAAAAAGGCGACGTGAAGACTTCACGCTGGATGTTTGAAACCCAGCATCTCGATATGATCAACAAAGACCCCTCAAAAGTAAAGCTGATATGTAGTATTTCCATGGAGGACAACACTCAAGGTGGTGTGAACAAAGGTAGATGGCTTTTTGAGACGAAGACACTTGACACCATAAAGGATGAGGAATGGGAATGTTCCAGAAACCAAAAGGAAGAAATCCTCGGCGCTGATGTAAGGAAGCACTGTCTCGTTTTTGAGACGCAGCCTATGGATATACTGAAAGATGATGCCAACGCTAGACCTCTGGCCTCTGAGGAGATTCTAGGTGGAGATGTTCAATCGGCTAAACATCTGTTTGAAACGGTACCCATGGAAAATCTGAAAGAGCTGCTTGAAGTGGGAAAACTTAGGAAAATGGTTGCATCCGAGGAAGAGAAAGGTGATGTGAGGCATCAAAAGTGGGTCTTTGAAAGCCAGCCACTGTCGAACATTAGGGAGGAGAAGAAGGAGATAACGAGAACTGTGAACATTGAAGCACAAGACAAAGGAGATGTGACAAACTACAAAGAACGGTTTGAAACAATGGATTTGGGTAAATGTGAGGGAACGCAGAAAATCCAAGTTGAAGGTGTCACAACTGGATCTGTTAAGTCCAACAGAGTACTTTTTGAATCTACCCCAATGTATGCCATGCAAGACAGCTCTGGCCACTACCATGAGGTGAGGACTGTCAGGCGTGAGGAAATTGTGAAGGGAGATGTGCGCAGCTGCAGGTGGATGTTTGAAACACGGCCCATTGATGAGTTTGATGAGAGTATCAATAAGTTCCAGATCATAAAAGGCATTTCCAAACAGGAGATTGAGTCGGGGGATGTCAAAACAGCCAAGTGGCTTTTTGAAACCCAACCACTTGATGCTATTAAATATTTCTGTAATGCAGAGGATGAAGAACATAAAACTGAAGAAGAAATTAGAATTGAAAAGGGGGATGTGAAAACATGCAGGTGGTTATTTGAAACTCAGCCAATGGATGTTCTGTACGAGAAGGTTGAGAAGAGCGAGACCGATGTGAAAGAAGTGCAAAAAGGTGATGTGAAAACATGCACTTGGCTTTTTGAAACCCAGACACTCGACAACATCCGCGATCATTCAGAGTCAGAGACTGAGACCATCCTGAAAGCCTGCACTGTAAATCAGGAGGACATTCATGGAAAAGACGTGCGGTTGGCTCGCTTCCTCTTTGAAACTGAGAACCTGGATAACATCACAGGTGAGGATGGCAGCTCTTTCAGGAGGGTGACAGAAATTGACATCCAGTCAGGAGATGTCTCTCGGATGAAGTACATCTTTGAGAACCGTTCCTCTGATATTATGAGCTCCACCTCAGGTGAAACGATGCAGAGGTTAAAGACGCAGCAGGCTGAGGACATCCAGAGGGGGGACGTGGTCAACTGCACCTGGAAGTTTGAGAACCAGCCAATTGATGCCATTTGTGATGACACCACAAAGGTGAAGGAAATGCACACTGTAACTGATGTCCAGGGGGGTGACGTTGGCAAGGGCCGCTTCATTTTTGAAACCTACTCGCTGGATCAAATAAAGGACTCCACAGAGACGGATATTTCAAACGTTACTAGTATTTTCAGAGATCACATAGAGAAGGGAGATGTGAAGAATTACACCATGATGTTTGAAACACAGCCACTCTATGCCATCTGTGATAAGGAGGGCTATTATCATGAAGTAACCACAGTTACTAAAGAAGAAATTATGAGAGGAGACGTAGTGGGGGCTCGATGGCTGTTTGAGACAAAACCTCTGGATTCAATTAAAGATTCAGAGGAGGTCTATGTTATTAAAGCTGTGACTGAAGAAGGCGTTAACAAAGGAGACGTAAGCTCCGCTAGGTGGAGGTTTGAAACGCAACCGTTGGATGAAATTACAGATGACATAAAAATAAGATCAAAGACAGTTGCAGACATCCAAGGTGGGGATGTAAAGACAAACAAGCAGCGATTTGAGACTGATGAGATGTCTCAAAAGTACATCAGAACTGTGAGTGTGAGTGAAATCCAAAAGGGAGACGTTAGAACTGCCACGTGGATGTTTGAAACCCGCACCATCGATGAGATCCGTGGTGACGGCTCCGAGTATGATGGCATGGAGACGGTGACAAAAGAGGAGGTCATGAAAGGGGACGTCAAGCAGTCTGTATGGCTCTTTGAAAAGCACCCGCTCGACAGCATCAAAGAGTCTGACGGCACGCAGCTTGTTGTGACGAAGGAGGAGATTCCACAGGCTGATGTGAAGATGACAACCTGGCTGTTTGAAACCACTCCATTTCACGAGTTCAATGAGAGCAGCATGGAAAAAACAGAAATAATTGGTAAAAGTATCAGGGAGACACTTGAGGAGCTTTACTCTCAGGAAATGGTTGAGTCGCAGGGGATTCTAATTGAAGCTGATGAAATTGGTGATGTCCGGATGGCGAAGTATAAACTCTTGAACCAGGAGGCTCCACAAATTCAAAAAGAGGAGATCATTAGAGGAGACCTGAGCAACATAATGATGAACCTTCTGAACCGCAGGGAGACCACTGAGAGGGCCATAACTATTGACGAGGAGGAGCGGGGCAACATCAACACCACAGTGAAACAGCTATTCAATCAGGAAAGAGGAATCAATGTTGAGAAAGAGGCAATTATCCGTGGTGACATTCAGGAGGCTATGAACAACCTGCTCAAGAAGGAAGGCTCCTCCAAGCGTGGCATTCTGATTCAAGAAGATGAGAAAGGAGATGTGAGGATGACGATTTACTCCCTCTTAAATAAAGGGGAGAAAACCAGCACGGAGAAGGAGGATATAATCCAAGGCAACGTCAGTAAAACTCTTCAGCGTCTTCTGTCCAACTCGGGAGAAGAGGAATCTAAAAAGATAAGGGTTGGGGAGACAGAAAGGGGTAATGTTAGCTTTTACTCCACATGCATCGAGTCCGGAGCCTTGGATTACCTGAAGCAGCTTCAGTCTGAAAAAGATGAAGAGCGAGAGGAGGTGCAAAAGGAGCACATAATTGGTGGCAATGTCGAAGAGACCAAAATCTTGCTGCGGAAGAACCAGCAGCAGATCGGGCGTACGGTGGCTGAGGATGACATAGTCCCCGGTGATGTGCACAGCACGGTCGAAGTGTTCATGACGGAGCCTAATGTTGCTTACAGAAACCTGGAGAAGGAGGACATTGTTAAAGGTGATCTTAGTGCAGCGCTGGATTTACTGACCCTAGCTGTCAATCAGAAAGTGGTACTAGAGAAAGAGGAGGTGGTGAAAGGAGACATTCACTCTACTTTGAAGTGTTTGGAAGAGGCCCAGCATCAAACGAGAGAAACAGAAAAACCTGAAATTGTCAGAGGAGACATCAGGGGCGCTCTGGAGTCACTGGAGAAATCTGCATCCATCAAAACAGAAGTGACTGTTGATGATTTAGTGCCAGGTGATATCAAAGGCACTCTGAAATCCCTGGAGGAGGCAAAACAAGCTGTGAAAGACGTGGAAAAAGAGGAGATTATCAAAGGAGACATCCACACTGCGATGCAGAGTTTACATGAGGCATCAAGTGAGAAAAAGGTTTTCCAGCACCAAGTGAGTGAACAAGGGGATGTTAAAGGTACCATTCAGCTTTTGCTTGAACCATCAACCTCTCCAAGAATGCGGCGCAGAGGGAGCATTGAAGGAGATGTTAAAACATCCATAAAATCACTTTATGAAGGGCAGGAGACGGCACACTTGGAGAAAGAAGAGGTGCTTAAAGGGGATGTTCAAGGAGCAATAAAGAGTCTAATGCAGAAAAAACAGTATTCAAGCAAGAAACGCATGCATCCCCCCAAGAAAGCAAAAGTGCCCATGAAAAATCCATCGACTGTAAAGCAGGCGGAGGACGAATGCTTACATGAAGCTAAGAGTGAGTGTGCAGCACTCAGTGCAGCCCCCACTGTGAAAAACCTCTCTCAGAGCAGTGAGTCACAGAAGCACACACAGAAGCAACATGACAGCAAATTGCTGAAAACGCAGGTAATCACCCAAGAGGACCACTCTGTTGCTGTAGTCAAAATAGACAATCCTGCAGGGGCTTCTCATCAGAAGAGCATAAAAGAGCAGAACGACAAAGTGCAGCCCCCACAGAAAATACAAGTTCCTAAGCCTGTTATTGTACAGAACAAACAAAAGACTAATAATGATCAAACGGTGACTGCTGCCGCTGATGTGAATGTGATGAAACAGGTGCAAAACGCATCACAAACAAACATTTCAAATAAGCAAATATGTGAGACAAAGACAATCAAACAGGTGCAGACTACAGTGACAGAAAAAACCGTTGTTCAAAAACAGAACGTTACTGTTTCGGAGCAGGTGTCAACTTCACAAAAGCAAACACGGAATATAGCTCTCACAACAAAGGCAAATGTAAAAAATATGAAGAGTGATCACAAAAACCTTGACATGAGAGAGAAAGGTGCCGTTAAGAAGGTAAAACCAGAAATTCACTTCCCTCCTCCTCCATCGTCACCACCGCCACCCTCTGAGTCGGACTTGTCCCTGCCGCCGCCTCCATCTCCGGTGATGGAAAGCCCAGCATCACCCACATGCCAGCCTTCTCTCATGAGGCAGGACAGCGACCTGCCGCCTCCACCACCCCCACCGCCAATTGAGTGCATAAAGTCAGAGCCTGAATTTTTCCCACCACCTCCACCACCTCCACCTCCATCCTCTGTGGGCCCACAGGATTTTCTCCCTCCACCTCCATCACAGCAGGAGCTTAGTGCGATACCGCAGCCTTCTCCGGCAAAGCAAGGGAAACCTTTTGCCAGGCCTTTATTTAAAGTGCCCAAGCAGCCAGAGCCACAGAAACAGCCCGTGCCCGTTAAACCTAAATGGCAGAAGAAACAACCACCTCCTCCTCCTCTGCCTTCGCCTCAAATACCTCCCGATCAAGAGACAACTGTTTCAACAGTCCAGAAGGAAGAAGCTAAAATTCAGGAGGTGAAACAAGAATCAATCATACAGACGAGCAATGAAACAAGCGGTCAGCCTAAAACAGCAGCAGTGTCACCAGCAAAAATACCAAGTATGCCAGTTGTAAAACCAGCCCAAAGCCCACAGCCAACAAAAAAACAGCGTGTTCCCCCAATTAAACTGCCTCCACCTCCGGATCCTACTCCAGCCATAAAGGCAAAACCATATGCTCGCAAATTTAAAACCCCTCTCATGCTTGCGGAGGAGAGGTACCGCCAGCAAAAGCTGGAGGAAGAGGAGAGGAGTAAAGTCTCCTCTCCTACTTCACCGCCGGTTAATATACAATTCTCTGCTGGCAAAGAGGAGCTCTCTGTCACAGAAAAAGATGAAAAAGAAGTGGCCAAAGAAGCGACAAAGCTAAAGCGTGAAGAAGGAACACCATCACAAGACTTATCAGTCAAGAAAACCCCTTCCCTGATCCCTTTGAACAAACCCTCAATCTCAGTAATGAATAAGAAATCAGCCCCTGGATCTTCAAATCTGCCTGTAGATAAAAAGCTTGTTTCCAGCAAGCAATCCTCTGAAAAAATTCTCACCTCAGCTGATGTTAATCAAAATGTTTCTGTTTCTCAATCTCATTCGGAGGCCTCAGATAAAGAAATCCAGTCGAGCTCGAATGCGGTCACTTCCTCGGTTATGGAGCAGCAACAGTTTATTAAGAAATCCAGCAGCAGGTCGGCAGCAACCACACAGAGTCCTCACCGGGAAAATGTAAACCTTCCGAGCCAGGCAGCAGTCACTTTGAAAACAGAGGATGTAAAGAATATAAATGTGTCTCTGACACAGGTAGGAAAAACGAGTCCCTCTCAGCCGACTAAAATTCCAAAGGCAACTCCAAGTTTCAAAGTGAAAACCTTTAAAATGCCAACAGGGAAGAAAGAGAAGTGTGAGACTTCGGTTCAAAAGGAGACAATAAAAAGTGAAACTCATTCGCAACAAGAGAAAAGCATTATGGTGGAGAAAATGGAATCAAAGGTGAATTTGGAAAGCAACCAGCAGACTTCTGCAAGAACCGAGATGAAAACGGAAGTGAAAGTAAAAGATAAGAAAAATCAGGTGACGCCACCTGTGAAGGAGGCTGAAGCGAAGGTTCATGTAAAAACGGGGAAGCAGGTGCAAAAACATGAGACTGAGGTGAAGTTGTCACCATCAGTTACCGATTCAATGCCTAAGTTGGTGACGATAACATCTGCGGCCTCTCATCAGGGACAAGGCCTTGTTTCTGTCTCACACAGCCAGCAGGTCATGAGGTCAGAGCAGGTTCAAAAACATGAGGAGGTGGTTCTGACTGAGAGTGTGCTACAGCAGAACCTTCAGAAGAAGGACGCCGTCCACATGCAACAACAGCACGTGAAGCTGCAAGCAACGGACGCAAATAAAATGCAGATAAAGGGAGGAATGTCAAGAACGTGTCCAAAGGGTGTGTTGGTGAAAGGCATTGGGAAAATGGCCCATGAAGACAAGGATCAGGCTGAAGATATCACAGATTTAGAGAAATGCAATGTGATGCAGAAGCTGCTGGCTCAAATAAAGGAGCTTGAGGGTACGCAGAGTAGAATAGACTCCAACAGCGTCACCATGATCATAAGCGAAATTCCCAACTGGGTTATAGGCTCAGACGAGACAAACAATTTCAGGCAAATTGCAAAACAGCAAAGCAAAAAAAAGCTGAAAGAGATGATGGCGTATCTGAAAAGTATTATTCAAACCAAGCTCACGTTTCTGGAGAGCAGCTTAAAAGCGGTGGTAATTGAGGTGAAACGAGAAAAGGAGGAAGAACTGCCGGTTCCACCACCGGTGCTTCCAAGACCGGACAAGAAAGTTTTCAGTGGCCCAATTCCAAAGGTATCGAAGGTTAGCATGAGTTCATCCAAAACGGAAAAGAAAGTGGTGGAAGAGAAAAGGTCTATCCAGGAAAGTAGAGTTCACCATGAGCTGAGTGAAGCAGCTGATCAGAGGGTGTCTTCTCCATTAGCCAGCATTCGTACTCCATCACCTACTTTTATCAGCATTGAATCGAGGAGGGTAGACTCCCCGCTCAGAGTGACTCCTTCTCCACCGCCCTACAGATCAGTCGGGACTCCTCCACCACCTCCACGTAGGTCATACACACCTGCATCGACCTTCAGCAGGGCCACACCATCTCCCACCCTTAGCCGCTCAGAGAAGTTAATAAAAATCAAGGATGCCACCTCAAAGCTTTCCTGTGAAATGACACCCCCGCCTCCCCTGCCGGTGCAAGACCTTTTTGCAGTTGAAAGAGAGCAATCGTCTCCATTTAGCGACAGGGAGACTCCCATAGAGGGAAGTGAGCATGGGATGGCAGATGTAACGGAGATGGTGGATTCCATGATGACGGTAAAGGACAAAAAATCTTTCTTCGAGGAAGCTCAGAAGGCTGGCGTTAACAAGGCTTATGTCCGAAAGGATCCAATTGACATCCCGGAACGTTTGGGACCTGACTCTGAGGAGGCCGCTGAGACTGTGACTCTCGATCTTCTGAAAGGGGATCTTCCAAGAGTTGATTTATCAAAGCTTGTGAACAGATTTGAGTCTCCAAAACCAAAAATGTACTCCAGAAAAGAGCCCATTGTTATTGCTGAGAGGCTGGGGAGTGATACAGAGGACACAGAAGCCGAAGCGCCTCCTTCAAAAACCGAAGAAATCCATACGTTTAACGTGAAAGCAATAAAGGACGTGTTTGAGACGGGAGAGCACGGTTCCCAAGCAGCCCGAGAGCTGAGAGAGCAAATAGAAAGAAGAGAACCTGAATCAGTGGGTCACTCTGAAACCACTTCGGCCACCGAGCAGTTGTGCACCATTGACGACTTTGGAAACATCGCAACAGAAACAAGCGGCGCAGTGCACTCTGGGAGCTCCCTGAACCGCGGTAACCCTCCTTCCTATGCAGATGTAGTGCGGGGCCAAGTTCCAACTGTAGACGTGCCACCCGAGGCCTCCACCGAAGAGCTGCTGAGGAACTTCCAGCAGTCCTGGGCTGAAAGCCAAGGAATCTTCCAGAATCTAGGTTTCAGTGTCACCGAGCAGAGGACTTCTCAAATTGTAACACACCAGCAGGAGACCTTTGTGACGGGTAAACCAAGCTGAGCAGCATGCGAACACTAAACAGGCATGTATATAACCCACTTTGTGTGTGAGGATTTTGAAGCATCACTTACTTTGTGTGGAAATGGTAATATTACTTTGACAGCTTTGTTCATGATACCTGATTTTCTTTTATGCTTTTTCATCTATTTACAACATTTCCGCGTAAACTAGGTGCAGTTTCATGCTTCATAGTTTTCCCAGGCTGCACTCTGTTCTGTTTATTCATGCTGCTGATGTGTGAAGCTGGATATGACGCTGACATATTGGACTAATCTTTCTCATTCCTGGGTGTGCTGTGTTGATTTCTCTGCAGAGAAAGAGCTTGAAATGTCTCCTCTAGGAAGAAAAAAAAAAAAACAGTGCCTTTATAATACTAGTTAATTTTTATTTTGATGTGAGAGACGAAATAGAAGAGTAATTAAATGTCCAAGGTATTTCCACTTAAAAAAAACACAAAGAAAATCACTCTGTTCTCCAAAGACAAGTCATTTGTAGAAAATTTATTGCAGCTGTCAGAGACACTGAGGAATGCTGTTTGCAGTGGAATATATTTTTCTTCACTTGAAAGGATCGGCACTGTTTTGATGCACTTACCCACTAAATTGTAATTTTATGCACTCACTCCGCGTAATAGTTCTTCACTTAAAATCAGTTATTACTTTTTTTCTTTTTCTTTTTTTTACAATTTACTGGAAAGACCTAAGACTACTTTTTCATTTTACATTAGAAAATGTCTTCTCCACTTAGGCAAAATTGTCTATATATATATATATATATATATATATATATATATATATATATATATATATATATATAGTGGATATAAAAAGTCTAAACACTCCTGTTCAAATGCCAGATTTTTGTGATGTAAAAAAAATGACAGCAAGATAAATAATTTCACAACTTTTTCCACCTTTAATGTAAACTATAACCTGTACAATAAGCAAAACAAACCTCAATCCTATTCCGGTGAAGCCATTCTTTTGTTGATTTAGACGTGTGCTTTGGGTCATTGTCGTGCTGAAAGATGAAGTTCCTCGTCATCTTAAGCTTCCTAACAGAAGGTCAAAGGTTTTGTACCAACACTGACTGGTATTTGGAACTGTTCATAATTCCCCCACCCTGACTAAGGCTTGGATGTTTTTCTTTGTAAGATGAGGCTTCCGTCTTGCCACCACACTACAGGTTATAGTTTACATTAAAGGTGGAAAAAGTTGTGAAATTATTTATCTTGCTGTCATTGTTTTACACCACAAAAACCTTGCACTTGATTAGGGGTGTGTAGACTTTTTATATCCACTGTATGTTTGTTCTTTTTAGTGATTTGCAGCCCCATGGATTAGGGATTATGGAACCCCATGGATTAGGGATTATGGAACCCCATGGATTAGGGATTATGGAACCCCATGGATTAGGGATTATGGAACCCCATGGATTAGGGATTATAGAACCCTATGGATTAGGGATGGGATGTCACTTAAGTTCATATGCGAGTCAAGGCATGTGAGTGAATACTTTTGGCCATATAGTGCATGTCAAATTCTGAGCAAGCCTCTGAGCACAGCAATATATATTTTGCATTTTTTAATTATACTTTTAAAAAGACAGTTGCTAGTGTAAAGTTGCTTGTCACTGATCACTTTCCAAGCGATGCCCTGGCAAGGGAAACCTTCACTGCAAGTTCAGGATTTAGGGACACACATAATATAGTTTGTACACATTTTTACACCAATAGAAAACAACAATTTTTAGTAACAATTTCATATATTATATTGTTTATATTGTGTTGTAAGTATAATGACATTTCTGATATTTGCAACATCTTTTCTTGAAGATTCAGTTTTACAAACCAAATATCTTTTGCTTAATAGTTCTTTTTTTTTTTAATATACATTTGCAGGTAATATTTGCAACATTCACATAATTTATTTTAGGAAAATATATATTTTTTTTTAACTAACCCTTTTTCTGGTCCCTTCAAGTTTTTTTTTTTTAAATAAATCCCCTTAAGTCTATCCCCACAAAGGATAATCAATATTCGGCCCTGGATAGGTCAGAAAAATAAAACTACTTCTTCTTCTTCTTCTTTACAGAGAATTCGAATTCCCGAGTCCGAACTGTGCAGGGCGTGTCAGAAGAGGGTCTACCCCATGGAATCGCTGATAGCAGACAAACAAAATTTCCATAAAAGCTGCTTTCGCTGCGAACACTGCAGAGGCAAACTAAGGTGTAGCTGCTTTGCAAAAAAAAACAAACATTCTTCTTGGCATGACTTTTCATATGATTCTAACTGTTTCTTGTTGTTGTCCGTTTTTTTTAAATTTATTTATTTATAGCCTTGGCAACTATGCCTCTCTCCATGGACGGATGTACTGCAAGCCACACTACAAGCAACTCTTCAAGTCCAAAGGAAACTATGATGAGGGATTTGGACAAAAATCACACAAAGAACTTTGGAATAATAAGAACCAGCAGAATTTGGACACAAAATCACCATTGACTAAAAAGAAAGCCATAGATTCCAAGTATTCTGATGCTCAGTGTGCTTTAATTACTCAAGATAACGATAAAAGCAAATCAGTGGATGAGAATAAAAAGTCCACGAGTAAGATTTCAGTAGTGTGGCCTCCACAAGTAGATTCTCCAAAAAAATCCTTTGCTGTTGAGGAGGAGTTGAAGTTGGTTAAGCCGTCATGGCCCCCAAAAGAGGGCTCAGCTCAGACAAATGACCAAAGAAATCAGCCCATAAAGCCTTTGGTAAAAGAGACCAGTGCTCCCATGGTTGAAAACAAAACTACACTGCAGGAAGCTAACAAAGTGCAGAAGAGTGACCGTTTAACAGAAAGCATGAAGAAACTTGAGGAGACTCCAGCAGCGACTGAGGGTCAGGCTGAGGAAATGGCGAGTCTTTCTCACAGTCGGGAAAGTAAAGAGCCAAACAGCGACTCAGAGGCTGTGGCACATGTGGCTTCAGAAATGGATTCTGAAGTGGATGCGAGAGTGGGTGAGATGGAGCAGAGTGGAGGGAATGACAGTGAAGAGAAAAGAGCAGAGAGCGAGGAGGATGTGAAAGAAAATGGACACGATGGGCAGGCAGGTAAAGCATCTTTTGAAAATGAGAGCCAGGAGGAGAAAGAGGAAGGAAATAATGAAGGCATGAACAATGGTGAGGCAGTAAAGGTCACGTTAATAGATGAGGAGACATCAGGAGCACAGGCACTCAATGGAAATTCCAACAATAATAACAACTACAGCTTGACATTATTAGACCAGGAAATCCTAGATGAAGGGGTTGGAGAAAGGAAAAATCAGTTGCTCTTTGAGTCAGATGCAGCCGACGCGAAGGATTTCTTCCGAACTGATCCCTGTGAAGAGTCCAAATGGATGCCAAGTGAACTGCTGGATTTGGTGCAGAGGGAGGATGCTTTTGTGCCAGCAGGTGCCAAACACACTGAAGCCAGAGAATGCAATTCAGACGCAAATTTCTTCACAGAGACAGCTGCGGGAATGCTTGCTTCCCAGCACACGGCTGCAGAGCCAAAGATTAGCACGTCAAGCTTCCTTGAGGATGTTTTTGCTGGTCTGAGCATGAGCAGTTCCGGCCTGCTGTCCGATTTCAAATCTGACATCCTCTGTCCGTCTGCCGGTGGGAGGCCTCAGAGGTCGGCGCTGGATGACCTTTTGGATCTCGGGGTAGATGCAGGAGATGCGGGAGACGTGAGGGCTACGGATGAGAGTGAAAGAGGACGCTTTCCAGCCAACCATGACACAGACAGGTGTGGCACCTCCACCTGGACAGAGAACGCTGAAGCCCTGACTGTGGAGGAGCAGATCAAGAGGAACAGATACTACGACAGCGAGGACAGCGATGGCTCTTGAGTTTGACCGATTTTAACTAATAATCAGGCGGCGATGACCATTTTTAATTTGACTTTTGTGTCCATGGAGAGATGATCTGCTCTGAAATAATCTTGTTTTGTACCGAGTTTCAAAATGTGCTCATTTATTCTATCTCTTGCTTTGTTTGATGCTGCTTGAATGCACCTGGTGTGCACTTTGTATGTTACGTAGCATCTACATCAGCTTTCTTTGCGTCTGAATAAAGAGTTTTTTTTCCCCCCCTTTTGTTATTTCTCTTATTTCCTCCGGATAAACTGAAGCTACACGGGCTTGAATATGTATTATAATCCGAGAGTGTACATGCAGGTGGGAGCAGTAATCGTCTTTAACAGGATTCGTTAGGTGTGGCTGGCTTTTATTCCAGATGAGGTCTCTCTTTGGTGAAATCCATATTTATTGTTCCTGATGGCAGCCCTGCTGTAGATTTTTTTTTTTTTTCTTTTTCAATTAGTTGGCTATGTCAACGCCTTTTTAGAGATTTTTTTTTTTTTTCCCCCCTCTGCTCAGTTGCAGGTTGAGCATGCGAGGTAATTGAGTGCAAAGAGAATATACCGCTGTATTAATTACAGCATCCAAAAAGTGTCAGAAAAGTGATGGCTTCACACTTTCTGGGTGGGCAGCGCAACATTGTGCTGACAGATCCTTCCACTCCACTGGTGCCGGTTCAATAATTCAACATCCTGCACTGAAATGCTGTTTGGCATCTTTTTAATGAGGCTTTTCTTTTATTTTTCCAGTAATGTTTTCACTAACAATTGAAAGAAGATGAAATTATGTTCCCTTTTTAAATTGTTTTATCTCTTTTGCCAAACAATTATACCCACAGACAACAGTCGGTTCTATAACGGAGGGCGTCTGCGCGACAGATAATGGAACTATAATACCCAATATCTGATTAAATTGTAAATTTTAAGAAAACAGTCATCCATAAACCAATAGTACTCCGGGTCTCTTAATTGTCTGATTACTGCAGATTTGTCTTAAAGGAGACAAATTAACTGCAGTCTGAGTGAAATGTCTGTGATGTGAGGCCATTTGGTAGTTTGGCAGAAAGCAAATATATGCCAAGTGTAGGTTTGATGACACGTGGTTGAACTGAAAGTTGGGGTGAGCGCGCATCATGACGTATGGACGCAGCGTTTCATAGCTGAGGCTCTGTAGACGCACCATCGCAGTTTGGATCATTTTCCTGCGTCTGAGCCTGGAGCGTTTGCCAACATCAAATGGAAGATGAATTCCCAGTTGTCAATATATCTTCCAGGGTAATGTCCATGTAAAAAATCTTGTACTTCCAAAGGATTCCCATACTGCTGCCTCTGCTGTATTAAAAACCCTCAAGTATAAATGATCAGCGAGAAAATCCGCAGTTGTTGTAGACCTGCATGAATTCTGATAAATATGCTTATGGTGATAACTTGATTTTTAAAAAAACAAAAAGCTCGTCAGGGTCCTCCTCCTATGTCATTACACTGTTTCAAACCCTGAATCAAAGTGGATTCTTGTCTTGTTTCTACAATTGCTCCATGGTTGCTTTGGAGGAAAAAAACGAAGCTTTTTGTCCAGAAAGGCTGTAAGTTGCAACAACCACTTGATTGATCCAAGTCAGACCGTAGACAGCTTTTGATTGCACGATTGCATAGAGACAGAAGGAGACTGGTTGATTTTATTTTCATGCTCTAAAGGTATCAGGTCAGGGACGTTACGCTGACAAGAGGAGAGTTTTACGACTGTGAATAACTCCTTTTGAGTTTGGATTAATCTCTCAGTTATATCAGGCCTTTATTTGTATAATGCCAAATGAAAGGGAATAAATCATGTCTTTCTTACATGTCCTATGACTATTATTTCTTTGCAGACAGTATGAAACCAGGATCTTAATTTTGTTAATATACGGATTTCTGAATTTCAGGCCTGCAACACTTACCGGAGCAATTAAGTCCTAGTAAGAGGATGAAACTATTTTGATTATTTGAAGCAGGTTATATAAATAGGTATTGACGATTAAGTCCAAGGGTGGACTTCATGAGAGGCTCAGTCTTTAAAGAGCAGAGCTGGGCATTTTCCACATCAATAATAAAGTGTTCCCCTGCAGGACACTTTAAAGCATCGGAGAGCTCCTTCAGTGACAGGCTGCTCCACCTGAAGTGTGTGAAGGAACGGTATTCCAGGTCCTTCCTTCTTGCAGCTGTTGAACTCCACAGCCAGCAGTGCTCCCCGTAGACCACGCACTCACTCAGACTCGAACAGTGTAACTGGTCTATGTGCAATTAAAATATTAATGTGCAATATCAACACTTCAGTCAGGTTTATCTCAAAATGTGCAAAAATGTTAATTAAAAGAAAACAAAACTGCATATACTATTTATATTGTTTATATTACTATTTTGATATTCTTTCCCTTTTCTCTTGCTGCTGTAATGAAGGAAACATCCCTGTTTTGGGACTAATAAAATAAATCTAATCTAAAGCAATGAGCAAATCATTCAAATGTTTAAAAGTTTTTTCTCAAAGAAAAATTATTATCACTATGGTAACACTTTTCAAGGAAACTGGAGGGATTTCATTGTGCATGGATGCAAGTTTGAGCTGGAAATCTGTTATATCTGCATATATATATATTGAGATTTCAGAGTAATATGCCGTCTTAAAAAAAAATCACATCTTTTCCATGCAAGTTTCAACAAAACAATGCAAAACCACATTCTCCGCATTATGTAGTCATGGCAGAGGAATGTGAGGGTATAGGTACTGGACTGACCTTCCTGCGACCTGACCTGCTTCTTAAAGAGAATATGTTGAGGATTTTGAAACAAACAAACAAACAAACAAAAAAATAATCCAAAAATAACTACCAGGTACGTTGTATATACCTTAAAACAGCTTTGTAGAAACAGTGAGACACGCTTTATCACATGCTTTTATATTTGCATCAACTAAACGATGGCGTACAAAATCTGCTCTATATTAGGACTTTTCCATCATATATTGAAGACTCATCCACCCCTCTTGGCTTTTGTTGCAGTTCACTACAACGTGGTAAGGTAAAAGGTTTACTATTTTACCTTTGTGGGGTGGGGGTTTTCATATGTGTTGAAAGTAACACATATGGGGCTTTAATTTGAATTTTCCACATCATGTCAACTTTTTATGATGCAGGGCTGTACAATGCGTGATATCTATAATCTGCAGGGTTCAAAGAAGCTGCATATGCATCCGTTTGGATTTTACCAAGGATGATCTTAATCAAATCACTGCTCATTAGGGACATTGAGCAGACGGCTTTTCAGGCCTTCTGCCCTGTACTTTAACCGGGACGACAGTTTTAGCCAGATGTCGTCGGATCAGGTCAGATCAGATAACGCGCGCCCACCGGCGCAGCATCACCGCGATCGCTCTCCGTCGGGGACGATTGGCTGCCGTCGCTCCCCGTCAGTCGTCCGCTGATTGGACGCTCCCCTCTCCTCCGCCGGCCGCACGAGCGCACACGGAGCGCAGCGCGGAGACGCCGACCAGAGGAGGAATCCGCGCGGAGCAGAGCGGACGGATCTCGGAGCCCAGGACAAGTTACACCGGCGGGGCTGGGGCAACAGCGGCACGGGTAGGTGTCCTGAAACCGCTGCTTCTCTAGGCTGGTGTGGGCTGTTTACTCGTCATTAAGCGCTGCCACAAGGATGCTGCTCTGTGAATGAGATTGAGTTAACGCGTCGCCTCAGTCCATCGTCTGCTGTTTTTTGTTTATGACCCTTAGCTGAGCCGGTTAATTTAATCTTCTAGTGTGGTTGCTTTTTGGAAAAAAAAAAAAATCCACTTTGCTTTAAACGGCTATTTCAGGTTTACTTTTCCTGCATTTTTTGACAGTTTTGTTTTAGATGTAGAGAAGGTTCTCACACAGCTGCTGCAAATCAGTGGCTGTCTGTTAAACCTGTGACTTACCGTGTCTCTTTTATTAAATGAATGCCATCATTAGAAATAAGAGACGTGCTGAATGATTAATGGCTTATTGGCGTCTAAATCTGTGTCAGAGAAAGATCAAGCAAAGCCGAGAGAGAATAAATCCAGATCTCGTAAGTAGATGAGACCATTGTGCATTTCATATTGCATATTAAAGCCCAACATCAACTTGGCTGCTAATCCATGTCATCTAACGTGAACCAGCAAAATCCATCAGCCTTCTGGTTGCATGGCGGGATGAATGTCAATACTCACTCTGTCAGATACTGCTCCAGGAAGTCAAAAAAAAGAAGAAAAAAAAAAGGGTATGATTATAACCTTTTGTGACTTTTGTGCTGAAGAGGGTTTTACCTGCAGTCATAGGGTCATAACAGTGTCGCTGTGAGCAGTCCGCCCGAGATCCCGCATCTTCCTCACACAGGACGGATCATCTTTATGGAATTACAGCTCTCTGTGATATGGTTACAATGATACTTCCTCTCAGTGTTTCCCATCTTAGAGTACATACGGAGGAGCCAAGTCCATCTCTTTTGTAAGCACCTTTGCTTTCAACCTTTACACAAAGCCCTGTGAAATCCTCCTCATTTCAGTGTGTGTGCTGGCACAGAACCAGGTATTGAAATCCCACAAGTGAGAGTGAGGGTTTTAGGTAGAAATATGTTCCACTTAATTTTGGATCGGTCCCGCAGTCCTCTATTAATCTCCTGTGACATGTAATGCAGCGATTTAATATCAGTTAGGCAATACGAAATCAAAATGTAAGTGCAGGTTTTTACTTTATGGCAGACTGTGTTAAAACTTTAATTATTAATTTCTGCCTTAATAGAAGTAATTTTTCTCATTGAAATCAAACAGAGGTTCAAATTTGGAAGCTTTTTCCAGTATTGTCAATTTTGCAGCCTGTCTCGGGTGCTGTAGTTCTTTAAAAAAGAAAATAATAATGACTTTGAGCTGATATATTACTTGATGACTCACTTGAAGGAGCCTTTGATTTTTTTTTTTTTCACCAAAAATCCACCTTGAAAACTCTTCTTCCTCTCAGAACAGCCCATATATTTATAAAATGCCTGTTTACATCTGTTGTGTAATAAACTGCATCTTATTGATGTCCTTTAAAAGGAAGCAAGCCCCTGGGTGAGCAGCTAATAGTCTTGGTTTTAAGTCATTTAACCCTTCTAACTGAGTGCATCTTGCCTGTCTGAGTTACCAGGTTCACGAGACACACAAAACAACTCAAAATGATATTCTACATCAAATCATCTAATGCTGTTCTCACTTATAGAGCAGCGTCGGAAATGGGCGTTTAGTTTTGGCTGAAAGTTGTCCCCAAAAAGCCCTCAGGCACAACCAAACGCTTAATTCCACAACATCGTAGTCCTGGAAATTATTGGAAAATGATTAATGGTGCAACACAGGCCCTCCCAGATGACAACTACACATGACATTGTTGAATAGTGTTTGTTAACATTGCAGTAGAGAGACGGGCTTTTTTATTCATTCATAGCTTCACTGTGCGTATGCATTTGATACTGCTTTTCCTGTCAACGCAATTTAAAGGGATATATGTCACATTGTGTATTGCTGTTTACTGCTGCGTGTGATAGCATTTTCGTGTCCTCAGGGAACAGACTTCTTTCAAGTGTGAAGCATGGCCCGTCAAATATCGGCTGTGTTTTTTCCATAATCGCCTTTTGGAAACTACTTTACCACTTTATGAAGACCATCACTTTGAATTTGGTCCGTTTTATTTTCATCGACGTCGGTTTCATGTTATGCTTGGGATCTTGCTCTGCAGTCGATCATGAGACAGTGTTTTCTTTCCTAAAACTTCCCCATGGATCTTTAGCTCATGCAGGGAATAATTACCTTTTTATGAACTGCATCAAATCAAGGGCATATGTCTACATTGTGCCTCGCTCTCTCTTTTTTTTCCCCCCTGAGTGCCAGCATCTTTTATTAGTCATTCCCAATTAGAAGTGAACCCAGTGTTTTGTTTTTTAAGTACTTTGCCTTTTTGCTGTACTTGCTCCCAGTACTTCTGGTTGGAATTGGCTGATATCTTATTCCTGCAGTCAGAAATGATCCCATAAAAGAAAGTAAAACCCGTTTGTGGGAGCAGATTGGCTGGGCACTAAAAGTTGCTGGGGAGCATAATAGTGTGATGGGTACAAAACCGAAATGGCCTGTTAAAAAGAAAATGCCCAGCGGTCTGGCCCATCAGTGGCAGAAGACAAACAGATGATCTGCAGAGCTAATTACTAATTGTCTGTCTGCTCTGGGCCTAAAAACACCACCCTCACTGGAAGGCGTTCTTCTTAAAATCGATGCCTGTTTCATCTGAAATAGACCTAAAACCTGATTCCTTATATGGTGGCGATAGCAATCATATTACTTTCTGATGGCAAAACATCTGTCAGATTACGTTGTGACGAACTCTTCCATTACTGATACGGAGCAAGCTTTCTCCATAGGATGCTCATGGTGGTAAAGGAACTAAATGATTTAAAAAGTATACTTGCAAATGGATAAAACAAAGCAATCGGATAGTGCTTGATTATCATAAAAGTACAGTTTAAATGAGGATGCATCACAATACTGTTGTCATGGAAACAAAAAAAAAATCTTGAAAGCACTATCTGGAATTACACCCTAAAGGCCGGTCCACGCCAAAAGATTTGTAAAAAAGTATGAGAGAGTGTACATGATGGGGAAACAAAATTCAAGATTGAACAGTTTAGCCATTGTAGGGTGTTGAAAGGGTAGTCTCTCTTTTGTAAAAGAGATCATTCTCTTCACAAATGCTTGATTGAAAGTGAAATAATACCTCATAGGTAATTCTTGCATCAGCTTGCTTTCTGATTGGGTAGTGTTACATGAATAAAAGCTTTCGCTGTTGGCGTTTCCGCATGCAACAGGATTTCAGCTCATAAATACTCAACACGTTGAATATTAACGATTGGTGTGACTCAAACATACATACAAGCAGATTCTGTCAGTCTTAACACGCCTCACGCCACTGGAAAATCTGGTAAAGTAATCTGCAGTCTAAAATACCAATGTAATATAAAGATTTTTTTAATGGTCCTTAATATATGGACTGAGTGGACTGTCTTTAAAAGTGTATTGTAGTGAAATAATAAAAGAAGTGAAAGGGTGTGGTCCTGTAATGATCTGGTGGGAGACGGGTAAATTGCCAGTGACTCTTTTAAAAAAATTAGTGAGCCAGTGGATTGGACAAACATTAATGTTATGAGTATGACTCAGTCCGCCTGACACCATGTGAGGCTGGATGCTGTTAAAACCTGATGAAAAATCAACGAAGACCAGCCGCACTAAAATATTTACACCTTCTAGGTGTGTCAGCACTAAACTCAGCAGGGTGCCGGTGGTGTCATCAGCCAAGTCTGCCCCCACCTCCACACAGTGCCCCCCTAATGTATTTCTCAAAAGTGTTTTCATCTCCGCTCACATATCTGAAGTCATTTCGCCCTGACGAGACTCGTTTTTTGGCACTTGAACAATAATGCATCTGTCAGTCTCTGGGCGTGACCCTCAACACCATCGGGCCTGTGCTTTCTGTCACCTTTATTTCACAGAAAACTTTTTAAAAGACCATATTGTCATTAACTGTTAGTCAGAATTGTTTAAAATCATTACTTTATATAAATGTAAACACTGCTGTGAAGACCCAGTTTTAGTATTTTCAGAGCAGAGAAAGGACCTTCTAGGAATAACTAATTCCTCACAAAAGGTAGTATAAGGCGCTCGAGTCGCTGCCAGGTCCGCACAGAGGTTTTAAACAAGTCCCAGTCTGTTTCCCTGAAACGGTCCTGGAGAGACTGGATGACCTCTTCCGACCAGACTGGAATTGGACGCCAAACTGCTTAAAAACAGGTTTATAATTTATAGCCAGGTTCACGTCATCGTAATCTGATGGTGTTTCAAAGTATTTGTATTCTTCTTTGAACATATCTGAAACAAAGGTCCAGACATGTCATATGTTTCATAAGTCACACGTTGTTCAAAGACATATAATGACTTTCCTGGGCTACAATAGTTAAATCAACAATAATTAAATTGGACGCTGTTGCAGTGTGTTTGTGTTCACCTGTGATACCACACCAGCGTTAATCTTCAGGTGAATTTAAACAAATGTCACTAACAGCTGAGGAAAATCCCTCGGCAGAAACGGTAGGGTGACAGAGAGAGAGACGTTCAGTGTCCGGCGGACGCCGTTCCTCTCCTGTGACCACCGTATTGCACCAAGTTAATTCTTACATATAAACACAGACGTCCACTCAGGGACTCGCTGGGCTCAAGTCTTTGTTCAAACCTGCTCATACCCAGCTCAGAACCCATATGGTGTTCCTTAAGCCATGTTTCAGCGAAGGCTATGGCAAGTTTTTCTCCTTTTCTACTAAGAACGTGGCGTTTATTAGACGGCATGATGGCAGGAAGATGTTCTGATTTCTTACGCTGACCAGGAGCCTCTGTTACGTAAAGATAACCAGAAAGCCACAAAACCCTTAACCTCTTCCCAGGATCATTTTCTAATCAAAATCAAGGGGCACAACATTTCACAGGATAAATGTTTGAATAATCTTAATACAGTCCCAATTTTACAAGTGCATCATGACAGTACCTTCTTAAATTTGAACACTTTCATGACAAATAAATACTTTTTTTAAATTAAAATATTATTTTTTTCTAAGGAAAATGAACTTGATTAGAATTCTTCAAACTAGCAAAAAGTCTAAAATAGTCTTCTTAATTTTTTTATGAAACAAGGCGTTTTTTTACTTTCGCAGACAGTTTGTGCTGTGTATGGGTTCCTTGTGAGGTAGTGCCGTTTTGCCCGCCATCCTTACCTGTCCTTGCCTATAAATAGACGTATAAGATGGTTCTACTATGAACTGATGACATATATCTGCCACAGCTGGGCACTCCGCTGTAGCCTGACCTGACATATTTTACAGAAAAGCCAAATTGCTCCCATAAAGGTGACTTAAAGATAGCAGAGGCTGTTCAAGTTCCTCCTGAGCCACGGGTTGTTTCTTTCAATCCAAACAACCGCTCTGGCTCACACAATATGACGTGGATGGGGCGATGATCTGGGAACCCCCGAATATTCAGCATCCATGATCCATATACGGCCTGAAATTCTGCCTGACGGGTCCAGACCCTGCAGTGATTCATGTAGCCCTGATAAATCAGTTTGGTCTGTATGAACGTCATGGCAGTATGGGCACTGGTATCTGCATTAAACAAAATAAAAGCAAAGCCATGAGGAAGATAATGGATTTTTCTGGAATTACTTGATCAGTCATTTTTTGTTGTCAGTGCTGAGACTGTGATATATCACCTGCGCCCAAAATACACAAAACAGAGCCGGAGATGCTTCTGATGTTGTTTGATATCACACACACACACATCCTGCTGACAGTCGGCCACAAAGCATTAATCAGTGTCACTGCAGACAATTAGCTCATTTTTTTTATTACCTAATGTGCCTGTTTTAATCTGCAGCAGCACCAATGCAGCACTTTGGTTTTTGATCAATGTTTGTGGCAGAAATGTTTGTCCTGCTCTTGAGCACAAATGTATATTTTCAGATGCAAAAAAAAAAATAATAAAAAGGCTTAGGACCTATAATCTGCTGCATAATCAGGGATATAGTATAATTCCTTTTTCTGTCGTCGTTTTGAACCAATACCTCTGTCCAGGCGGTTTCTGGGTTTCCAGTAAAGAAGAGGATGAGCTGTGACCTTCTCCAAATGAAAAGGAAATGAGGAAACTGAGGAGGTTTTATTTTATGGTCCAGGTTTTCTGTAGCTGATCATTTAAATAAAGCTAAAATAACATGTAAATATAATAAAACAAAACAAGTTTTATTTCATATGCAGTTGAAGTTAGTCAAATGTAATTTTCTTTTTTGGAAAAATGAGGACGTGAGCAGGGTCGTTGTTATCGGTACATCTTTGTATCTCGCCATGGTCTTCTCAGCTTCTGAAGAATATATGAAATTCTCATCATGGCACAAATTTCACCAGCGTCTGAACTGGAGCGCAGCTTTGGTCCCGTACAACCTGGAATAACACATACAGGCCTGAAATCTCATTATCTGAAGTGGCATGCAACTGAAATCCCAATGAGTCAGAAAAAAATCAATTAGGTTGTGAAATGGTCCCACTCTAAATTCACTTTCTGTATGCAAATAAATAGTTTTTTGTTTATTTATTTGAAAATCATTTTCCTCTCAGTGCAGGATCTCCTGTTGAATATTGTCCAGTTGAAGCATCGTCCGTAGAAGTGCTCCCGACCTTTTCAGGTGGCAATTATTGAAAATGATTTCTCTTTTGTGGTCAATAAAGCATTTCATCGCGGTGTCCTGCGTTATCCCTGAGTGCAGCGGCAAGGAAAAGTATGCGACTGGAATAGTTTCTCGTCATGAATTAAAATTTCATCTGATCATCAGTGATGTCATAATAATGGACAAAGACAATGTGCGTAGCTGATGACACGCAATTACAATATATTGTTTTATTTCTCGATGACATCATTTTGTGTTTGTCGGGAGTTGAAATTGAAATGACTATTGACTTGCACGCCCAGTTCTGTGGTGGACTTCCATGTTTAGGGTCCTTGTCCTGCTGCATCACCACTGCCCACCTTTTATAATTTGAAGTTCCAGTTTGCAGAGTCTGACATTATCCTGTAGGATATCTCGGAATTCATTTTCCCTTTGATGTTGGCAAGTGGCCCAGGTCTGAGGCATGAAAGTAAGCCTACATCAAGATTTCTCTCTCCAGCATAATTCTCAAGTGGGAAGATGTTTTGATGTTGGTAAGCTGAACCCTTGTTGTGCCATTCGCCGCACTGCATGTTCCTCCTAAACAAAATCTTTCGTGACTTAGACAAACATCAGATCATAGTTTATGTGCATAAAATACAGAACACCAGTTAGTTCCAAGACACTTGTGTAGTTTCTCTTGCCATTGTGAAGTAATGGTCAAATTGCTCGGATTACTCACAACATATGAGGAAAATCATCAGGAAACTGCAAAAATAATCTATTACAGCTTATAATTTACACTCCATTCAAAATTTACGGTGTATCCCAACTGTGTGGTCACAGTGTAATTACTCATAAGAGTAGAATAAAACGCTGTCATCTTTTATTAGGTTTTTCTGTAGCAGTATTTATGTCTGTTTCCTCTCCATCTTTGAGGGTTTTCACTGGTTTTCACGTTGACGTGCTCTGACCTGTACAGTTCATCCATCCTGCCGACTCTCCATCAGTCCTGCTTTCTGAACGTGTCTCTGTGGGGGAAGCTTAGGGAAGCGCCACATGGTGCAATGTTTTTCATTCGTCTGCGCCTGTCTACCAACGTTTATTGGATCATTTGATCATCTTGTTGGCTGGAAACTAGACACATGTCTCCTCTGGTTCTGTACATGACCGTGCTGACACAGATGATGGGTTCAGATCCAGCTGTGGATTTGAACCCATCATCCTTTCAACAGTCTGGTTATTTGTTGTTGTGCTTGGATGCATTTATTCCTTTTTGCCACTGTGACATTAAGGTAAGGAACAATAAGAAGCAAAATATGTTGTCATCCCTTTTTGTGTTTTTTCCTTCCAAAAATGACAAATTGTAACACAGCCTAATAAGCTGTTATTTTCCCAGATGATTCCTTGGCAGACGTTAGGCTTGTTTACTCCAGACAGCAAACCAGCAAGACACTGAAACGGTCTCCTAAAGGGATGTCGCATGCTCAGAACCGGTGACGTCTGATGGCATGAACAACCTACTGCTGCAGCCAGCTCCCTTAAACAGCCTGCAGATTACATGCTTTGATTAAGATGGAATCTTTTAAAGTTGAATTGCGTGTTTATTCCCATCTTGCAAAGCCCAAAGGGTCACGTCAGCTCATGTTTATAAAAGTAGTTGCGTCTCACAGTGTGATTGGAGGGAGGAAGAGCAGAGCTCGGCTAGCTGTTCCCCCGCATGTTGTTATCTCATATACTCCACCAGCTGTGGTTTCACGTTGGCTGCTGTTACCCTCCCATTTCCACAGAAGCTCTGCTGCAAAGCCTGCTGAGTCCCTTCCATCACCACACTTGGCGTGGGAGGAATGGAGGGTCGGCTCTGCTTGCCCTGGGTTTCTTAATTGGCTTCTGACAATGGGACTTTGCTGGTTTGCCAAACCAGCTGCTGTGAAGATATATGCCTCCCTGTTCCCCCCTCGGTCAAGTAGATGATTGGATTTTCATTGAAGTGGTCAAATAACAGGGGGATGGAGGTGAGGCCCTGTCTGCATGTCTCTTGAGGCTGTTTCGCTTCTGATGTGCTGTTTTTCATAGACATAATACAGGCGAGACTTTCTTTGTGTTCGGGCTTGTGTTTTGATTATGGATTGCCGTTTAATTTGCCAATTCTGCTTTTGGGATTTTGAGTTCGACGGGTCTAACATGCTGATGCTGAGTTTAAGCCAGTTTCAATGTCATTTCTTAGAGCTATAATCACCATCATCCTTTTATGTTATCAACAATAAAATATAGCTGAGGCTGTGGACTGTGTGCTTTTACAGCCTTATTTTTTGCCTCGTATCTTTTTTTTTTTTCATTCAGTAACAGTGAGCACGTTCACCAGGTCGATGCAGTTTTAAACATTAGATTATTATTAATATTTTAGTTGCTGTTCCTGCAGAAGTTGAAATGGTCCTTTTCTAAGCTGGTGGTTTTGCACCACCCATGAATAAAAAAAAAAAATAAAATAAAAAAAAAAAGTGAAAGATTTGCACATGTCGAATGTACTGACAAAATAAAGACAGATCAGCTGATGTTACAGAGATGCATTATCGTTCAAAATGAACTGGACTTATTTTTTTCATCTATAAATGATGCTGCGTTATTGGTAACTAACTTGATTGATTTCTTGTTTCCATTGTCACACCCCGATGGTTTAAAAAATAAACCAGAAGAGTTTCTTAACTCAGATGAAGTGAACAATGTTCCAGAGCAAATGCTTTTATCTTTCTAATCGAGGCGTGAATCTGACAACTTAAACTAAGGTAGTGATTTATCAATAAGGTAAATGTGTGTGAATATTAACTTCCGAACTGATAAGGAACGATCGGAGCTCCCTCGCGCCACTGCCTGTGTTTCTGCTGAACTGGATGCGCCCAAACGCAACGGATTGCACGTCGCCTATGCAAAGCATTGATAACTGCCAGCCTCAAAACAAATCTTCCATTCATTAATGCAGGAGGACTGACAAGTGCTTGGTTATATTGTTCACCAAGTGGGAATGAATTTGATTTGTTGCTTATTGATATGATGAAGGCATCAGCGATGGACTGCCTAGAGCATCAGACACGCCCACTGTCAAGCCTTGCTGCAACGCCTGACAGGGCGTGTGCACTTCGTTTATTTAGCCCTTTAGCTTCAGCATATTTGTAGATTTATGTCTTGTGTAAAACATGCATCACAAAATTCCTACTCTGAGAAGGTTGTTTTCCTTAATTACATAGTCTTTTGGAGGATATGTTAAATAGGGGCATTTTACAGTTTGTTTTTTTTCCTCATTTGAAGGCTAAGCTCGAGTCTAAGTAAAAGTATTTTTTGTCTGATTTCCCCACTTCTCACTCTAATCCTCTTTAGAAAACCCCCACATGGTTGCGTACTGATATTTATGCAGTGAGTTTGGGGGAATATGGGATGAAAAGTTGAAGCTTTTTTTTTCTTTTTAGCTCTCCAGCTTGATTAATTAAACACAGAGTACAGCTTGCCCCACAGTAGCTACAGACAAAAATGTTTAATTCTTTTTTTGGGATGCTGTGCAGAGCAGTTTGTGCTGCTTTTGGCATACGCTGGTAGATGATATTGCTATCTTGATGTGTGCACGGTTGAGATCAATCAGCATCTGCTCCTGATGAGCATGTATTGCACTCAGTGGACCCAGTTAACCCATCTGAACAAATGTGTGTTTGACTGTTAGGCCTAATTATAGTATATCCACTGTTATGCCTGCGCAAACACCACACACATCATTAATCTTCACTTAACTAGATGCAGCAACAATTACGTAAGATGTTTGAGGCTCTTGATGTGTGTTGAAGCATTCTTATCTTTTGTGACTTTTATTCAAATGAGATATTTTCTTCTCAAAATGATGTTGGCCCAATACATTTTGATGGTAGGTTGATGTGAAATAATCGTAACCCCATCATGTCCCTGTTGGTCTTGTTAAAAGGTTCTACTGAAAGAGGAGGACCTAGAAAATGGACTGTTTCTTAGATGACCTTCTGTGCAGGTGTTTCCTATTAAATTGTTGATGTTAAACCCTTGGAGCTGCAACAATTCTCTTTACGCACAGTGTTGTTATACTGTATAACGAGCACTCTCACCCAGTTAAAAACGATAAAGATGCACAATAAATGTCATCTTTACATATGACAGCTCCAATCCTAAAGGCTCTGGTTATCTGTGTGATGTTAATTTGCGTTAACTGTTAACTGTAACTATTTTATTTACGATAGACTATAAAAAAAACACTTTTAATGGTGAAAATGGTGAAAAGCTTCATCCTGTTTCTGCCTGTTTCCATGGTTTGTATTTTACAGCATCTTCAGGCGTATATAGTACAATCATATGGACACGCATTTACTGACATATAATGTCTTCACGTGGACATGGCCTGAGTTTCCGGAGAGGAATATTGCCCCATTCCTGCCTAATGTTTGAGCTGCTCAAAAGTTCTGTCTTCCCAGTTCAAGTTTTTTCATTTCATTGTGTTCTTGCCGAGTGATTTCCAGAAGTGTTCCTGAGCTCATGCAGTTAAATTTATACACAATCATGCCGATTTTTAATGGAGAAATGCCTGAGGGGTTAAAAATGAACATACTGATTTCTGCTCTTGTCCCGCGCACGCAAATTTTTTTTAGTCCCTGAGAATCTTTTTAATAATGTACTGTAAATGATACACATCCTAGTTTGTTTGTAGAGACTTCCCAGCCTCTATCGTTCCATCTTTTTAGAGACACATGTTGCTGCCTTCAAATTCAAATGTTGCTATTTTGCATAAAGTCGTAAAATGTCCCAGTTAATGTTTGATCTTTTTCTATTGTATCTATCTATCTTTTTCTATTAAGCAGACGTTCTATTGTGGAAGAAATATGGGTTTAAGCGTTTTGCAAAGTTCTGCATTCAGGTTTTATTTGCACTACACACAGCGTGTCAGATTTTGTGCAGTTGGGATCGTATCTCGGATTCGTATGCATGAAGCTTTGGTGCTATTCCAGACACCGAATATTGGTGGGAAACTTGCCTGTCTCACAAGTGGAAGTTCAGCGGATCGATCCTCAGCCCTGATGCACATCAGTGTTCTTGGGCATGAACTCCACAGTATGTGCGTGCGTGGAGGTGGTTCAGGAGGTACAGTGGGTCTGGCATCCTGAAAGTGGGTGGTTTGATTCCTGTCCATGTGTCAAAGTGTGGTTGTGTGTGTGATCGAGAAAACACTGCTGATTATAGGTAGAAACATCTTTGTAGAGTGTGTAGATGTATGTGGCTTTAAGTCACTTAAATCTCTTTGAGTGGGCAACAAAATTAGTAAAGTGTAATATAAATACAGTCCATTTAACACTTCATGGTGTATGCGTGTTTGTGCAAATGGGTAACACCGTGTAGAATCTAGACAAGGTTTAAAAGACCTCATATAAGTGTGGATCATTTAAATAGTGAATTTCTGAGGCGATTGCAGTCTGCTCACATGATGGAGTTTTCTGTCACCTCTCAAAAGTAATTGCTGCTAAAAGAATAAATCACCGAAATGATGGAAAGTGTATCGGAATCAGATTATTTTCATTACTTGATCAACATCAGTGTTTGCAGCAGAATTAGAGTTGGTTGGCATGTTCAAGATCGTTCTCCGTAGCTGTAGGTGCCGAGAAGAAATGGTTCTACAACAAAACATGCTCATTTAAAAACTGTAAAGTAGGGCGGGATAATGTACGTCTAGGCTAAAATACAGATATTCAATATTTATCAGTATTTTATACATTCATTCATTTGAACTTGGTGCCACGCATATGAAGCAACATGCTCCTTTACACAGTACCATAATAATAATTTAAAACGTATTTAATCTCTAAGAGAACTGTGAATGGTTACTTTATAATTCTGACTTCATAAAGGCAAATTCTGACTTAAACTCAGAAAATCAGAATAACTAACCATTTTTTATTTCCTCAAATGTGTCAACAGGTAGACATTCCTACTTAGCCATTTGGTGAATAAATAAGACTGTAATAATATATTTTTCCACAGGCCACAAGGTGGAAGGAATTAAAAGAACTGACTTAGGACTAACCCATGTGTCCCAACTTTCCTGGGATTGGTGATGTAATCTTCAAAATACTTGGCATAACATTTGCTGTTGATGAGCAAGTGAACTCAGTCCTGTTTCTATCATTTATTTCTTTTAACCAGAAGGCTTCAACATAACTTTACCGGTGGGGAAAATCAAGAAAGTGACTAAACGGTTGCAGTGGGACTCGTGCGTTTGTGCTCAAAACATCTGTCATGCTGCAGAGAGTGGAGCTCGGTCAGAGGTGTTTAACCCTTTCTTTTCTACATGTTTAGTGCAGGAACAACGCTGACGTTTGACCCGTGGACACCTCAGAACGCTGCGAACATAAAGATTTCACACACAAAGAGCTACTCCGTGATCTTACAGTTTTATTTTTATGTTTTTATTCATTTTCACCCACCTGGGACAGCCATAATGCAGTTTATAAAGGTCAGGAAACACCAAGCGAAGTCACTTGAATGGCACGAGAAGGTGAATAGTCTTTTACATATTCTTGCTCTTATCTCTTATCTTTACCTCTTCATTTTACCTGCTTAAGCAGGACTGAAGAAATGAGTCTGGGCACCTCAAATCAAATGACGTAGAAAAAGAAACTTTATGCATTTGCGGGGATGCTGTCGGTTGAGGTCAAGAAGTTAACTTTGATACAAGTTTTGTAACATTTGTTTTGGATAACTGAAGAAAATGTTATGTGTAAATCCATATGTTTTTGTATGAAAGCATGTCAGTCAGCTCACAGTAGCTGTTGGTCTATACAACTCTCGCTCGACACAGTCCCTCACCACGCAGTTAAATGGTGATTTTTACACAGAAAAGACACTGATGATTCACTACTAATTCTACCGGGGGAAAGGGGTTATTGTTATTGATCCAGCAACAGTATATAAATTGGCCTCTTTTGGAGACTGTATATTATAGAGCCTGTTCGATAAAATGATCAGGTGCTACAATACATTCTGTGTACGCGGGCGAGGTGTCAAACTGGTGAACTGGTGGTAATGGTTGGATTTGAGACGTGGTTACTGCTCTTGCCCCCAGTCTGCCCCACTCTGAGCAAGCACATGTGACTTAAACCTAAAATAGCTCGGTGTCCAGTATGTTTACTGTGCTGGGACTCCCAGTGCTCAATGCGCTGGATGTAGCGCAGCTCCTCTCCCATATTTTGACGTATAGCTCAGTTTAGCTTTCCGAACACCACAAGTCACTTGGTTGAGGTAACGGTTTTCTTTTTAATCCTTGTGACTGGAGAGCCACTAATGCATCAAGCACTTCTTCGGTCAGTTAGAACTGTTAGTCACAATAACATACACTTATTGATTAATATAAATGTGTGCGTTGATGACAGTAGAGGGAGGTTCCCGTTTGGTGCTCCGTGGCTCAGGGCCTGCTGCCGTCTTGACAGTCGTCATTGACGACAGCGTTTCAACCGATGCCAAGCTGTTGCATGTTTTTGTCTTGATCAGCTACACCGCTGAGAATAAATGCTCTGCCTCGCCATACACATGGAGCACAAAAAGGCAGTCTGGGAGAATCTCCTGAGTCTGTTCAAATCAAAGCAGTCACCTTTTAAAAAAGTAAGAAAGTTTTTTTTTTAGAGAATTTTAAGATACATTAAAATGTGTGCGTATGTTATTGGTTAAAAACTCCTCAACATACCTGAATATATCCACTAGTTGATGATCTATGAACACTTTCCTCATCTGATCATGACCTCGTGGGTTATTGAAGGGAAGCAGCAGAGCTGTTTCTTGCTTTAAGTAAACTATGCAAAAGCGTTGAGCACCGCAGGCCACTGGGGGCCCTAAAGCAGGATGTTCGGCCTTATCTGAGGAGAATTAAGATTACCTGTCGGGACGTCGTTAAGCCCAGCCCTCCTAAACACGGGGATGGTTATGAATAGTTGATAACCAAATGAATTGTTTCACATTGCTAGAGGGTAAACTGCGAGCCAGAGGGTTATCACTCCACTCTGGTACTACTCTGTGTGTCGTTCACTGGTGACTGGCCGCTCTGTCCATGCGCGTGTCATCAGCTTCATTCTGTACGGTCTTTGACAGAAAGTCTATGGAAATCCAGCCCCCACTGGGAAGCAGTTCAAGAAATCCAACAATAAAGCAGTAACGCGACACATTAGTGAAATACAGTAGTTTCACTTAAATCTTATCCAATGATTCCAAGTCGGGCGCATGAACACGTTGAGTTGTGGGACTCTTCTTCTGAATGCATGACACATGGCAGTGGGCTGCAAGGGGGGGGGCATCTGTAATGGCATGGAAACTTTTTAGAAACTTTCCAGGAGACGTTAACATAGAAAATCATGTAAACAACTCAATGTGGCATCAGTTTGTGTAGTTGGTATTGCTCCATGAAATATTAGGAATACATACAATTCATTTACAACTGATGATGGACACGTGAACAGATACAGGTTTAGGAAATTATTTAACCTACATTATTGATAACAGCATCAGAAAACGGCATCGTGGTATACTGAGCTGCTGAGCACCATCATAGCAACTGTCGTCAGGTTTTCCCTTTCATGATTGTCTGTTCCGGTTTGTAAACTCATGCAGACACGTGGCAGCATTGTCATCAGAGTGACTTACCCTCCGCGCCTTAATGCGATTGCAGAAGCTCCTTTTGTCAAGGTTTTTGTTTCTGCGTCAGGAAAAGACGGAGGCGTCCACTTCACAGGCCCTTGTGGTTGAAATGTTGACAAATGAGAAACAATATTAAGAGTTTATCTGAGTGAGTGCACTCTCTGTTCTTCTTTTTTTTGTTGTGCCAAACATCCTTTTTTGTTTGTTCAACCATGCTTTCACGGTGGTACAGCGGAAGCAACAAAAACATCTCTTCCCCTTCAGCACCCAAGAAAGCAGTGAGATAAAGACAAAATGTATTTGAGCTTTGTTTAGTATGATCATTTCTTGGAGCCTCTTTCATCTCAGGCATTTGGGATGCTTTTTTTGTTGTTGTTTTTTGTTTTCCAGGCAAGCATATCTTTTGAAAAAAAGCCCATAAATATGCGGATAGACTTGAAAACAGTATGCTACACTCCATTAGTCTCTGAGTTTAGATTGCAGACGTGCTTTACAACATGAATGCTATGATCTTCAAATGATAAATGACTTCTTTGGAGCTACAGCTCTGAATCCTTTTATCTTCTTAGATGAGTTCAGGAATGTCTGTCTTATCTAGTTGTCTTTTAAAAAAATGATGTAACCGGGCCAGGCTAATGTGTGCTCTGGCGAGATGAACTCCATGCATTTTTCAGGATACGGTTGATTACATTCTCCGGATGGTTTTTCATTTCTAACCAGCTTTAGGCATTATGGGTTTTACTTGCAAAAGGGCGAGCATTGCAATGCAGTGCATTGCCACGTCGTAGTTTTGCTTCGTTTTCTGCAACAGTTTAACATTTTTATGCATTTGCAGAGTGATTTCAGGAGTTTAAATGCTGACTTTTAAACCATTCAATGGTTACTCAGCATTTGCGGATGTTACGCATTCCCTCCTTCCCTTTTCTCTAGTTTTTAGTTGCATCTGACTTGATGTGGGACTGATTTTGACATTATGCACCATAGTCTTAATAATGCATCAGCACGTGACACGGTGACGTTCTCTGGCTTTGCCGGAGCGACGTGGCTGCAGCCGTGACAGGTCAGCTGCTGCATCTGCTCCCGTCCGGCTGCACCAGCTGGGAACCACTGGCACAGTTCTTCCTTAAGTGGCTGAAAGCATCACTGACACCTGTGACATGAGACATGACTTTGTCCTTCGATCTTCATGTCTGTTATCTGCTCTGGTAATATTTCCAAGACTTCATTTGTAGCAGGAAAGTCGGGAGAACGGTTTAGTTCAAGAGGTTTTGTACAATTACTGAAAAAAAAAAAAAAGCCATCCTTTTGAAGGTCATGTTTTCTTATGCTTCTTAAATTACTTTCTCTTCAGCCTTCCAGAGATATCATTTCTCGGTATTGTAAGAAAGAGTTAAAGAAAATGCAGTTTAACTCTTCATGTGTTGCCTTTTACAGTATTCCTGTGAAATCTTCCAGTTTTTAAGCTTGCATGTGTTAGTCCACTAAAGATTAGTTGGAAGTCGTTTTTTTTATACACTTCCTTTATGTCGCCAGCAATTTCTATTAGACATTGACTGACTGATAAGGTTTTCTTTTCTTTGTTTTTGTAGCGATGCCACTCCAGATAAATCAGGGCGGCGAGGGGAAATGTATGATGTCGATTCCCATCGAGCGTCCTGCTGAAGCGAGAGAGCGAGGTCCCCCAGCAGTTTAGGCCTATAACAGCATAACCTACAGGTTGTAGGATTTCTACACTTTTATGAAATGATTGCTTCTCACACCGCTTGCATCTTCATAAGCTGTTATGTGGCATTAAGAAACGATACTATGATGAGATTTCCTAAATTGTAGCCTGTGACAGATTTGGAATAACGTCATCAGCATGAGAGGAAACAATAAACAAGAAAATGAACCGAGCTTTAGTCTGGCCTTTGTGTGTGCTCATAGTACTCGTAGTGAGAGGCAGCGAAGGAAGGGAATGTGTTCCCAGTTGTGGATGGGGAGAAGAAGCAAGTCATATTAATGAATAGATCGTTTCATACTGCATTTAGATCAGCCAGTTACGGTGGCCCTGAAGTGCAAATCACAACGGCAAATTAAAAAACACAACAGCAAATGCGAAGTCACAACGGATTAAAGTTGTGATTTTTTTTGTTTTCTTGTGTTTTTTAATATTTAAAATGTACTTCTTATAAATAGATTAATTGATCATGTCATCTTTGCACTAATTCCACTTTTATTGCCATACTTTTTTTTTACACGTTTTGCCTTCTCTCGTTTTGTGATCATTCTACTTTTTATAAATTAAAGCCGACAACACCTTGTCCACATATATCCAAGCAGAGCAATGGGTTTACACAGCAGTGCTGCAGGCTGAAGATCGTTCTTTGTACAAAGTGTCTGTGCGAACTGGACTACAGGACCATTTATTGGTGGACACTGTTCTAAAGATCTGATATATTTAGGTGTTATCTTACTTCGTATGACGTGGACATTGCAAACTCATAAGTGTCTTTGTGAGAGAGGATTGGCTGCATGAGTCAGGCTCTCTGTAAAACTTCTGTCTGCCCGTCTACTGAACTAAATCACAACGACATTAAGCAGTTTGTGACTTTGCTGTTGCAGTTGTGCTCCCTCCTTTGTCGTTGTGTTTTTTAATTTGTCGTTGTGGTTTGCCTTTCAGGGCCATCGTAGCTAGTAGTAACTTTCTGCTTTCCTTGCAAAAACAACCAAAATGCAACATGCACGGATCTTCTTGTTTTTCCTGAGTCTCATATTGGTGGGAATCTTAACCCTTTTACATCCCTCTAATCTACTTCCCTGCAGACTCTAAAGCCAAAAATAAACATGCACAAAAGACTGCAAAAACATCATTATAGATCAATATTTTGTCTGCTTTCTTTCCGCATAAATCTCTTAAACCATGTCCACTCTGCTCCAAACTACAAGACGTTCAATAATTTGCAGGGTTTTAACTCTTTAAATGTCAGTTTGAATATGTGACGTCACTAAACACATTTCGTCTCATTAACATTTTGTTTTATTATGTATATGTATACAGCGTGTTATGTATAACACGCTGGACGTAGACATTTCAGGAATAATGTTTGGTTTTTTTTTCAGACTGGGGTTTAAATAACTTTTACTATAATTATAATGTCTTCTGTTTTCCTGTGAGAACATTTGCCCATTCATTTTGTGGAGCATTTATGAGGCCAGGCCTGGCTTGAGTCTTTGTTTTATTTCACCCCAAAGATGCTTGATGGGGTTGGGGGTTGGGGTCAGGGCTCTGTGCAGGCCAGTCATGCTCTTCCACACCCCTGGGACACAGTCATGTTAGAATATAAAAGGGGCCTCCTCCAAACTGTTGCCGAAACATTGGCAGCATGGCATTGTCCAAAATGTCTTGGTATACTTAAGCATTAAAATTCACCTTGCTAGAGATAAGAGGCTCAGCTGGCACCCTGCAGTCAGACAGGAAACATTCTCCTGGCATCCGCCAACCCCACACTTACACATCTTGCTGTCAAACAGGAAAGCATGATTTGTCAGTTCACAGGACACGTTTCTGCCTCTCCGCAGCACTGTAAACCACACCGACAGTGTTAGTGTGCTTTCCACCTCTCCATCTGACACTCAGCATTGGACTTGGCAAAGTGAAGCTGCTTGTCCAGGAAAACCCTTTCTATGAAACTCCTGCGGCATGGTTTTTGACCTTGCACTGATGCCGGTTCTGAAGTTTGGAAGCCTCGGAGTTGACTCGGGAGAGCTCTGGCGGCTTCTGCGCACCATGCACCTTAGTAGTTGTCGACTATGTGATTTTACATGGTTTTACAGTCGAACGATGTGACTTCCAGTTGGCCATGGCGATATTCAGCAGTGACACTTTTGGCAAACTGCCTCGCTGCGAAGGTGGCATAATATCAAAATACAACAGTATTTTAAAACACACACTTTCATATCACAAATGTTTGCAAATAAAGGCTACATAGCCTGGTGATTGATTTTATACACCCGTGGCAACGAGTCTAATTGAGACGCCTGAATTCAATAATTAATAGGTGTCAGTGTGTTTTGTACTCATCTGTGTGCAGCTTGTCAACAAGTTGAAAACTAACAAAAACAATGTCCCAACTACACAAATCAAGTCAGCAGTGGGGACCATTTGGATATGAGATATGAGAATATTAAAACAAAATTAGTAAACTGTACTAAAGTCTCTAAACTATGTGCCTTTTTCTGTGGAATTACAGCTTGGTACTAAAGCTGAGTCAAAGCAAAGACAAGCGAAATGGTCTTGTTTCATTAACAAATATGTGACAAATAGTGCTCCTCAGTGAATGACTGAAATACTGGTAGGATTTACATATTTCTCCTTATATACTGCATAGTCTCATTAAATAGTTGAGTTAATCTAGAGCTATTTCAGTGCTTAAGGGTGAGGGACATTGGTGATCCCCTCAGACAACACTGCATCAAGAACCATTACGCATCAATAGCTGAAAATCCGAGGGGAGCATCTCTGAAGCTCAGTTTTGTAACTAGATTCATTTATGTGCCTTTAGGTATCCTTTAGGAGTTTGTGGAAAAAGTCTGTCAACATTTTTGTCAGGGGTGAACTGCAAAAATGGATGTTTATTACCTAATGAAATTAACAAGAGCGAACAGTAAACGTCTTGGGTGCATGCTTTCTGCAGTAAAATGAGTCAAACTTAATGGAATATTGCTCATAGATGAGTATTGTTGTACCAAACCTCTGCTGACCTAACACGCTGAACAAAGGTTCTCAGCTGGAAAGATAATGCTTTGTATTAATTTGTATGATTTATACAGAAGAACAAAATAATGTCTTGCCTGCTCCGCAGCTCAGTAAGGTAATCGTGACGTTGTTTTTCATTCCTTTATCACTGTCATCATCCATCTCGTTTGAGTGCGGCGGCAGCATTGGCTCCCTCTTGTACACCTAGTGACCTTTTCAGCAAGAAACCAAGAAACCTCTTTGGGGGAAGATTAGATGCTGAGTCATTTGACACGCCTGGCGCATCACAGACATGAAGCTGTGGCTGCGACATCCTTGTTCCATCATGTTATGGAGAAGACAAACAAAAAACTCATCTGGTGGGTTGCAGGGCCAAAACAGTCATACATTTGTTGCTACTGACAGTCTTCCAATTCACTTCACTACAAATAGCCTTGTGAAATGAACCAGAGGATGATGGTCCTGCTTTGTGGTTTGTAGGATTGCAGTTCTGACTTCTCACAGTGTGCGAGATGTGTTTGATGTGCCGTGACGCTAAAAGAAGCCACAGGAATCCTGCAGGTTCAGAGCTAAGCTCGCAGCTGAACCCACACACGCCAAAAAAGCATACACGGGAGACTTTTACAACAACTACACAATCTACTGGCTGATGGAAAACTTTGCAGCTAATTTATTATATTGCGTAAAGATTTGTCAACTTAAATGCCAACATCCAGAGAACGAGAGAGTTCAAAAGAAGCACGGGAGCTGCAGGATATTTCATGTCGAGCGCACTGCGACACAAGCTGTACCATTGCAGCCCGACGCTCCTGCTGGCACGTCGTCATTGGGGAATGTCTTCACTGTCGGCTAAGTAGACACTGAGCCTCTAGGTGATATTGGTCATTCACACACCAAGTAGGTATTTTTAGGGAGCGAGTGTGGCAGATAAGCCTGACATCTGCGTATAGATAGCAACAGACATGAAGCTTCCCGGAAAACACACACATTTGTGAAAATGGCTTGGTCTTCGCAGTGGACATGTAACAATTCAGCTTTCAGCTGGTCAACAATTCTGCGGATGAAATTTTAATAAAAATAAATAGTCTGCCTGGAGAACAGGATCATTTTAACTGCTGTTGCTGCACACAGACCATGTTTATAGTTGTGAGTAGTCATCGACCAGTCCGGATCACTCCTGTCAGCTTAAAGTTGGTATTAGATTGTGATGTATCGGGTTCAGAAATGTTAAAATATATTGGGCTACAGAGGGTCAACAGTTTTTCACCCTCAGTTCACTTATTGATTTATCATAGTGCCATATTATAATCCAATCCTCCCACTATGTCTGAAGGTGGTTGACACTAAACATAATACTGATGACCAGAGGGATATTCAAGTCTTGAGGCTTCATGTTCTGTGTAAATATATAACATTTCACAGTAATCTAACCCCGAGGCAGGCCCAGGACATGCTGTAGATACAGGCGGGTGAGGAGAGTCCGGGCCTCCGCCTGGTCCGGGCCTCAGTCTGGTCCGGGCCTCCGCCCGGTCCGAGCCTCCGTCCGGTCCGAGCCTCCGCCCGGTCCGGGCCTCCGTCCGGTCCGGGCCTCCGTCCGGTCCGAGCCTCCGTCTGGTCCGGGCCTCTGCCTGGTCCGGGCCTCCGCCTGGTCCGGGCCTCAGTCTGGTCCGGGCTTCCGCCTGGTCCGGGCCTCAGTCTGGTCCGGGCCTCCGCCTGGTCCGGGCCTCCGCCCGGTATGGGCCTCCGCCCGGTCCGGGCCTCCGTCCGGTATGGGCCTCCGCCCGGTCCGGGCCTCCGTCCGGTATGGGCCTCCGCCCGGTCCGGGCCTCAGTCCGGTCCGGGCCTCTGCCCGGTCCGGGCCTCAGTCTGGTCCGGGCCTCCACCTGGTCCGTCCGGTCCGGGCCTCCGTCCGTTCCGAGCCTCCGTCCGTTCCGAGCCTCCATCCGGTCCGAGCCTCCGTCCGGTCCGAGCCTCCGCCCGGTCCGAGCCTCCGTCCGGTCCGAGCCTCCGCCCGGTCCGAGCCTCCGTCCGGTCCGGGCCTCCGTCCGGTCCGGGCCTCCGTCCGGTCCGAGCCTCCGTCTGGTCCGGGCCTCTGCCTGGTCTGGGCCTCTGTGCTTCGACGGCTCACGCCAGGACCTGGACCTGGACCTGAACCTGAATAAACAGAACTTCGTGGATGGATCATTGGCTGGATCCAACTACCCAACTCAATCTGGAGAATTTGGAAATTCAGATTCATGTTGAAGACAAATGTAGAAATCTTTGCTGTCTTCTGTGCTCCACATTATCACTGCTGGTTTGTCACAGTCAGTAATGGTGTAGGTTTAGTTATTTAATCATAAATTAGCTTTAGTGTGTCATGAGGTGCAGTCACTGTTTTCTGAAGAAAATGTTTCATCACTTAAGATTTGACAATTCAAGTTGTTTTCCTTAATAATTTCTGTAATATGATAAATACGCCCATTGTATCATTTATTTAAATGAAAATTAGACAATCTATTAAAACAAAGAACGGAAGAAAAACCCTTTTGCTTCCACTCTTTCAAATCACTGATAATCCCTGAAACAGGAGGACGGGCTACAACATGTGTTACCTTGCAGTGGGAATCGCTTGGCACGTTGTAATTATTTTACCGTTCAGACAGCTGTGATGCAATGATAAAACGACGGATGCTTCGTGACACATCTTTATAATTTTTAATTTTTTTCCTGTACAGGAGATCTTTCCTCATTTTGAGACAGCTTAATAACTTCAAAGTAAGCCATTTATAATGAGGCATAATTAATTTACTCCTGATATCTTTTATTAATAATACAAATGTGGCACATGAAGTGGAACATTATGTTTGGTAGCATATATCTTTGCAGCTTCAAGAGAGCGCCTCTAGTTTCTAGCTTCTAACGTCCTCTTCCTGTTTCCTGTCAGTAATGTCTTTCCAAACAAACACAAAAGCAAAAGTCACCACTTCGATTGAACTAACGAAATACTTAAGAGACTCCCGAGGGATAATTAGTGCACGGATGATTATCTTCCGACTGGGAGTGAGTTATTTAACCTTACGTGATGCATAAACCTGCTGGACGACGCATCCTGTGGTCGTGGGAAAGATGTTCATCTGTTTCAGAAGGGTCACATTATTGATACGGATCAAGCAAAGAAAACATCTAAGGAGATCGCTGAAATGATTCAAATTGGGCAAAGAACTGTCCGACACGTTTTTAAAAAACTGGGAGGATAGTTGGGAATAGGGTTACGGTCTTAGATGTAAAGTTAGATGTGCAAAAGCTTTAGTCACATCGAGTCTTCTTTTACCAACGTTTCAACCACCGTATTCATTTTCCATTTTAGTAACAAATTCAGTTCAGCACATTTTTTTTTCTCTAGTTCACACACTGTACGACAACCATACGAGGAGTGAAGTTTTACACACCTGATCAGGTAAAATTATATACGGCACAACATTTATGCAAAATTAGGGGTGTGGGCTTTTGAATGACAGACGCATTGGAGTTCATGTTCTCAGTGGATGGTTGTCATCACTTTAGCAATTTAGTGCGTATTCTTTTTGGTGAACCTGAGCAGTGAATTAATCATTCAAGGTCAACCTGGATGGCTCTGGGTCGTGATCGCAGTCCAACCTCTGCTGCTGCTGGATTGCAGCTTTGCAAGCCAAGTAACGGGTATCTGCCGGAGTTATGAAGCATGGCTGGAGCTCTGGGAGTTGTAGGTTTTGTTTTAGTTGTGACATCTGAAATATGGACAGATTCATTTAAAGTGTAGCTGAGGAAGCTAAAAAGCTCCTGGTGACTTAAAAAAATTTTTTTTGTAGGGTTTCAAGTTCCTCCTGCTCTGCATGTTTGCAACTTCTGCTCACCAATATCTTTCTGACTGACACTTCAACAACAGACAACATTTTATTACACGTGTTCTACCAACAAATGTGTTGCTGACAGTCCAAAATCACACTGACTAAAGGTTCATCTGGATTTATTTGCTGAAATAGAAATAATAATGTACGTCACTTTTCATTTGCTGCATGAAAAAAATGGCAGATAGATGCAGTAATTCAGTGTCAAATACCATTTTTGTGAAAGCACTAAAATGTATCTAATCAGGTAAAACTATGAGCTTATCTCTTTTATTACATATTTTAGTGTTTCTTTGATTACAGTATGCACTCTGTGTAATATAGTGCCGGTACACCTTGGAGGGGTCTCATGATGTAGAGTTATTGCCCCCTTCCATCACTGCATCTGTGGCAATAGGCTTGCCATTTCCCCAGCATTCATCACCATTAAGAGAGCAATCAGCAGCGCTGTAGACCAGCTTAAGCTATAAGATGCACACAGTGTGGATGGCAGGTCTGGATTCACCCGCTCATCCTCAATCACCTTGAATCCCCCCACCACTTTATCGAGCGCTATGATCTATTGAGGGAGAAAGCCGGAGCGGTCTTCAAATAAAAGCAATAACTCTGTGGCTGTGGAGAAGGAAATCAAGAGGCAGGCATGTCTCAGCAAGCCAGACAGCCATCCGTCCTCAACCCAGCCGTGTATACGGACATACATTTCTCACTCCTCCATGCCCACCCTTCCCCCAGCCTCCTTCTGATGCTGCCTCCTCACTCAAGTTTATCATCAGCTTCTCCCCATAGATGACTTATTGCCTTTCCTACCCTCATCTGTCCGCCAGGCTGAAAAGGCCTCCCAGGAAGAGATTAGCAATCCAATAACTCGTGGAGCATCCACCTCAGCAGCAGGTGCTCCCCAGAGTGAATACTGATGAGAACAGCCAGGACGCTGTAATAACAGGCAGCTACTATTTACTAACAACAAACAGTCTTCCTCAAGTGTGGACCCTTTTTTTCGTGATTCCAAACTTGTTAGTCTCAGGGCCATTAAGTTAATTTGTTTTAGTGCCACAACGCGAGTTGTCCAAATTGGCTGTGATATAGCTGTGTGCTAGAATTGCTATATGTGATTACAATCAGAATACTTATCGGTTGATGTATACCTTTTACTGAATAGCAGTTATATTGTAAGGGTTTTAATTTCAACGGGAAAAACAAGTCATTCAGTCGTGACTGCGCAGCATTTTACCAGTGTAATTCACTCATCGTGCACTCATTATCGAGCTATTCTTTTATAAAGACAATTAATTATTGACAATTAGTAAAATTAAGTCTGCACACTATGACCTCCAGCTTGTTGTTTAATTGAATATGTTGCTCTTGTGGAAATTATTATTTGATCTGATTCCAACCAGGCTGTTGGAGAAAGTTCCCCTTAATGCCAAGATCACCGGCATGGAACATTTATTGTGTTTATCAATTCGTCCCTTTTTTACACATTACCTACCAAGTGATGTGAGAGATTTATTCAGAATTGGCACAAATCTTCTTTTGGACTCAGATGAGATGATTAAGTTTTTTCTCTGGTCAACTTTGAAACAATGTGTTAATTATAACAAAACTGTTAAGCAATGTCTTGCGGGAAAAAATCTTGTCGTTTAACATTGTCTTTATTGTGACTTTTTCATCTTTCGCCACAAACAAAACCCTGTTTTTCCTCTGTAAGATGTGAAGAAAAGGTAGATTCTCATTGCAATCCTGACCACATACTCGAGTAAATGTGAAACACATTGTAAAGTGCTTTTTGGAACCTGGATAAGGTTGGAAAGGTGCTATATAAGTGCAAGAGCCTTTATAGTCACTTTAGTTATTGTATGTAGTTGCTGTGGCAATACAAACCAAGAATCTGCTTTGAAGATTTTAAATGCTCTGAAATGAACACTATGCACAAATATTTTTCTAAACTTTGACACGTTTGACACGATGTTGGTAGTTACTGTCGGTGCACCAGTTGCAGTTTAGGGAGCCAAACACACAATGGAATACCATTACGAATACAACCGTTCGCTCAAATCATGAAAAAAAAAAACAACAAAATGCATTACCATAACTGTGCAGATGATAAACAAATCTATATAACAGTCTTGCCAGGAGGATATGCTCCAATTCAAACATTGATTAAATGCATTGATCAAATTGATGTGCCAGAATTTGCTTGAGATAAATTAAGATCAAACCGAAATAATAGTGTCTGGAACCAAGGAAGAAAGATTAAAAGTCAGCACTAAGCTTCGAGCAGTAAAGCTAAAAACCAACAGCCGAGCCAGAACTCTGGGAGTGGTTCTGGACTCGGACCTGCATTTTACCACCCACATTAGGACACTAGTGAAGTCAGCCTCTTAAATCTTTACACTGGCTCCCTGTCTGTCACTGAATAGATGTTGAAATCCTGCGGTTGTTTTATACATTTCTGCATGTTCTAGGGCCAAATACATCTCTGATCTGGTCCATTATGAACCAATGAGAACCCTAAGGTCATCAGGGTCACGCCTACTTTCTGTACCCAGAGTTAGAACCAATCACGGGGAGGCAGTGTTCAGCTTTTATGCTCCCCAGTTGTGGAAACAACTCCCAGAAAGCATCAGCGCTGCTGAAACTCTCATTTAACTTATGTCTGTCTGTCTTTAGTTTCTGCTTTTAAACTCTTTTACGTATAAATACATTTTTTAAAAATCTTTTTATGTAAAGAGGCAAAAAACTCCTTCCTCGCTGTCTTTGGCACGTTGTATTTGTCCCTGTCAGGCTGTGAGCGCTGGTCAGCAGGATGTCTCAGGATATTAGACCGAGGTTAACTAGGGGGCAGAAAATGACATTTATCCTGGTTTGTTTGGCTCCTGAGCACAGAGGTCAAGGTCATTTATTGTGTACAAAAGGAAAAAATAAACAGAAGGCAAAGTAAAAACGTGGATGAACATTGTTCAGTATTCCAGGGAAGTCGCAGCCCCTTGAAGCGAACTGTGGAGGGTAGAAAAGCGGCGTCGGGTCATTGAAAGGCTCTGCAATACCCACTTTGTTTCTCAATGTAGATAACTGATCCTGTGTCATAAGCTGTTATCCGCAGTTTCTCAAAGAGCAGAACTACATGTATCTAAGGATTAATGTGAAGTTGGAAATAACCTCAGCTTTTGTTATAAAGAATGCTTTTGGAAACTGGTAGTTTTGTTAAATAAGGAGAGCAGAAACACACGATTGTTGTCTAAAAGTGGGTAAGATCTTTCAGAAATATTGTGAGCTCACATTTCCGTTGAGGTTTTGTTAAAATGCGGATCTATGAAATTACGCTACAAAAGATATGAGTTGTAAAATGTGCGTTTATTAGAAAGGCTTGTTGAGAAACCCATCTATTGAGTACGCCGAGTTCCTGCACTGTCTGTGCTCAAAACAGGACTTTTCATGACATGATGTGACACAAAATGCAGCTCTTCTGTTGCAACTCAGTGCAGTTCACTGGTGGCGCATCCATGTGCATGAATTATAAGTCGATCGTAACTTTTTAAACGGTATTAGGTGCAGTTTTAAGCTTGTGTTTCCCGTTCCTGTCACCAGAGCTTCACGCATTGCTGGTATTTCCCTCTTGGTGATAGTGTCTGGAAAAAAATGACAAAGAAGCAGAGGGGTTGAAGCAAGTTAAGCTCTACCTTGAGAAGAAAATTAATCACAATAGTTAATTTGTCGCAAGCCGTGCGCTGATATATGTGACTCAATTTATTCTAAGTGTAACAAAAACATCCTGATGAAGTTTCTGAGTTGTTGAGATTCACTATAATGTTCTTGCTGGTTGAATTTTCTCCTTGACAGCACATGCAAATATTTCTGTAAGGCATCTTTAAAGTTTAGAAGATACATTTTGCACTCTTTTTGACTGAGTTGTTTTAACTGGTGCTGCAAATATCAACTAATATTTAATGATGAAGCGATGCCTCCTTTGAAGATGCTGAAGTTGTATATTATTTCATAACATACTACAGATGATGATATTTAATGCTTGAGTTTCCACATGTGAATGATTTTTATGTGTGTAAATACCCTCTCTTTTAACGCCATATTTTTAATTTGTGTGTGAAGATGTTAGACATGGCTCTTGCTGTTAGGCAAGTACAATCAGCGACTATGTATAACTTTTTTCATTTTAACTTTAGCGTAATTTATTTGACAAAAATAAAGTTAATCAAAAAAAGTCATCAAGTCAATGCTAAGTACTCATATGATTCAACAGCTTGTTGATCCGCTTTTAGGGGCAACAGTTTCTAATGATTGTTTGTTATTATCCGACTATCAGTGTCTCACATTGTGTTGCAGCATTTCAGATCGTTGATTTTTGCTTATTTTCAGCTCTCTTAAAGTCCTGCCACTGTATTTCAGTTGGGTTGAGGTCCTGAATTTGACACGGTGCTAAACATTTGGTTCTTTTATGTTGTCGTCTGTCTGATCCACATTTGCTGGTACGCTTCAGGTCGCTGCGCTGTTGTATGACCCAGTATTGACCACGCTTTAGCTGTCAGATGGCATCACATTGCAAGTCCAGAATACTCTGGTCTACCAAAGAGTTTGTCGTTGACTCAGCTACTGCAAGGTGTCCCGATCCTGCGGCTGCACAACAACAGGGCTCATCACCTCTCGTCCATGAAGGGATACTGTAGATGGGATATGACTGCACTGATGTGCTGTGTTTTTTTTTTTATTTTGCCAAATATGGTGCACGACTTTAAACGGAAACTCCAGTTTGGTCTCAACTATTTGTAGGACATCATCCCACAAGTGGTTTTCAGACAGAAGACGTGTTCTCCTGGCACCCTTCTAAACAAACCCAACCTGTTCAGCCTCCTTGTAATTGTGGTGTCATGGACTTTTAACTTGCTCAAAGAGGGCTGCAGAGTCAAAGATGTGGCTCTTGAGGTTTTTTTTTTTTTGCAGTTTCTCTGAACTTTGCAGGGTCTGACCTTAGAGTCAATTTAAAGCAACATCTAGTCTTCGGAGCACAGCCTGCAGCTCTTACATGTTTTCTAAGTATCAGACTGTCTCACTCCAGACCAACGGACTCCAAACTGTTTGGAAATAGTTTTATAAGACCTAGATTAATTTTAGATTGTTGCTTATGTCTTTAATTCTTGGTATTATCTAAACTCACCTGAATGCGCCGAGCCAGTAAAACGGACCAGAGAGTTGCGGTCCTTGGGCAGATATGAAAAACAGTGAGTTTATTTATGTATTCATATAATCTGTCAGAGTGCATGGTTCTAAAAATATTTATGAGAAAGCTGTGCTACATTTTGTATTATTAAGTGGAAGCGCAATCAACCAAGAGTCATTGATTTGCATTTAGTGTGTGATCAGTTTTGAAATAATGCGATCCAGTTGCACTGTTTTTTCCAATTCTTACTATAACGTCGTGCATGAAAGGGTTCGTGTAACGTTGTGCCTCTGCATCAACTCTGCTTTGATCCAGCCCCTCCTCATCAGTCTTTTGACATTAAAGAAACACAGAAGCATAAATGTTGAAGAGCAAACAGGAGCCATAAATCATGTCTGAAGCATTGTTGGTCTAGGCCTATTTTGTTTTCTTTATTTCAGCTTGATATTTTCATCAATTCTGTGTTCACTTCTTATGTAAATGGCATATGTTGACTGCAAATCAAAATCCTGTTTTTACTGCAGATTCGTTCCTGCTTCCGTCTCATCTTTGTTTCTGATGACAGAATCATCATACGGAATATCAAAAAACAATGTCAGCACCAAAAACTTAATATGTAGTATAAAAAGTCTTCAAATGCAAAATAAAGGGGAGTAGTCATATTTCTATTTGAGTCCTACAATTTGACAATTTTGCATTTGAATCAAGGTTTTTCTTGTTTTTTTTTCCCATATTGTTGCAGCTTTTTCTAATTTTGAGTTTTGTAGCATCGCCAGTCAAGCCAACCTGCATATTTTTTGGTCTGTGAGAGGAGACTGGAATATCTAACAACGAGCAATAAACAGACAAATGTATTTTGTGCACATATAGTCACATAATATGTCCTCGCAAGTGTGTCTAACTTCAGCATCACTGCCTTGGCTTAGCCGGCTTTTCTCCCGCTTTATTGTCCGAGCCTTAGATACGAAGCTCATAACGGACGAAGATCTCCCAAACACAAACTCAGCACAAAGCAAACCCTGGGCGAGCATTTTTAGTTATTTATTTATTTATTTATTTATTTGTCAAGAACACAAAAGGGATTAAAGATCCTATAGTGTTTCTGCAAGTCATCTTCCTTGTCCATAAATCCCTTCTGGCTTCCTCCTGCAGGGCGTGCGGTGAATTTCCACGCTCTGCTTGTGTTATCTGTAGTTTGTGTTTCCCCTCAATTTCATAGGGGCTTGTGCTTCATGATAGAGAGTCTGTAGGAGTCATTACTTCAAGGCCGGCTAAATGTGATGGGCCACTGGAGAGTTGTTATAATGTGTGAATAACAGTGGGGGCCGGCGCTCGCGGCTATTCTCAGCAGTCAACAATGTGTAGTTTAGTCCACACTTGTGATTTACTTGTGATTTCGCTGTATGTACAATATAAACATTTCATTTTAAAAACATAATAGGCAGTGAAACACCATGGAAGGTTTGTCCTTCTCCTTTCCACAGATTCCAGTTCGGTCACCTGCTGTGATGATCTGACAGCAACAAGCTGAGATGTTGCGTTTTTTTTTTTCCAGGCGCTGCGACAGTCTTCCGGTGCGTCTATTTTTGATAACTGTTTACATATGAAACGGCTGCAAGAAAGCGAAAGCGAAAGCTGCAACGAAAGGACGTGATAAAAGGGAAGGGTCTCTGCAATGTTGTTGGATGTTTGCCTTTCCTCTGTGAGTGAAAGGCTCTACGCTGGCTGCCGAATAAGGCACAGGTGTTGTAAAGGATTGCAACTAATTCAGTAAAGGACAGGAGCCCTAAGAGGGACGGACCAGGTGCAGAGACGGTGGTGAGGGAGAGTTCAGGTCCATAACAAATGAAGAGAATCCTCCCCTCTGTTGTTTTTCTGAAATTGCGGTCAGCCTAATCTGTATTCAGTTTTCCCGTCTGTGCAAAAAGAAAAAGAGCTCTGAGCAGTCATCTAGCATGAAGCTCATCATCAGGGCTCGTTACATCAGCGTCAACAGCCCACGAGATGAAGAACAAATGGAAACTGAATTACTTGGCCGGGAGATTAATGGAGAAAAATGAGAAGTGATGGATCACACTGTACAGAGACTGTTACAGGTGTACGGAGAGCAGAGATGGAGACCAGGCGTCAGGCTTTGGCACCCAGCTCTCCCGTGTCTGCCAGCAAATGAAAGGCTTACGTCAAAATCAAACAGGCTGCAGAATAAGAAAAGGCTTTATATTAACTGCGACAGGCATGTCCTCCTCCCACTTTGTCTGCCACCAGTGAAAACATATACTCCAACGGAGAATACAAACAGGATGCATTCAATTTCTCCCTGTGTACTAGAAATAAACAAAAACCGCGAAGGAGAAGACTATTGTATGCTTGTCTGCTTTTGACAGGAGTAAAAATCCACATAAGTGGCAGCGCTACACTGTTATTTCATGTCTTTGTTTTTCACACCAGCATCCAGCTTAGCTTCATTTTGCGGTTTGCTGTCTGTATTGCGGTTATATTGTCATTATCAACGTTATCCCATTACGATGGGATTTACACCACGCACTGAAGTCAGGAGGTTTAGCTTTATTGACTGCGTTCATATTAAATTTCGTTCCAATCAATGTAGAAGTTCAGCCACAAAGTCATCGCCGTCTCTTCCAAAAGCCACAAGGCATGTTTTAAAATGTCAGTAATGACAAATTACCTTTACGAACCGACAGGAATAGAAGCTAAAAAAGCACCTCTATGTTGAACGTTCCTATAAGTCACTTGTATACAATATATGAGCTGTATATAAACTGTGTATCCGTGTCAAGATTCCCGACAATAAACGAACGAACACATGCAGCATGTCTGCAATAAGGCATCTGCGCTGTGCGCTTTTGGATTATAGATAGAGGGTTTAATAATCAATGGCAGTGTGGCTGTCAGAACAGATTACCAGCATAATCGTCAGTGTTTGCCTTTATAATACTCTTTTCACTGTTACACTCAGCAGCAATAGAAAGTCCCGGATTAGTGCCCCTGCAGCTAATGCTTGTCACCATATTGGTTTCCATTGAACTGCCTTTTTGAGTTCATTTCTAACCCCTCGGTGTCTATTCACTTTGAGCAGCATCATTTGATGTTATTTTTATGTTGGCATTTTAGGAGAAATTTGACATTTTGATCAAATTGATGAAAAAGATTATTTGACAGCCAAGTTCCCAAATAAAGCAGGTGACGCCGGGTTGAGGGATGAAAGCTGCGTCATCATGCTTGAGAAAAGTAGAAGCAAACATCATTTTAATTCCTCAGATCCTCCACCGGTGCTGCTTTAATGCAGCGCCTACCTTCCATCACAGAAGTTTTGGAGGCAGGTCACCATCTGTTGTAATTATGCTGGAGCAGCGCCGTCTCCATTAGCATGTTTCCCTGTTTATTGCTGTGTGAGACGCTGGCGGAAAACCGCATTATTCTCCCGTTCCTTGGCTGCTTTCCCAGTCCTTTCATCTGATTGAGGTGAGCCGGCGACAGCCCCAGTGGAAGACTAGCTGAGCTCCGTGAGCAACAAGTGTGAAACGGTAATTATGAACGACGGACGGCCGTCACGCCTGGACGTGGATCTTCAGACGCACGCCACGCGACATCACAGTTTATATTAATGATATTAATTCAACTGGTGGAGGATTGCTCTTTTATGTGAAACGTGCTTTGTTAAGAGGGGATGTTGAAAATCAGGTTTCACTTAGCTTTAGTTTGACTTTGGATAAAAAGAAATAAAAAAAAAAACATCTTTGAATAGCTCACAGTTCCATCCTTCGATTGAAGTTACAACTGTGCCATACCCAAGTGTCATTCATGTTTACATTTTTGAACGGTTCATTTCTGGCAGCACGGATGCTGGAGACTCTCGTCAACAATTCAGGCCTAGTAGCGTTGTGCTAGATTACAAATTGGGCAAAATAAGAAATAAAAATCTGAGCGTAGTCTCTCCAGAGGAGATTAATGGCCACCAGAAAAGCAGAAACACACGTACATGTGTGCCGCTATTGACAGTGAGCTGGCCTTTCAACGCCAGGTGGACCCTGTCTGCCAGAGGGCTCATGTGAACGCTTTTTGCTTTGTAAGATTAGGACGTTTAATTTGGACGGTACTTTTGTGAGAGTGTTTTATTGAATCTGTTCTTGCGTTTTCTTTTATTTGCTGGTACGGGTTACTGATCCAGAAAATGATCTCCCCTCTACAGCGGGTGGTTGATGTGTGTAGGAAAGTAGCAGGTTCGTCCGTATGGTGTCTCCCTGTCGTGTAAATGATCGGGATCCTGAAGAAGGTCCGGTGAACTCTGACTGAACCTCACTGCCAGCTGTTTTCAGACTCGTTGCTCGGTCACGCCGCAGATTTCTTTCTTTTTTTGCCCACCTTTGTTTGCACAAATATTAATGGTTAATACCAAGTTTGGTAGAACCCAAGAGTCATATATATATATATATATACACATTTTAATCTTGCAATGATGTGTATAAAAGGCATATACACAATATCAATATATAAAAATAAGTAACTGCTCCTACATATCCAAGTATACCAATATAAAGTTGTATATCACATGTATGTCACACTTATTTTTGTCCATTTAGCTTCTCTGTTACCTGTGAAAAGAAGTCCCTCTGGGATAATAGTTACCTTGACCTTGGATATTATTACTAATGTAGATATTATAGAAATAAACACTGGAAAAAGGATCCAACCAGCATATTGAGCAGGCCACAACCAACTCAAGTAGGCTTGTTCTTCCGCAGGTCTACTTGAATTTTTCGTTTCAACTTCACAGTCAGGAGCAGTGAGCTCTCATCTGGTTGACCACAGCTTCCATGCACAGCGCTTGGAAATATTCAAGGCTACCTTCTATTGCAGCCGAGAGCCCAGTGACTCCGTAGTGAAATGACGGTCTGCTTCCACGGGCTTTGGACGGTCGCCAGTAGTTGGAAGCAGAACACTGGACACACACTCGCACAAACACACACACACACACACACACACACACAGAGATGCGTAATGACGGCCCTGCGGTGGTACATTGGCATAAATCATGAAAAATATGGCTCTTGTTAAAACACTGCCACATGAATATTTGATACACTTTATTGATAATAAAATGAACCCCAGTACCGTTTTTAATGGTAGGAGGTGGCGCTCTGATTCTGTGCACGTGAACGCAGTCATCAGTGAGCAACACTAGATGTGAGGACACATTAGAAAGCGAGCGGCCGACACAGAGAGACGTGGTTCTTGCTGGTTTTATCTTGGAAAAAAACAATACCTTTACAAATATTGGCTGTAGTTTGACAGAAATAAAACAGATTTAAGTCTTTATTGTTTTCACAGTTTATCAATTTTTTCTTGTTTGCCTCTGAGAGCATCTAAAGAAAACCCAGTTTTGCTGATTAGTTTGAAAAAACCTGTTTTGATTTCTGTTTTGAATGGATGATTCAAATTTCACACATTTACAGGGGCACATGGCCTTTTTTCAAAAGATGACCGCTTCCTGCGGTCTTAATAAAATATGTGAGACAGGCTTCACACGGATGCAGTACAATCATGTCTTGTAGCTCTGTTCATAGCAGCTGGTTTTAGGTACTGGTTTTTACCGGTGATGGAGCCTATTTAACTGACTTTACCCCCATCTTCTCCCCTCCTGAGGAATGCATCTCTTGCAAAATCATACCACTTTATGTGACACATGCATAATACAGCAAAATCCGTACTCTTATCTGAGTCTGTGATGTTGTTTTGCCCTCAAATTCAGCTATTGATTTAATAATAACTGCAAACGGTAAAATAAATGCTTAGAGTCACAGAAAAAGTTGATGTATTTGTTTTTTCTTTAATATATCTCCATTACATATTGACACAAAGTAGATTTGCTCATTTGAAAATGCATGGCTCAAAATGCTACTGTGGCAGGACAACGAGCCCAACAACTTGACTGGCAGGTTGGGATGCTCTTATGGCGTCAACTTAATGCCAAATATATACATATTGCAAACCTTAACCTTAAATCTGAGAATCAAAATCCAAAATCTTTAACCAGGAACCCAAAATCTCTGAGAGCGCAATCATCTTTCCCGGTTAGACGTTTGTTCTAGCCATCAGTCCTAAAACCATCTTGCTCTTTCTCACTTGAGCTTTTCTTTTTGTGGTTAAAATTCTGAAACGAGTGCAAAAATCACTGCCAATCTACAGTGGGGAGGCAAAACGTGTCCGAGATCTAGCAGCTTGTTGACTTGTATTTTTTCTTTTAATTTCCTCTGCTAGATAAAAGTCGTGGTGCTCAAATCCTGTTGCGTCTTTTTCCACATCACTTCCACCTTGTGCGGATGCTCTGTTCTCTGGTGGAAACGCGAACATGGAGAAGATTGATCTACAGCAAATGCATTACAGAAGAACCGTTTTTTTTGTTATCCAGCAAGGGATGTCATGCATGAGGGCATCTGTGTGTGCATCAGACATAGCAGTTGTTATTTTCTGTAAAGGATGTTGCCTAAAAAAATAAATAAAATAAATATATATATATATATATATATATATATATATATATATAAACCATGATGTAATTTTTAAAGCACTAACTAAAAAGGAGAGTCAAACTGACCGCTACTTTTACTGAACTATGTCCACACAAATGTATAGATGTCACTTGACTTGTCATGAACTCATTATTTACTATATCATAAAAAGTAGCCCGGTTAGTTTGACTCCCCCTTTTTTAGTTGGTGCTTTAAAAATTACATCATGGGTTTTGATATCAAGACAAGTTCAGGAGACAAAGCTTGTAACTGCGGAAAATATGCTATTCTGTTACAAAAGGGCCAAATTACTGGTCTGCATCAAGTAAACAAAACTACTCCCATCATGCCTCCTGGGCAGTATGTAAGCATGCAGGGGCTGTGTTATTATCGCTGGTAGCTTCAGTCGGCGGGGTCTAGGTTCTGCAGCATTACTGGCCATTATGAATGAGCAGATTTCTTACTGCCTTGAAAACAAAAGCATCTTCAGAAATGACCATGTCAGGATGCATTTAGTCTCAAATTGTGAACATGCGCAGACTTTGAGGGCGCGCTTGGGATCTGTTGTGATTTTGCATCAGCTCAAGTAAACTACACCCTGGCAAATGTGAGCTGTCATCTGAGGTGAAGGTGGACCAATTAAAAATTATTCATTTGTAACAACATAGGCAAGCACGCCGCCTGATAAGAAAAAAGGCACACAGATCCTTAACTCTGAAAGTTTCTACACATTTAATGACTCCTTAACTCCCTCTGAGTCGAAGGGCAACATTAACAATGCCACATAATTCTGGACTACTTGAAATTGCAGTCATTAAGGCAAATATCCTGATATTCGTTGCATCACAAACGTATTCCGTTATTGTGAGGCCGATTTTACATATGACGTGGACTCAAGTTTGTATTGAGATGCATCTCGGAATCGAACATTTGAACAGCTACTTCACACATCCTAAACGGCTTTAAATCCATCTTTGGTAATGTGTTAGTATTCAAATGCCTTGTACTCACAACACTCATCCTAATTAGAAATGAAAAACTGCGAACACAAGGGTGGAAAATGTATTAAAAAGAACAGTTGGATGTAAATGGGAATTACTCCGAGCTTTCTTTCTCTCACTCCTCTTTGAAAACGTAATGTCAGTGGAACTTTGTTGGCAAAGGTTAACGCGGTCATTTGAATTCAGCTCACAGCAACTCTAATTTATTCCCAAAGTGGTGTCATTCATTTATGGATCCATTCCATATTTAGGGTGAAGGCGGTGGCAAGATTTCCATCACAGAATGTCGTTGGGAACAACAACGTTTCCAATATGACACACTTGGCTCCGTCTTTGTCGTTGACACCCAGACAAACGCAGAGCGGCGAACACTGTTGCCAGAACCGCAAAGAAATCTGCATCGTTTAAATAAGAGTCTGAAGATTTCCAAGTGGCGAAGACAAATTCAGTTTTGGCCGCGCCAACTTCCCTGGTCTGTATTCAGATAAAATAGGGAACGACAACAGTTTTCAGCCTGATGCTCTTCTTAGGAAAATGCAAAGACATTTAGTGGTGCCTACATCTCTCCCACTGATTAATGTGTTGAGGTGGAGGACCCATGTTGTGGTTTTGATGAGGCAATTTGTATAGTTCTCCAAGAAAACAATAGTAGTTCATTTTATTGCAATGTGTCTCCAGGGATACATCAGCACGGCTTCTACTCCGTACAGCGTGGCGCTTAGCCCAATAATAAATCAAAAGATGCTGTTGTGCGAGGGAGTGGCAGTGTTATGCTCACTCTTTAATGGCCCATGTGTTGTTTGTAGCTCTATTTGGATACAGAGTTTGATGCCAACATTTCATATTCAGTCATGAATATAAACCTCGGCTCTGACAGCGTTGTTTTTTGATGCCTCCCTCTGGGTGTGCACGAAACCAGCACTTGATCATTTACTGCTTGTGTTATAGACATCACATTTTCCACATGAACAAAACGATGAAGCCCGGGACTCACAGTTATACTGGGATACTAATTGGTGCTAATCAATAATAGAAAGATATCAATTAACCACAGTTGTGTTGGTCTCAGTCTCCTTTATATATCATTAAGCATCTTTTGGATATTTTCTGCTGCCATTTATTTAGTTAAAAACCAATGTTATACACACTTTACCGACTGTTATGATGCTGAACCATGACTAAAGACGAGTTGTTCACATGTGAGAGAAGCTCACTGTAAGTGTGAAGAAGTTAAACCATTTCTTCCAAGGATTGTCATGGGAATATCACAGGCAAATAAAATGGAAAAGCTTGCAGTGGTGATGAGGACATGCAGTATAATGTGTTGCACATAGACATGGCTGCAGGAACATGTCCTTGACCTCAGTGCATCTTTACCCATTTTTCAGGCTCTGTGGACAGACTGCAGACAATATTGTGAGTAACAAAGGAAACGGGGGCCGCCAGCGCACATTTGAACCCTGAATGTCCCATTAAATCTGGCCTAAATTCAGTAATGCTCAGATGCTCAGGGAAACCAACACAGAGCTACATTACAAACTGCAGACCTCGGCGTGTTCGGTGATAGATGTCATGCGGGGCACGTTTAACTACAGTATGGGTGACTAATATAGGTGAATATGAAATTGCTTTACTTAAGAAGAAAAGAAGTGGTTAATTTACCAGGAATGAAACTGCAAAACAGTCACAAGATATCTGTGAAGGTGAAGATCAGCTACAGAGAGGAGTCAAGGTGAGAGTAGTTTAAAGAAGATTAGCGCATTCGAATCAGAGTTCAGGTTACGTGATCTTCCCAGATGTTACAGAAAACCCCGAATGAGGGAATTTCACCCTAAGCGGTTGATGACATCCATGTGGATCATACACACTGAGGAGGCCATGATTTGTAGTATATACATGAAAAGACCCCCACCCACCCCACCCGGCACACACTCGCACCCTGCAAGAAAGACGGCCGTGCATCAATTACATGCGTAATGTTATAAAAGGACATGAGAACTGTTTGCCATGAAAGTAAACACAAATCTGTTTCAAATGAGGCCGGGGGCTGAACTTTGTTTGTGAATGTCTGTCACAATTGTACATTTTATTTTAATAAGAAAAAAAAAACAACCAAGCAGTTATATATATTAAAATAGCATCCAATTCACAGATGTGTGAGGAAGAAGCATTTTCATTTACACAGACGTGAGTAGCATGTTAGCGCCTAAGTCTGACAGCAAGGCTTAACGTAGAGGTTTTTTTTTTTTTGAATGTAGGCTCAGCAGGAGAAGTAAAACAGCTTTTATGTATAGAGTTTTTGATTTGCATTCATTTCTGTTCACAGAAAGCTACCAGAAAGACTTGCAGTCATTAGAGTTTACACCTGTGAGGCCGGAGGAAATAATAACACCAGACATAAACTGGTATGGACTGATACATAAACAATGAGCATCCAAGCTTACCTGCTTTCTTTCAAGATGATGGGCTGGCGTTTTGTGGTTTTTCATTAAATTAAATATTTTACTGATAAATTGGGAAAAGGAGAAGATTACTACAAAGTCTATTAAATGTTCATAAGTGACACTTTTTTTAGTCCCACCATAGAACAAGAACCATGTACCGAACAGGCGGTATTGCAAAACGTATTGCTTGTAACATAACTTTGGATTACAAAAATAAAAGAATCCCTCAGAATTTATCTAACAGTTTCTTTACACCCCACTTAACATGATTTCACATGGCTTCACATTTACTGAGGCTTGTTGGTCAGAAAAGGGCAACAGGCCGGCCGGTAGGCGAGGTGAAGCCATCCACTTCCAGCGACTATCCCAGGCTTGGCCAGTGGGGGCTCTGTCAGTCAGCATAGATGCATAGAAGTCCGTTGTTTTTACCTTCTTATCAAACTCTGGGGTTAACCCCAAATAGGCTCATTCACAAAGTCATTTTTTTTAAGCTGAGTCTGTGTCGCTTTGTGTCTATTTATGTTTAAAAACAGATTGCGTGACAGTCTCGGCTAAGCAAGCGTTAAGGTTTGTGCCAGAGCCACCTTCACCATCTTAGTGCTGCAACAGCGATGCAGCAATCAGGTCAGAGTGGAGCCGCTGCACTTGATCGACTTCATGGAGTCAGCCAGTTGTGGGCTCTGTAGGCCCTCCAGAAATCAGCAGCTGCCAAACAACCTCCTCTCTGAAATTGTGCCGTAGATGTGAAAGGAAATGACAGAAAAGAAGTTTCAGAAGTGTCGCACACAGGGAGGTCTGAGCCTCGTTGTAGTTAGATGGGCTTCAAGAGCCATGAAGTGCATTTTTTTTTTCCTTTTGTAAGTGTTTGTTACAAATTTCCATAGCTCAGTTTCCTGCAGCAACCTAAGACAATTCCTGTAAATTCCCAAAGCAAATAAATGTCTTGATGGTCCATTACGCATCACTTTTATAGCGCAACAAGTTTTACTGGCAACATCACGGAAGTTTGTGAGAGCTGCCAGGAGCCTCAGGCAGCCACGGCAACTCCATGGCAACTCCCGGCAACAGCCATGTGGCTCCGGTTGCCACTCGACGTGCCGCCGCAGCCGCCGCAGCTGCCGGTGCCTGCGGTCTCTCCGCCTGCACCTGTGTGGAAAGCTCGTGCTGCATCTTCATGTCAATCAGCCAAGGACGTCTTAGTATTTATGACTTGTATAGCGTTTGCATTTATTTATGCTGTAAAATTGTTTTTACATAATAATTAGTAAACACAATTTTTCTTTTTTTTATTTTAGTTTAGTTTTATTAAACACAAGTGCAATAATTATTGTAACAAGCATGACTGAATCCAACCGAATATCATTATGTATATTTTGTCTGACCTTAGGTGAACAAACTGGTGATCAACTGCGAACTTTTCACACATTTTAAACAAAAACACCTATTTTTAAGAGCAGCTAAAGACTGAGCTTGTTACGAAGCTTTTCTACATTTAGTTGAACTTCTCTGGTCATCAGAAGCAGTTAGATTTGTCCATCTCTTTGCATGACTCAGCACTGAGAAAGCTGCATGCGCTTATGCCAGGAATATATTATGATGGTGAATCTAAGACATAGTTTTTGCTGAATAAAGGGACTGTTGTAGTGTGAAGGGAAGTAAAAAAAAAAAGGGAAAAATCCTCCAGTAGTCGCATGGCAACACCTGTGTCCAACTGGACTCAAAGCAGCCTGAGCCGCACTTATCCATGCTGCACCCTCCTATTTGATTTCTTCCTTGCGTTGCTCTTTCAGTTGTAAGTCGCTTTGGAGAGAGAATTATTCCCCTTTAAAACTGAAATTTAGAAACATTTTTCTAAGCTATTGGTAAAATGATGTTTAAATTACTTTTTCTAATTATTCTTGTGCTTTTAAACATCCAATAGTCAGTCGGTTACCATGTCAATATGGTTGTTGTTTAAAGGAGGATTCAGCTGACTGACATTTCCAAACCACAAAGGATGCAAAGAATAGGAGCCCAAATCCAGTCGGGCTGCAGAGGAGGCACAGACGATATGGAGCAGCGGCAAAGCGGAGAGCAAGCGGGAGGAAGTTTAAACCTTTTCTACTCTCAGTTATGGCCAAATAAAATGGAAGAGCTTAGAGAACTGACAGGGACACAGTGGGAAGATGTAGTGTTTCACTGGCTGCAGAAACATATTCGGGACTCCAACTTCTCTTCATACAGGTTTCAGATGAATAATTCTGTCAAGGTCTGCAGCTGTGCAGATGTTGTGTCGAGAGTAAAGGAGGAGGGATGGTATGTTTGTTAAAAGCAGATGCTGTGATAGTGAACTTCAAGGCTGGGCAAGCCTGCCCATGTCAAATGATTTAATATATTTAAAAAAATGTAATTATTATATTATATTCCTCACCATGTGTGTTCATGTACCTTTTCCTGAAAAACCTACTACTGCACGTGTAGTCCCACGACTCCACCTCATGCAGTCCCTGACATGGAGCAGCACTGAGGAGGACGGAGCGGAGACGCCCGAGGATCTCCAACAGCTTCTACCAAAGGCAGAAACACTTCGGCTTTTCCGAAGACGACGCTGAGCAAGGAGGAGTGAAATGTAAACATGTAGAAAAATACTTTCAGGTTCCAAAAGTGAACACTTGCAAACAATCGTGCTACCAAAGATAAACCACATTTGGCTCAAGAAGAGAGAGGATGTCTGAAATCACCCTGACTCACTCTGTGGTGCACGTCACAGCACGTCAGCACGTTTTTTACCGTTTAACCCTCTTTTTACTGAAATGCAAACTTTTATTTTCATTTCAAGCCATGTGGGCTTTGGGTTCAGATGTTTGAAATATTCAGTAAATTGCCTTCAATAATTCATCTGCAAATGCCTCCCTGGTGAGGTTTTCTGGGCATGTCGTGCTGAGAGGAGACCCCAGGGGAAAACCCAGGACGCGCTGAAGGGGCGTGTCTCTCGGCTGGTCTGGGACACTTGGGAGACCCTCACATGAGCTGGAAAAAAGGGCTGGAGAGAAGGAAGTCTGGGCTACCCTGCTTAGGCTGCTGCCCTCACAACCCAACCCGGACAAGCGGAGGGAAATGGATGGATGGATGGATGGATGGATGGATGGATGGATGGATGGATGGATGGATGGATGGATGGATGGATGGATGGATGGATGGATGGAATCCATCTGCATCCTTTTTCTCTTCGCTATTTTAAAAATGACAAAAGGACAGTTTGAACTCTTTTATTAGAAAAATATAGATTTAATAGTTAACCATACTTACAGCAAAAACCTTGTCAGTGATAAATCAGCGGCAAAAAATGAAATTCAAAATCACTGATTAAGTGTAATCAAGGTACAACGTTCAAATAACTGTGACACTGATTTGCGGTCATATCTCAGCCGTTCTGGACATGTTGCTGTGAAGGAGCGTCTCCACTCTGTGGATATTGGCGTTGGATTTCTGTCCAGGTTTTCTGCTTGGTTACCTGCCGATGGCTCATGTGACTTCCCCTTTGTTGCTAGGCAACAAACGAAGCACTCCAGTACAGCCAACGTTCTCTGTCAGCTACAGCTTAAGCTTTACAACAGTTCATCAGAGGATCTTTAATTTAATGTAATATTTGTTATTCTTCCTTCGAGCTAAAACAATATAATTCAATCAAGCATTATATAATTCATTTCAATTCAGTTTCTTATTTTAGACGGTCAAGATGGGGACTTCTGCTGTTTGTACGTATAAGCCTCTTTTTTTCTATTTGATCCCAATCTAATGAAAACATAATTATTAGTGCTATGTTGTATTTCCGCCACTTGATCCCTTTAATCCAACACGGTTCTTCAGGGGTTAGAGTTTATCAAAACACTGCATCTGTGAAGTTTATCTCATTTAAATCTCATCTGGTTTCTAACTGAAAGTGGTTGGTTATTTTTTAAACAAATTAAAGATTAATGTTAACTGTATATTAACTGTTAGGGCTTGTGTCAGAGATTTGAAGTATTTGAAGAGCTCGGTTTTTGTCCACGCTCCAAATCTCCATCAAGTAGTTAATTTAGCCGGAAGCTTTTCTTATAACCATACTGAGGTAGAGCAACAGACTCAGATATTTTTTGTTAATTCAGGTCTTGAATTTCTCGTCAGCTATCCAGTAGGTCGACGAAAAAATGAATACAATTTTTAAAGTACAGAGATGTTCACAGTTGGGTTTGATGTCCTTTTCCAAACCGACTTCTAAAGAAAGGTACATAATTTAGCAGAGAGACTGAGGCTGGATGATCATGGATGATGCACTGCAATTTGCTTCCACTCAGAGTTGTTTTCTCCCTCTCACATTCATTTAGCTATTATTTCCTGCAAGGGTGTTCCTCCACAGTTGCAAGACCCGCAGTGGCATTAAAAATCCAAAAGCAACATTTTGCTCCTTTAGTTTGGAATTCAAACACAAAAGGAGGACAAAATGAGACTTTGAAATGCTGTTTTTCATAATATTGAAGTGGAAGAGCAGAAAGAATGAAAACTTAGCAGACAGAAGAGAGCATTCGCGAAGGGTGTCTACTGCGGGGGAAATGTAGAAGCCATATGAAGCTAAATATTCAGTTTTTTTCACACCACTCATCCTCACAGTCACTTCATGCATATATGAATACAGATAGCTGTGTGAAATCGGTGCAGCTAAGCAGTAGTTTGGCACAAGATGTTGCTGCTAATCAGTCCCCTCAGCCACCATCCAATACTGCATATAAAATCACACAAACACACACACACACACACACACACACACACACACACACACACACACACACACACACACACCAACCACTCTGTGTTTTGTCTGAACAATCACTTTGCCTGACATTTCCCTTCGCAAGTGCTTTTCTCTATTCATTCATCACCCACACAATTCTAGTGCAAATGTGTTCTTTGTAGCTCATTGCTGCAAACGGACACTAGACGTTGTTTTGCATATTGACAGTACTCGCTTGGTATTATTCTTCCCGACTGTGTATTTATTGGAAAATTTCATACATCAGGAATTAGCAGTGTTTGAATTTAGGTCTTTATCCTCTCTAACAGCACGTAATCACCGTTGTCAGCTTGAGCTATTCTGTCAACAGCGGTGCCAGCGAAAAAGAACAAAATGAAAAGTCTCTGGTGGCTCCTGAGAATGTTTTTAGAAAAGAAAATAAAGGTGGCAGAGTGCGCTCAAGGGAATTTCCAGTGGATAACACAATATTTTCTGGATCATAAATTGTAATGCCACTCCAAGGTAAAGTAGGTTTAAGAGCACATCTTTGCTTAAGGCCTATAAATAAATAACATCATAAATGCAGAATTAAAGCTGTTCATGTTTGTTTGGAAAGAAACTTTGGCACCAAATTAGCATGAATAAAATCATAAAATATATGAAGCATTCATCTCTAAGGCATTTTCTATTAAAACCGATTGAAGAATCGTGTTACAAGTGATATGACTTCTAAATGGCTCAATACTGCTGGAAACATACGTCTATTCCTACGAGGAGATTCGCTGATCCCAAAAGCAAATAGATCAATCACCAAATGTATATTAATAAATGTGGGAAGTGCACAAAACTGCTCTTTGGAACAGAGGAGCACAACACAAAATCGTATTCCGTATTTCCTTCATGTTACCTTTAAATCCCGGGATACGGTTGAGATTTTCAAGTTCAGGATTCTGAGTTCTGTTTTTACAGAAACATTTACTATATTAATGATTCCGACTTCAGTACACCCAAATAAATAAATAGATAATTAAATAAGGATGTTGGCACATTACGATATTTGAAATCAGGAACTGTTTTAAAACTGCATTTAAAACAATCATCAGACTAACACGGTTGCACCCTGCATGTGCCCGAATCCTCAAAGGTTTCAACAGATATTCCTGATCCACAGAAGACGCAGAAGTCTGATTTTGATGAGCCGCTGAGCTTTCCTCCACCTCTACATGACTGAAAGTTGTGCATCTTGAAAGTTCAAGGTCTCAAATCCAGTTTTTTACTTCGCTAAATTGTCCATATAAGTGCCATTTATGTGTCACGTATATGAAAAAAAAAAAAAAATAAACCAGTCATCAACACACAATCAGGGTCAGATGGAAGTACAGGATGTTCCATGTAGGAGGCTGCAGGAAACAATCGTGATTATGTGCTGAGTGAGGATTCACAGCAACTCATAAGTGATGAAATGAGACGCTTGTTCAAGTTAAGGAGAAGTTGAAGTTGGCACAAAAACGGAGGAGAAGCTTCTTGATGTGTTTTCCTGGTGTGACGACGGCAGTTCTGACACCGGGCTCCTGGAAACTCAGTGCTCCAGTATAGTGCGGGACAATAACTGCGATCTCCTAATTCACTTTTCAGTTTTACTGTTGCTATTAGCCGGCACTTTTCCATTCACAACTTTTCCATTTGTGCCGCTGTGGTAGTTACAATCTCACACACACAGCGCAGTGAAAGAGCAGCCAGATGGATTTAGGTTTTAAAATGTTCCTACCAGGACGAGTTTGATCACGTTCCAGTCACACCAGTCACTATCTGACACAAACAGACCACCTGAGCCACAAATAATTACCTATCTGGCCGGCAACGGTAAGGAATGAATCGGCGATGATGGAAATATCTCTCCTCCGCTCTTTGAACACACATTTTTCTGATGTGGAAGAAAAATTCATATCTATAAAACAGGCAACACTGTACAGTATTATTGAAATATTTTAAATTTTAGTTAAAAAAAAAATTCACAACTCCTTTTAAAGTAAGTGCAAAAAATTAAAGTGTGTTGTAAGCAGACCAAGGAGGTGAAAATGTCACTTTTCTCTCTGATACATTTATAGGAACAGGAAGAAAGATCCAGATAAACAGAAATATTTCTGGCAAATCCCACAGCTAAAGTTAATTTCTATGTAAGCATCAGTAAAATGAAAGAGGGTAACAGTAAATACCTGTAAAGGCTCTCTAATTTAATCAGTAATTGCATTACGACTTGCTGTGTTTGCACTTTTCATATTGTTTGATGCTTTTTTGTTTGTTTGAAAGCATACTGCCTCTTTTGAAATAGAAACTGAACCACGTGCGGATGGAGTTGCAGATGAGCGGTGGAGACGGTCATTTCATTTCTCGAGGCGTCGCATAGGCAGGACGGACTAATGCAACGGGGTTATTTTCTTGATGGGCTTTTCATTTGTTTAATGCATATCATTTCAAAATTACAACACAATTTAGATTAGATTTGCATCCTTGACTGATCATGAAACAATTTCTTACACAAGAAATGTGTGTGTGCTCTGAAATTCAAAGCGACCTGGTGCCCAGGGAGGAAAATGAGGTAGAGACGAGGATGAAAAAACGGGAAAAAGATGGAGGTAGCATGATAGATGGATCTATTTTGTTCCACCAGTCGTCTGTGTGTCAGATAACTGATCTGTTCGGTACATAAGGCATTACTGAATGTCTGTAGTGTTTGGACCAAATGTCTGTGTGAAACAGATTAGTTACAGCGGCACCCGTCTTTACAACTCTGTTTATAGCAGTCGGTTTAAGGGACGTGGAGCCAGCCATTTGTCTTGATCTGTGATGTCACAGATCTGTGATCTCACTGAATGACATGTTTTTGGCAGCTAATTATGCTTCTGATTTTAAGGTTCCACTCAGACAATTAACTCCTGAAGGTTAAACTGCAGTGCTTCCTCCCATGACTCGAAAGTGGTTGTCACCAAACTATAGTTTATTAATTCAGGGATGAACTCCTCACACTTCCTGCGATAATGTTCTTGTTCTTCGTTCCTCCGCTGAACTTTATATTACTGCAGATAAGCTGGAGCTCCTTTACAATCAGCAGGCCATCAACAGGACAGCTGACCACCATGTGACACACCTGATAGAAATCACTTTGGATCTGCCTCAGTCTTATAAAGGTGCTTGAAAGTCTATTGACTTTCACGCCTTACAGATGATTTGTGATGATTAAACAGCTGAGTGATGGAAAAGCTGAGGGACAGGAAGATTGGATGACACGCTTTCATTCATTCAGACCCCTTATTAGCAGCTCCATGCGGCAAACTGACGCACGCGAGGCAAGAAAGTGGAATAATTCATTTCTGATTGCATCTGGATGCATCTGGGTGTCCTCCTGTGCTTGTGTTTGGGCAATATAAGGACTAAATGTTTGTTATGTATCAGCGTATGTATTATCTGGACTGCACAGACCCCCAACCGCTCCACTACCTCGTTGGCAATCACTCTTACAAACACATGTTCAGTTTTTATTTCGGCAGCGCATCAACCACCTGGAGGGGGAAACGCCTGGGTGGCATTTTGACACGCTGTTTGCAGCTGACAGGTTCAGGATAATCACTTCAAGACTCCCATGAAATTTCCTAATAAGCTGTTCGCTGAATGTCAATCCAGCTTTAACTGTGCAATGTGTGACTGTGAATTCTCAAGGACTTTTTCCCCTAGTGTTCCGCCCCTTTATTTCTTTTTCTTCCTCTTCTCCCGCTCCTTTTTTTCCCCCCCGTGTATGTCACTCACTGATTTGACAGCTGCTGTTCTTAATTTTCTCCCAGGCTACTGTCAGAGGCTCCGTCTGCTGAGGGTGAGAGGCTGTTAGGAATGGTGCTCGGGGATGCAACGCATACATCAGATATCAGAAAACACACCTGGGAAAGAATGCTATTCTGGGCCCCTGTGTTGTGCTTATTGCCATATGGATATAATTATTCTATCCAAAGGGGAGCCTCAGGTTTTCCTTTTTGAAGACAATTTGTAAATGAAGATCCTTGAATGACTTCCAGGGGCTGACTCCTAAAAAGGAGGTCTCCATCGACCCGAATGTTCAAATGTCCAACTTTACAGCAGAAATGAACAAATCTGTCCGGCACTAGGTTGGGCTTAATGGTCGCTGGGGGCGATACCTGCAGACCTGCTTCCAGAGTGGTGACGGTGAGAGCCTGTTTACCCTGTGCCTCACACTTTGGTTTGTACATCCGCTTGGTCCCCCTGGGGCTTGTGATTCTTTCATCTCACAGGGGTTAACAATGGCGCTAATCCTATTGGTGTAGAAAAAAGTTCCGCCCTAATCCTACGTCTTAGAAGTTGGCCATTGTGTTGTTACGAGCAGCCCAGAGGTGCCAAATGCAACATCTTCATAAATTCTTACACAACAACAAGTGCTCGTCTGATTGCCTTTAGTTAGGTGGACATCCAGTTTTCAGCTGTGGTATTCAGATATTTGTTGTGTTTTGTTTTGTTTTTTTTTATCTGTGTATGTGTCACAATTTAAAATATCTTAAAATGTGGGGGGAAAAAAAAAATACTAATCTTAGCCTTCGGCAGACAGCTTTCTCACTCGCTGGCGCCCATGAGCGTCATGCAGAGTCACGCTTCAGTTCACGTTGGCTGTTAAAAGGAAATTCTCGAAGGCCTCAGCTGTGAGGCAACACTTCAAATTCTGCAGCAACAAGACAAAAGCAGTCTGCCAAATATGCAGCCGTAATGTGGCCCACCACAGTGGCACAGATCCATAAAACCTTGATGCTGCAAAAACTAGTTTCAGCATCATCAGTTCAGAATCATTAGCTGCTTAGTAAGTAGTCACAATGGTACAAACAAGTGGCAAGCAGCTCGCACTCTTGTGTTAATATTGCACCTGGCATACCTTTTTGCTCTTGTTGTGATAAGATTGAAATAGTACAAGGTAAAAGCTGCAGCTGACACGCTTATGCAGCACTGTGCAGCTGGACGAGCGGTTTGTACCGTTCTCAGTAGTTTGGCTTGTTGTCTGTTGCTGCTTCGCTGCTATCAAGTATAAAGTGTGACAGTAGAATATACTATAATTAAAGTGTTATAAGGATAAACCTTTAATGCTGAGAGAAATCCATAATTTACTGAAGCATATAAAGTGGTGTTTGGGCCAAGTTTCATGGCAGAAATGTTAACACACATTTTTATTTTTTATTTTGAATGTGTATTTACAAAATCCAAATGCGTATAGTCTCTCCTTTTCTCTACCCATGACTGCATTTGGAAACCTACTTTGAATTTTGCATATGAAATACCATTTGGAGAGTCATTGGCATCGTGGCCTTGCTTTCCAGATGTCACACCGTCCGTGTGCAAGACATTAAGCCCAGCATTGCCTCTGATCAAACGTTTTAATTTACAGTTTACTCCAATTAAAAAACTTTTTTTCCCCTCACTGATGTACCCTTATTTTCTCCTGTCAATAAATACATCATAATGGTAAACACGTATTTCTACAAGCTGTGAGATAAGAAATAACCTGCTGAGGATCAACAACTGCAACATGTGAGACACTACTGTCTCAAATAGTAATAAACTTATATAAATACATAATCTGACACTACAATTAGCATGTTGGTGTCCAATGCTGTGGCGCTTTTAAAGGATGAAAGAGAGCGATTTAAAAAAAAAAAATCATAAATGCCTAAAATTTGAATAAGCACTTCAGACTTTTAGGAAAATTGGTAATCTTATTGGTAATATATCTGCAGTATCAATAGAGCAATTAACTTTGTAGATTCTGATGATGCGGAGCAGCATTTCTGGAGGTTCAGGTGCATGTAAAGGTTATGGCGTAGGTTAGTCTCTTTGTCGTCAGTTAAACGGAGAAGCATAAACCACCACGTTTAGGCATTCTTTATGCGTCCGATGCCTGGACTTTGTGAATCAGTTATCTGCCTCTCTTGTGGAGGATCTCATAGTTTTTCTCTTTGTGATGTTATGGAGACTCGGCTGCCGGGGCAGGACACGAAAGAGGATTTTCAGATGAGCCTCAGGGAACGAGTTGCCTTTCTTACAGCTTTCCACTTTACTGCCAGTTTCTTACTTTGTTTGATATGCTCTCACTTTCAGTCTCTGGAGTTTTGTTCCTTGCATAACTGTGCACTTATTTCTTATTTATTTTTTCACCATAATCTCTCTGTCCTTTGTTTTTTAGGCTCACTATTTAAACCCCCTGTTTTGTTTCCTTTCTCTGGCATCTTGACTTGTTTCCTTCCCTTGTGCCGTGTACCAGGTACGGCTGCCTGATGCCAAAAGAATGTGACAGTGCCCTGCCATGACCAACACTCGTCCCTGCCATTTATTGACACTTTCAGGCATCCCACGATGCACATGGCCATGGTTTCCCAGCCGAGTCCCGGCTGAATCAGCGGTAAAAAATTCCACTTTGCTCCCGGTGCAGGGAGCCGTGGAGGTGACATCATCGACGCTGGATGACAGGGTTCTGGCAGCCTCTGCCTCCCACGCTTTGTCACAATCATTGATTTTTCACAGTCAATGTTGTGAGGGAGAGGGAGGACGGGAGATGCAGCATATGGAAATTTAGAAGATAAACCGAAGATGCTAGGCAGTGTGTTCCCAGTTAAAGAAGTTTTAAAGGGGAAATAATGGCTTCATTAAGAAAAAAGGTAAAAGCAGTCTTGTTTAACGTTGAAATCATTGAACAACTGCTGAAAATGTCATCTATATATATGTACTGTCTTTGTATTAAAACAAGGGAGCATGCTGTTGTAGTGTTGCTCAACTCCCAGCCTTTTAGGAGGGAGTTTGCATATTTTCAATGTATTTGTTTATTGATTTTGGCTTAAACTGGTGAGATGAGCTTTCTGTGAAAGGCTTCTGGATATAGGACGGTTTAGGACGAGGAGGTCACAGTGGAGTCTTTCCTCTTTTACATTGAAAGGAGCCAGCTGAGGCGGTTTGGACATCTGGTCAGGATACCTGCCAGACACCGTGTGGGGTCTGGGGGAGGTGTTTTGGACATGTGTCATTGGAAAGGCTTTGGACAGACTCAGGATGTGCTACATGTTGTTGAAGTATATATATATATATATATATATATATATATATATATATATATATATATATATGTATGTATGTATTCCAGACTGTATTGTATTACTTTGTATTTCTGACAGACTGCCCGCTGTAGATGGGTTTTCAAGTATTGTTAACTACTAATAAGGTCTTTGAGATGTTGGCTTTTTTTTTTTTTGCTTTTTTTTTTTTTTTTGCAGCAAAAACAATGTGATGCATGAGTGATATTCACAAGCGCCAGTGAGTGAGAGAATCTGCTTGTGGTCATGCTGTTCTGTCATACACCGATTCTTCCAATTTATAACAATGTATAAAGTATTTCACTTTAAGAATATGAAAACGAAAAACATTGTATTGCATTAATGAAATCTGGATGCCCACCTAAGGAATTAATATCCAGTTATCCAAATATCCGGTTGAATCTTCATAGTTTGTTGTTTGGTAGTTAGTCATCTGTGACTGTGTTTGGCTGTTTGTCTCACTGCCTGAACTGAGAGGGAAAAAAATCTTTTTGCACATGAAATGTCTAAATGTATGAAAATTGTGCAACACAAACTTAATTGTAGTAGAAGAAAACTCTGTATCTCTCAACGATCATCTTATATGAATACAGCTACTCGAATAAGATTTAAGTGTAAGGAGTAAGTGGCAAAACAAGCCCCATCAACTGTCTCCACACAAAATCAGTCATTTAAAGGTCCTCTGTTATTTCAGTTTTGATCTCCGTTCATATCGATCAAGCACCGTAATACCAGTTGTTTCATCCTGACTGAAAAAGTCTGGGTTTGTTGGATTGCTCAGCCTAAAACCTCTTTTCTGTGTGCCCCAGTGAGAGCAGCCTGATTGGCTTCACCCTCTCCCTGCTCACTCTGTTGCCATTGGTTACCTCACTAAACCAATCAGACACATTACTGCCAGGTGAAGGATGTTTTTTTGTTTCTTTACTTAATGTGTCTTAAAAGCTGGCCTTTGGTAAGGAAGCATACAGGAGCATGGATCTTTATGTATGTGAAAGGAAACGAGAATAAAGTTGAAAACGGTACAAGTTAGAAACTAAACAGGTTTTCTGGACCAGAGCAAACTATCTACGGTGTGAAAGCATCCTTAATCTTCTCCTGTTGAGGCAACACCTTAATGCCCAGCCTGGAAAGGCTAATCCAGCCTTTTCAAATTTAGAAGCATGACGTTCAATTTGAATACTCTAACTCTCATTCTGGCTTCTTCACATGTTGCTCGTCCTGTTCAGGATTTTTGGTATCTCTGTGGTACTCATAAATAAAAACTTGGTACATATTTCTTGGAGGATGTCTGTTTACACATGCTTTGATATGTTTGTCTGTGACCCCTGGTGATGCAAAGTGTGCCAGCTGCGCTGACACCGAGGGATGTCTCATTCAGAACACTTTGTCCTTGCTTGCAAAACATTAACCTCCACCAGTCTACCCAGCAGCAACAACGGATCCAATCAACTCGCATGCTTCTCAAAACCCCCAATTTTTCCTTCATCTGAGACTGTGATGCAATGAAATTAAAACACTGTACATATTCATCACTACTACTTGTCAGGAAACCACAGACTTAATGGAATATGTAACAGCACAAGGGAGTGAATGAAGCTCGGCTCATTGCTTTATTGAGGCATGGCCCAGTCACTTGATCTCATCTGCAGCTCATAGGATGATAACAAATGCAGGGCTGAGAGATGACACATCCAAATCCCACAATAAGACTTCCTGAACCCAACTTCTCTTGCAAAGCAAAGTACTGCTTTTAGATCTGTAAAATTATGATAATTAAAGAGCTTGGAGTACATACTGTAAAACAGGAATAAAACATATGCTTATATGTGCTTGAATGGTTGATTGGCCGTTTTTTTCCACTAACGGTTTGATGGTTTAAAAAGAAAAACAAAGAGGATGTGTCAGTCTAGTTGTTATGCAGATTTAATGTGAGAGTTGGAGCTCTGCTACTGAGCTGAGCACGGAAACATGTTGTATTTGGCACCCAAGCACCACATTGTTGATTCTTCAGTGGAGTGATTGGAGCAGTTAGCTGTTAACAGTGAGGAATATGCCCTCAGTACTGACTAATAGGTGCACTTTGAATGAATAAAAAGCCCTCTCCAATCAATCACAGGGCTTAGGGGAGGGAGATGGCTGCTCCTTGACAGACTAGATTTTGGGTTGCAATTGAGTCCTTCTGGGACTTGGGATACAATCATGAATCATTGGGCGTACGGATAAAAGAGCCCAGAGACTCAGGCAGGAGGGATGTGGGAGCAGGGCGGGCAGACTGAGCACTCAGAACTCTGACAGCTCACCAGCAGAGAGAAGAAGGAGTGTGATGGGAGAAAGAAAGGATGAGGAGGAGCAGGGGTACCTGTTGCAGATCAAAGGTGCATCATCAAGGGCTCGTCTCGCCTTCCCTTTGACAGGGGGGCAAGGAGGGGGGGCTTCAAAAAAAGTCAAAGACAAGGACGATAGAGATGCTGGAGGACTATAGCAACAGAGTCACCCTTTCATGTGCAGCTCCGTTTCTGCATATTCCTCTCAAGTCTTCAGGCTAAGATTCCTGACGCTGGTTTATATAGCAGATGACTTCATACATGCATGACTTTACGTTATACGTGAATTAAAAAGAAGTCTTGCGTTCGGTTTTTCAGGATTTAGTTAGTGGATTTAGTCACCCACAATTAAAGTAAAATTTCTTCGTGGCATTATGTTACGTCTATTACGTTTAACTCAGTTTCCTATAATCGGATAGAACCGGAAGTGTGGATGAGCAGGAGTGCTAAGTTTGATGTAAAAAGGTTTTTTGATCGTCACGGTTCAGCTCTATGAACCTGTTGTTAGTTAATTACAGTCATTTACGAGAACGCCCAAGGAATGTTTTCATGTATGTCGACTCTAAGAGAAGCTTGCAGATGTAGATGGAAATATATCCTCAATGTAACCGACAGCAAAGTGGGAAATAAACGTTCCGAACAATGACCTGACTCTTCTTTCGGATTTGAGAGTAAAAAATAGAAATCAAACCCATTAAATGCCTACTAATTCCTACTAATAATAAGTTTTAGTGGCTTTGAAATGAAGTTTAAGGTTGCCACTACAGTAAAGATTGATCAGAGAATGATTCATTTCTTTCGCTCATCAGGAGTTGAATTCAGTGTTCACACTTTCTGCCTTTTGCATGCTGGCCCAGGTCAGATTTGAGTGACATTGTAATTGCCTTGGTTGTGGCACAGGCAGGGGTTGTTATACTTATCCTTGTCCAGTTCTGTTATCTCCTGGTGTGTGGAAGTGTGTGCACGAAGAAGACCCGAAACAGAGATCCATAAACTTGAGGCTGGTGAATGCGGAAATTAATTATCTTATATTCAGCAAAACTAAATGTTCTGCAGAGGCAGCAAGTCTGAAATCAGAAGAACATATGAATGAGGCTCGAACAGGACCAAACTGGGCACGGAGGGTCAGGATGGCCAGGATGGCAGACGACGACAGCAATCTGGCTAATAAACGCCTCATTCATCTGTCCTTGATCTTACATGAAGGACCGTTTACATACGTACCCTTAAAGAGGTTTGTAGCGGATTTCCTTTGCCTTTGCAAGCCAATATCAGCAGTTTCCTTTTGGCAATTAAACATAACACATTTGATGTTGCATATTTGTCTGCATGGAGAGCAGGAAGGTCAGATCCGGTCATTTCAGACATATTTGTGTACGCCAGGTTCATCTGCGCTACCATCTAAAATTCGAAACTCAAATCTGCCAATTGGACTTATCATCTCTTCATTCTTCACTGATGTTTTTGATAAACGGATGAGTGTTGCAAACATCTGCTGGAATTTGATTTTGGCTTGCTGTCACTTCTGAGACGTTATGTTCATGATCTCCAGACATTTAACACTGGGTCACAATCTCATTTTGTGAAACGGAGTGAAAGATTCACCTTAAAGCCGAGTCATACTTTCAAATTGAAACTGCCTTTGATAAGAACTCCAACTTTCAATAAAAAAAAAAAAAACAAGATATGCAACAAGATTGAATCAACCGAGTGTCCTCCTCCTCACAAAGTGAGAAGAGGTTTGTGGGCATTTGACTGCTGTATGTAGCGCAGTGACGATGACATCCTTCCATGTTAGAGAGCCTGAAGAGTCTTCTCATTAAACAGAGTCATTATGAGCTGAGAGGTCACGGAGGCGAACTGGGGCGATATGACCCATTTGTTCCTGCTGACTACAGCTGCTTTAACTCAAGACAGGAGGAAGATCAAATATCAGTCAAATCATGTGCAGTGTTCTTGATGGTGGTCTTGATGTCCTATTATTGGAAATGTTTAGATTAAAGACGGCTATCTTCAGGCTTTTACATACTGGCTTTTGTTTGCGGGGCAAATTCACTGTCCTTAGCTGATTTTCCTCTGCAGTGATGATCGCGGCGACGGTTGGTGAAACCTTAATCTTCCTGTTTAAGGGCTTAATTGAAAAGATCTCTGATTCTAATGGGATTCATAATTAGTGATTCGATAACACCAGGGGTACTGAAATGTCAACTAATTAGCCCTATAGGTATGCTAAAAACACCCAGACTGACTGACTTGTAATGACACAAATGTACGTTTGTATATTTGGTGCATAATTAGAGTAATCACTGTTTGGGTCTTTTGCAGTTAGATCTGGATCGTTTTTCTTTTTTTTTTTTAAGGGAAAGACTTAAGTTATTACATTGGCAGGATGACTTGCACTACATGATGTGAGCAACTGTGCTACCAGAAGGTAGAAAAACCTGAATTTCCAGGTATTAAAAGGTTCTGAGCAAATGGATTTACCACCACGTGGCTGCTCCAGAGGAACTAAAGTCCTACGTGATATTTTTTGAGGTTGTTGCTGCGAGTGTCTAGTATTTATTGTTCATGTGAACATGCACAGCAGTGTTTCAACTTGTGACTCACAGCTGCTTTGATCTTTTTCCACATCTTCCAAACATGAAGCATAACTGACGTTTCTTCTTTATCCCAATAGGGTTGGGTTTTTTTTTTTTAATCCTGCAGCCGTCTCGTCCTGCCGTGATTGCAGGAGTCTAGGCCTTCTCTCTTTTTGATGAAGTATAACAGTTGGAAAATAATAAAAAATGCAACTTTAATATTGAAGGGAACTTGAATTTCTCTCACGCTCTTCTTTAAACACCCTCAGGTGGAGCTAATCTTATAGTAAAAGCCTCCAACAATCTGAGTTTAACCTACAAAATGTAGCTGGGTTTATTTTATTAAACCAAAAAAGTTAGGTGTCAAAGCCATTAAGGTCAATGTTGTGTTAGATCTTCAGATTTCCAGCTGGCTGTGGATGCTAAAACATTTTTATATTTAATCTTGTAAATATGTCCTGCTGGCTGCAATCATTCAAAGTTTGCTTGATCTAGAAGGCTTTTAGAGATGTTGCAAGGAAGAAAGTGCCATCTTTGTGTAAATCTGGCAGACTTCAAAGTACAGTTTTGCTTTGAAAGAGACGTGGACATGTGGCAGAATTTCAATTGAAACTGAAACCAGTGAGAAGGTGACTGAAATGCAACCTTGGATTTCTTTTTCCCGTGGCACAATTTACTGAATAGCAGCGTGGTGTGAGTAAAAGATCATGGTGCACCTGCAAAAGAATTACAATAACATGGAAAAAAAAAAAAAAATCAACCATATTTTTCATATCTGCTTTCTGTCTTTTTAGACATTGCTGCTGCCACTAATGACAGCTGACAGGAAGTCTTTGGAATGCCTTCAGGCTGAACGTTAATTATGTCATTCGCTCTGCTGGGTATCTTGAGGTCTAATTGTGTCTGTGTTAACCTCTCAGACAGCCCATCCCTACTACCACCACGGTCAGAGGCGCAGATCAGTGATCAGAACTTCATATATGTATATATGTATATATATGCCCTAACATCTGTGTTGGAGAGAATTCAAATGAACTTGTGGGGCTTTTTCGGTACAGTTTTGAAGTCATCTTTCCGAAGCCACATCTATTTTTCTGTGACTTATTTTTCTGTGAAACCTTTCTGCAGTAACCACCATGTCTCCAATGAAATGGACTGGACTTTGATTGACAGGTCATTACAAAAGGCTTTAAGGAACCCTGTGGTATGAGCCGATTTCTGGCTTCAGAGGGAGCCTTTATCTGTGAAAGAAAGTCTATTATAATGAATTTGACCTGGAATTACAAAGCCAAGGTATATTTTATACTTAAAACTCAGAGGGACCAATCTGAGCAGGCAGACAGGACTGATCAAAATTAGTTGTTGACCTTTCAATGTATTCAAAGACAGTCAGGAAAAGGCTTTAAAAGATGCAGAATTGTGATTCCATTTGTGTTTTTATGTTTTATTGTTACCATTTTTGCAACTTTAAATGGAAAAAAAAAGAAAAACCTCACTATTATTATTTCATAGTCACTTTGTAGTGAATTCTATGTAGGGAACAATGATGTGAACTTGCCTTAATTTTGCTGGAGCTGTTCACTAAGTCACTGGTTTCAAAGTGTATGAATAAGTCATAACGGAATAGAAATGAGAACAATGAGCAAATTTAACAAAACGCAATTTACAGGAAAATATTATTTTTGTTCATAAAATGTCAAAGAATAAGCTTGACATTATCTACGTTATGCGACATCCTCAAGAACATCAGCATATTTATAGTATTAGTTTAGTTATGACTACTGCAAGTGAGAAGTAGTTTACGGTGCAAAGCTTTGAAAATTTGTCGTAATTTTGTACTAAAGCTTAGGAGGCCATAAACTGGTATTTGGGTCACCCGTTTTAACAATGCACCGACTTCACAACAAACTTCATTATGATAAATCATCCAAATAAAAAGGATTTAATGATGTAGCCTATATTAGATTATCAAAACTGGCACCGGGACCTCAACTGGAAAACAAACTAAAGTTACCCCCACAGCCTCATGTTAATTTCACACAGAAGTGACTCCAATTACACCCTAAAAAATAATTAACTGAAATGGATACTGTAAATAATGCTTGTATTGGCCTCTTGTGATGACTTCAACACAAGACAAACATCACAAGAAGTATAATCAGATGGAGAGGAGGCAGACTCATCACTCATCGGGATGTTTGAAATGATTTCCACGACAGAGTAAGAGAGAGAGAGAGAAAAAATAACCTTGTTCTGTTCCCAAGGAGGAGAGAGATACAAGCTCTAATGACTGTTGGCAGTGCAAACGAAAGGTGCATTTGCTTTTCCTTTATAATTTCTCATTGTTGAATAATTAAGACCTACTGTTACTTCTCAGCCACCCACTGTAATGATAGCAATAATTCATATTATGCTGATTAGCACCGAGACAGGGTGAGGGCGGGGTATAATGCATTCCTGGAGGCAAAAAATGTTTTTCATGTCAGAAAGGTCTTGTGAATGGAATGCAGAGGAATGAGGCTTTTGTGAGATAAAAGCATAAAAAGAAGTCTGAATTGGCTTCTAAAGTAAATCTGAATTGTGCCACAGGATGTGGTTGTAATGTGTCAATGAGTATTCGTGCACATCTGTTCAAAAGGCAGTTTTCTTTTCTCAGATGCATTTTGGTGCATGAAAAATCTCCTATTGGAGGTGCGTGATTTACTTTGGAGTCGAGCTGACAGCTCGGTGTATTTAAGCTCCGATCAGACTACTCAAGGCTGCAGGTACAAAGTTCTTCCCAATTACCCAGCAGGCATTGCTCCCTCCCCGTTAATGGCACCAGTGCTTCCTCTCCCAGGCAGAATAGGAGCCACGCCATCAAGGGCTCTCTTTTCATTTTAATTTCCATCACAGCTTTTTAGACTCTGTCTTTGCACTACTTTAATATAAAGTGAAGTATCTCCAGAACACCTGGAAGCTGATTCTTTGATAAACTCAGAATTACAGAGTTCACCTGTTGTCTTATTGAGTAAATTATCTTTTTCATCATCGACAGCAATTATCAATTTTAGACCTAATTATTGCCTGCAATGTTTTTGCATCAACACTCTTGGGCCCCAAAGGAGGTTGAATCTTATTGACTTTGGTTAAAACCTCTCAATAACAGCCCAGCGTTTATTACATTAATTTCACTATCTCATCATTTTCATAGAAGCCAAACTTTTTAATATTTGCAGTTTGGAGTAAAATGTCAATGGGAGTTTTTAATGGGTTGGAATAATGTCTCTGTCGTGAGTTATCATCTTTCACTGCTACTCCATCCAGATATTTCCTTTAAAGGGGATGCATCATGAGAAAAATATCTCCTTTTAAGAATGCATTTTTTTCAAACCCGCCGTTCCCAGCGCTAACGTTTTCTCATAAATGGACTCCCGGTGCAGTTTTAGCAGTCCAAATATGCTCTGCATCATATTTTCCTCATTTACAACAAACACTAAGTGTTGCTTCATGATATATTTGCTTACTGTTAAACATTTATTTGTAGAATGCCAAATATAAATGAGTGGAGCTATAGATCCAAGCACAACTTTAATTTTGCTTTTAGCAGGAAACAAGAAAAAAATCCAAATGTAAAAGTCACATTGGTTGAGTCTTCAAGGTAATTGAAAGCTTGAAATCAGCTCAGCATTCGGTAAAGAAGCTTATTAATCAAGTGAAAAACCCAATTTAATACCAGGGAATTTCATTTGACCTTTTGCAGGCGCAAGTGGTCTTGAATGATATAATCTCACGAAAGCGCATGCATCAATAGATCGCGCCGCTTCCTCTGCCTGTTTGTTGCCACAGTTAGGAGATAGAGAAGGCGGCTGCAGCATACAGATGAACCATCGACTGATTACATTTAAAACCCACGTCGACATACATTTGGGCTAAGTTGTACATGAAGAGGAGCATGTGCGGAAAAAAGTTTTATGCTGCTTCACTGTTAAATTTCCTGAGAAAACGGGTTGCTTTTATGGAGTAACTTTAAGTCTTTCATTTGTGTTTGAGATTATTTCTAGTTTTTGTAGCATTTCCTTCTGCTTCTCATCATCATCTTTTTCCCCTTATTTCCTCTCTCCTCTGATGTCCCTCTGTCTTCTTATTTTTCTTCCCAGGGATGGTATGAAAAGACAGAGCCCATATTGCATTGGATGAGAGCCAGCTGTGTCAGGTACAGCGTGCTATTCTGAACTTTGCTTCCTGTCCGTTTGTCAAATTGCTGCTCAGTCATGGATGCAGCCCATTTCGCGTTTTAAAAAGGCCTTCATAATAGGTCGACATAGTGCTCGTGTATTTCACCGAGCCGTCTGCTGGAACACAGCCAGAGCAGGCTGTGGACTGAAGCCTTGAATAAAAGTTATTGTTCCCTCTGAAATTCACCCTTTCATTCACGTGCAGTGTCTCCTGTGTTCTCTTTGCCTTTTAAAGGACGCTATTAAGCTGATTGTTAGAAAGAAACTAAAGATGTTCATATTGTTCTTTTCTAAAGTTTTCCATGTCTGCGTATAATAAATAGCCTCTTGATTTTATTCATTTGCAAATAATTTTCTGTGTGTTAAGTATTCGTGTTGCTGATTAGTTGCAGCTCGGCTAGCTGCAGCTGAGCGAGCGAGCGAACTCCGGCATCTCCTGGCAGGTACAGATGTGGGCGACGCAGTGCGTGGGTCTTAGTGGGCTTTTATCTTTTATCTGTATAAAATCAAGCACCTCGGCATGCAGGCTGTTTTTACAACTACTTGTGAAAGAATGGGTCGCTCCCGGAAGCTCAGTGAATTCCAGCGTGGAACTGTGATAGGACAACAACAAATCCAGTCGTGACATTTCCTCGCTTCTAAATATTCCACAGTCAACTGTCGGCTGTATTATAAGAACATGGAAGTGTTTAGGAACGACAGCAACTCAGCCACGAAGTGGTAGGCCACGAAAACTGATGGAGCGGGATCACCAGATGCTGAGCCGCATACTGCAAAGAGGTTCACAACTTTCTGCAAAGTCGACCGCTACAGACCTCCAAGTTTGGTGGAGGGGGATTATGGTGTGGGGTTGTGTTTCAGGAGCTGGGCTTGACCACTTAGTTCCACTTAAAGGAACTGTGAATGCTTCAGCATACTAAGACATTTTGGACAATTCCATGCTCCCAACTTTGTGGGAACAGTTTGGAGCCGGCTCCTTCCTCTTCCAACATGACTGTGCACCAGTGCACAAAGCAGGTCCACGAAGACCTGGATGACAGAGTCTGGAGTGGATGAAGTTGACTGGCCTGCACAGAGTCCTGACCTCATCCTGATAGACCACCTTTGGGATGAATTAGAGCAGATCGGGAGCCAGGCCTTTTGGTCCAACATCAGTGTGTGATCTCACAAATGTGCTTCTCAAAGATAACCGTAAACTCTCTTAAATTCTCTCCTAAACCTTGTGGACAGCCTTCCCAGAAGAGTTGAAGCTGTCACAGCTGCAAAGGGTGGACCAATGTCATATTGAACCCTATGGATTAGGAATGGGATGTCCTTTAAGTTCATATGGGAGGACGGGGAAAATGAAAACCCAAGTTTATTATATTATCCTACATGAGGGATGTCCTAAACCGATCACATGATCAAAAATTGGAGTTGATTACAGGATCGGATTTCATTTTTTTTTCTTTTACTTAATCACATTATTCATTTATTTACTGTCTGTCAGTAAGTTTCACCATTAACAGTCACAGTTTATGTCAGGCAGGGAGTGGGCGTAAAGGCGTGAACGTAGAGTTGAGTAGACGTTAATAAACGGAGGTGAGGTCAGTGTTCCCAACTTCGAAACTTCACTCCATCACTCCATCACTTTGGCACTCCGGCACTATTTTTAGCGAGTTTTCCGAGCGACTTTTTTTCAAAATAGCAACAAATTTAGCAACTTTTTTTCAGGCGTCATTGACGACTTTTCTCGACTCTAACTTGAAGGCTCGAATCATTCTCACTCTTCTCATTGAGCAGGCAGTGCTACTGTGGCCCCTCCCCCACGCCAAGGCACTGTCAGGCAGCTCCTCCAGCAGCAGCTGTCAGCTGCAAACACAGCAGGAGATGTTCACCTCTCCACGTCCGGACTGCAAATGAATCCCGCATCTACAAATCCACTGATCTTACACTGACCCAGTGCCATTAAATAATACATAATTATTATTCATATGATTACAATAGATACTCAATAACACTGCATTGGCCTATAGTCAAATAACAAAGCACGAGGGTTGGAATTATGAATAAAAAAAAGAATGAATCCACAAAGGAAATTTAATTTCTAGTTTTGAACATATTTAGTGATTTTTACTCTCTGTAATCTCTATCAAGAATGTATTCCTCTCTCCTATAACATCCATTACATTTATATACAAGTTGTAAAGCCTTGCTAGAGCGTTGCCAACACTGGCTGTTTGCATGAGGAAATTGGTTGGAGGGAAAGGACAGAGGTGCTGCTTCTTTTTTGTTTTATTATCATTATTTTGCGTGGTTTGCCAAAGAATCAGATCGGGACTATACACAGCCAACATTCAAAATGAAAATGACTCGGTCTCGGTTTCAGGAGCAAAAGATGGAACCAGGACATCTCTGTGCAGGATAATTCAGGGTGTCTGGGTGATGCAGGGTGATGCAGAAGGACATTGATCCTCAATACTGAAGTACATTTTTCATCTTACATACTTCAGATGCTTCATGTAAGGTGGCTATAACATCTTCTACATATGGTCACCTCTCACATTTGGTAAATGAAAGAAATGGAGGGATTGAGCTTCCCTTCACCATACAGCTTTTTGCCATTAGTGAGCTTCAGTGATGGTTGCTTACTCCCACTCACCTAATCACCACTCAGCACGGCAAATTAATACATGAATCATGTTACTAATCTGCATATAATTTGCATTTTCTAGCCGTGAAGCATATTTAAACATGTTGTCATTTTCATTTGTAGTGACTCTGCAGCCTGACACATTTTGTTTGCTGTTTTGTTGTATTTCAGCATTAAACACACTGAAATTCCAGTTTGTTTGTTTTTTTAACCCTTCAATGTGAAAGATCGAAGATGGAAATGTAGTTCATAGTAACCAAAATGATGGACAGTGTATTTTTCAGCCGCTACAGAAACTAAGCTGGTTCCAGAGGATGATAGTTATGCTTTACAGCAGCTTGTCTTCTCGCTACGAGGAAATAAAAACAGATTTGGACTTCAAAGCTGTGTCTCAACACATGTGACAGGGTGTTGACAGGAATTTCTGCTGCAGACAAGCTGCACTGTGGAACACGAATGTAAAATCTCATCTGTGTTGTGATGAAATATTTAGAGAAAGGAACTTAATGTGAAAATAGAAACTAGGGGAAAGACGGTTTGCATCTGAGTCTATCTTTTTTTAATTTTTTTTTCTTCCCCCACTTCCTGGATCAAGATTGCAGACTGTAATAGATTACAGGTAATGCACGTCAATGTATTACATTTTTAAATACATCCAAATATAAGACCATTGTATGTATTTCATTCTTGTTGCTTGTGGTGTCTTAAGCAGTTAATTTTTGATGATTAGAACCTGAAGTTTGGACACTGTTTAAAATGTAAATAAAAAACAAATTATTATTTATCAGGGTGATGTTCAACACATGTCGTATCCCATATCCGTATTAATCTCATCCATATACGTCTGGGAACTGAGGAGAACATTTGCTGGAGTTTTGGGAGTAAAATCTTGTCTCATTCTCTTCTTACATACGATTCCAGGTGCTTATTAGTCCTGGGTTATCGTTGCTGTAATTTTAGTGCCGTGAAGTGTCGAATGTTTTCATTTAGGGAAGGGTCTGAACTGCAGATGGGCTATTTCTGTACCTGGACACTTCTAATTCAAAGATATGCATTGTCTTAATGAAATATGCAAGGCCTTCCCCAAAAGAGACATTGTCTGAATGAGAGCATATGTTGCCCTCATTCAACATCCATGCCAAAAGGAATAGATGTTGTATTTCCAGATGTGCAAGCTCCCCATTCCATATGCACTAATGCATATAATCAGAGGTAAAGTCTTTGGAACTGAGCGCTGATAACAGGCTACTTGGAAGATGCAGCATCCATAGTTCATGTGACCTCCCAGTTTACTTCAATTCAATTTAAATGAGCTTGGTGGTATTTCCAGATCATTTACACATATAACTATTTTTTTTATTTTTTATGATAAGGCTGCAGTCGTGTATGGAATTGGGAACTATGTTCTTAGACTGTGATTTCTGGAAGAGTTCTTCAGCCCATGCAGTATTTTCCATTACTGAGTCATGTGTGTTTTTATTGCCTTCCTGAGGGCGTGAGGAGCGCAGGCATCTAAAATTGATTTTTGTCCTGTCCCGTACACACACACGGATTTCTCAAGATCCTTGGACTCTTTAGATGATATGCACTCGAGATGATGAAACATTTAAAACCCTCACAGTTTTACACTGATGAACACTGCTCTGAAACTGTTTCATAACATATTGGGGTAGTTTTTGCATCTTATGTTGTGAGACACTGCCAATCTAAAATGCTCTTTCCATGCACAGTCTGACCAGTCGCCAGCTTTTTACTAACAGTTACTTTTGCAGCCTTTCTCTCAACTGCTCAAGGTGCAGCCATAAAGTTTAAAATGGGTTAATATTTTCCAGAAAATGTCAAAATGTGTTTGCTTTCACAGTTGTATTGAAATTTAAAGTAAGGGTTTATTAGATTCGCAAATATTACTGTTGTGTTTTTATTTTACACTGCATCTACTAACTTTTTAAGAAATGGGATTATATGAATCTGCTTTGAGCTCATAAATATTCCTTTTAATTACCAGTACATCATACATTTGTAGTGCAAATTAGAATACATTTCTGGAATAGATGGATTACTTGGATTCCTCATGTGGCCGATGTGCTTGTCTACCACCTCAGTGACAGGCTAATTGAACGGCACATACCAGAGATCCAGCTGCAGGCGCTATTTGCATAGCTTCATCATAATTTATCAAAGACACCTCAGCGGGTGCTTTATCATGTCTCAAGACCAATTTTTCCATCCTTTTCTCTATGAATACATTATGCCACCGACACATACATCTTCCCCAGCTGCATTCGCACTCTGCCATTGTCTTAAAAGGTTTAAACGCGGGCCACTGTTTGTTATACATGGTTTTGTAAGCCAGCTGCAGTGAGATATCGACCAATGACAATGAGTTATTCCACCACATAGTGAGACATCAGAGAGCACAATGTTTTATGCAGCCGTAAAATGGACTCCGAGATTCACTTCTTGGCACATTTTAACTCATTAGTCGATTTTGCTGATCAATCACAGCTGAATTATTGTGGGTCATTAGGAATGTAAACCTTGAATGCTGGCCTCAGGGGAAAATCCATTTTGGCGCTGTGGGAGGTGAAAGGCTGACGAGTGGAAATATATATAGTGTATATGTGGGGTCTTCCCATAGGCTGTATAAACACTAAATAATTAATTGATTGTCAATGCAAATAGTAATTCATCCAAGGCAGAAGAGTTATATGTATTTTCCCAAAGAGATATTTTTTATGTCGGTCTGCACTATATGAATGATAGCGGCTTCTGTGGCTACGTTAAATGAGCTTTATTGAACTGCCGGCTGATTTACAGACAAACAAACAGTGGCGGCACACACATAGTGACGGACTGCACAATTCTGAAGCAGTGATAAAACTATTAAGCCTTTATTGCATTCTTGATTCACTTGCTGACTGGCATCTCTTGGCATTATTTCATTTCAAGGGGTTCTCTTAGTGATTATAGAATGGGAACAACAATAAAGCCTCTTAAAGTGTCTTCAGATCAATGGAGTGAGTCTTTTATTAGCTTCCCAAACATCACTGTGGGAAAGGGCAATCTCAAAAGATTTTACTTGTGAGATTAAATTAGCGTGGTGGGACTACTGTTGGTGAGCGGCAAGACGCTCTAGACGGAAACAAACCCTCCCGTGGCTCTGAGAACAGAAGCTGGGAAGGTGTGGCTGCACTTCACAGGTCTTTGCTACACAGCCGTGTGAGACGGTTTCAAATGTGAGCACGTGGGTTTACGCAGGATAAAACGGTGATCCGTTTAAGCTCTGGTTGTTTGTGTTGGCTACCATGAGAATCACTGCGGTCATGATCCATTTCCTCAGCTGCCTCTTTGCACTGGGCTCTGGTACAAGATTTCAGTTGAGAAGTGGGACCCACCACACTGGGGTGAAGTAATAAATGCAAATCACTCTTTGATTTAACTTGATTGGTTGAGGTCGCTGCATCAGGATGGCTCTAATAACATTTGCTAAAAGAGCTGTCACCTAGTCTGGCCTGACTGTATTAATATACTTTCACAAAAGCTTGAAGTTACTAAAGAGAACTTTTATTGTCTGATTGGAGGCTGTTAGGAGCTTTATTGGCAGTTTTTCCTTAGTATATGAACTCCAAGATACATTATCCACTTTGCACAGAATAGTTGGCAGTGAGATTTCCAGCCTAAATTAAAACAGGTAAAGGTTGTTTTTTATTTTATTTATTTTTTTTTTTCATTTTTAGACTCATTCAAATAGGAGAGTTTTTTTCTCTCTTTATAAAGGCCCATTAGTGCAGATCTTCTATGCAATCTTTGTGAATAATGTTACATTAAACATTAAGCATTTGCATTTATATCTTTTGATTTTAGGGCTGGCTCAAATAGCTTTTAATGCACTACAAAGCTTTTGGAAGAATGACTATAATGAATAATCTGAGCTTTAGTTGGGGATGGGGAGTGGGGGGTGTCACAGTATTACAAATCTGACATTTACATACATCATCTGATATATATTATTCATGATAGGGTTGTAGTTTCTTCGCTGCTATTTCCAAAATAGTTTGGACGCTGTGTCAGAATGTAAACAAATACATAATGTAATGATTAGCAAATCTCATAAACCCATATTTTATTCCCAGTGGAACAAAGATTTAATGGAAAAATGATCATAGTAGATTTTGACATTGATGGCAGCGACACATCTCGGAGTTGGAACAGGCGTTCACTGTTGTGTACGTTCCCTCTTCTCTTAACAACAGCATTATTTCTGGAGCGTGTTCACATATGGCTTCTTCTGTGCATGAAAGAGCCATAACTTGCATTTATGGATTTTATGATGGACTCTGTTCACAGCCAGTGATCTCTGGAAGTGTTCCCGAGCCCATCCTGTGGTTCCCATAATAGAATCATGCCTGGTTTCAATGCAGAGCTGCCTGAGGACCCGAGGATCGCGTTAATCCAGTTTTGACCTTGTTTTTCCCACACAAAGGTTCCTCCTGATTCTCTGATTTTTTTTTGATGAATTTATACTCCATAGATGGTGACATCTAAAAAGTCATCACAATTTAACATTGACTTTTTTTTCTGAATTTGCTTCAGTTTGTTGCAGATTGGTGAAGCTCTACTCATCTTTACATCTGAGAGGTTCTGCCTCTCTGAAAGGGTCCTTTAATTTCCAGCCATGTTACTGACCCGCTGCCAATTAACCTACTTCGTTCTCAAATGCCCCTCAACATGTGATATGTTTATGTTCTATTAGGAATAAAAGTTGTGTTTTTGAGGTTTGAAAATCATTGCATTCTGTTTTTATTTAGATTTTACACAGCATCCCAACTTTTTGCATCCCAAATGTGCCTATGCAGAAAACACCAACCTTTCACAGCACAGCATGTATAAATCTCTTGTCCTGTCAGACTTGGACTGCAGTAATGGTGTCAATGGCCCATGTTGTCCCTGTTCCCAGAACAAAAAGCAACTGAAAATGGAAAAAAAAATAAAATAAAAATGTGACAATGATTCACTTTTCACACATGGTGGCTTAGCCAATCAGTTCCTACCTCGGTTGTGTGAAGTTATTTCCCTTTGCTCCCAGAATTAATTACTGCAATGTTTCACCTTTTACCTCGAGGGCAGAACGTAGGAGCGCTGAACACGTCTATCTCGGAGCTCAAATCATGCAGACGTCCTGCTTGCAAGGATAATTTCTATGGCAGAAGCAGTGGTTGTGTCAGCACTGGCCTTTGAACCTGACGTAGTAGTGGACTGTGAAGAGCGTTGCAGTGTTCAAGGCCTTTTTCTGCTTTGCAGTCGATTGTAGCCTACATATCCACTTGAGCAGAGAGCCCTCCTTTCCTTGCCAGTTGGAGAATCTCTTGACAAATGAAGGTTTCATCAAAAGTGAAGGTCGGGAGCTGTTTTTGTTTTGAAATCAGTCGAGTGTATCCCCTTCTTAAAGTTGTTTTTCACTTTGCTGATAATTTAAAGTTTTTCCTGACACATCGTTGAGAGGAGTCCATAACCAGTCAGTCACCAGCTCGAGCTGTCAGCAGTTTTAAGCACTTCTGCTTCGTCGAAACATCACACTTCTTCTCTTGCTAGTAAACAATTTAGCACACTCGAAAGCAAGTGCCGTTTTTCATCCTCACCCAGCAGGACGTGACGGCATTCGGTTCCTTCCCCTCTTTGACTTCATTTATTCTGCTCATATTGTCATTTGGCATCTCAGAAGCTTTCATTTTCAAACATTTCACTGTAGGGGAAAAAAAATATACAAATTCTTTGTTTCTCATTAATAGGATTTCTTTTGTGAACATAATTTTTGAATTAGTTGTGTAAGAAACACCTTGTTTGTTGCACAAGTGAAATAAAAGCGGTCAAATATCAACTGAATTCTGAAGAAAACCTAATCTGAGTTCAGTCCAACAGTCTTAGTCCAGCATTCTGCTGATACCTGACAGCTGTTTCTAGATTGCCATTAAATTACTTATTGATTGTGTTGGTCTAGAGAGGGTCACTCCTGATGATGCTGTCGATACCCATCCTTTTCTTAAACACCACTGTTAAGTTGTTTACTTTTTTCCTTCCCAAACAGACGGGCCCAGAGTGAGAATATTCAACCGCTGTTTGGGTGTTCATAAAGATTGAAGTTGACACTCACAGTCTCCAAAAGACAAACCCAACAGCCCTCGGTGACATTTGTAATGATTTTCATGCTGAAATCCGCCAAAGAAACAAACCTATGTGATCTTAGTCAGTCAGCCTTTGTTTGTGTATCATCAAAGGACTAACAACAGTGAGCTTGTTTCCTTCAGTACAACGGTTTTGTAAGTTTAAATGAACCTGCAACCGCAAGGGGCCAGCGTCTCTGCTTTTGACTGTTTGTATACGTGAAGTTAAAATAAACTGGCAGTTGTTGTGCTTGTTCTGGAGGAGAAACTGATGTTTGAGCTTAATCATTGATGGCAAGGTATCAAGGTGAGAGAGCTCAAAATGAAAACGTTGTTCCAAGGAGAGACGAGCTGGCAAAGCCTCCATCAGTGAACAGCCAATGCATTTTTCATTCGTCACTCCTCTTGTACGGCAAATCTCCTTTGCCCGCTTCTGCTTTGACAATTTACCCCCTGCTTTTCTCCTACGCACCCACACTTTCCATTTCCTGGAGGTGTTTTCAGCACATGCAGAGCACCCCACCTCTTTGAACACTGACGTTTGATGCTCGCAATGAGCCAGGAAGTTTGAACTGTGAGGCTGTCGCCTCACCAAGATCTTTAGGTCTTTTGTGTATTTAATGAGCAATTGCAAGCTCTTAACCATGCATGACTTTGATAAAGCTAAACTCTGTGTAGATAAATAGGCGCTCCCTCTACGCATTGACGGCGCACTTCAGAAGGCGGCTTTTATGCACTGCAATGCCTTCGCCTCATTGCAGGGCTCGGGCTGTGGTACAATGGTGTTTTGATGTTGCGTAAAATTAGAATCGGGTCCAAAAGGCAGAATTTTTCGATAACCATAAATCACATCTGCCTTTGTCAACTAATTCATACTTCATCTTTTCCCTCCCTTATTTTGGCAGAAATGGTAGGGGAGAGGGTAAAAGGGGAAACAAGATAGTGGGGCATGAACAAAGTAAAGGGCAAAGTAGGACTGTCTAAATCATTTTGTCCACACTTTTCTGATCTACGCAATCTGCTGTTTATCACGTTCGCTGGTACATTTCATCTAAATATGTTTACACTTTCATTTACATATGCATTTGCAAAATAAATCTTCCAAATATCCGCCTTTGTGTAATCACTCAGTCATACACGCTCATGCTCCTCCTGTACGTGGGAGTCCAGGCCTTTTAACCATCTATACTGGCTCGAAGTGAGTTGTAGAGCGTACTAAGGGCTTTGTAAAGGTGGCATGTTATGTAAAAGCGATTCTTGGGTTAATTTTAGCTGGAAGGGACAATGCTGTAGCACAGCCGTGAGATACAGTTGACTCCATGCACTTTTTTTCCCCCCTCAAGCAGCTTAAATTCAAACAGCAAACTGCAAATATATCTCTTTTAAGTATTTTCCAATAAAAGCTAGGGTATGGTAGGATGGATCTAATGATTGTAGTTGATTAAATTCACTCAACATTTTATCAAAGAAAAAGAAATCACTTAAGCAATAAGAACTGTTAATCACAATATCTTACCAGTTTATACCAGTTTAAAAAAATAGAAAGAGTAAATGCTGCAAGTACCTAGATGGAAAAAAGCAACCAGCGCCACCTCAGTGGTCATCGTCTTGTAGCTGAAGGGAAGACCATGGTGCAACACATAAAACACTCTTAGATCAGACTTAAAAAAAAGGAAACTGGTTTTTATTGAAATTTGACTTGAAAAGTTAACTGTGTTAAATGCCTAAAAACGCCTACATTAAAATTAGGACACATTCACTGTTTAAAAGGAATAATGCACTGCATTGGAGTGTACACACGGAAGACTTGTCAGCACCCTTAACTTAGGTTTAGAGAAAGTAAAAGGTAAGTCTCAGTTGTGACCGACAATGTATTAGAATATAATCCAAACTCAGACAAATGACACATAAACACAATTATCTAATATACATCTTTATGCACATTTTAAATTTTCATATTTAAATAATTAAAAAAAATAACACTACAAAATGATAAATATTTGACTGTACATTGATAATGTTCTGGGTCTGGAAAGCGCCTAGAGACAACTTGTAATAGACCTGTAATAAACCTGTAATAGACACTATATAATATAAATAAAACTGAATTGAATAAAGGCAAAAGCTGCAATTTAGATCAATAAAAAATAAATTGCTGCAATTTTCTTACCGATTTCTGATTGTGATTTTTGCAATTTTAACCTTTAATTACACTTTATTTCACTACACTTTATTTGTATTTTTCACAGAAAAAGTCATGTCGATGTACTTAACGCAAACGAGTACAATTTAGTCCAGTAAAACAATCGATTCCATTTCAGTCTGATTTATATTCCAGTTGAGTCCATTTCATTGTCATTTAGCTATATTTGATTTCATTCCAGTTGAGTCAAGATTTAAAGTTCATATGTCAATTCATAAAAACAGCCAGATGTCAGCCAGTCAGTAGGTGCATAGTTGTTATTTCTCCTCTGTTGGTCTTATTTTAAATTTAGATGTTAAGTATAATAAGATAAAATAGGAAAGTTGTCTTACAAAATAAAAAGTTTTTAACGCCTCTACAGAAGAAAAGAAGTTATACTGGTTGGGGCAAAGTGTACTATGAAAAGCATTTTGCCTAATATAAATGTATAAATATCTCACATGAAGCTTCTTCTCCTCCACACAAGTAGAAAGTCGCATTTAGTCATTTATTTAAGTGAACCTCTTTCAGTTTTGTGTTTTTTTTTTTTGCCTTTGTGCCATGGCTTAATGGTACCCAGCTCATGAAACAGAGCCTCCAGCTGTTTATTCCACTGAAACAACTGTTATTTGCATATTGCTTGGAGGGAAAAGTCTTTGAAATTTGGTTCGGATTTGCTTTAGTTTTGGATGGAAGTTTGGATATTTTAATACAAGGTTGTGACTATGTGAGCACTGCAAGTGGGTGGACCTGGTTCTGGCATGAGTATTGCATGTGTAATGAGACTTGTAATGGGTTTTATTTGGTGTACATCTTTTTCCCGTTAAGTCAAGGAAAGTATTTGTTTCTGGCTCATGGAGATTTAGAGTTTTAAAATTAGAGGTGTTTTCACCTGTGAAAGGTAAAAGCTGTTGTTCACCCAGGCATCGATGCTCAGGCCGACAAGTCAGAAGAGCACAGTCATTTTCTTTGTACATGTGTGTCTGCGTGTCAGAAAGCCATTTATCTTCTGTATGTGAGCAGCTACAGAGGAGAGGGGTTCAAGGACTCAGCAAGGGCTCAAGTGCTTCCAGCCTCCCCCGTCACAGAGACAATGACGACTCCTCCTCCCGCCCCCACACGCCCACTTCCATGCCTCCTTCCTGTCCTCCATTATGACACTGAGCAACAAGGCCCGCTCTGACCTTGCAGCAACTCTCAAATGTGCATCGAACTACTTTGCTCACAGCTGAGAGGAGAAACGCCTGCAAGTGATTCGCCAACGCCAGCGCACACACAAAGCCTCTCACGGTCAGTCATGCGCAAACACACAAAGAGTACATCTGCAGTGGGTCGCTGTTTCTAGGTCCCCTGTCTCCCCCCCGGGGGCTCCCTATCATCACAAGGTCCAGCAGTCAATATAAAACCTAGACAGCTCTGCCATTCAACACCACTTGCTCTCTCCCTCCCCCTCCCCGCCCATCACACCTTCAGCATAATAAATATCTGCAGCAGTTGCACAATGACACTGTGTGACTCTCTGTGCCATCAGCAGCGTAACCCCCACCTCTGCACCAGGGCAGGACCAAATTGCAATCACACAGCTGTCCGTGACGCTGGGCCGCTGTTTGCTCCGTATTTTATTCATGACCCCAGCCCTCAAGTGAAGGACATTATGACGGGGATTACACAAGAAACCGCTTGGCTCAGACCCCACTCTCATTACTTATAGCTTGTCCTGAGAGATAGCAGCTGACTCGGGGAACGAGAGATTATGAAGGTGTCGGACTGCATGATCACTCTGAAAACTGAGCATATATGCTCTCGCCAGGCGGAGAGGTTCATCTTTAAGGGACACATGAAAAAGTGCAGCGCGGTGGGAGCTCCCGTCGCCAAGGTATCTGAAATTGGAGTGGAAATGACAAATGGGACTCTGGAGCCCCAGCTGCCAGGAAGTACTGAGAGCTCAGAGAGAGAGAGGAGTCAGTCTCCAGAGGAGGAGGAAGAATTCCTTGTAGAGTTGTTCTCAGCGTGGCTCGTTCACTTGTATGAGGAGCACTCGGAACGCAGCAAACCTGCCACGGAGAAGAGTGAAGTGACATTTTTATTTTGAACCCCTATTTTGAGCTACTTGTTTTGTCATTAGTCCCTCGAGGCTATTTGCTACCTGGATATACACAATATTCTGCAGATTTAACATGTTTTGTCAATATTGTGCAGCTCTATGAGGTGACGCTTGAGAGCTGTGTTGTACATGCAGCCATTTAGAGCATGTTTCATAACATGCTGAACGAAAGGTACTTGTACTGTAGCGCTCAAGGTAAGAAAAAAGTCTGCCTTTGTGAAAAAATGACATTTCGGAGATGTGAAATTTCAGCAGGCTGTACAAGACGGTGGCCTTGTGCGCGTTGGAGGAGTTTATTTTCTGAGCCTTTGCAGTTTTCCACCAATAACTGGAAGAACCACACAACCCTCATCAGCAGTGTTAAATAGCTGCAGCTGATGGCTGAGATTGGCCTCCGCTTTTTAATGCGGTGAACAGCGTTCAGCTTTACACATTTCCAGAATAAAAAATGTCAATGAGACAAAATCCCAAAATTAGCTTTGGCCCACATCAGCAGATTTTAATGTCTGTCAAGCATCAAACTAAGTCCAAATTTCTTCAGTGTGATCTCTTACTAACTTCATCCTTTTATATTATTCTAACTGTTCTGACGTTCAGCTTTGATATAAATCCACCAGGAGAATGACTGATGTTGTTTATCCAGAGATGAGAGAGATCAGAGCAACTCTGAATTCTTAAAGGTAGAGGTTTTTTTTTTTTGTTTTTTTTTTTTTTTCAGATTGAGCGTGTGGGCGGCAGTGATGTGCACGGAAAGCATTACTTGCAGCAGGTGGGTGTACGCAGTACAGTACCAGCACAGAGTCAATTTAAGGACTTGGCCAGCTCAAGTCTCACCTTTTACAAATGTTTCTGTCTGTATTCCGGGGTTTATTCGTGCAGATGGTTTGTGAGGTTTGATAAGTAAGTTTCCTGTTGATTACCACTGAGTGAACAAAGCTGAACTTTAGATTCAAGACACCTAATTGAGAAAGTAAATGCGTTCAGCACTGTCTAATTAAATACAGTCTCATTTAGTCCAATTAAAAGCCATGCATCTTTTAATTAGATCTAGTTTGTTACAATCATTACAATTTGCTATAAAAGAAACATCTATCAGGTCTTTATTATTTATTATTTTTAACCAAACACAAGGCTCATTTAATGAGTTATTAAATATCTTTTAGATTTTGAGTCTTATTTTGAAGGTTACAGTTATTTTATTATCACTTGTGCACATTTTAGGTTGATTGCAAGTATTTATTTCTTCTTATTTCTTACGACAAAACGTAACCAGTTAAAGATTCTCCAGGCTGTGTTTTTTACTGTTTTTTTTTTCTTCTTTTCTGTTTGATAGCATCACCTTGAATCTAACAATCTGGGATCAAGTTTATTGTCCCGAACATTTTGGTTGTTGCTCTTTCGAGGGTTGTTTTGACCTCAGAGGCTGTGAAACTGTTACTGCATTCAATATTCACATGGAAAATCTTCCACATTCAGGACTGGTTTGTGGTGACTGTGTTGTCGTTTAGTTGGTTCTGATAACAATTAAACAAAACAAAACAACAACAAGAAAAGTGCTATAAAAGTGAAATAACCGTTAGAGATAAGGACAGTTGTATGAAGAGTAAATGATTGCAGTATGCATGTGCGGTACCACTAAAAAAACATATATGGTGATGGCTAAATCAGTCTCAACCCCATCATAACACTCACTCACAACGTGTTTGCAAGTTTGCCCTGTGCATAAAAAGTATGAGCTTATGAATGGAAATGAGATTGCTTTTATGTGGCTAGATAATTGAGGCTTGAGCTTGACGTCTTCTCAGGCGAGATGTCAGGTCGGCATGATGACGGTTGTGGAGCACACGGCTGGATTTAATGTGGAACATTTGGATCTGAGGAAAATTAAAATAAACGTGGTGTTGGTGAAAGTCAAATACTGTTTTAGGGCTGATTGAATGCTGAAATTAGCTGAAGAAATCTTTTCAGGACCCATAAATGAACTCAGCCTTTAATGAGATCAAAACTAAATATCACAGTGGCAATAAAAGCTTGGGAATTAACTCGTTTTCTGCACCAGTTTGCAATAAAATGGGATCTTACCTTCATCTAAGTCACAATAATAGACAAAGACAATGTGGTTAAGCTGACAGCACACAGTTGTGTTTTCTAATGTCTTTATTGAACAAATTATTTAAACATTTACAGTGCTGGTGTTTAAAAAAGAAATATCATAGACTGATTACCTAATAGAAAAATAAAAACTAATTAGAATCTGTAGTTTGGATCCCTGGAGTTCAATAAATGAAATTGATGAAGATCGACCTTGATGGATAAAAGACACTCAAACATTTTAACTTGACTCTGCATACGGCTGGAAAAGGGATGCAACATGTTCTGAAAGTGTTTGGGCATCCATCCGTCCACAGTTCCAAATTTACCAAATTATCGTACAGGTTGTGTAGCAGCTGAAACTTTGCAGCAGTTGTGTGATGCAGGTGCACAGCGGCCTTATACATTAAAGGAAATCTACCTCAGCAAGGCTTTAGGAAACCGTCTTGAACCACAGAGATGCTGTGAAATCACAGTGACACTCGTCCGCGCCACGCGTCTTACGAATGTTTGTACATGTTTGTCTGTTATTGGGCCTTAGATGAAGATCAGGTCACATTTTATGCCACAGCAGAAAATGAAAAGTTATTTCTTGCACCTCTATTCTGGCGCATCATTTTTCATCACGCAGGCTGTTGATATTTGCGTAAGGTAAGTATTTTGTGCTTACAGGAGGGAATAATTAACTCATTTTTTTAATCTATACCACATTCTCTCATTCACTGTTTCCCTATCTTGTCTTCAATTAGCCCAAGTAAATATAATGATGCTATTTTATGATAAAGTTAATGGTTTCCAAGCAACATAAAACCCTTCTGAGGCTGATAACACAAGGAAGAGGAGGAAGAGGAAATATGTCACAGCTGATGCCGTGAAAATGTTTGCAGAGAACCTGAGTGGCACGTTTATTTTGCCTTTATTATTTGTTTTTTTCATGACTGGATGTTAAAAGTTGACCAATAAAAAGGCCAGAAGTTGATTAATTTTAGAAAAAGCCACTGAGAGCGTAACTACACAACCCACTGAGTTATTATTGCTCCATAAAAGAACATTAAAAATCCTCTAGCTCATTTTTATTTAACTCCGTCAACAGCCTAAAGCAGTGTAAACATGTGTTTAAATCTGTGTCACGAACAAATCTGCCGAAAGGCTTTTGGCGTAGACATTTGCACAAAAATAACTCAACTAAATTCAGATTACTGATCATATTAGAATCTTCTGATGTAAGTGGTTAAAAAGAATCCTCAAATATCAGCTCCTTTAAAACATAATTAAAAATTTAATATGGTACTGCCATGAAATATTCAGTAATAGTTCATGCGTTGTATCTCTCCAGCTCTAAGCTCTTCATCTACGAGGGTTATTGTGCATGAAATGAGAGGAGGTGTAAAAACAAGGCAAAGCGAGTCCAAAAGAAAATTATCTGCCGTGCAGTGTAATGACCTGCCTTCCCACAGCCGTGTAACCTAATGCTGGCTCCGCAGGACACACTTCATGGTTGTGTAATGTATAGTGCTGTACATGCAGGGTCTTGTAAGTCTTTAATGAGAGAGGAAATGAGGATTTCTATTGTAATAGTCTCCTCCGAGGAGATGGAAAACTCCCACATACATATGAACGTGTCAAGTGTATCCATGTTAGTGTTTTTATTTATTTAGTCTGATTAATCTCTTACTGGAGTGTGTGAGCTTGACATTTTGACATGTATTTATAAAAGCAGAAGTGTTTGTTTTTGCAGAAGTCATGACAGTGTGCCATTCTTCAACCGTCACTCTTTTGAGTCTTTGCACGCCTGTTGCTCTGCAGTGTGAAAGTCTCATCTGTCTGAGGTTGCACGGCTCACGCCAGATGTGAATTTCATCTGCTTTAGAGTTCTACTCCCTCAATGTCGTCTCTTTCTCTGGTGTAAGATGAATCCAGATCAATTAGGTGTCAAATATTTTATTCAGTCAAGCCGGTCCATGTCTATCTGCAATCCACTGTCACATTTGATTTTGACTTCAAAACCGGTCTACAGAAGCCAATGGGTCATGTGACCATTGTTTCATACAGTCTATATTGAATCCCAGCCAGTCTAGTTAAAGAGTTGGACATGAGACGTGTCCAACCACAAAACTCCACAGCACCTGTTAGATGTGTCTGCAGCATGTCAGTTTTAACAACGGGCTGTGTCTGGGTCGTGTCAGGCTACAGATCCAGCAGATCCAGGATCCAGTGCATCTCCAGGAAGTGGTCCTCCCTTATTTAGCATGTTTACACATTGCGAGTGGCGGCTCCTGAAACGAAAATGCCAGGGGGTGACATTGTTGGGGATATTAAACAAATTCATGCATTGTCTCATTGTTCTCTGAAAGAAAAGCTTAGAGCATAAAAATTGACCTTTTATAGTAAAAAGGAAATCATAAAATCCATTTATAAACCAAAATGCATTGTAAACGTTTGACTTATCAACGTGGCCCCCTCTGGCCGAGATAACAGCCAAACACACTTTTTTGGGGGATTCTTTTTACAATCGACATCAAACATTCTTCAGGAAGTTCTTCCCGATTCTGGTTCCCATTAATGCGTGACAAGTTCTTTCACTCTTCTGTGCAGCTCAGCTGGGGCTTTAATCCTGGAGACTGAGCTGGCCGCTTCATGTTTTCAGGCTTACGGTCTCATTCTTTTCTCCTTAGGTAGATCTGGCATAGCTTGGACTTATGTTTGGGGTCATTATCTTGCTGCAGGATGAGCCCCTGAACAACTAGGCACATCCCCGAGGCCCTGCACGGTGCTGTAGAATGCCGTGGTAGCCGTTTGATCCTGGGATCCAGCATAACAGCCCCAAACCATCACACTTCTTCCTCCAATGTCGATACCAATCATATCATCGCACACTGATGTATTATTATAAAATGTACATTATATTTCTTTCCTTTCAACAGCAACTTCATGTGCAGACTGTGGTCAAAGAAGTTGCTGTCTTTGTCATCCCTTTAACAGTCCCGCGGAAGAATAAAAAATGACCCGTACAGAACTATTCATAGACGTTTTCCTTACATTATGCAGTTTGAGGGATTAGCGTGCCCTGCATGAGTATCACTTTGCACTCATGGCAAAGATAATTAAGAGTCATTAAGACGGTTTCTGTGAGAGCTATGTTCATTTTCCGTCTCATTTCACCCTAAGCACAGGGTCTTCACTGTCGTTCGAGTGCTGAGACATGACAGTGGGGGTCACGCCGCCTAGCTTTAAATATTCAACTAATCTCAAAGTTGGAAGGAACAATATTGAATCCATCAGTGGTGCAAATTGTTCAAAACAGAAATGCGAGTTCGGTAGTTGCTTACTAATTGGTGAAAAACTTTGTCACATACACTTGGTGCATAACAATGTTCCACCCACGCGCACACACACACCTACACGCCAGCTCCTGCTTCTGCCATTTGCTCTCACAGTGTGTTGCAAGTTGGCTGCAAGGATGCATTTGCATCCGTGGCAACACTCAGATTTATTTTTTATTTTTTCTCTTGGTCCTGCTTGTGTGAACATTCGTGCCTATTGGCTGGAGCTCCACAAATGACGGACAGAGCAAGTGCGTGATAATGTCTTTCGTCTGAGTGAGATGGTGAATCAGAGGATGAGTTCAAGAGTGCAGCCGCCACCGAGCACCGGCTTCCTCCTCCGGCTAGATTTAGTTTTTTCTTCTTTCTTTCTTTTTTTTTTCCCTTTTTTGTTCAGGTAAACAGAGCACAGTGACAGCCACACAGGGAATAAAGAAGCTGCTGTTCTGCAAAAGGAGAGCCCACTCCCCAGGAATGGGAAGTCGCGGGGGATTATTAGGTTCACAATATAAATTTTTATTGGCTGAGGTCACACGCTGGTGTATTTCTTCTCCCACTGCTTTCAGTCCCGTGTGACATTTACAGAAACAAACCAGGTGTTGATGTATTCGTTAACTCAGGTTTGTTCCACCGCGGAACCGTGGTACTTCCGTCTCCTTTCATCCAATTATTTTCTCCTTGTTTCCTTTCTGATTCACCTCGCAGTTAAACAACACGATCATTAATGTTTAGCGCATCTTTCACTTCAGTGAAATTAAAGATTGTGCTCCACTGTCTGTGGTAACTGTTGTGTGTGCTCAAAATCTTCACTGCCTGCAAAGAAAAAGCAGAAAACACAGAAAACTATATTTGGTCCGTACAAGGTTTCACAAAAGCAAATTGTCACAAAGCCTCTTTTCATCCTCTTGTTCGAGCTCTTCTTTTCTCTTATTCTTGTACACGCACCGACTCTTTGATAGTAGGGGCGTGTGCGTCTTTGTCACCTGAATAAGCATTTCCGCACTTCCCAGCTCTTCAAATATTCCCTTTGATGTCACCAGCGTGTCAACGTTAGTCCAAAGTGAGAAGCAGCCATATGTTCAAAGAGCAGTCGAACTTCCTGTGCAGAAGCTCTGCAGCTAATTAACCAAACAAACTTCTAACATCAGTCGGGTCTTTTGGTTAATGTGCCCCGTTCTTTCTTTTTAGACCTAAGGCTGGTTGGTGGTGGTTGTCGTGGCTTTGTAGAGGTATTAGTTGAAGTGTTTATATGGAGTGAACCAAAAGTGATTGAAAAGAAGTTTATTTGGAATACAGTGGCATTTGTCAATAGTTTATTATATAAATGTTAAAAAGTTCACAGTTATTAAAGAGTCAGCATAGCATTATTTGCATGTGGAGAAGCTTTAAACTTCCGGTTCAGATCAACGCTGCCCACTTGGGTTTAGCTGTGTCCTCTTGGATTCAGTTAAAAAAGAAACGACCCCCAGTTGTCTTTTTCACCGGGGTACATGACTGGCATTGTTGTGTCTATTTCGTTTTGAGAACGTGATCAGTTGGCGGGGAAAGGTGATGGTCGGGAAAGAGGTCAAGCAGTCCACTGTATCCATGGGGGGGTTAACCAGGCTGGATGGGTTCTGATGGACTGGAGAGGAAATCCAGTCTACTGGTGGAGGTCTGCTACATGACACTGAACCAACACACCATCACCAATTCAGATTCAGCCCGAAGTGATGCTGACCACCAACACTAGTCCAGCGACAAGTCATGACCGCTCATGACTTGTCGCTGGACTAGTGTTGGAGGTCAGCATCACAGGTTTATGCGTCTCTGCTGGACTGCTTCAGCTCTGGTGTGAATCCGAGGTGTTGCATCTGACATAACCACGCTAGACAAACACCACTGCATATCAAACGACACGCACCACATCCATCACTGTCTCCTGTCTTTGTCTTTCTTTACTTTACAGTCGGTGAGTTTAGCCCTCTTTGACAGAATCAGTCTGAGGTCTCAAAGTTCATTAGATTCAACTGTCAAGAGGGCAAATTCTTTTTGGCCATATAGTGTATGCATACGCACGCACGCACGCACGCACGCACGCACGCACGCACGCACGCATTTCAACCACTGCTGATTTTGCAGGTTTTCCCACTTGCAAAGCATATGGAAGTGTATCGTTTATCGTAGGTACTTTTCAACTGTGAGTGATGGAATCCAAACCAAAAATCCAGAAAATCACAGTGTATGATTTTTATTGCAAGTATTTGATCACCTACCATCCAGTACGTTTTCCGGCTCTCACAGACCTGTTAGTTCTTTAAGAAGCCCTCCTGTCCTCCACTCGTTACCTGAATTACCTGCACCTGTTTGAACTTGTTACCTGTATAAAAGACACCTTTTTTTTTTTCTTTTAGATTCTGTCACTCACAGTACCTATGATAAAAGTTGGACTTCTACATGCTTTGCAAAATTAGCAGTGTATCAAATGCTACAAAGAAACTAAAAAAAACCTTAGAAAAGCAGCTACATTTCATATTTTGAACTTGGGTCATGGGTTTATCATTTACTATTGAATTATGAAAGACTTTAGACATTTAAACAACACGAACCTCGTCACCCGATGGCTGCCGGAGCATTTGTTTTTTGTTTTTTTCCGTACACAAAGCCTTCATAAAGCAACATGGTTCCCAAGATGAAGTCCAGTTGGTTAGTATTTGCTGCTAAACTGCTTGCTGGATTAACTCTTGGAAAGATATCAGAAATAATTGGCCATTAGCGGTTCCAGGGGGTAAGAAAGCATAATGACACCCCCCCCCTTCTTTTTTTTTTTTTTTTTTTTTTTACACAGCACTGATGTTTGTCTGCAAGTATGTGTTAATGCGTCCAAATATGTGCATGTTTAAGGAAGTAGCATTCAACAATGATGTGCAGAGTCATTAGTACACAGCAGGTTACTGGCAGGGCATCAGTGGGGCCCTGGAAGTTGGCCTCATTACGGCGTCTCGGTTCAGATCTCGGCTCACTTTGCTTGCCTTTGCTTGGCTCCTGGTAAACGTTCGATGGGGCAGATGAATAATATACACAACGCATCTCATTAGGGAGAAAGTCGTGAAAAAGGAGCTGAAGTTAAACTTTGAGAGGTAAACGGTGTCAAATTGGAATATCAATTTCAAATATTCAACTTTTTAATTCGCCGTGCAGTTCAGAGCAGTCAGATTTTAGGGCAAAAACTGTGGTAAATGTGTATTTTAGCTTTGTTATCTCACCTTTGTGTAAGACTCAAAAGCCATGGATCTTTCCTGTAGCTGTTTAAGTATAAATTCAGTTACATAATCAGGGCTATCCTAAATACCGTTTTATGGGGCTCCAGAGCTTTAGTAGAACATAAAAAACAAAAAGGTCAGAGCTTTATTTCTACAATTAGACAAGATTACAACATGATGACAAATGCATTCAGCATAATTTCAAATAGCCTTTTGCTGTTTTTCTACTCATCTCATAAAACCATAAACCAGGTTGAGGCGGGTGAACACATATTCAGACAAATACGTTTTGGAAAACTAATTTTTGGGAACTGTTTTTGTACAATGGTTGTTCTTGAACCAGTCTCATTTTTGTACAGATGGAACATTATGTCTTTTTTTTTTTTTTTGATGATACACTACAAAAGTTGCATGGTGTACTCCAATACAACATTCGCTCTATCAATCTAAACCAGAGTGAAGTCTGATCAGATTCAGGGATAACGGTGCATTTCTGAGAGCCATCCTTCAAAAACCTTCCTGCGTTCTGGTGAATCCAAGCAGAGCTGATGCATCATGAAAAGAGAGAACGATGAAACGCACGTGTGTGGATGAATAGTGCTTTTTGGCTTGTGATGCAGCGAGTGGCAATGACACCTGATAGAAAAAGACTGGAGTCATTAATCAGCAAATTGTGGAGGTCAACATCACAATGAACACAACTCAGAGCACTTTAAGATGGATGAGCTGAAGATTTTACTGAAAATTTTTGAACAAAAGTGTCATATTAGTTAGGCTTCTTTGGTTAAAAAGATGTTTGCTTTTTTTTTTTAAAGAAGCCTTTTTATTTTTTGTAGTTCATGTAAATAATTTGTGAGATTTTTTTTTTTTTTTTTATCAATAAAATTGTCTTGCTCTGTTTCTTCTTGACTGCAGGCGACTCGCCTGTTCAATCCCATCAGTTCTGTTGTAGCAGCATAAAAGCAAAACTGACAGCGCCAACTTACCAGGAACTCCAACCAGAAGTGACCTCCGACCTCAGGCTGTGACTCGTGTGGCTCAGCTGTGGTTTCCAGCACAACATCTAACCTGCATGTCAACATCCTGCGAGGCGGTTTTGGATCTTTTTTTTTTCTAAATGGTAACCGGTAAGTGCAGTGCACGTTTGTTACTTTTCTAGTAAAATCTAGCAATGTGAAAACATGTCTTTACTGATTTTATTAAAGATTTTATTAGAATGTCACTTTTAGTTTCATTTGTAGAAATACCTGATTACTTTTAGGTATTTTTGTCGAGTTCCTGTTGTGTCCCATCTTTATTATTAGTAAAAATGCATAAAACAACCTTATACTTCCGTTTCCAGTTGTCTTTCTCAACTCGACAACAATGAAACTCAGTTAACATTATGATGGAAAGAACTAAGGCTTGACACTGCAGAGATTTGTTTTGTTTTTTTATGTGGTTTTTCACATTAGTCTTTTAATGCATCTTGTATCAGACTTTATTTTGAAGTGACCTGCATGTGCATTGGGATGAAGGAAAGTCAACCGCGTACGTTAGGGTGTACGCAAGTAAACACGAATGCTTCATTGAAGCAGATTTCATCCAAAAATCAGTCCTGCCAGTGCAGGATTGGGACATTGATCGGAAAGAAAATATTGACACCAGTCTTCCAGAATCCATCTGAATCCATCTGGGAATGGGGTCAAACCTAGCATCAGCATTGGTCACTTGTGATCAGAATTCCAGGGATGTGTTGTAATTCCAGGTCTGAATGAGTTCTAAGACTGTACCTGAGAAGCAGTTTAACCTCCACACCTGTTGGGGGACCCTCTGAGCTACCTAGTGCTTTTAGCCTATATGTGTGTGTGTGTGTGTGTGTGTGTGTGTATATATATATATAATATATAAAAACCACGCAAGTATTTTCTGGTCACAACCGCCTTCGTATTTTACTTAAAAAAACCCAGATTTAGACTTCTGGTCTCGCAGCATGTGTTGCTTTCACTACCAATACACCAGTGAATTATTCAAACAGCAACATTTAAAGACAAGACAATGTTTAAAAGATAAGCAGGTTTCGTTTATCACACCCTCTCTCTCTCGCTATCGGCCATATTTCTGTCATGTAATTAAATCCAACTGCACATTCGCAGCAGTACAGCCTGATGGGTCCTGCTAATTGGTTCCACTTTGGAAACCCTAATTACTAGCCGGCTGCAGGAAAATGTGTTTTTTTTTTTCCATTGTCACTGTCAATAATTTCAGCAGCAGAAGTATTCACCATCATGACTTGCTGATGTTTCTGTGCACGCATGTACGCATTCAAGCGTGCACCCACATTTGTGTGGTTGAGTGCCCTTGAGTGCTGAGCTACTTTGTTGTTAAATAATTCAGATTAATAAGTGCTCAAGTATGTCAGAACAACATAATACATGTGCATCCCTCCTTCTAAGAACTCCATTAATGTTATTAACATTATGGAAAAATCCCTGATTTAATTGAGCAAAGAGTAAACAAAACAAACTGCAAGAAGAAGAGCGAGAAATTGCCTTCTTTTAACAATAAGCATCTCTGACGTCTGTTATAAATGATCACCTTCTATCTCAGGATTTGTAATTTTCTGCTAAATATACACTGCATCCACCTTTAAATAATATTCCCATGACGATATTGAAGGGAAGAACGAGTCACGAAGCACCGGTATCATGCACTTTGTCACTGTTAAGACTCATCTGCCTGTTTTATGTGATAAGATGAGCAGCAAAGCGCATATCCATGTCTGCGTAGACCAGCCTTATCTGCAGCAAAAGAACGATAACACGTTTGCTGTGAACATTTAAAAAAAAAAAAACACACATTCATAATCTTTGTTCTTTGTACATATGCCCCAAAGTCTCTAGATGTACTCGTGTACAGTAGTTTTTCATATTTGTCTGTTTGCTATCTGTATGTGGATGGAAAATCTGTAGAAAGCCTGAGTTTTTTTTTTTTTTTGTTTGCTTTTGTTTTTTCTTTATTCCAACACAGCAGCGTCTGGACCTAAGAGGAAATCACACCGGGTCTGATCCGGTTGGTCTTTTCCCCAGATAGTTCCCATCTTTATTAAAGAGTCTAAGCACCTAAAAAGTGTTGACAGGACAGTTTGCTTGAATTTCAAGCAAACTGTGTAAGGATACTTGAAAATTAATGTCTCCTCTGGGCCAGTTTATCAGCTACCTCAGAACTCAGCTCTTTCGCTGAACGTTAAACTAACGAGACTTGGACATAAGAGTGGTTTAGTAGCTGCACGGACAGTTAGGAATCACAGCAAAATGTGCCTAGTTGTCCAACAGATTTTGGACTTGGGTACTCTGGTTCGGTGTAGGTGAGGCTGGGTCCATTGGCTTCACCTCAACAAGTTACCGGTCTGTTGCATGACCACTGAGCGATAAAACAACCATAGACACATGACAACTAGTCAACCTGAAATGAATGTCTTTAGACTGGATCTGGAGAATCCAAAGAAAAATGGATCGCCATGCAAACTCCATACAGAAAGAAGTCTGCAAGGATTTGAAGCAGGAATCTAAAAGCAACAACCCCAAAACCCTCTAAAAGTTATGTCATTATTATTGTTTGTATATATTTTTTTAGTTCAGGGTCAGTATCAAGGAAAGCATAAATCACCATTTTTTCTCCAATAACATTTTATTTGTTTTAACCTGCTTGGTCACCATGGTAACTTGTTGAACTCAAACTTATATGGAGCAATTTATGCTTCAAGTCTCGGATTAAAGTGTCTGTGAAATTCTTCAATGATCATTTTCATGATTAAATCATTCAGAAAAAGTTAGTGCATTAAATGCTTTTTCTTTTTTTTTTATGTATTAATGTCAATAGTACTTTTGCTTTATTCTTTTTAGTATGATGATGAATGTTGCTCTAGGAGGTTTAACCTGAACCAAAATGAACACTTTTGACAAGTAATTGATGTTGAATTAACAACTTCTGACGTAAATCCTCGGCTGAGTGAAAACATCAAATATCTGAACCTGCAGAGCTGCAAAAGAGACCCACACAGGCTTTGCCGTTACAGCTCCACATAGTGTTGGTAAAGCGCAGTTTTATTAAAGGTAACGATGGAAACAGAATAGGATAAGTTTCTGTTGTTCCTACAAACCCAACCGCTACCAGGCAAGAGTTGGGACACACCCCAGAGAGGTCCATTACTGTACCAGAGAATATTCATAAAAAAAATTATCATTAAAATAAACAAATAATTATATAGACCACTTTTTACCATTTAAAAAAAAAAAACAACCCATAGAAACATACTATGTTGCACATCTATTAAGTGTCTGCTTTTTCTCTGTTGTTTGAATTGCAGCAGCACATCTCTTCTTATCAGTTAAAGATAATTAAATCTGATACTTTTGTGTCAAAGAACTTGTTAAATGAAACCTCTTTTGCCGCTGTATGCAAGCGTGCTCAGATGTGAAGCAGAAAGCCGGGGTTAACTAACGCAGCTCACGATAACCATCATAGTTCCCATCGTCTCTGATGCCGGTGTTGAAATTTCTGTACCCAACTACTTTGAAGACAGCCTGGCTTTGTTGGACAGGCCTCCAAGATCTAATCCTCTAAACCAATCCAGTGTCCCATAATAGTAGCTGTGGATGGATTTTTACTGTGAAGGTAATTTAACAGTGTGGGCTCCAGTTAATGTGATGTGATGTAATGCATTCAATCACGCGTTTTTTTTAAAGAAACATTTGGTTGTAATGACTTCTGACCTCTAGAAAATTTTTTTTTTTTTTAATTATCATTATTATCATTAACATTTTTGTTTTTTGTACTTTGACCAACAATATATAAATGCACATGATGCCAAAAGTATACAATACCATTCATTCTCCTAATGATTTTGGCATTGAGTCATTTCCCCATCAGGCTGTGCGTTTACACTGGCGATGCACAAATATCATAAACGTTATTAAATCTGAATCCTCCTTGTTTTCTAAAAGCTTACACGCAGAATTACTGTTGCTGTTATCAGCATATGCATCATACCGTGTTCCACATGCAGCAGCGATGTTGCGAAGCCTCTGCAGGCTGTTGTAGAGCTCTCCATGGAGAGTTCTCCTTTCAAACACACTCCTCGTTAATGTGCCCCTACAGACATGAAATGTCTCTCAGATATTAAAATCCCCATCATGAATCATTTTAAAAGCAGGGACACAATAATGCTTATTTTCACGACAGGTTTGTTATTGTTTTACGTACTTGTGAAATGTCAGAAAGTATGAAGACTTGTAATTTAAGCCTATTTAGTGTGGCACATCATAAAGAAACGCGTCACATAACCACATTTGAGATTCTTCTAATTATTCTGTTTCTAGTTTAAATATTTGAGCAATAGTTGCACACTGCTGGCAAATGTCATACACCAGTAAACAGTTTAAACCAGTTTATTTCTTCTCAAATTATCAGTTTTGACAGAATAAAGTCATCCTTCATACAAATGCAACTGAACTTTCTTCAGTTTTTTTTTTTTGTACGAAGTCGGTCAAAAAATTGTTCTCGTTCCCAAACGATACCTTTTCGTAACCTCACTTTGCTCTATGAACATCTGTCCTCCCACTCGATGTGCACTTAAATCTGTCTGCTCCTGACCTCCACCTCTCACTGCCAGAGCTCTTCTAAACCTTTAACTTATCGCCATGTGTCTGCCAATAGCTTGTTATATTTATTGTGCAGCGCAGCGCCCAAGAGGGATTTTTCAGGTCCAATCCTGCACCATCAGATTCTGAATGTTTACAGAAAAAAAAAAAAAAAAAAAAGATCATTGCCTGAAGAAAACCGCTTCAAGGGAAATCCAGTTTCTAAAACTGCAGATATGGATTTTTATACTTTCTTAAAGCTTCAAAACTTAGAAAACTTTTAAGCACCGTTAAAGGCTTCTATTGCCACAGTGTCAGTATTCAAAATCACATAGATTTGGTGTCAAATGCAAAGTTGTTTTTTTCTCTAGAGCTCAAAAGACTTGCATAGGGATACAGCAACAATTTTTCTCCCCTTTGTCTCATGATGACATCTAAGGTTAGAATTAGAAATTCTCCGTCTTGAACCTTTTTTTTTACATTTGTACATTATCACCAAATTTCTTGTAAATTGTCTTATCACTCAACGTGCAGAAAAAGTTTCTTCTCTAAGACGTTGGCTGATGTCTTTCCTTCACTGCATTGGCTTATCACAGACGTGTAAACTGGCATGACTAAAGGTTTTATAGAGGTGCTCATGTCTGCTGATGATCAACTATTCAAGTAGCTTAGCATGGAAGCAGGAAGGACGTCCTGCATTTTAGTTTTTTATTTTGTTTTGTTTTTTTTTTCTAATAAATAATTACACACGATTAATATGCCGTGTGGTGTCGAGCGTTTTTTTTTTTTTACCTTTTCCTTTTACCTGACACTGAGACCTGATTATCTTTTTTATGTTTTTATGTATTAAACCTTAGAACTAAAATATAACGCTGGTTTATGTTTGTTCTATTTTTGACGCTCAAGGAAAGATTTATTATCCGGGAGCCTCAAGTCAGCAGCCACAGTTATGTTTGTTTTTTTGTTTTTTTTTTCCCTTTTAAAAGCCGTACCAGGGGATCCTCAGTTCAAGCTCATGTGAGTCATTAACTGTCAATGTTGCCTGCGGCATTAACAGTATTATCATAAAAACCTAAAACAAGAAAACAACATCATTCTGGCTGTCATTTCAAGCTGACATCTTGTTTTCTGTTGGTAAGCAGCTGCGTTTTTGTGTTTGCCTGTTTATCACTTCTCAATAACCAGCTGTAAAGCGTTGATTCTCCTGCCAAACGTCAGTCATATATAATACTTCTCCCTCGCATAACTCGTTTCTCGGTGGATGCTTATACTTGGGCTTTTCACTCTTGTAATCCTTTCCCTGTGTCTCGTTACTGTTTGCTTCTCCATTGACCCACTTCCATGGAAATCATTAAAGTTTCATCTTATCTTAAATCTGAAAGCCAAAGAGAGCAGGATAAAGCCAACTAAACTGTAAAAGTGGTAATTAGAGCCTCCAACTTGTCCTGCTGTGTCTACATGCACCATCCCACGCAGCAGGGCATCTCCTCAAACTCGCTCTTGGATCTTTGTTTGTGGAGCGGTGAAACCAGGCCAGCATGACGGCGTCCCTGACCTGTCTGGTAAACATCTGCCAAACCTGCTCTGTTTGTTGCCTTTTCAGTCCTGCGGTATGTAACAGGGAAAATAAAAATGTAAACGGGAACGTTTTCATTTCCCCTAATGTGGGTCAGCGCAAAGACGACTGCGGTTGCTCCTGGTTACAGCTGTTTATGCATATTGTTTATTATATGAGAACACTTACTTCCAAAATGCAGAGTATGTAAATATGGTGTTTTGTTTATGTGGTCTCGTTGCTGATGCTGAGGCTCAGAGAGAAGCTCGGTTGTGTCTAGAATCTTTTAATTTCTTAATTGTGTAAGGATTTGTATTAAAATCTTAAAGTGTTTTCCATTATCTCGCTTCGTCTAGTGTGTGAAGAAAAAAGCACCTTGGAACTACTTGTTTTTTTTTTCCATAGATTTGCCATCAAATGTGATGGTCATCTCAATCTTAATTATAAACATGCTCAATGTGCTCAAGCTGATAACACAGTTAGAGTTTATTGTGTTTTTATTGAACACGTCTTTGAATATTCACAATGCTGATAGAAAAAATAAGTGAATCCATAAACACGTCACTTCAAAGGTCCAACGATATGGTTTTTTGAAGTCTTTTTATCCTCTTTACTTTGCCTATTTCCACACTTCTTGGATTTCCCCCTTGAAGGTGGTCAGGCTCCCGAACCTCCATGACAACAGCTTTTGCAGAACGGTTCTAAATGGTAAATCATTTATAGACAAAACACCTGCTAACAGTGTGAACGAAGATTACATCTTTGTCTTTATCCATCTATCTTCCACTGATATCTGGGATCGGGTCGCGAGGGCCGTAGCTTAAGCAGGGAAGCCCAGACTTCCCTCTCTGTGGCCACCATATCCAGGTCATCTGAGGGGATCCCAAGGTCACTACCCACAGGAACGTGACCATAGGTGAGGGTGGGAACGTAGGCTGACTGGTACATGCATGGGCTGTGCCTTTCGGCTCAGCTCCTTGTTTAGTACGACGGACCAGTGCAGAATCTGCATCACTGTGGATACTGCACCAATCGTATTATCAGTCTCTCGCCCCCATTCCTCCATTCCTCCACTTGCAGTGGGATCTGATCCCCAACCTGAGAGGGCGCTCCACCCTTTTCCAGCTGAGGACCATGGTCTCAGATTCGGAGGTGCTGATTCTCATCCCTCCTGCTTCAGATTTTGGTTCAAAGTGGTCCAGTGAGAGTTGCAGGTCGTGGCCTGATGAAGTCAACTACACCACATCATCTGCAAAAGGCAAAGACCCAATTCTGAGGTCCCCAAACCAGACTCCCTCCGTTCTCCATCAGGTAATGGAACAGAATCTGTGACATGGGGCAGCTCATTACATCTTTCTTACAAAATAAAAAATTTGTCAGCCATGTGTAACTTAAAATGAAAGGGTGGTTTAGAGCTACTTTGAAAGACACTCAGACATTTTAAGTTAAGACATCTATGGATGTGATTTGTGGACTTATGAAACAAATATTCACATGTTCAGGAAAAACAGACAACAGACAAACAGCACAGGAAACGGCAGAGCTTACCGACATCAAAACAGCTTCGGCAACAGTGATGTCTGGATGAACGATGATGCCTGGACCTCTCATTATCATCCAGGGGAAAATAAATACTCAAGTTTACCAAAATATCTTGCAGGATAATGGGTGACGCACCAGGACAATCCAGCACAGAAAGGCCTTTAGGAGTGGTCTGGCCAGAGTCCAGACCCTGAGATGACCTCAGGAGAGCCGTTCACACCAGACGGTGTGTAAGCACTTCTGACCTGAAGTCGATCTGTAAGGACAAGTGGTCAAAAATTCCTCCTGAAAGATGCGCAGGTCTGATCCAGACCTGCTGAAAGCACTCGCTTGAAGTCTTCGCTGCCAAAGGAGGCTGCATTTCAAAGGTTTGCCCACTTTTTCTGCCAGGACTGTGAATGTTTAATCAAGATGAAAAATGATCATTGTTAGTGTGTTGTCAGCTTGTTATGACTTAAATAAAGATCAGATCACATTTTATGACAAATCAAAGCAGACAACCAGCTAATTACACGTTGACCACCAAATGCCACCAAAAAAAAAAAAAAAAAAAAAGCTACCTAAACTTTAAATATAATTTTCCTGTATAGCTTATGTCGATCTTGTTTCAGAGCTTCGGAGTTTCTGTCTCGCATTGCTTCCCAACAGTGCAGAGGTGCCTGGTTCAGCCATGAGTTTCACAGTCCTGACAAGCTTTAAAAATGTGTAAAAACACATTTTGTGACATTTACTGTCATCCAGCTCACTGGCCCTACAATAAAAAGAATAAATCACGTGTATTTGCTTTAAGCAGAATTCTGCACACATGCAAAGTTGATAGCTTGTAGAAAATAGATTTAGTGGTGAATGTGTTTTGAGTGTTCAGCTTTTGTTTTCTGTTAGGCTGCCTCCTTTTATAATACTCAGCTCTGCCAAAAAAAAAATTTAAAAAAATGAAAAAGTCTGTCAGTTCAGTGACACAAAGACGAAGTGACTTTGATCAATGAGGGGTCTTGCACTGTCTGGCTGTCAGTGATGATGCAGATACAGTGACATTTCAGAGGTGATGTCCAACCTGTAAAAGAAAAAGCATTTATTAATGCCAAGGTTGATATAGCATCCTCTCATGGCGCAACCTCTGCTCTGCCTTTTAAATAGCAGGAGACTCTATATGACATTGGAAATCATTATCGGTACCCTTGACCAGTAATTGTTGCCAAGGGTACAGCGCAAACCCTTTATGCATATTTGCACATTCTTTCGCAAGCTCTTTAAAAAAGAGGAAGCAAATTAATTCATCGTCTTTGGGAGTTGTCAAGGATTTACAGCATTAGAGGAAATCTATGAGGCAGGTTATGTTTCATCTGCAGCACAGAATTCAAAATGAGCCAATCACCGATCAGCCGTAACACTGAAACCCCTGACAGATAAAGCGAGACAAACTCCTCATCTTCCTACATCACCATTCTGCCGAGGAAATCTGCACCCTGCCATTCACACGGATGAGACCTTGACATTGTACTTCATATCAGTTTTGCATTGGTGCAGGTCCGTGGGATCAGTTCTCATTATACACTTCACTTTGGGACCGTGTTACACAAACAGACAAGTGCAAAGTGAGCAACTCAGACAATACGGATCCGCGCATTAAAAATAACTGAGAACACAGAGAGAGTGTCTGAGGTCATGCAAATAAGCTTCAAAGTATACACACAGTCTGGTGCACCTGATCAGTGCTGCTCAGTAGGTTTACAGTTTCATGTGATAATTATAACTGCAGTTTAAGAAACTGAAAAAAATCTCATACTTGCATGTTTTATCTATGTTCATTAAAAACACCCATTGTTTCTCTTCATTCCTAATATTACTTCCAATCGTAAACAGCCATCCCAATGCCATTTAATGATACCTTTATTTAGATCATAAACACATTTAAAACTACATATAACCCAGAAAAACCAAGTAGAAAGAGTGTTTCATGGCTAGAACGCTCTGTTCCCACAGTAGACTAATTTTATTTTACTAACTAATGAATGACAACATGATTGTTTGACTAATTAATGATTGTGAATATTGATAGCTTTTAATTCCAGATTCATACCCTCTGTGGCTCTCTCCCTCCTGAAGCCGATAGCCGTACAAGACATTATTGGATTATGAGTGCCGGGAGGTATCGAGTGCTGCTGCTTCTCACGCGCTTCAAACATTTAATGGAATTACGGCTCTGGTCGGACTTCAGAGTGGAACTGTGAAACGTGTGGATTTTGCCATTCCCGTGACAGCCGTGTGTCTTTTGCGAAGATTTTAAAAAAATGGTGTCCTGTTGCAGCAGCGGACATCCGTCTCTCTCCGTCCTCCCCTCCCTCTGGCTCGTGGATAAATGCAGTCATAACCTTTCTGCTCGACACAAGGAAGACGGATAACGGCAAGCTATCTGCATCGTGCTACACCCGTGTGAATCATCTGATTCAGCAGCTGCATGGCTCATAAACTTTTTTGCAGGCTCCAAAACAACAGTGGGGAAAGAAGATGATGCAGATGTGCATTGTGGAGTTTCTGACTCCTAACAGCAGTTTCCTAACTCCCGGCTGTAAAATCTGACCAGGAATAAATACAGCATACAAAGCCGCTAAACCCTTCACTGGGAATGATTGAACTTGACAAATCACCGCTGCATTCCAAGTTTCATTATTTATATTTAACAATATGTTTGTTTACCTTTAGTGGCAAATGCATTTCACCCTGCCGGAATCATATTAGGGGATTAGTTTAAGCTCACATGTATGACATTTAGCAAATAATACGAACCCGCTCAGTTATTAGAGTCGATGCCAGACAGCTGAGATATTAAAGCCACCTCTAGCATTTCAGATACTTTTTAATTCTCTTTTTGTTTTTTCTTTAATGACTGCAAACTGTCAAGCAGTTATTTAAAGTACATGTTAGTCTTTGTTCCTGTGAGTGAACGCATGCAATAGGTGGTTTGGCATCAAACCAAGCCATTAAAATCCTTTAAAGGGGTGAGTGTCTGTTATTAAGTGGTGCAGCTCTTTCATTAAGTGAAGTAAAAGGGAGTAGAAACTAGTTGGTTCCATGCGGGCGCTGGTGAGACAGATTAACATGTCAGGAACTGTAAAATGAACGTCTAATAGCTAAAACCGCTGGTGTGTACTGATGCCCTCTGTGCATCAGCAAAGGTGTCTGACCTTTTCCTACAGTTTCTGAGTAATAACTGGTGCTGTGGTCAGTGCTGTTCTGTCACTTAGAGCCAGCAGCATCAGCATTCAGGTTAGTCCTTTAATTCAACAACGGAAGCAGTAAATTATGTTTCAGCATGCTTCACAGAGTCAGTAGTAAAGCTGCAACAAACAGTTGACGTAGTCGATAAAACTCAATTACTAAATTAGTAGCCGGCGAATTTAATAATCAATAGTAGCTTGATTGGAACTTACAACACTTCTTAAAGGAATAATGGCATTCATGTTTCTTTTAAGGATGCCAGTCAATGTCACTGCTTAAAAAAAAAAGACGACACAAACTACTTTTGTGTCTGTTTCAGGTGGTTGACGCAACATATTTTTGAATGCAATGACATGAAATGAATGAATGAAAACTTTTTTTTTTTTTTTTTTTTTTTTTTAAATATCCCAGAAATTGCTCTCCAAAACTCGATAAAACTCTCATGACTCTTACTCTCGCATACTTCTAGCAGTTGAGCCTGGATAACGACATGGATACAGTTCATGGTCACTGACTCGGGCCCGAACCATCAGCCCGCCACCACCATGCTCGGCAGTGGCTTTGTGAATGGTGGCTGAATATCTCCACATTAGTTTGTTAAAATGACATATTTTCAGTGTTCTGTCTTGTTCAAATTAATCTTTGAAAACCTGCAGCCATGTCGTTTTTAGACGGAAGAGGCTTCTCTTGGCAAGTTGAATTAATCCATTCTGTTATAAACTATTTTTCTTTAAGGATTTCCATCCATGAATCATCTTTCTCTGCGTTAGGTGAAAGACTCCAAACTGGTTTAAATTGGCCGTAAAACTCCGTCCAGATTAATGAGAGGGAACAACTGCTTCTCCTAGATCTTGCTGATATTTTTTCTTTGTTGTGTGTTGAGTGTTGCAGAACTTTAAACTACCAAAACATCTGCTTTGCTCTTGTAATTTATACTTTCAAAAACTGCTTCTCCTTCTTGGCTTTGTGTTTGGTAGATTAATCATGACAGCGTCACACATGAGGTGGCATTTAACACACATCTAACACAAAATGTGCAGAAGCATGCGTCATACAGTACGCTGTGCAAAGGCAGATAATAATAACTGGAAACACACACACACACACACACACACACACACACACACAAAAAGCATTCAATGTCATTGGTTGTGTCTGTGGTTGGACTGCAGTGCAACTAAAAAGAAAAAAATAAGCCTAAATCAACTTACAAGTTATAAATTTTAAAAAAGTTTGCCTTTTTTTTTTTTTATTATAACAACTTGAAGTGTTTTGCAGCTTTTCTTAGGCTTGGGATTAGTTCATCTGGGTATTTAATGGTTTAACAGATACAGCTTTGAACTACCTGCTGTTGTTTAACATTACATATCATCTTGTCTCTCAGTCTCTCACATCCATATTTGGGGGGTTTTTTTCTATCCAGGGTCACGTTAATATTTGTGGAGTTGAAGTTAATGCTGACTGGTTCTGAACATGTTTGCAGCAAACATGTGGAACATAAAGCAACACATTTCTTTCAGGATAAAAACAAAGTGCTTAGTAAGAGGCAGAGCCACTGCGATGGAAAACCCACCCGATCTTCTGCTTTTCAAATGGCAGCTGAAGCTCTTGCTTTTGTGGATGTGAACTGCCTGTAAAAGATGCAAGGAAATCCTTTCCTCTATGATGTTATAGAGCACTACATGGGGGGGAAGCAAGACCCTGAAAACCAAGTACTTAATAACATATGTTTACTTCATTTTTAACATCTCTGGTCACATGTTAAATCGTGATTTTTCATAAATACTCTTTAGATAAATAGAGACGTTTTTGGCCATATTTTGGAAAGCAAGCGTTTGTGACATTCCTGATCTGGAGAGGGAGTTTCCATACGTAAATGCCATTGGATCTCCACAGGTTGTTTCTTTCAGCATGTGAGGCATTAAAAAGCCATGTTGAATCTAGAAGCCATGCGGTACATCAAATGAATAATGTGGGCAAAAAAGAGCTGATTATTATCTGAAAACGTCCGCCTGCAGATGCCTCTGCCTGGCATCTGAGCGGCGTTCCAGTTCTTTAACAAAGCATATTCCGCCATACTGACATCTTGCTTCAAATACAGTCACAGATGCTACTATGGCTGGTGACCTTTATTAATTTTTTTTTTTTTTTTTTTTTTGCCCGTCTGAAGCTATTTCTTTTAACATTGAATCAGGTATAGCAACAGATCCCCTGTCCTTGAAATTGGAAAAATAGAGGCGTGTGGAGTTCCTCATTGTTAATTTCCTCGCAGTAAAAGCAGTGTTTGACGCACTTCATCTTCGCAGAGGCTTTTAATGGTTTTGTAAAATGTGTTTTTAGTTAGGACCTGCTGCACATGACTGATGACTGTGCGGTTATCGAGTTTGAACGTGGCATCGCATAAATTTTACTTGTGTGCAGCTTTTGTGTAGCCGCTGAACGCAAATTTACCACGAGGAAAGCTTTAATGATCTTGGCATAATTTTAATATTATTATAGCTCCAAAGGTAACTGGTGAAAACCAGAGCTGACAGATGTTTGCTTCATTATGCTGAGTAGTCCTTATCGCTTAATTTGAATGATCTGAAAACAGGCCGCTTGCTTGAGCCGGAGTTTGCAGAGTGACTTTTAATCACGTGACGTTTAATTAAGTAGTCAAAGAAAAAGGAAACCTACATTTTATTTGAATTCTGTTTTCAAGAACCACCTTTGAAAGTTTTTACTTTATGACTCTCTCAGTACAATTTAGGCAAATCCTTGTACTGGAAACATTTTATTTTTTTATTTTTCCTTAAATCCTAACTACCAATTTATGGCATCAGAACCTGAGCGGAAAAACATCAATCAGATAAATTGCCTGGTTGAGGTCGGACCCGCTGGGTTCAATATACTCAACCCAGCATGCCTGCTGTTACGCAACCCAGATACCCTGAGCCTGACATCCTCCTCTGAGGGACACAACATGAATTATTATTAGTTTCTTATGTTGTTTTTTTTTTTTCTTTTGGCATACTGAAGAGTGACAACACAGCTCGACACCTAACATCTAGTTTGCATTACAGAGAAAATGTTGAAAAAAGAGAGAAAAGGAGGTTATATTTTAAAGGATGTCTCCTTGTCAGTGTTGGGATGAAGAGAAAAATAGCCTGTCTTGTGCTCTTTGTGGAGTTTGTGGTGCTCTCTGACAGAAAAGCTCTGGTCTCTTCTGTCATGGTGACCCTCCATTAGATGTTTTTCCAAATGACTGAACTCAGATTACCTCAACAAGCAGCTGAATGATCCTGAATGATTTTGCAGTTGGTCAGAGACGGGCTGAAGATGAAAGGAAGGTGTCGGGAGAACGAAAGAAACTAACACTGCTTGTAAAGTAGCTGTAAGCTGAAGTCTTCTGTTTTATGTATGTTTTTGTACTTCCTAAAGGGATTGCGTTGAGTAAATTAAACTTTTTTTTGTTTTTATACTCCCAAACTAAAAGACGTCTGGGTGATTTGACAGAAATGCTTAGCCATTCTTTTATTGACTTTCATTTTTGTAGTGAATCATCTGAGCTGAACCTTTGCAGTGTGCAGAATATAGTTATGGTTTGTTAAAAACAAAAAAAGCAACAAAAAAGAGGTGCAGTTGCTCTGCAATGTCATTGTAATTTGCTGCAAGTGGAATTGGGCTTTGTCAAGGCCACTGATTCAATCAGCCATCACAGAGGCTGTCTGGTGGACGACTTGTTCATATCAGTCTGGACGGTCCAAATCAAGATGCAGAACACATTGATCAGCTGCGGTGACTCGTAAAGGGAAAAAGTCAAAAGCAGAAGAAACTAAGTGGCATTTGTGACGGGCTCTTTGTGATTCTTGACAGGCGTTCCCAACCTAATCCCCTTCCAGTGTGATTATATCAACTATTGATGTACGACGGTTCTTGAGTCCGCGCCCTCCGACAGATCAGAGATCACAGCTGTCCACTTTAGACTCACAATCTTTCCTTTTTATACACTGAAAATTCTCCGGATTGCTTGAACTGTTTAATGATATGTTCTCTCTATAGGGGCAGAGCTTCTAAACGTTTTGATGCATTATTTATGTATTTCCTTAGACAAAGTGATCCGCTGCTTTTTTTTTTTTTTTACTAAAATCCTCCTCTCAGTCAACTGATGACATCACAAAGAGCGTATGCGGGAGGTAGGGGGGTTGTTATCAGCGACCGGCACAGGTCAAGCTTCCCAGGTGAAGGTCAACTTGTCCCTCAGCTTATCACACAGATGCATCGTCTGCCTCAAAGTGTCGTACAAATCGGGGCCGGTGTTGCATTTGTAATCCTGAATCCTGAAGCTAAGGGTGAGACGGCAGTAAGACACGGGATCCTTAATTAGCAGTGTTTCTGGCTGGACAGCAATAAGTTAGTGGAAGAAGTTACGAAGTGACTACAAGAGGAACAATGTGTTGTTGTTTTTTTTTTTAGTCTAATTAGCTTCTAAACGGGAGAGAAATTCTTAACTTGGGTGTGTTGAACTCAAGAGTGAGAAACTGAGAGAGGTTTAATACATCTTACTTTGTCTTCTCCTGTCTATAAACTCTAAACCCCGGCAGGCTCCGGAGGAACGACAACTACTGGCTGAAACGTCTATTAACAGTCGTTCCACTGCAGCTTTCAGTTAGGAGGAGATCAGTCAGATAAGCCTTTTATTAAACTCTTAGTTTGCTGCATCTTGGGCTCCTCTGTGTCACTGCCTGTGTTAATGCAGTTGAGCGGTGCCGTCAGGTCCATCGAGGTCCTCAGAATGCAGAGGGACTGACGGCGAGTACAACATCTATCGAAGGAATTAAGCCTTCAGCCACGTCTGTTGTGTTGGTGTTAGAACAGGAAGGGTTAAATACAAGATGGCCCTTTTTCTTCTAATGAGAACATTGCTGCCCCAAAAGGGGGCTCACACTAAAATATTAAAATCCTAGCAGATTTTCCAAAACGAGATGCCACATTTGATGGTAAGTTCCTGTATTGTGCAGAATTGTGTATTGTGTGAAATGATCTGTTAAACTATCACGAGGATTGTTGGAAGCTGAGATTTGTGATGGAAATGTGTCTGACCATCAAACATCAGGGAGGGAAACATCTTTTCAAACGTATTGATGTTTTCTAGATTAGGTTTCAATGCGGAGTTGACCTTAAGTGGCCGGAGAAGACTAGGTATCAGTACCAACTGTGCTCTGTACCCTCAGATAACAGCATCAATGACGGAGCAGACTGCTGGGATCGCCACGGGAATTGGGCCCTGGGCCAAAGATGGATTTTTTTTAGATTTAGGAAGTTTATCCAAGTTAGCCCACTGACACCAGGACTCGACTCACTCAGAGCTTATTCTCCTGAAAATACAGTGAATGAAGCCTCAGCCATGGCAGGAGTTCATCGCTCATAAAGAGAAATCAGCTGATATTGGTGTTGATGCTGGTCTTTTTCTGGGCGGCGGTGGAGACGACCGAGGCGTGTCAGCAAGTTACGCCTCTTAAAAACATCAGAAATCAGAATCGACAAAGAAAAAGCAGTTCTTCTTCAAAGTGGTTGGTAAATCTGTTCGTTTACTTACACAGCTGCCATGAACGTCTGTACATGTGTGTTAAATATTACATGTTTAACATCATTTGCAACCTCTTGCATAAGGCCAGCGGCTCAGGATTCACAGTTCACTTTTCCAACACGTCTTACATATTGTTAAAAAGACACTGTGTGCATTTCCTGTCTTCGCTGCTGTGGGAGACAGAAATGTTCAGCCACTGAGACGGTGCACCTGCCTGTAGGTGCTCACGGCTGGTGATGCTGAACCGTTTGTCAGTGATTGCTCAGACTGTACGGTGCCACGTGAACTTAACTGACAGTCTGTTTCTGTTCTTATTTTGTTCTCCTCAGAGCAAAGGCTTGTTTCTGATTATTAAGAGGTCTTTCGACGTTCTTGGATAAATCAGTCATGACGGTGGCACCCGTGCTTTGATATCATTGCATGAGTAAAAACATAAGAAGAAACTAACATAAGGGCTGGACAGCACTGGCAAATCAAACCTTCAAAGGCATGGTTTATAGTTAGTTTTTTTTTTTTTGTTTATTTGCTTGTGGTACGTGTTAAAGAAAACCTAGATAAGATGAAGATGAAAGAGAATAAACCGGTTGTGTGTAGGTTTCCTCTCATCTGCTCCTGATGTTCAAGGCTCAGATATCAGCTGATGTCAGCCGACAGCTGTTTTACAACAGTTGTGGGAAAAACAGAAGCGACTGAGCACATTAGCTTTCACTTCTCTGGCTCCGTGGAGAGAAACACGGGGACAAAACTATGCGCATAGTTTATAACAAATGGATTCATTTCCTGCTGCATCACTAACCTTCCACTACGTGTCATCAAGTGGTTCATCAACAAGCTGAGAGCTGAGCAGTGACAGTATCCGTCTGTGAGATGTTTGTATGTTCTTCCAGGACTTGTATAGGTAGCTTCTGTCCGCAGTGCAAAAACATTTATGTGAGGCTATCTGGTGATTCTGGATTGACCTAGGTGTTAAAAGTGTGTGGCTGTGTTTCTCTACGAGGCCCTGTGATGGATTAACAACCAGTGAAGGTTGTACCCTGCCTTTCAATCACTGGCAGCTGAGATGGGCTCCAGCAACCTTTTGTGACCCTGAATGGGATTAAAGCGGGTATAGATAATGGATGGATGGATCTTCCTGAGCAATCTGCTGTAGCCGTCTAAGACTTTAAAGGATGGATTCTCCACACGGCACTTTTCACATCTTCCCAGAGATGTTCAACAGGATTAGGACCAGAGCTCATAGAGGGCTATTCATAGTAGTGACACTGATTTGTATTGCATAACATAAAGTCTCTTGAGGGATTATGAAGAAATTCCTGAATTGAATTATGAATAGCCCTTTCTTTATAGCCTCTATTTTCATCTGCCATAAAGAGATTGTCCCAAACACTTTCTGGCTTGTCAAGATATTAGCACATTTTAGCCATTTCAAGTCTGCTTTTATTATGTTTTGAAAGTACAGTGGTGTGTCTGGATATTCTTCCACGGACCGTGTGATCAGTGACATACCTTGACCTCAGAGTTGAACTTGAAGGTCTGGATGTTTTACTTGGCTCTTTATCTTCTATCCAATCAGGTCGGTTGTATTTGCTCTTGCAGGGACATACTGGCTGTAGTTCCAGAGTCTGTATACTACTTAAATATTTTTTGAACCGTGGTCACATAAACCTGAAACTACTGCTAGATGGTCTTATAGCCTGGACCATGAAGATGCGTATCTATAATTTTCTTCGTGAGCTCATCTCAAAACGTCAATAAACCTTACATAAAGCCCTTCTTGCAAAGGTTGAGGTTTTAAGGAAATGTCTGTGGAACGCTTTTGTCAACATACCACATGGATAGGGTATGAAGGCTCCACCCTCAGTTATGTCTTTTCAACTCTGTTCATCACAGCTGGTTTAAGGAGCTGGAGTCTGCATCTAACTGCCCCCCAGCCCTCTCTTCAGCGGGATGCTTTTCTTTTGAAATAACAGTTACAGCTTTGTGCTACACACTGCAGAGTTACAGCAATATTCAGTTCAATTCAGCTCAGCTCCATTTATAATAGCACCAAATCACAACAATTACAGTGCAACTCGTTTTAAATGAGTCCAACTAATACAGAGCCGATAAAAAAACAATACTAATAATTGTGTTGCTAAGGAAACCAACAGATTGCGTGAAAACCTTTCTTTGATACAGTCCTCCATCCTGAGCAAGCACCAGGCGACTGTGGAAAGCAAAAAAACTGCTCTTGAACAGGAAGACACCTCTGGCAGGGCCAGACTCAGATCCACATGGACCGGTTGGAGTTTGAGATGATGTGAAGGAGGAGAGATAGTTTTTTGGACAACCCATTAATAAATAATTACAATAGTCAAATCTTGAAGTAAGAAATGCATGGATCAGTTTTTTGCTTCACGGTCAGTCTGAGACAGGATGTTCCATATATATGGTATAAGAGAAAAAACTATTCAGTGTGTCACAGAGTCAATTTAAGAAAGATTTCAGATTAGGAGCTTGGCAGACGCTGCTTCAGTCTGACTTACCCAATGATACCCAAAACTCCCAGTCGCTTGGAAACAGACGGCCGGTATCAGACTAGGCAACTAAGCGATGGCTGGTCGGTCACAGCTTTAAGTTAAAGATTGAGAAACTAACCTGTTTTGTCGCATTGTCCTGTCATCATCCGTCTTGTTCTAGTTCTTTCTCCTCCACTGCTTTTTCCAGTCCTGACAATGCACAGCAAGAATAAGTTTAACAGTATCGGACACGCTGCTTCCCAGCTCCCTCGTCAATATTCAAGCTTTTCCAGGACCATAAAGTTAGTCAGTCAGTAAATCATTTGGGAAGTGCAAATGTTTGGGAGGATCATTATAAAACCCAACGCAGAACCTTATTTAACCTGTAAAGCTGACGTCATCAGCCTCCTGTGTGCTAATTAACTCATCCACTTCTAGTCCCTTCAATCCCATTCAGACATTCTTTTCTAAAAATATGCTGAAAATCATGTCATGGCTGTCTTATTTCCAAGGTCTAAAACCTGAAGCCTCTGAACTTGGCAGAATAATCATTGAGTCACTGGTATTGATCAACAATCCCATTAAAGCCCATTCTGATATACGATGGTGATTTTGTGCCAGGGGACAGTAAAAAAATCACAGTCAGGAAGGTTTAGAGGTGCCCCATTACAAAAAAAAAAAAAAAAGGAATGCACCATAGTTGAAGTATGTAAGATTTTCACATTAATCTATGATGGAAAATGCCCCCAGACCTGTAAGACAGCACTCCTACATGCATGCTGGCATTCACATTGTCACATGCAAGACTATTTAGCATCATATACTTAAACTCGGCAGGCGCAGACTCCACCCAGTCTGCTGTCATACAAGTTTAATTTTCAAAACGAGGATGGAGGAACACCGGGAGGAGCCGCTTTTGGCTGATTTATTTTTTGTTGCTTTGGCCCACCCCCGTCTGTCTTCCTCCTGTGCGTCTCGATCTGTATTCAGCGCCCTCCCTCCGAATACCTTCTTTTCTGGCCGCCTGCCTCTCATCCTCCTGATCCATGGTCATCATTAACTCCTTTATCTCTTCAGAGACAACCTGTTCTTTTGTAATCATGCGCTGATTCGGCAGTGGGCTCATTCTAGGTTGCAGCAACATAATTTAGATAAGCAATGATGTTTCTCTTAGCAAACGCATCAGTCAATTCTCCCTCTCTCTCACACAGGCCGTCACAACCCAGAGTAAACTGTTGTTGATCACATGGAACAATTTCTTTAGGCTCTTCAATTTGTTTATGACCCGGGTTTTGCCTTAAAGCCTGCTCGCCAGTGAGCCTCCTCCCTTCCAGGCCAACCCAGAGCCAACTGTGATGGTGTGTTAGTACCATATCTGTACTCCTTTATCAGCGACGTTGCCGGTTTGAACTAAGACGTCATCACATGAATCGTGCAGCTCTGAAAACCATAATGTTACTTCAGCGGACGACAGCTTTAGTTCTGAGGTATGTGTGGTCATACAACTACAGCTCTCCACAACTCTGCTTCCGCTTTGAAAACCGGATGATGCCCCTTGGTCTTCCAAGAGCTTTACAGTGTTTTCCTGTTAACCACTCACATACAAGCAGCTCTTTCTGTTGTTATTTTAAAAAAGGTTCAAGTCAAAAAAAAGGATAAATTGTTGAGTTGCGTTTTATAAAAAAAAAAACAAGAAAAGAAAAGAAAAAAGCCCTCTCCTGATGTCTTTGTGTCGCCAGTGTGGATCTTGTTTAAAAAAAATTAAATAAATAATGAAGTTGGCTGCATTTCCTCTCTTTGGCACAATCTGCACATTTGTAGGCAGCTTACATTCCCTGTGATCTCATGGTTTCCTCAGGGCTGATCCGTTACAAACAAAAGCACAGTTAAAAGTTAGTAAATCTTCTCTGAATACTCCTTAAGCCAATGCTCTTGAGCTTGCCAGAAGTTGAGACAAATGCTGTGTTTGTATTTACAGTATGTGTGGGTGTGTGCATCTGTGCATGCTGATACTGTATCTGTGTGTTTTCATCAAAACTGCATCTGACATGCTGACCTGATGAAAAAAGAATGTGATGGTGTTTATCTGTTAGGATTTAGGTCAAAGGCAAAAGCTGGTTCTTGTTGTTCTCGCGCACACAAACATGGAATAATTGAGCCAAACCCACGATTCTCGCTGTGCGGAGCTGAAGTTGAGCAGCTCTGACAGGCGGAATCATTTGTTCACCGGGAGAACGGTGAACAGCAGCGTTGCCTCTGACTAGACCTCATGCTGGCTTCAGACAGCATGCGGCATCTCCACAGAGGTCCAGAGCCAGCTGCGGACAACCGAACCGCAGGTTATCAACCTCAGCAGAGCCCCTCAACTGCCTGCTGGGAATTCTGCAGGGTGGCAAAACGTATGCTTATGTGTCACTGCGTGTACGACAGTGGGAAGACTATCTGTTATTCAATGGTCACAGTTGTTTTTTTTTTTATGTGTTTTTAGTTTTAAAATGTCAAAGTCGTCATGTGTTTAGATAAGCGCTAACAAGGACACAGCAGGTATTACGGGAAAGCAATATTATGGTGTTTCACCAAGACATGACAGAAACACATCTCAGATTACAGACAGCATCTCTCTGTTCGTACATCCAGTCTGAAATCTGTACAAAGACGGACAAATGTGCAAATCGCCGGAAGTAACATGCTTTAATCCTGGACATGTCACTACAGAGAAGCATCTCTGCAGTCCAAATATTGAACTATTGGCTGTGAGTGTTTTCTTCTTAAAGAGTTCTGTGCTTCCAGTCGATGCTGCATTTAACGTAAGTCTTTTGTTGCTTGGCAACAAAAACGACGCTCCAGTACAAGGACCTCAACCCTCCAACATCGTCCAACTTACCAACAGTCAGAAAACTTATTTTATTTTACTTTTTGAGTTGTATTTTTTAAATTATTTTTAAATTTAATTTAGTAATTTATTCCATCCATCGATCTTCTCTTCCCACATACTTTAGCACAGATTTAGATTTATGGCAGGATCCTTTATCCTGTTCAAAGTCATCTGTCCACAGCTACAGCAAATGAATGTCTGTATTGACTGAGCATTTGCCTTTTTCAATTGCACCATTTATTTATGTATTTTTTTAACCTGTAAACTATCAAAAATAAATCTGGCAGGTGTCTTTCAAATCCACTGCGATTCTTACCGGCCCAAGAAAAGCCCAAAGCCCAAAGATTTGAGATTTATTCAGATATATGACCAAAAAAAAAAAAAAGAAATGTACATGTAAAAGTTCACCTCTTTCTCAGGATCAGTCATTTCTTTTTCTTGCTTAAATCGCATTCTGGGTCACAGCAGCATGAAGACTCTCAGTCAACAAGCCAGAGGAGGTGCACACGCTGAACTGGTCTCATTTTTAAAGTTTGGGTCAAAATGATGTAAATATTTTAAGGTTATTAACCTCTTATTCTGACTCAGCAGAAGCGGCTTAGCAAATAAGGTGTTGATGTGAGCAGACGGCAGCTTTTGTCTCTGTCAGATACCTGTACATTTAATAAGCATCTCATTTTCAGCTCGTACTAACTAGTTTTCTAAATTAATTACGCTCCCACTATCAACTTTGGCTTTAGCAGACAGCGTAAGCTGATTACTGATTTAAGTTTAATCATTTTAGCTGTAGCTACTTCAAACTTCACTTACATAAATGCTTAAAAGGGGAACACATTTGATTCCACGAGGGATTTAAATGGATTAAGGCATGTTTGTACACACACACACACACACACACATGCAGAGTGCGTTATCAGGACCCATTTTTAATCTGTGACGCAGCGTGACCTCAGTAAGGGTCTTTCCGGCACACCTCCGTACCTAAACCCATTTTACTTCCAAAACACACTTGCTGAGTGACAAAATACACGCGGTCATTATCCTGAGTTCTATAAAACATGTTGTATTTCTTCCTTTAATCTGGACTCAGTCTACAATGAAACCACAAGTGCTCTGCATGTATCTTCTCTCTTTCTTCCTTGTGTGAAGTCTTCCTCCACTATCACTACTGCCCAGAGTCGGACGCGTTATCTAGACAGGTGCAGTTGTTTGTGTCCTGCTGTATAATGGGGACGTGTGGCGCCTGTCTGCGGGCGCTGAGGTGCTGTTTCTGATAACTCCTCGGCCCCTGACGGAGGCTCGGACCCCGTCTGGACGCCTCTGATTGAAGTAAAGTGGAGGAGTCCTACGTGGCAGCGCCACACATGTGCTTGCACGAGTGCTAATCCTCCATCCCCATCAGCTCCGTCCAGATGTTTCTGCTGGTAAATTAGTGTGAATAACGTGTGCGCAGAGAAATGTGTCTGTTTAAAAGTTGGGACGTTAATTAGCTGTATTGTATCGGAGATGAACATGAGAGTTTATGAACTCAAAGTTGTACAGAAGCCTTTTTTTATTTTTTTTTTGGTTTATGTGGAGATTTGTTCTGGCACTAATTGCTGCCCGTAGTCCAAAAGTCTCTCTAATAAGTTGGCCTCTTTCTTGACTTTCTATACTGCAGTTACATTTCTATACAGATGCCATCACTTTTTTGACAATTAAAAATCTCAGAAGCTGGAAAAGCTCATTGTGCAGCTCGCGCACATCATTATGCAACAGAACATCCCGATGGTCCACTGACTTTTACAACAGCACCGCTCTGAAATGAGACGCTGCAGACTGGAACTCCCCAGAGCAGAATTTAGCAGTTTAGTGACGGTGTCCATCATCTATTTTATTTTTCCACACAGATTGGCACACAACAGTTATTTGTGAATAAAGCAATTAGATGCCCAAACTGCTGCCTTTCTTTGTTTTGTTTTGTTTTGTTTTTTCCCAGAGAGAGAGAGCAGTTTAACTTTGTTCTTACATCCACAAGTAGACAGTTCTGTTTTAATTCACAGAAAATAAACACAAATGGGCTGCCAAAGGTTAAAAGCATTCAAATGCAGCTACAGAGTATTGATTGCATCCCTCTGTTTTACACAGTGTGAGGTTGTGCTTTGCTGATACCTGTCGTATCTCTTTGTGGCAAACATTTTTAACTTTGTCATTTACCGCATGTGCACCTTTGTAAAATGTAAATAAACCGTAAAGTCAGCAAAAGCTGTTCTTGAATCAAAGATGAAATCATCCACTGGCTCACAATATTACCAGGTTACTTATTCAAAACTCATCACTTTCATCACATTCAGGACGGTGGTGAGAGTATGGTGTATTTTTCCCGTCTTTTCTTTGAGTTAACCAGAATTTTCAGGGCACTCTCAAACGAAGGCTTGGCAATATGTCTCTTTTTAGTGACTTTTATTATTATTATTGCAACTTTTGCATGCAAAAGGCCAAACGTAAGTGTCGGGTTTCGATGCAGGAGCGACAGAGAACAATTAACAGCACAACAGTTTCAACAGAACAAGTATGCTTTGGACTAAATACTAAATTGTTCTCATAACATTTCTTTGCAGCTGTGTGGGACAGCTGAACGCTTTATAGACAAAATATGAGTCTGAACTGAGCACTCCCAGGGAACTCATAAATTGACTGAAAATTACATTTCCATCACAGCAACAAACAGACTAGTAGGGGCAGGAGGTAAAACTGGATAATGTGCACACACAGGAAACATTCAAAGGCTTACAAGACACAGATGGTGACAATTAAGACAAACTACAAAAAAAGAAGTCACACACCAGCACTTTTAAAATAAAAGAAAATCCAACTATACCAGCACAAAAGCAAAGACCAATACTGTTTCTTAATTTAGAGCTTCAGCTCTAAATTAATCCCAAATGTCAACCGGAAGGTTGACATTTGGGATTCACTGCCTTTATAGCAGCTCCTGTGCGGGGAAATAATGCTTTCTTCAAATTATCATTCATTATCCTTAAAGTGGAGAGGATGGCATACTTAGAAGTGCGCTAATTTTATCAACTAAGTACTTCAATTACCCATTTGTGTTCAGAATGGAACATCACTTATCTAAAGTTTTTCCTATCCATCATCAGGCCCTTTTTCATTTTTTTTTTTTTTTCAATTGATAGTTGGCTCATAGAAGTGAACCACTCGACACAAATAACATAATTCACATGCAGTTCACATCTCTAAGAGCCTGGTATTGCCCACACAGATTCTGCTGCCACATGGACAAGGGAGCACGATGGGAGAGAGGTGATCAAGCCAAATGGTAATATCAGTGATGATTTAAATCCTTCTTCTCCCAAAATCATTATTCACAACTGCCTGTTTCCATCTCTCTAGCTGTCATTTACTTATTATTATGACATCGTGTGTTTGCTGTGCTTTTCCCGCATCTGTGAATTGGATTTGGTGGTTTTGATAGAAATTCACCCCAGGATATTAAATTCATACAAATTATGGGAGTCCTAGTTTATTCCACTGCCGATGGATGTAATGAAACCTAAATGACAATATAGAGAAAAGCCCCGAGAGACCAAGCAGAGAAGGTAACAGAATTTACAAGCTCATTAGAGATGTGCTGCTGCTGCAGTAAGTAAGCAGTGGGTCAGTCAGCAGTTGAGGGTTGGTTAGAGAGACAGGAAAAAAAAAGAAAAACAGAAGCATAAAAAGAGATTTTTAAAGAAAAACAGTCGACTGAAAGCTGGTCTGAGGTTGACACCGTGTACTGTGTGGACAACCTCCACTGCTGTCATATTGATTGCTTTCTTTGTTCGTGTTTGAGTAGTAAACAAAGGTTCTTTCACTTGTTTTCAGATGTGCAATTCACAGCCAGTTATGACTGAAAATATACTCTTTCAAGGCAACATTTACTCTGAGCACAGCACACAAAATCAATAGGTTGAACTAAAATCAGAAATCAGGTTCCTTTGTCAGGTGTAGGAAAGATGTCTTGAAGTAGAATCGGTGAGTGAGTGTTGAAAGTGAGCCGGACGGTCCGGTAGGGTGTAGGACAAAAAAGAGTGAACAACCACCTTTGACCTCAATTTATATAATAATTCACCATAAGTGCATTCATTTGTTTTTAAACAAATGCTGTGGCACTTTAAATAATGTTCTTATACAATAGAACATCACTTTTTAAAAAAAATAGATAAAGATAATCTCAGCTGTTTCTTTGATTGTCTTCCAATGGACAAAATTCACATTGTCACTGGGGCTGCAACTTACAACTATTTTACAGCTGATTATTCTATTGATTATTTAAATGATGAGTTGACTATTCAGACAATCAATTGCTCAATAACTGAAACCATTTTATTTAGCTTTCGGGTTTTAAAATGAGCCTCAGTTCTTCAAGACATGTGCCAACTAATAACAAAACATTGAAAATGATTTCTTCACTCAACGGGGGGGGGGGGGGTTGGATCTTCCAGCATCCATGACTTCAGAAGCCTTTCTCTGCAGCTTTGCCGCATGCACCACTGATGTCCACCATTTTCACTGTACTGCGGGAGTGTGAAAGGGGACAGGTCTGCATGGGACAATGGTCCCTGGTTGTTATTTCACACTGCTGTGATGGGGCAGCCGTGGATCAGTAGGTAGAGGTGGCTGTCCTCCAACTGGAGGGTCAGCAAATTGATCCATAGCGCCAGCAAATGTTGAAGTGTCTTTGGGCAGGACGCTGAGTTACCCCCACTTTGTGCTCATTGAAGAATGATTTTTTTTCATCATGTCCCCATTAAGGTTTCTTCTCAATTAAAGGGGAGTTTTTCCTTGCCGCTGTTTGGCTTACAGGTCTTATTAAAATTGAATTGTAAATGGGAATCTCATACTTGTGACAGACATCTACTCAGTAGATAGATAAGAAAGAAAAACTGTTTACTACACTGGAGTCCATTCTGTTCTGTGAAAGCTTCCCAGCAAGTTAGAAAAGGCTCATAATGTGCTTCATGAGTGCTCTTGAGCAAGGCACTGATTCACTCCACAACAGATGCACAGTCCCTGACACTAAAAGCAGCACTGGGACTGTGTGTTCAGCAAAACTGTGGCCTGGATAATGTAAAAGTTGTAAAAAAGTGAGCGGCATCTTGCCGCAGGCCTCCCATCTTCTCTTGTGACTGCAGCTGGCGCATTTCATCAATACTTTTTACAGCCAGATCTTTAATGGTCATCCCCATCCCAGTCTTCCAAAGTAGTCCTGAACTGTTTTTACCTGAATAGAAACAAAATGCTTGGCTTCCATTGCGTTTTCCTCACCAGCTGCTATAACACTGGGTTTAATTTTTGAGTGCTGGGTACATCTCAGCGGTATTACCTTGTCCCCACTCACCCTGATGCAGTACGGAGCGTACATATTGTATAACCGCAATGTCACCCAGTCGGACAGTGGAATTTATTGCCTGCATGAATCAAGTTGTCATATACAATTTATAAGGGAGCTCAGCATTCAGGGCACAGGTCTAGGTGTTTGCAGCAAAAACCTCCTCTCAGAACCTGAGTAATACCAAGCAAAACCTCTCACTGAGACACTGCAAAACAAACCACACGCACCACAGCTTCTATGGTTACTCACTTATCGTGTCTGTGTCATGATGTCTTTCTCTTGCATACCTCTCCAGCAGCTCCCCAGATTAAGTATTTTATTCTGTGTTTTAACCTGCATGTAAGATCATCACAAACAGGGTGACTTTTAAAAGAAGTTTTAGTGATAATGATGACGTTCTTTTCAGCAAGCATCCATATGCTGAGATTTTTCTGTACGCACTGATTTGCCCCTGTGCAGCTTGGTCTCAAGTCATCTCTGAAGTGGGGATGGAGCATCGGGCTTCTGTACAGCAGCCAAATCTGTTGGCCGCTATTGATATCCCATTTTCCTCTGTCTCTCCTAAGCTGCTTTGCATTCAGAGGCTTTCCACTAAGCCCAGTGTGTCCAGCCTGTGGCCTGTAATACTGATTATACAACTGGTTGTGCTGCTCTTCAGCAATCATCGAGGCCTTTATTATTCAGGAAACAGAAGAGGAGGAGGTGGTGCCATACTGGGAGCTGTCCAGTTCTGATCTTTTTAATTGTGTCTCTTTCATATTAGGTGGGATGCAAACCAATTTGCCCAATGCGCTTTAATTCGTCATTCATTAATTCCCTTTTTAATGTTTATAAGCTGATATGATAGGGTTTAAAACTTTGGAGAAGATTTGAGGAAAAGTGGATCAAACTATGAACAGGCTTTTTTTTATGGTGACTATAATAAAACACTGTTAAGCTAATCACATACTGAACAGCAGGAGTTTGAGATAAAGCCTTTGGATTTGGGCTGCAGACGATCCACGGCAGACTAGAGACTCAAGTGAATTTGATATGTTTAAATTGATTTTTTTTTTTTTTCTGTGTTAAACCTTTGAACTCATCACACTTAGACAACAGTAGAGTCCTCACATCTTCCTGCCTCCCGTGGCACCGCATCCATACACTCCGCTCGGTGGCCTTGGAGTCTGTTTTGTTTAGAGCGAAAGAGAGAGTGTGCGAGTTGCCCCCCCCCTCAAGAATGCAGTTTGGTCTGTAATCATAAAGCATACACACACACACACACACACACACACACACTATAATACGATATCACAGGCACTGGAATGGCTACAGTTGCTGTTTTGTATCTGTTATCCACTTGTTTATGTTTTGCTGTTGAAAGACATTTACAGGTCATGACTCGCTTTCAAATACTATTACCACATCGTAATAGTGCACTGAAAAGCAATGAGCATTTTTGACAGCGAATCCTAAACCAGCAGTCACGAGAAGCAGAATTGATGGAGACAGCTTTGCTGCTTTTTCTGCCAATCATCAGAGCTGTTATATTCGAATCGGGCAGCAAGGATGTTGGATGATTGGAATATGATTTATTTACTTTCAGATGTGTCTGTGCTGGAAACTTGCCTTTCACACACATGTACCGCCGGTCCGGCGCAGACAGTGCAGACTGTTACATCACCGCTGCGCTGCCTTTTGTTTTAGACTCTTACAGGCTGCTTTGCTGACTCACATGCCTACAGTCATGACCCCTCCGCGAGCAAGGTCGCTCCATGCCGCACTAATGACTGCAATCAATTATCGAGCGCAACATTAAACGAGAGCAAAACTCCCACATCTCTGTAGCCTTCAAGCTTTTTTGCATTGCCTCATAGAGGGCACTTGATTGTAAAGACAACACGACTGATTGATGATTCACATCCTTTAAAAGTTCCCATGACCTTTCTTCCCCCGGAAACAGAAATTCATTTTAATATTTCGGTTAGTCAAGTCACACAAAGATAAATACAAATGTTTCATTATATGTGTGATCAAATACTTATAGATTCTGACCTCATCACTCACCATTGAGCATACATCCACTCAGATACTAGATTGATAAACAACAACTTAACTTAATTTCCCGATCCTTGACTTCAGGGGGATGTTGGGGTGATGGTTGGGTTTCGGAGCAACTTGGCAGTTGGGCATGCAGGAGTATCCAAGAACCACTAGGACTACTAAAAATGCCTTGACTTGACAAGGATGTACTGCAAAACCAATAACATCCCAACTCTATATAGGCGAAGGTGATATAGATGATATTAAGTGAAGATAAAAATGTGTAAGCTGTAGATTTCAACTCTGCTCTGCGTCTGTGAAGTCACAGTACCCAGAAAATCTGAACAGCTCCCCCAGTTGCTTAATTGTCAGACTGAAGCTGCTACAAAGATAGTGAAAGGATTGTGTTATCTCAAAGATTTTGAGTTGGTAGACTCTTCAAACACCTGAAGCACAAAATTATTTCATAAAATTCCCCATTAGAAAAGTAAAATAGCATGTTTACCATAATTTCAACTGAAAGCACCCCGTAATTTCAAAGCAAAAGATAAAAGACGTCCTCCTCCACCCATTCTGTTTATACTACCCTAGTCTTCTAGAAGTGGATAAATATTTGATCTCTGTACCGAAGTATTTTTAAAGCTATCTTTTGCCTCACACAAAGGCGATAATCATTTCTAGAAATGATTGTGAGGTGTAATGGGGCAGCAACTACTGCAGAAGAGCTCATCTCAGGCTGCGAAATTGATTTCCCGGGGGGGAGGGGGGGGTCACATTCAAAAACAGTTAGGCACTTAACACATTATAACACATTATAGCTGCTTTCTCTTCATCATGTTTCATCCTGTCACCATGCCGCCATGGCAACCAGGTCAGATTAGCAGATTACTAGCATTGAGTCTAATGGATTGATCTTGAAAATAACAGTAATTTTGTTTTTTCATTTTCATGTTAATGCGTGCTTACACTGCCGTGTGGTGTATTGACATTATTAGAGTGCTTTGATCAGCAGGCAGTCATTATGAACTACAAAGCAGTGATTTTACTATTAGTAGTAGAAGTAGCACTTGAATCCTGTTTTTGTTCACTTCATTACTCTTTTCATGTACATCTTTGCACATATTAAACAGAAATGTCACAAAGACTTCTCAGTCTCAAAAAAAGCACTAGCTCAGTTAAAGAGAGCCATGACAAACACAGTCTTTATGGAATTCACAATTTACTTAAGTGGCTGGCACTCCGAGGTCCAAACCCAGATAAAAGGCACTTTTGGGCCCGATCTGGGCTACACTTTGTACTTACGGGTCACCTGCAAGTGCCATGTGTCCCAAAGAGTGTGAGCTGCGCCAAACTGTGAAAGACCTTGAAATGTTTCTGACAAGTTTTGGTCAAAATACCATAGTAATACTGTACAACCAATCTGTGTCTCCCTGTTTTTGGTTTCTTTATATGGCAGCTGTTTGTAGGCTATTGCATATTTCTGCCTCCTGGTCCCCTGCATTTGGCTGCTACTTGCATCAGCACCATGACACCCTAAAGTTTAATCAGTTTCCAGCAGATTAGCTGTTTAATACGGCATGTAGAAAATTGGCTGACATTTCAGTTATTTTTACTCCATAATCTGGTACCGACATCCAGTACTGCGGTGACCTTATAGTGAATGACAAAAATGATGAGCTGCTGTTCAGACATAGACTGGAGGTAAAATTTGTCATATTTTTATTCACACTTTAAACAATTAGGGTCAGTGATTGCACATATATTCCCATGGTGATGTTATGCCCCAATTTGAGGGGTAAATGTGGGTCTCCAGGCAGGCCGGATCAGTACCCATACACATGTCATGTCTTTGTAATGTGTGCAGAATGCACACATTACATCCTTTCATGAAAAATAGATAGATGTCTGGAAAAATTGTAATGTTGAAGGTGGCATATGTTGCCCTACATTTGTACTTTTCTGCATTAATACTGCAGTAACAGAAGTGGAAATGTTCTTTGCTAAGGACACTAATTCAGCCCCAAACCATCAGAGATCCTGGCTGTCGGAGTGTTGCTCAGTAGCACTTGGTGCTACAATAGTGCTTGACAAAGATCTCTCAAACTAATTCATGTCTTGTCATATCAGATTGTATCAGATGGTGAATGACAGCTCTTGATCCAGTGCTGTCAGGGATCACAGATTAACTTATGCTTGCAGCCTTGCTCTTTATGCTGTGAAAGTCCTCCAGATTCTTTTGTATTATATAATTACTCTACATAATAGGTTAAATATTCAAATGTATTCCTGTATTTCTCTAAAGCACCTGTTTTAAAATCTTTCAATAATTTCTTACACATTCTTTGACAAAGTGGAAGTCATCTTCCAATTTCAGCTTCTCAAAAACTCATCTTTTCGCGGATACTGCTGTTGTACCAAGTCATCAGTGCAATCACGTTTTTTAAACAAACATATTTCTGTTGTGTCTTTGTTTCGTTCACCTCCATATTAGCACTAAATTGTTCTCATATCAACCTGTTTTGGAATGAGTTGCAAGGCTGATGTTGAAAAAGGGATGCATGTTTACAAATGAAAGGAAGTTGATGAGGAAAAACTATGAAATATCTTATTAACTCAGTATATACATACATATGGGAAGAATAAATTGCATCAGAAAAAATTCAACCCAGAAAAGGAATTTTCACCGTTTTTTTATCAAAGATAAAAACAATTTTACAGGCTAATCTAGTGAGAAAAAGATAAATTGGCTGAATCAGTGGATGGTGTGGTCTGTTCTTGCCATGTTAAATTCTCCTGCTAACCACAAATTAACACTGGTCATGCAGACCGTCTCTGACAGCAGGAGGTCTCTCTCCACAATTAAAAACTGTGATCACAAAGCTTTGGTGTTCTTTTGGAAGAGAAACATACACTATATGGCCAAAAGTATTGGCTCACCTGCCTTGATTCGCATATGAACATCCCATTCCTAATCCACAGGGTTCAATATAACGTCGGTCCACCCCTTGCAGCTATAACAGCTTCAACTCTTCTGGGAAGGCTGTCCACAAGGTTTAGGAGTGTGTTTATGGGATTTTTTGACCATTCTTCCAGAAGCATTTTTCCGAAGTCACATTCTGATGTTGGATGAGAAGGTCCGGCTCTCAGTCTCCGCTCTAATTCATCTCAAAGGTGGGTTGAGGTCAGTCAACCTGTGCAGGCCAGTCAAGTTCATCCACACCAGACTCTGTCATCCAGGTCTTTATGGACCTGCTTTGTGCACTGGTGCACAGTCATGTTGGAAGAGGAAAGGGCCAACTCCAAACTGTTTCCACAAAGTTGGGAGCATGGAAATGTCCAAAATGTCTTGGTATGCTGAGGCATTCAGGGTTCCGTTAACTGGAACTAAGGGGCCAAGCCCAGCTCCTGAAAAACAACCCCACACCAAAATCCCCCCTCCATAAACTTTACACTTGGCACAATGCAGTCAGACAAGTACCTTGTAGCTGCCAAACCCAGACCCATCAGATTGCCAGATGGAAAAGCAAGATTCGTCACTCCAGAGAAAGTGTCTCCACTGCTCCAGTGGCGGCGTATTTTACACCACTGCATCCGGCACTTTGCATTGCAGTTGATGTTTGGCTTGGATGCAGCAGCTCAGCCATGGAAACCCATTCATGAAACTATCTGAGCACTGTTCTTGAGCTAATCTGAAGGCCACATGAAGTAAGGAGGTCTGTAGCAATTGACTGCAGAAAGTTGGTAACCTCTTTGCATTATGCGCCTCAGCATCTTCTGACTCCGCGCAAGAATTCACTGAGCTCCTGAGAGTGACCCATTCTTTCACAAATAGTTGAAAAAACTGCATGCCGAGGTGCTTGATTTTATACATCTGTGGCCATGGAAGTGATTGGAACACCTGATTCTGACTATTTGGATGGGTGAGCGAAAACCTTTGGCAATAAAGTGTATTTTTCAGAGGGAGTTTTCTAAGTATTAATGGAATACAAGTGGCAAAACGGCATGAAGTCATACTGCCATTTTTCAATTTACTCTGAGTGGAAATGGGGTGTCAGGAACTCATGACATGGATCGGCAAAAAGGGATACTGGTTATTCTGGGCGACAGAAAAATTGTTATGAAGTGATTTTGCAGCTTTATGAAACCAATGAACCTCTATTGAGATGAAAAAGCCTGAACACAAACAGGAGAAGTTGAAGCAAGAGGCGCAAGGTTGAGAAAAGCGGATTAATATAATAATATAGTGACTTTTGTTACAGGGAAGAAGAGAGAATGCAGCAAAGAAGCAGTACTTTTTCTAAAGCTGTCAAAAAACAAAGGAGAATAGAAATATTGCCCAAAAAATGAAACGGCGATGGATAAAGATCGCTATGATTTATGAGAAGAAAGGAATGAAAAGCTATGGCAAACCTGAAGCCACACAAAAACAACAAAAGGCCATGAACAGGAAAAAAGAGATAGTGGGACATGTAACGATCAATCAAGCATTCATTTTTAGTAGTGAGGGAGAAAGTGATTGAGACCATGAAGAGGCAGGAGGTGTGAATAAAAGCAATGGTTTATACTAGAACACATGATTGATGACTCTGTTTCAGAACAAGCAGGATGAGATAGTGGGAGTGGAAAAAGAAAAAAAGTCCAGATGAAAAAATCCATTGCGTCCCACAAGACATGACAGAGTCTGTAGCCTGATAAAAGAATGAGCCGCTCTTATCGGAGCGTTTCCATCTCAAAACGGAGAACCAGAAACATCTCTAATAGGATCTGCTCCTTTTCTTTTCCCCCTTTGGATCATCATCAGATGTGCAAGATCATAATAACAGATCAGAGCCGCTGTCACATCATAAGAGATTGCATCTGGAGCATATAAAAATTCTGTGTGTAAAGATCAATTCAATTTTACTTTAGCGTTTAGACACCAAACAATCTGTGAACTGCTTATCAATCAGTGCCTTTGAACTGAAAGCTAAATCCATGCAAGTACAGTAAATTTGTCATATTTTCAGTTGAACTCATTCTTGTGTCGTTTTATCCAATTAAAGAACCTTTGTTAAAGTTTCTAAGCTGCCCGTCCAGCTAATGAAGGAGCAGCTCATTACAGAGTAAAATATGTAAAACCCTCACGCCAAGCTCAGTTTGACTTTGAGGTGAGGAGGGATACGGTGGGAGAGTGAGAAACGCAGAATTAGACGAAGTGGATATTAATCTTTTCCCATGAGATGGTTTCACCCTCTGCCTTGATCCCTCTCAGTCTCCTCATTCTCTCTCCAACTGCTGCAGTAGCTCAGATTTGCCAGCCAGTGTCTGGTCCAGGGGGATAAGAGAGATGAACAGCATTTGCAAACAGAGATTGGCAGGGCTGGAGATGGAGAGGACTCCATCACTGGAGAGAGTTCCCAAAGATATTCTTTTTCTTCAGACTAGAGTGCTCTCATCATTAAGGCTGGCCTGAATATCTTTTTTATGCTCTCTGGAGGTGTGGTAGAACATTACAATGAATACTCAGAGCTACGGTCCATTGTGTGTGTGTGTATATATGTATATATATATATATATATATAGTATATATACAAGTTTTCATGTTCATGGATTAACAGTGGGGCCCATCCGTGTCTCATCTTGTGCTCTTTTGGGTTTTATCTGGTATAGTGTTAATAGGTGCAAGCAAAGTAACTTCTTTAGGCTCTTCCCTTTACAGCGGTAGCCACAGCAGATCATTGAGTTCTGCATATTGATTTGACATAGGTTTTATGTCAGATGCCCTTTCTGACTCAACCCTCCCCATTTATCCAGGCTCAGTAGCCCACCCAGAGACACTTTGTCACATGGCAGAGTTGGGATCGACCCAGCAACCTTCCCGACCCAGCAACCTTCCCGACCCAGCAACCTTCCCGACCCAGCAACCTTCCCGACCCAGCAACCTAAGTGCAGTTAACTCTATTCACTAGACCAGGTGTGTTCAATTCCAGTCCTGCTGTCCTGAATATTTTAAATGTTTCCCTGCTTCAACACACCCGATTCAAATGGATGTTTCATTACCAGACTGGTGCAGATCTCGATGATGAGCTGATGGTGATTCATTCATCATTCATCATTCATCGGACTTACGTGTGCTGAAGCATAGAAACAAGTAAAACATGCAGGATGGCCACGCTTGAGTACTGTGTTTGGTCAACCCTGCACTATATACCATAGACACTCCACATGCGTTTCAGATACCCAAATATCCAGGTACAGTCTCCTTGACGTAATGATGGACTGAAGCAGAGGATCCACACAGCTGCTCCACTGATAAAACTAGCTGTCATGAAACAGAGAATCAAACACAGGCTTTGCTACTTTGTGTGCTTCTTCTAAAATATGTGTTGTGCTTTAACTTATGGTCAACATGCTTACTTTGCTGTTTTGATTTATTTTTCCTTGTGTGGTTTTGATTGGTCTGGGTTTTCTTTTTCTTATCTTTTTCAGATGCTGCAACAGAGAATTGCAGGCCTTCCCCATGAGCTGTGATGGGTCTCAGTAAGGCTATGGGCAAGATAATAAATCTCTGCGCTGCTCCTTTTCAATCACAACACCAGCACTAAGCATTGTCCATTGTCTGAAATTAATCCCAGTGGTGTTGCAGGGGCAGCCTCAAGCTGCGCCGCCAGATCTAACACAGCCCATGGAGGTGGGGTCTCAACATTTCCAGCACTGCTTCCACTGGTAATGCCAGCCAAGTGAACAGCGATGCCTTCTAAGGTCTCATGTTTATACTTGCTGACAGTCGTATGCTGGGCCAGCGCTCTGTGGTACCTGAGTGTGACCCGCCCCTCCACTTCCTACGTAGGCCAGATGACAATCCCATTGCGCAAGACACCCAAAGTCAACAAGAACTCCACATTTAGCAACATCCGCACACGCTCGCTGAACCCACATGATTTTGGCTACCTCATCAACGAGGCTAAGAAGTGTGAGGCAGAGCCCCCCTTCCTCGTCATCCTCATCAGCACTACCCACAAGGAATTTGATGCCCGTCAAGCCATCAGAGAAACATGGGGGGATGAGACCACATTCCCGGATGTGAGAGTGGTCACGCTTTTCCTGCTGGGCCGCAGCACAGATGGTGTCCTCAATCAGATGGTGGAGCAGGAGAGTCAGATCTTTCATGACGTTGTAGTGGAGGATTTTGTTGACTCGTACCACAACCTGACACTTAAAACTCTGATGGGAATGCGCTGGGTAGCTACCTTCTGCCCTAAGGCTCAATATGTTCTCAAGACGGACAGCGATATCTTTGTCAACATGGAGAACCTCATCTACAATCTGCTTAAGCCCACCACCAAGCCCAGGAGGAGATATTTCACAGGCTACGTCATCAACGGGGGGCCAATCAGAGACATGCGCAGCAAGTGGTACATGCCCAGGGATCTCTACCCAGACAGCAAGTACCCGCCCTTCTGCTCTGGCACTGGCTACGTCTTCTCGGCAGACGTGGCTGAGCTCATATACAAAACCTCTTTGCACACCAGGCTGCTCCACCTGGAGGACGTGTACGTTGGCGTATGCCTGCGTAAGCTTGGCATTCACCCCTTTCAGAACAGCGGGTTCAACCACTGGAAGATGGCCTACAGCCTCTGTCGCTACCGCAGGGTGGTCACAGTCCACCAGATCTCCCCTGAGGAGATGCACCGCATCTGGAATGACATGACCAGTAAAAAACATCTTAAATGTTAGCAAAACTAATGGCACTATTGGCACCTGCGGGAGAGTTGGAGAGGAATCGAGTGTCTTCTCCCGACCTGTTTCTCTGTCATGGCCAAATACTGAGGAGCACAAAGCTCAAGGACAGACATCTGAACAGTGTGAGGCCAAAGCAAACTCTTCAGTATTATCTTGTCCTCTGTAAGTTGAAGGTGTTTTGGCGCTGATGCTCACAAATTGGGCACGAAAATGGAAACATGTTTTCTAAAAAGGCGCAGAACCCTCAGGTGAGGGCTTGTCTGTGCCAGCGGCACCTTGATTTTTCCATGAAATTACAAGACCGGAAGCATAGGTCTGTGCTAAACCGCTCATTTATACAAGGCACAGACTGTCCCGAATTACCAAACTGCAGATTACATAAATGCCAACGCGCTTCTCTGAACCCTGCTGGGCTGATCACAGGCCCTAATTAAGAATGTTCTTCATGTATTTCCCATTGTTGTTCTCTCTGAGCAAGGTGTTAATGTTGGATACGCTGTCAGGCACTGCAGCAGTTACCGTCATTGTGAGGACTCTGTGGTGTTCTTCTCAAAATCTGACATATTTTCTTACAACAGATCACAGCTCTTTCTACCCTGCAAGAAACAAAGAAGATCTTCTCAAATGAACCTGATCAGAGTGACGAGAGCGCAGCTGCTCGCGTTCCCAAGTGAATGATAACTTCTGTTAATTTGTAACGTGCAGTCTTTGTCCCAGGCAGTGCTGTGAGAAGGCTGCAGACAGTTATATTTTCTATTACTTGAACATGAAGGAGAGCAGATAGACGTGGATGCTGAGAACAAATCGGACATTTCTGAGTGCAATCCTCTTTTCCATTACTTGAGATTAAATAAAAGGCTTTCGTAAGACTTTATATTGTATTTATTGTTGACAACAAGGTAAAACAAATATACATATTCTGCTAACACAACATGATGCTTAACTGCTCTTTTAGAGGAAAAAATTAACTACAGAAGTAAACGGATCTCATTATGATTGTTGTGCACTGCATCCGCCGGTTAACTCTCCTTCTGGAAACGTCTATGTGCTCTACACGGATGGTGGTGCATGTGGGGGAACGGCAGAAGTAGCATCTGTGTAACTGGCAGCGGAAATTCATCAGTCGTCGCGTCTAAACAAAAGGAACAACTTGTGAGTGGATTTTTATATCCAAATAAAATGCCTCCACTGTGTTTTCAGCGTGCCTCAAAGGATCCTTAATGAATTGTTCGTCTTAAATTAAGACTTTCATTTCCTTGTAAAGACATAAAAACTGAAGTCTGACTTCATTAAGAATCCTGTACAGTTTCAGTCCAGCTTTCAGAATGGCAAAGAACTTAAGAAAGGATTTTGTGCAGCAAAATTTGCAAATGTGAAATGTGCTCTTGGTTTCAAGTGCACCAACGTTGGGGGTTCATGCCTGGTCGTTCGAACATGGCAAGTTCATCTCAGAACTTGCCATAAAAGCCAGGAGGATGGACCAGCAGTGAAATTAATGATGTCTCAGCTCACAAACCTTTGTAAGGTTTAAGTTAATTTTAGCATTTTATAATGCCTTGTCATACTGATTGTTATATGCAGGAAGCAAGTCAAAGGTAATGCAAAACTAGTGCAACACCTCACAGTTGTATCGTATCCAATTAGCTTTGAATGGCGTAGAATATATTACAGTTTGGAAGTGATTTAATTCCCTCCACTTTTACCGAATCCATGCTTGGAGGGGAACTGTTGTTGTCTGTTTTCTGAGATGATTTTTTGTTTTGCATTGGCACTCTCTCAACCAAATTGAATTGGCTTGTTTCTGAGCTGGATCCAAGATCAGGGAGACTGTCTGCAGCTGCTCTGAGAGTCCAGAACCTCAGGAATGATCTGCAGAGCAGCTCACACTCACTAAATCTTAAATTAGAAGTCATTTTTACCAGCGTATCAGTAATGAGTATCTTCCCAGACGCACATTTCCGGGCTAACAGAGTGACCGCAGCTCACTTTCTTAATTTATTAACATGTTTGACGATCATGTAAAGGGTTGCTGAGACTTGCAGGACCATCAACACAGAAGCAGAGGGTAAGGATGTTCCTGAATGGAAAGAAGGAGAAAACATGCATTTATGTGGAAAATTTAAAGGTTGAAAAGAAGATCATCTTACCACAGAATCAATCAGCCACTCTACCATTGAGGAATTACAACCATTTCGAGCAAAGAACCTCAATTTCCATGGGCTAAAAATGTTAGTAGAGTTGGCCAAAAAGATAATTAGCCACGTGCGATGCATTCCCTTGTTACTTGAAGACAAAGAGAGCAGATTAAAGGTTTGGAGTTGATATCGGGTATTGAGTTGGCATTTAAGGAGCTGAAAGGTGGCTGCAGTGAGGTCCGTGAGCTCCAGACTTCAGGCAGTCATTGACTACAAAGTGTTTTTATCCAGAAATGTAAAAGTTAAAAGTTAAAGTTATAGTTATGTCACTATATCTAAATATGTTGGAGTGTCACTTAAAGTGTCACTCCTGGTTCTGTCCTCTCATCCCCCAACTGGCCGAGGCGTGGAACAATTTGAACTGAAATTTTAAGGTGCTTTGAGATGACATTTGTCAGGATTTGGAACTATATAAATAAAACTGGATTGAATTCAGCTGAACTAAAATAGATGGTTTAAAACAAACATATACAAAGGGTGCAACTGTGTCCTGTGGCTGCAAAACAAGCCCAAACCATCACTTCTTCACCACCATGCCTAACAGTTGGGTTTCACAAGTGTAAGGTTTGGTTTTCACCGAGCCGTGTGAGACGTCCTCAAAGAGGGTTTTTACGTGTGGGGTCTATTCCAGTGCAAGCTCCACTTTAAGGTCGACTCCACTCACTAAAGGAAAAAAAAGTTTCATGGTAATATTGTGGCGCGTAGTGGACTAAGAGTTCATTATCAGTGCTGAATGTGAAAATGAGTGTCGGATAACCACTTATAAATAACTCTTTGTCCACTTGGTGTTCATTAACAATGATATGAGCCCATATTTCTGTTATACCAGGATCTGATGGTTCAGGCAGCCTGTTAGTGGAGGCTGCTCTGGAGGTCTGTAGACAGATCCCTCTTAATATCTTGACTTTCCAGTGTGTCCAAAAAGCATTAAAATTGGTAGGGAAGCAATTGTGCAGACATAAGAAAAACTCTACCTTGTTCTTTTTCAGAGGAATGAGACATTTCCTTGGCAGTCCCTCCCAACAAGCTGGACTTGTCTTTTTTTACTCATGATATCTGAATAATCACTCTTTGATTGAGAACTGACCATAACAGAGTCACATACTGTATTGTCCATTTCTGGAAAGATTGATAGCTATCTCGGATGTCTCCTGCTTTTTAAATAAGCGTTCTTATTGCTTAATGAGCCCTGTGATGGACTGGCGACGGTCCTGCGTGGACCCCTGCCTCCAGCCTGTAATGAGTCGGGATAGGCTCCGGCGGACCCCCGTGACCCTGCAAAGGATAAAGCGGGTATAGAAAATAATGGATGGAAGTTATTTCTCTACAATTGTTGCTGACATTTTTCTTCTTGACACTCTGCTAACACAGACCTGTATCCACCGGGCCAGCAAATCCCAAAAATTCATCGAGGGCGGAAGGTTAGCAGCATCTGGCTGATACGGATCGTCATAACTCTGTGTGGTCCTACTTAATCTTTACAAACACTGCTTCTGTCTTTTGACTTGGTTTTCGTTGAATAATGGCATGTTGTAATTTCTTGTGCGGTTGTTCAACTGAACTTGTATTTTATTATTAGGCGGTCTTGATCAGAGCACGGATTCTTGCACTGCAGGTGTGGGATATCAGACTGCGGACAAAAAGCATCAGGCAGCATCAGTGTAATCAGGCTGCTGTAATTTCTGATGCCTACAGGTGTGAGTGTACAGTGTGTGCGTATAGTGGATGTGTGAAGTCTGTTCCAGGCATCATCATCATCATTTGAGAGAATAGAACCAGCCCTGCGGGATTTCACGCTGGAGAAATGAAAAATGTCTCTTGTTCTGCAGTTGCAGTGACAAAGAGAAAAATCTGGGAAAAACATGGATGAGGCTTTTTGCTCAAACAGTTTGGCAAAAAAAAAAAAAAAAAAAACCTTCTGGGATTTTGTTGGCAGAAAACAAACTGACTGTAATGATTTCTTCATAACAGATCTAGTCCCAGCTGACGTGCTTGCGTTCTTACTTCTTCTTGATCAGTTTCTGGAACGCTTTTTTCAAACTAAAACACAGTTTGACGTGGCATTCCAGCGGCTGAGTTTATGATTCACTTGTTCTTTAGGTTTATCATGTGGAAAAGAACGCTGTCCGTCCCTCAGCTGCCTCAGTGTGTTATCAGTTAATGACTTTATTTTCTTCCCGAAACTGCAGCGTAGCGTGCTCAGTAGGGTAAATGTAAAATAATTGTTCTTCACAGCTTCTTATGCTCACCGCTGTGTTTTGCATTCCTCTGATCACCCCCGATGGCATATGCAATTTGATACAATATGCTGAGTAATAGAAAGTCTGCTCTGTAATTGGCAAAACAACTTAGTGGTGGAGCATTTAAAAGGCTAAAGCTTGGGGAAAATGAAAAGCTCGTGATTATTGTAGGGCTTGTGGTAAATGGAGCTCATAACGAGCGAGGCAGAGTGCTAGACAGTTGGGAACACTCCGATTTCAAAACAAAACTTTGGATAGAAAGCCTGTGGACCCCGGTTGCTTAATTTCTTGGTGTGGATTTATCCTCTGCAGAGAGAATCTCATAAAAGGAAAAATATATATATATTTTTCCTTTTGCCCATCCTTTCACCCTAGATGCTGCCTACTCAGCCTCTTGGTTCACACGACCTACTTATGACCTCCTCTGAGGCGCAGAGTGAGTGTGTTTGAGAAAATAGCCGCGGAAAAAACAGTACAGTGAGCAATCTGCCATCTGTGCGCTCACGTATGCACCAAGGTGAGAGGAGAGGGCCGACCGAGAGCAGCTGCGGAGCCGTCATCAGTCCACCGCCTCCTCCCGGGAGAACCTGCCCCGACGAGGGCTGCTTCATGTCCATGCCAGCCCTGCAGCCCTCCCGATTATGGCAACAAGTGGTTTGGCTTTCAACGTGGCTCACAGTTATGGGGGTTTTTGAAAAGAAGATTAGTGGATGAGCTGTTATTGACTGACAACCAGTCTGAGGTTTTTTTCAGTCGAGTCTTTCTGTTCACAGAAATCCTATAAATGAATCATTTTCTAGATAGCATCTTTTTATGACTTTCAAATAATAAAAAGTATTTTTAAACCAGATTCAGCAAGTTGTAGTATCTACTCATAATTCTGTGAATGTTTAGAACAAAACAATTATTTTTATGTGGCTGAAAGGCTGATCTGAAAGCTTGAGGCAAATATTAAGGTAAAACCACGTAAAAGTAATGAAATTGCTTCATTCAGCGTTCCCCAAACCACTCCCTGAGAATAAGGGAGATCCTGAAGAGCCAGCTCAATGGAAAGAACAAAGTTCAAGCGACCAACACGTGTCCTACCCCGCAGGTGTAGTAGCCTGATCACAGGAAGAGATGCAAGTCACCAGTCAAGACAAAAGACGTCCTCACCATGAGACTCCACAAAATGCAGAAGGAGGGAGGCTGGCGATTAGTGAGCATCAAAGCCAACACCCAGGATAAAAGCATACATTATAACCATGAGAAGATATGGAAGGTGAAGGCAACAGAAGTGCCAGTGGGAACTGGAGGAGTCAAAGATCTTCAAGCTAAGAGGATCCCTGGAGATCTCTTTTGAGAAGTTTGAGAGTCCTAGGAACCACAAAAACAAAAGCCTTAGAACCATCAAGCTGTTGAATGTTGTTAATCTGCATATTTACATCTCAGACCTGCAACCCCGTCCCAAAGCAGCTGGCACAGTTAACAAACAAGACTCAGTTAATAAGAAAAACAATAAATGTTCATAGATTCATACAATCTGCAAAGAGATAATTAAACCTTTTACAGGAAATTAAACCCTAGCGTGCAGAGTGAAATGACAGATTGTTGTTTATCTGTGTGTTAAAGGATTAAATGCACAACTCATGAAAAACTGAAGCTCGTGCTCAACCAGGCCTTATAAGACCCCTTCATGCATAGAAAATATTCATGTATGGCAGAAAAAGTGATGTTTACCTGCTGCTCAGTTCAACTCAAAGGTCAAACCTCAAGGCTGTTCTGTGATCAGATACATCAAAGCTGGGACTCTTCCTCCCGATTGCCAGGTGTTACTTTTTTGATGAATGCACATCAGCGAAAGTGGATATACCTGCCTCTATAACAGGACACTCATTTTTTATTCATTTTAAAATCACTTACCTGCAAAACAAATCTTCGGCTACAAGGCAGAACAAGCTTTGGACTTTCTGGAAAAATTGTCGCAAGAAAGATTTTCCTGCCACTTTGCATTTTGCACATCTTGCATCATGTTTGGGTCTTTTCATTCAAGTCCAGAGTCCCGGACTTGACCCCAGATGCACTGGAACACAGGTGTGTAAAATAAGCCTGAGGGTTGCTTTGTGGCATTCACGCTAATATCTCCCTGGAGAAACAGACCTTGTCCATGACAACGTTTTGGCAGCGGGAATTATTTCCTGTCATCCAAAACAGATGCATGGGATTTAAATTGGAGCCCACGCCAGGCCATAAGGCAGGGACGCCCACACACGCCTGACGGAGACAAGTGTGACAGCTATGCAGAATTTGAATTGCGTGAGCCATAAATTGACTCTTACCGTCTTGGGAGGAGAGGCGATCCCTTGGAACCGATAGAAACGCAGAGCTCAGCCGCACCTTCCTCTGAAAGCAGCAGTCTCATATTTATGACCAGCTGCCAGCTCAGGGGGAATATTTGCATTTTTGCATGAGAGTAGAGCCTCATAAATAGCTTATGGGCTGTGAATAAGAAGATTTTCTGATTTAGAGTGCAGGTAAAGGGACTAGCATCCTGTTTGCCTGGTTTTCTGTCATTTTGATGTGAATTTCTGCTCTCATTTTAACAGCCTAAAAGCCGTGTTCGGGGGATCTGCTTGAAAGGTGATTCTTGTAGATATTTCCCTGTCTTGTATCTAAGCAAACTGTGACACTTGCTTAGTTTACCTGAGGCACTTTGGCTGTCTGCAACACAACAATGTGGCACACTGCGCCCAGCTTTATCCTTGATTTTGCAAATATACTCCAGTTGATTCACTTGAATTCAGCTTGCAGTGGCAAGAAAACGTTGATGCGCCCCGTGGAGTTCATTCTCTGAAATAACAATATTGCTGTGCACCTGAATTTTACCTGATTTATATTGTATGACACAAATACTGTTACACCTGTGGTTTAACATGCTTCTGAGATTTAACCTAAACCTGCATTATCCTTCAAAAATGTCTAAGTTTGTTAAAGTTTCGAGTCTTAAAATACATATTAATATCTAATTTAATGTACATATTCTCAAAGGTATTTTTTCTTTTTGTTTATGAACACCGATGAATGCAAGAGAAAAAGTAAAACTGTTTGTTTTCTTACTTTCCAGATTGAAAGCTCCACTGGTCAGTTATATTTCGAATAAATTTCCAGCTAAACTGCACTTTTCTGTTTTCAAATCAGGCAGTTTTTAATATTTCAATGGGCCTGCCGTTTCACGGTGTCTCTGATTTTTACCAAGGTTAATATCAAATTTTGTTGAAGACAGCTTTAAAGACCTTTTTTTAGTCTTCTTTCCATTCAATCAAACGCTTTAAAATGTTTTTTAAAAAAAAGACAACCTGCCATATCCATGATTATATTTTTACATAAGAACCAACTGAGATATAATTCTGTATTAAGCCTGCTTCTGTAGCCAGGCATCAGTCAAACAACCTCAGATTTGGAATGAGTTGCTACCGTAAATGACAGATGAGGAGGTTATTTGTATTTTGGTTCAAGAGTGTGTTTCACCTCTCGCCTGAAAGACTTTGTTTGAAGAGTTTGAAGTTTTCAAGCGACCCACCCATCCCTGTAGAGTTCCATGGGCTCTTTCTCCTACACTGTTAACCTTCTTGGCACGTGAGATGTTTTGGTTACGTGAATCAAAGTGTGAGTGGTTGTGACACCTCCTGGGGAGAAGATTCAAGGTTGCATTGAAGGTTTTGCAAAGTGAAACATGAAGCAATCTAGAAAGAAAACTGTCACTTATTTTTGTGAAGCAGGACCTCAAAGTCTTGGAGTTGGAGTTGGGAGCAGAAGTGTGTATGACCACAACACGCCTATGTTTCAGGTTGAGTGGGCCCCCATCCCAACTGGGAAACAAGGGAAATCCCAACTGCCATAACCTAGAGGAATGGTTCCCACAATCCAGCGACAGTCTGGTCCCTGACCGCTAGTTGGACTGGCAAATCAGACAAACAGTTGATCACAAACGTGCACTCTAATCCATCAAAGTGTGCAAAGCACTGACTGGGCCCAAGGAACGTCGTTTCCTCTGCCTCTTGGTTGCACATTTGAGGAGGGTAAGAGCTTGTGAGCTCCATTGCCATGGAGCTGTCCTCTGAAGGACAGACTTTAGGTAAATAAGCTGGGTTTTGGCACAGAATGACCTTAGAGCATCCAATGCAAACTGAGCAGACGAGGATGAGCCACCCGTCTTAGGGAAAGTCGGAGCAAGAGGCTTTGGTTTTGTGTGAAAGAAATTTCATATCAACCGTCACAAGGGGTTCAAACGAAGTGCTGCAAAGAGCTCCCAGTGCTCTGGTCAGGTTCTAAAAGGGGATAGTCATTTTAATTAGGTCCCAGTCTGCAAACTCCAAAACCTTCAGCAGCATTTCCAAGAGGAGGGATGCATCACGGAGCACCGTGGGTCATGAGCCGGGGTGTCCATTCTCAGTGAAACATACTGATCCACTGGGGAAAAGAACGCAGGGCGGTAAACGTTGTCTGAAGTGGAAAGAGATATCCAAGTGATCCCACATCTGACCTACCGCTGTCAGGTGCAGCCTTCATTCCCTAACAAGAAGCCACTTCCGGAAAGCAGGTCTGCTCCCAGGTTCAAACGGGATGCATTTATTAAAACAGCTTCAGGTTCTCCAGACATGTCTCACTGAAGGAATACTTGGAGAGGAACCCAGACTTAATGTGGTGATGATATCTCACAGATCGCTCAGAATCAGCCGGGTGTCTCTGTCCAGGAAGATGGAGGCGGAGGATTACTGCTCAGACTGATGGCAAGAATAAGTGGCAGAAAATGGATAGTTGGGTTGTTTTTTTTCCCCTCTCCAATCAATGAGCCTTGAAGTTACAGCCAGACTTTTATTTTTTGTTTTTTTTGTTTTGGAGTGAGCTGTCTACCTATTTTAAATTTTCATGCTATGCCTTTTTCTTAAGCTACCTCCAGCAAAACTGAAGAGTCAGATAAGAGAGTGGTGTGAACACTCTCATTTAATTCTTAGCATAAGAAGAATAAAGTCATTTTCAAACACAAAGCTCAAAGAGATCTGTCAGCCATAGCTGATGCTTCTTTATTCTTTCCAATCCACTATAAAATGTTCATTTTTTTTACAGTCTAAATGACTTTGATTAAGCTCCTGCAGACGTTGCCCCCTTCTTTCAACACTGATTTATCAGGTCTTGTCACTTTTACCTCTCAAGAGCCACATCGGCAATAAAGAGCAAAACGACTTCTTGTAGAACAAACACAGACCTCTTCAATCAGTTGTACTTCCAAACCGCAAGACCCGTTGGGAGTTCACAGCCTCATTTGCCATGCAATTAATCTCTATTAAAACCACATCTATCCCAGTCCTCACCTGACCCACATCTGACATGCAGTTTTGCGCTTCACCGTGTCGACCACTGGGAACACGCCTGTGGAGACGGCAGGAAAAAGAAGACTGAAAAGAATTTAAAAAAAACACAGATAAGTGGTTTAAAAAGGCTCCTGATACTCTTCCGCTTTCACTTTGTTTCAGTTTCACTCGCTTTCTTCATTTGTTTTTTTTTTTTTTTTTTTTTTATTCAGACTTCAAGATTTCATCTCCAGACTTGCCTCCCAAAAGCTCCTTTTATGTCTCTCTGTCTCCAAAAACCTAAGCCAGGCTTAAGCCTCCATCTACTCTCTGCTCCTCGCTCTCTCACAGTTTCCTCCTGTCTGATTCTGTTCTTACTGTGAGGCTTAGGAAATACCTGGCAGATGCCTGAGAGACTGTTTGGCAGGCTCTGTGTTGCTGACAGAAGCACAGCTTTAAATACAAAAACAAGACTATTTCCAGTAGGCTTTGGAGATGGAGGAATGCATGATTTTAGGCAGAGTGGGGAAAAAAGAAAAACAAGAATCGCTCATTCTCTTTACCCTTGTTTGACATTTTCCTTGTAAATTTGTCAACACAAAATGTTTTGTGAGGATGGAGAAACGTTTCTGTGCCCGTCACAGTGAGGCTTTTTATCCCGAGACACTGCAGATGCGCGTTAGACGATTTCACAGCAGTCACCGTACAGTCTCCAGTTATCACAGATAGATTTCTTACTAGCTGAGGAGAAAAATGACACATTTTTGGACTGAAATTACTGGTCACACTGGGCAACTCATTGCAAGTGCTCAGTATCAACTAAGGGAACATCTGAATGCAGGAAAAGAATCCTAAAAATGTAAGAAAAGACTACAGATGCAAGAAGAAAACAGAGTCAGAGTAGAAAAGAAGGATCATGTTAATGCCAGGTCTAAATGGGGTTTAACAAGCATGTAAAGGTTTTTACAGAGTTCTCCTCATCTCCTCCAAGACAGTGTCGCCAGGTCAAGACCATGTTCTCTTCTTTGTCTAATTATTTTACTTATTAAAAGGATGACTAATAAAATGAGCTTTTCAGCTTCTAAACTGAACTTCTCCTCACATGTGGTTCAGATTTGTTCTCTAAATTGTTTACCTACATCCTCCAGAGGTTAATGCAAGTCCATATATATCTTACAGCCTGCTTAGAGTGTTTTATTTTGAAAATTCACCAATTTCTCTTTACCATTCTCATGTCATGACTTCCTGGCAGCTCGATCTATTGTGAGTAAATTGACACATCTCACAATTTTTCTAAAGAAATGTGTTTATTTGGTTTTGCAAATATATACACTTATATCCAAACATTTCAAGGCTTATAAAGTACACTTTTCTTTTGAAAAAAAGAACTAGTCCTTGACGATTCACTGCATACCCAAAAAACTAACGGAAACTAACAAACAAAACCAAAAAAGCCCAAATCCATCAGCTCATGGTGGTCCAGAAGTACCACAGACATCAATAATCAGACCAACTAGTAATCAGACTACTAGGAACAACATAACTCTCTCACCAGCCTGCCTCAGCTGTTTCAGTCAGGAGTGAGTTGAACATCTGTCTAACAAATTGAAGAAATGTGCCCCATATTTCCCTAAATTTATTGAAACAGCCACTTCATGACAGCCTGTTTTCGTCCAATTTAAGAAAATAAAGAATGTCTCTAAGCCACAGCAATGGAGGGGCCCCAACAACCCCAAACAGTGCACTACAAGCAAACATTTCTATTTCTTCCATCCTCTGACAGGGTGTTATAAATCTCCATCCAGTGGTTACACAGGGGTGGACAGAGCCAGAACATGTGGAGAAGGTCTGCAGGAGATTGCTGGCACCTACAACAAGTTGCAGATACACTATTGTAAATCTTCGCCGGCTGAGCCTACGTATAATAAGTATAGTGCACCACTTTACACTGAAAAAGACTGTCTCTGGCACAAATAGAAGATTTATGTCCTTGTTTTAAAAAGTGACTTCATAGAGTTTAAATGCTCTGGATGTAGAACATTCATTTAATTGTAAATATATATATATATATACAATTTAGCCTTTGAGAGTTGGGTTGGCGTAAAAATAAAATAATCTAACACTGTGTGATTGGGTAAATTGGCAAACATAGGAAATGTATTTATGAACAAAACTACAGGTTGGTGGATATCTAAAGAATTGTTGCTTTGTGTTTACCTTCGGGTAAACTCGTAATCTCACAAATCCAGCTGAGGAGGCAGCGCTTGGAAGCATTCCACTTTTGAAATGCTCCAGGTGAAAACTAAGGATGCAAGACTGTTCCTTGGCAGTCCTCCACCCTGTGGGGCTCGAGCTTCGCCTCACACAGTAGAACCATGTTCACAGTATCTGGCTGAAGTCGCCCACTATATATCCAATACTTTCCACACCATCATAATGGATTTGAAATAATACAATCAAGATCAAAGTAAACACTTTCCGCTTTAATTTAAAGGTTTCACATTTCGCACTTACCATTTAGGGATTGTAGTCATTTTAACCAGAGTACCTCTACTGAGAAGTTAAATCGCAAATTGTGGTCTATTCTCTCCAGACAAAGACATCAGGTTGACTGGAGCAGCCAATATAAAGTCCAAGATGATGATAATTCAAGTCAAGTAGCCCATTATTATGTTGGGGGGGGGTCTATAACCGAGATGGGAAAAGCCTTCAGCACGGCCACGTCAACACTGATGCGTTCTTCACAAGGAAGGAACATCAATAAAAGTCAAGAAGACTGTGGAGAAGGTGTGTAATTGTCAAAATCTGCAAACAGGCTTCTTCATGAATGTGCAGGGTTTATAGAGATGCATTTCATAATACGTCTCCTTTAAATAATGTGTGACTTTATGAGTGGTACTGACGGGATTTAGGAAATGTTTTGTACTTAGGAAAGATGTTTTGGTTCTTTGACTACCTTAAAGCTCGCTGTGTTTCTTTTTTATGTTCAAATTTCTCTTTTGCATTATTGCTGCTTTTTAAGCTCTAAATAATTCAGTTTTAAATCCAATTTCCATCTGTTCTCTGTTTGATGACATGTCACCCTGAGTCTCCCTGACCTTCAGTAATCATCTCATCTTCCTTGTCAGATGCTCCGTCTGCTGTCCCTGCACTGATAAGCGTAGGTTGTTTGCATTTCCCTCCATCTATTACAAAAATTCAACGTGCTGAATACAGGTGTGCAGTAAGGGAGAAAAAAGATAGATAGATATCTGACAATGTGAGGCCTGAATAGATGAGAAATCGTGTGCAGTGTCAAGACTAGCTTCAAGGAAAATTCAATCAGGCCTCAAGTGTCCAGGAGATTAATAACTGCTGTTATTCATGCTTGACTCGAGATGCTCTGAGTGTACTGTTCATGCCAGAGAGTTAGTGTGAGACGAAATGGATGATATTCCCTGTGCAGAGACGGCATAGTTGACAACAAATTTTAAAATTCTAATCAAAAACTTCTGAAAGTTCAGGAGAAAACTTTGTGACCTGGCAGGCGGAAGTCACAGACGGGTGGTGGTGGACAAATTGTACCGTGCTCCCTCTTTTTCCTTCGCTTAAGACTGAAAAGTTGTTATTCTTCCTCCCTGCACCCTGTAACAGAATGATGATGAAGTTAAGTGGTGTCGGCCTGTGTCAGCAGGGAGACTGTGGAGGATGTGATGGCTGAGGGATGATGGGAGATAATCACACAGTAACCCCTTCCAAGAGAATGGCTTTGGGCTTCTTTGTGATAGTAATAACAATAACCTTATCTGGCACTGTGGGATAATACAAGGAATGCTGGCACTGTTAGAGTGTGTGTTTTTTTTACACATAAAAGCTTTTACAGAAACACAAAAGTTCACTATGATCTCTCTCAAATCAGAATTGAAGCTCACAAGGGAGTTATATGGTCGTCCCTACCATATCAGAGCAATATACACTCCAACACACACACATTCTCCCAATCATGACAAATCCCCCTTTCAGCTGGCTGTCCCACCTTAGGGGGTTGTAAAAACAGCATCAGATTAGATGAACAAAAGGGCGGCTCACCCACATGGAATCACTGAACCCGGCCACCGCTTTCAATTTCATGTTATCGTGCTGCTTTATTTCATTACGCTCTTTGAGGCCTTGTTTTATTCCTGGACTGAAACTGAGATAAGTTTCCTCAGAAATCTGTTCAAAACTGTATGTTTAGTTTTTTTGTTTTTGTTGGGTTTTTTTGTTTTTTCAATCTCACGTTGTATTTTTGGCTGACTTATGTTGCCGAGTGAGGAGTTTTATTTAGTTTAGTCAATTCAATTCAATTTTATATTGCATCTATTACAACACAAGTTGTCTCTAGGCGCTTTCCAGAGACCCAGAACACGACCGCCGAGCAATGATGACATAAACAACGGCAGGTTCCCCTAGTGGGAGAAAAACCTTAAGCCAAACAGTGGCAAGGAAAACTCCCCTTTAAGAGGAAAGAAACCTGGATCATAAGGGGGGACCCTCCTACCGAAGACCAGCCTGGTAGAGGAGGAAGTACAGAGAGAAGAGAGACACAGACACACCTTCAAAGGTACCAAAGACAAGATACATAAGTAAGCAGCAGAACTAAGAGTTTATATAAATATGACTGATAGATGGTTAGGTGGTGATCTACAGAGACATCTATACAGACAGGTGGAGGTAAACACTGGGATGGCCAGAAGGTGGGACTGCAGGGCAGCAGGCAGCTCCTGAGGATCTGAGCTGCAAATATGTACAGAAGAGAAAAAGAGGGGACAGACCAGCACAACAAACTACAAGAACAATGAAGCGCAATTATTCTCATGAGGAAAGGAGGAAAAGAGAAATGCTGCTGCATTTTGTATCAGCTGGATGATATTCAGAGAATTACTTGGACATCCTGCTAATAATATATTACAGTAATCTAGTCTATAAGATTCAAATGCGTGAATTTGTTTTACAGCATCACTCTGCTACACAATGCTACTAATCTTTGCGATATTACAGAAATGGAAAAATGCAGTCAACCTGATTAATATGCTGTTTAAATGACAAATCCTTATCGAAAAATAACACCAATGATGAAAATTGTTTAAAAAGGAGAAAATGAGCAGTAAAATAAGTGATTAAGGGCAGCAAAGCTCAGGAGCAGTGACAGACCAACTAAATGTCCACCTTTTTTGGGGCCGCTTGAGCTGCTGGTAATGTTTTAAATTGTCTTTATTGATTTAGATTCAAAAAGTAATTTTATGCATGGATGCAGCTTAAAACCTTTGAGCTTGGCCAAATGGCTGTTTTTTTTTTTGTTTGTTTTTTTTGTTCCTTTTTTTTCTAAGAACCAGACAGTTGAAGATTCTAATACATCAGGGAGCATCTACTTAGATCCTCTGAATGTGGAGGATGTCCAAGTCTAGTGAGCAAAGATGTGCCATGAACCATGATTTAAAACAATGAAAGCCAACTCAGACTTGAAACAAAAGGTTCTGCAAATATTTGCTCATTATCAGCTATTGTGTTTCATTATGTACCATTATGGCCAACTTTCACTCACTCAGTGTCGACATGTGTTGTGCAGATGTGGGAAGTGTGGAATAATCACAATCTCCAACCCCATACCACAGGACTGACACAGCTCTCGTAAAGACACCCATGGACACCCCATCTATTGTCACAGGATAGATGTTAAAATCCTGCCGTTTGTTGGTTTATAAGTCTCTGAATGGTCTCAGGCCAAAATACATTTCTGATCTGGTCCATTATGAACCAACCAGAACCCTCAGGTTGCCAGGGTCCCACCTACTTTCTGCACCCAGAGATAGAATCAACCACAAAGAGGCAGTGTTTATATATATATATATATATATATATATATATATATATATATATATATATATATATATATATATATATATATATATATATATATATATATCTTGCATCTCAATTCTTTATTCTTCTTTAACGTATGACTCCTCAACTTCCCCTGTCTTTCGCCTGCAATGCGTCGAGATAGGCTCCGACAAACCCCCGTGACCCTGAGAAGGAGTAAGCGGGTATGGATAATGGATGGATGGATTCCTCAACTTCACTTATCTATTCGGCCTTTCAATTATTTTACTTTTAAATGTATTTTTAATGTTTTCATTAGGATGAATGTTTCCTACTTGCAAGTGTGCTGAATCTATTTTACAATAATGGACTCCAAACTGCTTGTAAATGGCCTTATAACCCTTTCCAGAATTAATGGGATGCAACAATTCCTTCTCTAAGATCATTGTTGATGTCTTTCCTTCTTAGTATTGATGCATAATATACCCCTAACTAATAATTTATAAGTAATGCCTGTTTACCCTGCAGATATCCATCAAGTGTTTCACTTAAATAAATAATAAATAATATGTATATCGAGTGACTCTGACTGACATAGAGACACACATTAGTTGGTTCAACCTACACAAGACTACTCACAAGGCTTTTTTAACATGTTACAACATATTACACTTTAAGTTTAAAGTAAAATTCAGCGTTTATAATGGATTTCAATTGTGGAACCTTTAGACATCATTGAAAATGTTTGTCATATTTGAGAGCTTGCTACTTCAAGTGAGAGATGACAACCAGAACTAACCTAAACAGAACCAGAACCACCTCAAACGCAACCCAAACTACCCTGGACACAACCACAAGCTCAACCAAGACCACCCCCAAGAGAAACAAAATAACCAAAGACAGAACCAGAACCACCTTCCTGTATTCAACTTTTATGCTTTTTCACTAAAGATATTTGGCATGAAATTGTAAGTAATTTAGGGGTGCTTGCCTAGTCACATGAAGTGCAGCAAAAATTCACGATTAAACAGTTAAAACAAAAACAAAAAAAATTAAAAAAAAGACTCACACCTGGGAAAAAGATCAGCTTCAAGAGACAATCTCTTCCCTGAATGACCCCCCAAAAAATGTATTATTGCCCAGTGAATTTATAGAGTTTATGTGAAACCTTGTATTGATATTACACAGGTTTGGGGAAGAAAAAAAATCAATGCCATTTAAATTTATCACACACCTGTTGATTTTCGTTGGGCCCCAAACCCACATCATCCATTTCTTTTGAGGTTAAGACCAAATTCTGACACCAGATGAAAGAGTCAGTCGCTTCACCTACTTCTGATTCTGTCCTGAAGACATATTTGAAGCACTCCTGCCTGCAGCTTTCAGAAGGCTTTCTAACTAGAAGGCCGAACCATCACAACTGGTTCCTCTCGAAGCGTGACAGCAACAACTCTTCTCCCTGGGGTTAGCCCATCCACCCACTTATTCCTTCAGCCTCCACACATAAGCAGTTCTCTCTTAGCCAAGAAAGACTGGAATATATCACTGCTCATTCTGCTGCAGTGTGCTTATTTTCCAGCACTCTACAGTGAGAAAGATTACTCACAGGATGAAAACATCCAACACATTCTCATTTCTTTCCAGGTGCATAAATATGGATTTTATCAGGTGAATTTGGTTTGTAGCGTAAAAGCACTTTCATTGGTCAGTAAGACATGGAAAGCTCTAAATAAATGCTGTCTTTTTACCATCTGTGTTCCACCACGTCTAACCCAAGGTCGACCTGTGCAATGTTCAGTTTAGAAAAACCCTAAAGCTTCCTCTCAGACACTTCAGTCCTAAGTTACCATAATAAATGTTACAATTTATGAGAACACAATTAGAAAAAGGTTGAACTGGAAAGCTTCTAATCCCTAAACAAATCACATTTCCACGTGGAAAAACGTCCTTTGGACGCACAGCGCCTCATTTGTAAAAACCAAAACACATACACTTCATGCCCCATTGTCAAGCACGGTGGTGGAGGGGTAATGATTTGTTTGTTTGATTTTTCAGCACTCTGAAGTCTTTGGATTGAAAATGCAAATCAGTAACAAAATGGCCCAAATAAACTAATAACTAACAGAACTAACTAACTAACTAAAAAGATTACCTGAAGTGTTTGCCAAATAAATAAATAAAACTATGCACTATCATTATTGAAGAATATGACATCAGTGTCAAATTATACAGCTTGTATTGTTCAAGGAGCTGATACGACGGATCTGGCAAGAATGCAAAATGCGAAATTTAGTCTGATTGAGCTGAGATTCACCATGAGCTCATGCCTGAAACATAACCTCCATAATCTGCTGGCTCACATCAAATATGGACCATCGTTCATCTCCCTCTGCCTTACAACCGCATTTAAATTCTGACTGAAGTTAACGCCGCCCTCAGGTCAGCTATTGACCAGACCGAAAACATGCTTCTCCTCGATCTTATTTACTGCTCCTGTGAGCCAACCAATTTGCTGGCCATTAGTGAGCTGTAATGGCTTCTTGACTGTCACCGCTTTAAATCCTTTAGAGATCTGCTGTCCTGCAATCGGTGAGGTCAGGGGCAGGGAAACAGTGAAACTAATTATCCATGTGGGAAATAAAAGAGAGATGAAGTTATGACATTCTTTGCCAAAATCTGCTCAATTAATTAACGTTGTTTTTGAATCCTATTGAGAGTTTCCGCATTTACAGCCAGAACAAATTGTGCTGTAAGCGAGTCTGTGTTTTGATGCGAATGTGTACTGAAATCATGCAAATCCCATGGAAGCCATCGCTTACTGCTCTCGCCCCCAGAAGAGACGCGTCACTAAGCCTCCAGCGGCTGTTTTCATCAATCAGAATCGCATTGACATTACATGGCACAAAGTCAAACAGTGTCCTCTCGCTGGATGAATCGCCAGGAAAAGCTGCTCGATTAGATTGCATCTGAGGAATGCTAATTTACAAAGAGTCTGGTGTCTTCAGATGTTGTGATTAAAGACTCAATTTCCCAGAGGTCATTGCAGTGTGATCACATATTAACACTAACTGATGGAGTGTCTCTGACATCTGTACTGCGATGGCCCAGCTGTCACGTGCAGCGACATAGACACCTGTGGGACCGAGCACCAGTGGGATTTAATATTCCTGCCACAGACGAGAATGTCATTCAGTCCCTGAGTTCTTAAGTAGCTGCGTTATTCTATCATGCAGCTTATTCATGCGGCCGTTAATGTTAAACCAGAGGGAGAGGCCTACAGCGACCTTCTATTAACAGCTAAGCCCTAAAACGCTGCCATCCAGCATTACCCTGACATAGCAGAAAGCTCTGCTGCGCATCATCCCAACATGCATCTCACGTGCAGGTTTTAAAGCAGCTACCGAGTACAACTGAAAACATATTTTGACTGAGAGCAAGGAAAACGTCATCTATAATCTGATTATTTTACCTCTATTATACATATAACTCTCTTAAAGTGGCCATATTATGCTCATTCATTCACCACTTCAGGACATCAGCCTGCAACAACAAAAAAGAGCTAGATATCTTTGTTCAGGGAATACTCTTTATGGATCATGTTGTCTTGCACTATTGTATTTATTTGCCAGCGTATGTTAATGTGTGGATGAAAACTCGGCAGTAAAATGACAACCGAGTCAGAAAATGTCTGCAGCCAAGAAACAGAAAAGCTACTGATGATGTCACCATCTCAGTCAGCATGTTGTAATCTTTTTTGCACGTTATGCATAAACATGAATTCATTTCTTTTCCGCTACCTTGAGAAAGAGCGTAAAATGTGTGAAACTGAAGAGCATGAGAGTACTAACATGCACACACACGCACCAGCTGATGACACAAAACAGTTTATTCAAATTGCACAACTCAGTCGTGATTGTAACTATACTGAGAACATAACATAGGGATTTGTGTGTAAACAGGTTGCACAGAAATAAATTAATTTACATTCTATTTGAACTGTTTTGTTAACACCATTGCTAACTGAAATAACACAGAATTAAACAGTATGTCGCATTCACAGTGACACCAACCACCATCTAAATCATCTTAAAGTGTTTCTATTATGAATTATGATGTTAAACCAAATGCATGAAAACAAACCACACAGCGTATGTTGCTAACTACAAAATACGTCATTTTCTGGGTGAAAAAGCTTTGCTCTGAAGAGTTTTTTTTTCCAAATTCGGCTCTTTCTGACATCACAGAGGGCAGAATTTCCTTATACCATCACGGCCTCCAGCACTGATCCTCCACAAAAGACAACAAGACTGTCTGCAGTTATTTTAAAAGCAGAGGTTGACGACTGTGCAAGATTTGATTATGTTTTCTATCCCACTGTATCTCCTTTTGTTTAAAAAAACGGCAGAAAGAAAATGAAACAAAATGCAAGGAAATATGGTTTTGGTCATGAGGGACATTTGACTGACAATAGATGCGGTTTGTTTTACTGAGCCAGTATCAAAAAGCTCATGTTTTTGCTGAATTTTGGAAGTTGGTGCTGTCTCAATGTTGGATAAGCCATTCTTCATCTTTATCTTTGAGAAATAATGAAAGGAATTTGGAGTTATGCTGGGTATAAAGGTACTCTAGAAATACCAGAGGTTACACTTAGAGAGCTGAAAATGAGCATTTGTTAAAAGAAAGTAAGAGAAATATAATTACAAAGGATGAGATGTTAAAAAAAAATAACCAGATAGCTTTTCAATCATGCTTTTTTTTTTTGTTCCTGCATAGATTTAGATTTTAAAACTCCTTTTTCCCACAAGATATACTTTTAGTAGAGTTACGTGGCTGGATGACCATTCCTTTAAAAAGCTGCACTTTCAAACAGTCTATGGAAGACAGGGACATATGATGAAAGGTGCATTTAGTATACATGTTAAACCTATTTTAGGGGACTAGATTTACTGTTTTTAATTGTTACAGTTTCCTCACAATGAATGCAGAAAAGGTGTGAAGTCCAGCTTGTTCAGGTTTGACTGGTACTGAGGATGCCGTAAACCCAGTTTTTGGGTACATTACATCAATGCAGAGCAACAATTTGCAGTAAATTGAAACAAAACAACACATGGGCTGCCAATCCCAAAATCCTCTACTGTTGGATCATTTTCCTTTTACTCTACTATTTGTAATCCCCTTGGAAATCGTTGTTTTTCAGCATTAATTTAACATAAGATATGAACTCTTCGTCTAAGCCTCAATAGAAGACAAGCACAATGGGCTTAAGTTGATCAAGCACAAACTATTATAACTTCCGCTGTTACACACTTGTTAAAAATTCCCAGACCTGGATCCGACCCACGCAACATTCAGGGGGACTTTTTTCAGCATTCCTCTCCACTGAACTGCTTCAGCTCCTGCATGTTTGCTGGATCTCTGATGTGAAACGCTATCTTGAGGTCATTACACAACATTTCTTCATGGTTTTAAGATCTGGGCTCGGACTGAGCCACTCCAAGGAAGATTTTCATTTTCTTAAGTCCCTCTGTGGTGGATTTTCCTCAGGGCTGAGTTCCTGCTCTGTCTAAACTTCGGCTGGCCAGACAGCCACTCTGACATTATCCTGAAAGATATTCCCAAACTAATACCTTGCACTAATTTCATTAACTGGACTACATATGTGCAGGATACTGGGAATAATTAGCTCAGTTTATGGAAAATTTGTGCAGAAAACTAACTAATTCCTGGGGGTCTGTATCTTTTTTGTTTGTTATCGTATATGAAAAGCATTTCCTTACTGACTCCTGAGTCCCTGAGCAGCTAACTGATGGGCGCTCCGGTCGTAACCAGCTTGTAGTAGGCTCCCTTCAGGGCCATGAGCTGGTCGTGCGTTCCTTTCTCAATCACGAAGCCCCTGGACATAACAGCGATGATGTCAGAGTTCTGAATGGTAGAGAGCCGATGGGCGATGACGATGCAGGTTCGACCTTCTCTGGCTTTGTCCAGCGCTTCTTGCACAGTCTGTGTTCACAAAAAAACAAACGCACGTTTGTATGGATATACAGATATCTCAAATACACGCCAGGAAGAAGCCATCATCTGATCTCCTGAAAAGCAGGCACAAAAGCATCACAATTATAGTAATTTCACAATCATGCGTTGATTACTGTCATTAGACTGTTCCAGTGGATCAGTACGCCGCGGAGAAGCTTTTGCTTCTCAGCTCGACTCAGCTGTTTGTGCTGGAAAAGCTATAGCATAGGCACACAGACCGAATTAATCCTAAAGAGGCTCTCCTGGAGGGCTGGTATGAACCGTGAGCTGCTTGTGATAATAATCAAGATGATGAATGATAATGATGCTAATGATAATAATAACCGAGCGCCTGCTCTCCTCACTCCCTGCGCTTAGAGAGTATCAAGCAGCTGCGTTGATGTGAGCTGTGCACGTGAAATCAGTGGATGAAGCCTTTCAGAGTTCTCTGAAGCGTACCTTCTCGCTCTCCGTGTCCAGCGCGGAGGTGGCCTCGTCAAGCAGCAGGATCTTGGGGTCGCGTATGATCGCCCTGGCGATGGCGATGCGCTGCTTCTGACCACGAGACAGCTGAGAACCCTGAGAGCCCACATTGGTGTCGTATTTCTGTCAGGAGGAGACGGCAAGATCTGAAGTTACATGCAAAAGCTTGGAGAAGAAAGTGCAGCTGCTGCAGCGTGATGTTTCAGCTTGATGTTGATTAAGCATCGCCTGACTCTTTTCCCGCTATTTCATGGACGTTTAAATGAAGGAATCTGTGGTGATATTCCCACCCTCACACACACAGAAAGATGCAGAGGCCAGCATCTGTGATGGCATGAAGGCATGAAGGGCACATCGGTGCTCGCTTCTGAACAGACATATCCTACCCATTAAGGCAACATCTTTTCCTGGAAGGTCCATGTTTCCGCCAGAAAGAAAATGCCACATCTCCTTCTGCATGACTTACAGCAGCGTTCATAATTTGTGTACTTGAGTGGCCTGCTGGCAAAGCAGATCAGTCTCTATCCAAACATATGGCAGACTTCGTTAGGATAACGACAGCTGACTGATTGGCACTTTTTAAATGAACGCAGACAGATCTAAGTTTTGAATATTTTAGTCCGTTTCCCGTTTTTAATGAACCCATTTAAATATAACTGTTAATGTATTCATCTTGTTTACTAGAATGGGTGCTGTTCTGTTTTGAAATGATAATGGATTTTAAACCGCGGCTCTGTGGTGGATCTGTGTATGGAAACATAAACCAGGTCTTAAAGCGTTCCAAAACCCTGAACTGCTCCAGCACTTGGTTTAAGCTGGTTAAAAAGGGGTTAAAAGACCAGCCATCTGCTTTATTGACCACAATAGGAAGCTTTTCGTTCTTCGTTTTTGTCATCCATCCCCGTCGTAACTCTCCTTCTCTTCCAGCCTGCTGCTGCTTGCTTCTGCTCATAATCTGTTGTTCTTACACTCTCTGTCCTTTTTTATTTGCCTTCCCTGACTGACCATCTATTAAGTCAACTTCATTTTGACCCAGGCAGCTTTTCATCACTCTCTGTGTCCCCACCACAAACACTCCAAAACCAGAAGTCCACAGTTACCTGAGGGAGTGACATGACAAAGTCGTGAAGCTGCGCCTTCCTGGCTGCCGAGATGACCTCGTTCATGCTGATCTCCCTCGAGTTGTCGCCATATTTGATGTTCTCCATGATGCTGCAGTCAAACAAAACAGGCTCCTGAGAAACGATGCCGATCTTGGAGCGGAGGAAGGGCACGTTAACGCGAGTTGAGTCACGGCCATCAATCAGCTGCAGGAAGAAATCGATTTTACCATTAGAAGAAAGTGATGTAATAATCAAAGACTGGAAATACGATCCACGTAATGAGCCATCATGACACTTTCTCTGCTGTAATTTCTCCCTAAGTATGCAGAGGTGATGCTGCTCTTTTCTAGGCTCAGACAGAGAATCAGGGCGATTTCTTTCCAAACCATTTCCAGCTCAATTAAGACCATTTGAATCCTGGCAGGGATGACTTGCTGGCACAAAATCAAACCATCATTCCAGTTTGAATGCCCCTTTGTATTAAAAAAAAAAATAGGAAACAGTCAGCATAAACGTCTTACTTGAAGTGACGTAAAATACTTCTGGTTGCTGAACGTCTAGCAATTATTTTTTGGACTAATTACGAGTTTCATGTTTCCAGTGATCAGCCTAATAAAAAGGAAACTTGAAAGTAGGCTGTAGACATGACTTTTTTTCATTTGAAAATTAAATATCTGACATTTTAGTAAAGGTCAACATCGGCTGCAACAGGTTAATTTTGTCTGCTTGAAACTTAAAACCCTTCAGTTCTTGATTTCTATGTTGGAAGCTGTGAAAATAAAGTCACCAGATTCCCTGCAGCAGGTTTATAATTTTCTCAACACACCGGCATTTATGTATGACTGTATACGTGCTGCAGCAGTTACTTGAACCTGTAATAATGTTGTCAATCATATTGCGGGTATATTAACAAAGAGTTTACTATTATTAGACACAATATGTGTCCGTGTGTCTGGGTAAGAGCCTTCCACAGCATGGAAAATTACCATTATGATCACATAAATTGATGGTTGTGAGTGTTGTTACAACTTAAGTCCATAGAGTCCACATCACTTTTGAAAGATTTGTTGAGCAATAAAAACAAAACTTGTACCCTCCACATCATGGTGGACTTTCTTTTTTTTTTTATCATGATAATTTGCATTATATGAATTTGAATTGGACTGAATGAGAATTTCACTGAATTTTGCATTTGGATTGAAGCCGACTTGATTTAATTGGACCTAAATTTTCCCTCTTAGTTTGATGTTTTTGAGATAATTTTGTTGAACTGAACTGAAAATAACTGAACATTACGTAGCCTGTAATGACTCTTAAAAATAAGCAAAATATTCCATGAAATGGATTTGAAACTGATGTTTTAACTTGAAAAACAGTCCTTTATTCTTCCTTTATGATTTCATTATAAGCACTTCTTGTATCCAGGTTTGACTGCAGATCTGTCAAACCTGTCTTTACAGCGACGTTACAGTCAGGTTTAACTTTAAGTTTACACTATATGGCCAAAAGTACTGCTCACCTGCCTTGACTTACATATGGACTTAAGGAAAATCCCATTCCTAATCCTCAATGGGACGTCGGTCCACCCTTTACAGCTATAACAGCTTCAGCTCTTCTGGGAAGGCTGTTCACAAGGTTTGGGAGTGTGTTTATGGGAAATTCTGACCATTCCTCCTGAAGCACATTTGTGAGGTCACACACTGATGTTGGAGGAGAAGAACTGGCTCTTAGTCTCTACTCTGATTCATCCCAAAGGTGTTCTATGGGTTTGACGTCAGGACTCTGTGCAGGCCAGTCAAGTTCATCCACACCAGACTCTGTCACCCAGGTCTTTGTGGACCTGCTTTGTGCACTGGTGCACAATCATGTTGGAAGAGGAAGGGGTCAGCTCCAAACTCCTGAGCATGGAATTGTCCAAAATGTCTTGGTATGCTGAAGCATTCAGAGTTCCGTTAACTGGAACTAAGGGTCCAAGCCCAGCTCCTGAAAAACAACCCCACACCATAAACCACCTCGACCAAACTTTACACTTGGTCCAGCAGGAGTCTTTCTGTGTGGAGTTTGGATGTTCTCCCTGTAGTTGCATGGGATCTCTCCGGCTTCCTCCCACAGTCCAAAAACATGCATCGATTGGTTATTCTAAATTGCCTGTAGGTGTGAGTGTGTTGTGTCTATATGTGGCCCCGTGATAGACTGGCGACCTTTCCAGAGTGTACCCCTGCCTCTCGCCTGTAACCAGGACAGGCTCCAGCAGAGCCCTGTGACTCTGCAAAGGATAAAACAGGTATGGAAAATGGATGGATGTAAAGTGCAGTCAGACAAGTACCGTTGTCCTGGCAACCGCCAAACCCAGACTCAGATGGAGAACATGTCTCTGCTCTAAAGTCCAGTGGCGGCGTGCTTTACACCATTGCATCCCACACTTTGCATTGCATGTATGGCACAACAAAAGCATGCCATAGTTTTCCTGGCGGGATTTTCCAGACTAAAATTACACCCAACATAACACTAATGGTGGTTAGATCTATCCAACATCTAATGTGCTTCTTCTTCTCCACCTAAAAGATGCAAGGCAGTATTACATGACTTCTACTTTTATTTCTGGCTTTTAGAGCAACAAAGAATAAATAAATGACATGACTCAAGAAAGGTGCACAGAAGTAAATATTCACTGATACTGATAACGTTTTTTTCAGCTGTTTCAGCAAGTGTTTCCAAAGCTGGGACAAAAATCATTTTGAAAGGCAGCTGATGTGATGATTTGATCTGAGCCACCTTGATTGTGCTTGAATGATCCTAATTGACATACACTGACACTTTAAGGGGAAGACTTTAATTCATGTAAATTTTTACAACATCAAAGGATCAAGAGGACCATCCCATTTGTATTGAGCAACTAAAAACTGTCGCCTGGTTTTGTGATTCCCAATCCATAAAAATGAAACCTGTTTATGTCTGATTTTTAAGAGTAATAAAACTCTTCTCTCAACATAATCTCCTTTGAAGCTCACGAAGGACAACGGCACCTTGAAACGGTCTCGTTTGCAGCACTTGTAATGAACCTGAAACGTGTTGCAGTATATTCCTCACCACTCTGCCGTCATCTGGATCATAAAACCTCTCCAGCAGCTGCACACTGGTGCTCTTCCCACAGCCGCTGCTGCCCACAAACGCCAGCGTCTGGCCAGGCTTCACGGACACATTCAACCCGTTTAGGACCTGGATGTCTGGCCTGGTGGGGTAGGTGAACTTGCAGTCAATGAACTCAATGTTCCCCTGGAAGTTTTCCTAAAACATGCAAAATGGGGGGGGGTTTAAAAATTGTTTTTCCTCTGTGATAAAAAGACTATCAATTAATCTAATTTTGATAACTAATGAAAAATGATAAATGAGTCAGAAATAATACCAGCTTAATCTATGTTGCACAGACACAAAGTGGAATTTATGTAACAGCACAAAACCATCCATCCGTACCCATTTGTCCCCATTCTCACTGTAGACGCTGATTTTGGCCACGCGGTCCAGCAGCTGGAAGAAACGTGCTGCTGATATCTTGGCCTTAGCATAGTCTGGAGTGTATGAGGAGGCTCTGCCGAGGGCTGTGCCGCTGGTGACGATGGCAGAGATGACCCTGCCAGAGACAGTATTATAATGTGACCTTTCTTCTATCGATGTTCAGCGAGCTTTCATTTGATTTCTCCGTGTTGAACTGCAAACGATGACAAGAATCTCTTCTCTTGTAACGCTGATCGTCACAATTTCCGACATGTTTGTTAAAGGCAGCAAAGAGAAAAGAGGGAGCCTCAACTTTGTCCTCTCACCTGAACACGAGACTGAAGTGCAGACCTTCTTGTTTCACCAGGTAGCCACCAAACCTGTAGGACGCGGAGTTGGTCATGAAGACTACACACTGGGCAAAGCCATAGCAAGCTCCGTATACGTTCGCCTTCTTCAGTGCTGCTTGATACGGATCATCCAGCTGGGCCTCATACATGTCCACAAAGTTCTTTTCCTTCCCCAGGCCAGCAATGGTGCGGATGTTGTTTAGGGCTTCCCCAGAAATCTGCAAAACGAAGGCAATGGTGGAAGAAGAGAGATGCTGCTTTTAGTTCTGATATGATACGATATAGATAACGCAAATTCACTGTTTTTTGTTTTTTTTTATCTAAATTCTATTCTAAGCTGCAGCAGTGAGCTAACTTCCCCCTAGAGGGATCATTAAATTTTCATCTAATCGACTTTACTTGGATGGGTGGGGTTTACTGCATCACTGTAATTAAAAGAAGTTCACAGTAAATTGACTTTTGAACACTCTTCCTTTGATTGTGAACTTTTCTGGCTCTTACTTTATTGTCCCGAAGGTCGTTATCCACTGTGCCTTTCAGTACAATGGCTGCAATCTTAAGATTGGGTGGCTCAAGAAGGGATGGAGCCTGAGAGTGTTATCTCTGCTTCTGTATCATCAAATTACACAAGCAGTGTATAACAAACAAAATATTCTATCTATTGCAGGTTTTTTTTTTATTAAAAGGAAAAAGCTCAAACTTGGAGCCTAACATAGAGACTAGAATATAGATATTATATGTTTAAGGGATTTTTAAAAAATGAAAATGAATTTGAGTGAGATATTTGAGATATCTGACCTGTCCAGCAGCTTCCATGGCTTGTTTGTCCTGCTTCGCAAAGCCTGTCAGCATCTTGGCCTGGAAGCCACCTGATAGAGCGATGAACGGTAGGAAGCAGAGGATGAGCATAGTCAGCTTCCAGCTAAAGCAGAAGGACATGATGACGGCCACACCGATGTTGGTCAGAGAGTTGACGATCATCCCTATCTGTGAACCTGTAGCCTTCACAGGAAGGTAAATGGAATTTTGTTACATCGACTCAAACATTTGTACGTTGTGGTGACTTTGAAAGACCTGATCTACACAAACTACACAACTCACAACTTACATTAAGACCATTTAATGTTCTGATGATATATTCTGTTTTGTTAATGTAGTTTTATTTTGAAAGTCTGCTTGTGTAACAGGTTCCTCCCTTAATGTTCTGCATTTGGGTCCTCCTCACCTCAATACACAAATCGTGACTTTTCTAAAATGTAACGGTTTCGTTACATTTAGTGTACATTTCCTAACAATCTGTTGGTTCTTGATTCTGTTAATAAGTCAAAAATACTGTTTAAAAGTCATACAAGATCAAGACAAGGTCAGGCATTTGTGGTCAAAAACAAAAGAACACGTTTGAGCATTAAACCGAGACAGGACGTTTTGATGGATACCACATTAGAACACATACATCTGGATTAGTAGTAAATTGCATTTTACCTGTAGGTGGTTTTACAAACATTTACGGTGTGATACTGTGTGTATACTGTGTTATACTGTAGTATAACTGATGATATCTGGCTCCACACTCCACATGTTAAAGTATCTTTAAGTGTTTCAGTTCAGAAAATAAATTCAGTAAATACTCAAAAATCTTTCGTTTCACAACCATTCTAAGAGTTAAACTTTAGAGACACTCGGCTTGCAACATTATGAATTTAACACCAACGTGTAACTAACCCATAACTAGGTTTTACAGATCGACACTACCTCTCAGTTCACATCACATCACATTAGGTAGGACTCACACTGGGTATTGGCAGGCAAACAGCTCACTAAATCTCCTGCTAAGCAGCTACGGTAGCTTTGCAGAGAAGCAGTAACCACCTGTACATCCAAACTGCAATTAAATAAGCCATATATTTTGGTTAAAGTGCATACAAATTACATTTAATTCAATTTCAGTTTATTTATATAGCATCTATTACAACACAAGACTGTTTTTTTTGTGCTTTCCAGAGACCCAAAACATAACGCCAGAGCAAATAGTACATAAACAACTGCAGGTAAAAACTTCCTTAGTGGAATTTAAATTTATTCAAACTAGAAAATATAGAAAACTTCAAATAGGAACATCAAAATATTCATTAAAAGTAGATTTCCAGATACAAAGATCAGAGATTTGACAGCATGAATTGGAAACTTATCAGTTTTGCAGATAAAAACTGTTATTTTACAGCTGAATGACTGAGTTTTTTTTTTGGTTTTTTTTGTTCTTTTTTCCTCAGGCTCTAACTCACCCCCTGGACTTGCGAGGCATCAGTAGCCAGACGTGTGGTCAGAGCTCCAGGGCTGTTCCTGTGATCATCAAACCAGCCAATCTCTTGGCCGAGCATGGCATGAAAGCCGATCCGCCGCAACCTGCGGGTCAGGAGCTCTCCAGACTTAGAGAAGGCATAACCCTGGAAACACATGCACACAGGAAATATTTATGAAGACCAAAACACCCTTCCAATGATCTCTTACATAATGCAATATCTGGTAAAATAGTCCCTTGTCATCATCAGAAGGTCACAATGCACAACTCAACTGTAAAAGTAGTAATTTCCCTACCAGCAGGAGGTCGGGAAATGACTGCCTTTCTGGGTTTTTTTTTTTCATTTCAATAAATTTACCAAAATAATGGAGGTCTCTGGTGACTTTCCTTCAACCTTGATCGCAAGCAGAAAGCAGCAAGCAGCACAGGAGCGAGACAGCAGTCAGTCGTTTCAAAGCTGACGGCTACTCTACCTGCAACATCTGGGTGAAGAAAGAGATCACGCCGACCATGACAAAGAAGAGGCAGATACCATCAATCTCCTTCCTCTGAACTGCAGGATCTGTTATTGAGAAAGTCTACACACACACACATACAGATGTGGATGGAAAAATAAAAGACAAAGAAGTTTCAATAAGGATCATCATACTGGAGCATTTATACAGGATGTCGCTTTAAACTCTATTTACAGGGTTTATTTGAGATCGGTTTGATAGACTGAGGATTGATATGAATTTATTTGAAAGACAGAGGAACAAAAATAACTTTTTTAAACCTCACCGCCAGGATTTGACTGAACAGCAGCGCGTAAACGGGGTTGACCCCGCCATTGATCGCTGCACCAAGGGAACCAAACAGCATATAGGGCCACTCGGGTAAGTTGTACTTCAGGATCCTGGTCACTGGAGCAGGTTCTACGAGTTCATCATCTTCCTCTGGCATGGCTTTCTGAGCACACAGGCACACGAGCACACATGACACAGACACAGCTAAAAACTGAAGATGGATCAAACAAGTCACTCTTTGGACTGAAATTGGGTACAAATGCATCCTCACGCACCTTATATACATCTTCTTGTGACACAGAGTAGGATCTGGGGCCTAGGTCTCCAGCAACGGGAACAGAGGAATCTGGGATCAGGGTGGACAGCTGGGATCGGGACCGCTGGTGGATTGATGCTCTGCACAAAAAAATGCCACAGTGTAAAAGCGCTGCTGCTGGTCTCATTACTGACTACTTGTTGTGGTGGTGATAGAGGACCTCCATCCTCCTCGGCTGGTTCAGCATTTGTAAGTGGCTATGGATGATTGTGTCAGTTAAATGCTCCAAATGTCAAAGAAAATGTAGGAGGGCAATTAAGTAAATCAAGCTGCTAGTCCCTGCTATCACACGAGTCTAGAACAGCAAAATAAATACTGCAATTATCTCATTTAGATGCAAAGTCAGGGCTGAGTAAATTTATATATACCCAAGTAAGCAAGTGATGGAGGGCAGGAAGTAACTGGGAATATGTTTGTGTAATACCTCAAACTGGCCCGGTAGCTGCCTGCTCTGGATAGATTTAGCCTCTCTGGCTCCTCTGGTTCACTATCAGCTACTAACACGAGAGAACCGGTAGAAAGTGATGGTCACATTTACTAGAACCATGCGGAACCTTTGTGATATTAAACATGAAGGTTAGACCAACTTTGCCGAGCCTTCTCATGTAGAGCCTTGTCGCCCTGGCTCTGTAGGGTGACGAGAGTGTAATACACGCCCTTCCTGTCGAGCAGTTCATTGTGCTTGCCCCGCTCTACGGCCCGGCCATGCTCAAAGCCCACGATCACATCAGCGTTCTTTATGGTGGACAACCGGTGAGCAATGGAGATGGTGGTGCGGCCAATGCGTACCTGTGAGGAAGTCCAAATCATGTCATGGGCATCCTTTCTTCTGATAGATGATCAGTTTTGATGCAATTCATTTCCCAAACTGCACTAAATAAGATTTACATCCAGCATAAGAGGAGTTATTTGAATTTCCATCAGGATATTCACTCACATATATAAAACCCAAAGCTAATTCACAGCAATATCGACTCTGACTTACTTTATCCAAAGCTTCTTGAACAATAGCCTCACTCTCGTTGTCAAGAGCAGACGTCGCCATGTCCAGCAGCAGGATGCGGGGGTTTCTGACCAGAGCGCGTGCAATGGCGATACGCTGCTTCTGCCCTCCGCTCATCTGGCCCCCACCCTCCCCCACCAACGTGTCAAATTTCTGCACATTTAGAATAAAAGAGAAAATCGCTTGTCTGTGTTCACATCATGCCAAATGCAGGAAAAGTTGGGACAACATGTAAAATGCAGGTGACTTTTATCATACTGAACCCCAAATATGTTATGGTCTTTATTCATTATCAGTATTCAAGGGAGTAAAGTATTCAGGAGAAAGACACAAGCCTAATCTGGATGCCCAAACTTAAACTTTGGAAATCCTTTTTCAATAAATACAATTTAGAGGTACTTTTAAAAATGCAAACCCTTCTGTTTGTAAAAGAAGCCTTACATTAAGCTTGTCCATAGATGACACCGACATCTCTGGACTCTGAGGCATCTGGGAAGGACCATTTTATAGCGGAAGTGATGAATCATTGGAATCACCAGATCTTACTAAAAAGAAAGAAATTCTATGTGCTCCTGAATAAAAACATTATGGATGAGGTTGTATCAGCACCTTTGATCACTTTTGTGGTGGCAGCATTAATGCAGAAAAGTGCAATGAAATTTAAGAGCAATACATGCTGTCTTTAGGTCCACATCGTTTGCAGGGTTGCTTATGTATTTTTTAACTAGATGGTGCAAAACCACATACTGGTACTGAGTCTGAACCATCTGCAGTCTTTTCCTTTTTATAGACAGTATGTTGAGAATTTTGAGGCATGTTTTGCGAGTAAGAATGAGACAGTATAACAACTAAAATGCTTAATATCTTGTTACTAAGTGTTGTAAGAAGGAAAGGGATCTTTTTAATTTGGAGGCAAAATCGAGCACATATTTACAAATAAAATTAGGTTAACGAGTAAAAGTATAAAGCACCTTGGGTTCTAACTGTCTATAAAGAAATACATGTCACAGTAAATCAACATGAATGAGTGGTTTGTTTTTTTGTTTGTTTTTTATTCCCATGTTGTCCCAACTTTTTCTAATGTAACAATTGTAATTTATCCATTTATATTTTCTTGTGCATTCTTCAGCCCCTGCTCTAATCCACCTCCACACCTGTGGCAGGTCCATGATGAAGTTATACGCATTTGCCTCTTTTGCAGCAGCGATAATGTCATCCATGGTTACGTCAGGCCGACCGTAGCGTATGTTCTCCCCGATGGTGGTGGCAAACAGCACCGGCTCCTGCTCCACTATGCCAATCAGAGAGCGCAGCCATTGGATGTTCAGCCCTCTGATGTCATGACCGTCCAGGGTCACCTGAGATGGAGGGCACAGAGAGCAGCTGCTTTTACTAAAATTGATGGATGACGCTATTAAAGCAATGTGACACTGTGATGTTTTTTTTTTTCCTTTTCAATAATGTTGGTTTCAAATGAAAAAGAGCAAAAAAGCTGCAATTTCTTTCTTGAGGAAGCTGATCGGGATAAAGCAGTACAGTGGGTGAGGAGCTCTGTTATTCCTTTAAAAGTGAAAAATGAGGCTGTTAGGAACCATTGGCTGAATAATGAAACAGATTATCCTGTACCTCTGTAAGCCTCAGGGAATGGTTAATTTTAAAACAAGAGCTAGTCTAAAGCTGAAAAGGGAGCAAGGTGGCAGCAACAGGGTGACATGGAACATGGAAAACAGTTTGAAAGGGATCCCTAAAGAAAAAGCAGTGTATATTCCATGAATGTGATTTCTTAGGGGGGCTTTTTACTTACCATGCCCTCTTTAGGGTCGTAGAAACGCTGGATGAGTTGAACAGCAGTGCTTTTCCCAGCTCCGCTCGGACCAACGAAAGCTGTGGTTTCGCCTGACTTCACTGCAACACTCAGCTTATCCAGGATCTGATCACAGAGAGGCCATGACACCATGGTGAAGGGAAGTTTGGAGACACATCTTTGTAATAAGATTCTTCTTCATCAGCACTTTCTGTGCTTGAAAATCATTAGTTGTCATCAGTTCCTTGCCAAAAAATACAATAAATTCTTGAGAGGTTTGCAAACTTTCCAGCATCCCAATATGTGTTTGAATAATGTATGTGTAGTCAAGTACTTTCACTTCAGGTCTGGATGGATAGTAGAAGGTCACATTGTGGAACTCAATATCTCCTTTGATCCGGTCAAGCTTATATCCAGCTTCTGAAAAACAATCAATCTCTGGCTCCTGGTGATAACACATTTCAAAAGTCAGATTTATCAGTAAGAGGCAACAGTTTCCTGTGAAGGAAACACTACATTTAAGGGGGGAAACTGTAAAACATGAGTTATTATTACTCTGTCAATAGTCTCAAATATTATGGTGGCAGCTCCACGGCCTGCTGCGAACGCTTCCAGACATGGGGAGGCCTGTCCCAGGTTCATGGCTGCCACCAGGACTCCAAAAAACACCTGAAGTGAAAATGAAGAAAAGCAGCATTTTTGAAGAAGAAAAAAAAAAGAAAATGTATACAAAACTGCATGGTCTGGAGCAAATGTGGCTCAAAAGATAAGATAAGCCTTTAATCGTCCCACAGTGGAGTTAAACGATATATAAATTTGTCATTAAAGTTATACCTGTAGTAGTGTTCCTGGAGTGTATTCCTCAGTGTCAACCACAAGGGTAGAGCCATACCAGAAGGCCAGAGCATAGCAAAGGAAGATGATCAACCACATATATCCAGTGAAAAAGCCCATGATCAGACCCTTCCTGATGCCCCATTGCTGGGCTGAGACCAAGTTCCTGTCATACCTTTGGTAAAGGAAAAGCAGATGCTTTTACGCCCAGAGCGTCTCGGAACAGATTACATACGGCTTTCAGTTTGCATGTCTGCGTACCTTTCCACTTCCTTCTTCTCTCCACCAAAGGCGGCAACGGTCCTGATGGAGGAGAGGACTTCATCAGCTACGGCACCAGCTTTGGCGTAAGCCTGCAGCTCCATCCCTGTTAGTTTAGCCACAAACTAAAGTTAAAAGAGAAGCAAAGTTGATGAAGAAGTAAGTGGAGGCTCACGTGTCAAGTAAAAGGATGCTTGGTCAGGCAAGAAAGCCAAAGTAAAAGAAGACACAAAGCAACCTTTCCACAAATATGATCCACTAGAAATGCGTGGTGCAGCTTTTTTCTGCAGAGACACTGTTTTGTTTCTTAATTTGCTTTGTTTGGGGATGGATGGATGGATGGATGGATGGATGGATGGATGGATGGATGGATGGATGGATGGATGGATGGATGGATGGATGGATGGATGGATGGATGGATGGATGGATGGATGGATGGATGGATGGATGGATGGATGGATGGATGGATGGATGGATGGACAACACTAAAAACTGTGACTTTAAGGTCCAGACACCTTCATTTAATCCGGCTTCACAGGATTCAACCTGGAATGATTTGGTGCAGTGATGCATGTATATGAATTTAATAATATCTTCTTTGGAGCGCATGTTTCTTGTGTTTATTTCAACTGACATGGATGAATGAAGAGGTTGTGTATCCTTAGTTTTGCCCTTTTGATATGCAGCGATACATTTTTCTCTTCATGAGTATCTTCTTTGACCTCACGCCAATTCCACCTCTGAAGTAATATTACTTATGTTATCCTCACCAGAGCCCTTAAACCGCCATCTCTTTAAAGTAAGGTTCAAGCCCACAGTCGTTCAGGATCAGTTTGACTGGTCAAGTAACCAAGTCATGTCAAGTTATCTAGTGAACAGAAGTCCAAGTCAAAGTGTAAGGCTGTCAAGTCGGAAGAGATAAAGTAATCTAGCCATTATGAATATCAAACTTCAGTCCATGTAAGTCATGTCAAATCTCACCAGAGCCATGAGACCGGCTCCAACTCCAATCAGTGGACTTGCTGCAATGATGACAAGCGTCAACTTCCATCCTTTCACAAATCCGATGCAGAAACCACACACAAAGGTGGTGAAGCGTTGCACAAATATGGCAACTTGGTCAGCAATGGCATCGTTGATCTTGTTTATGTCACTGTAAAACAGATACGCCCACTGTAACGCAGACAGCGATGCGTCAATGTTCTCCTTAAGCTTTAAGTAATGTCATCACCATCCCACTTACTCTGACATACGAGTGTTGAGCTCTCCCACAGAGGTGCAGTCGAACCAGCCGATTTCCATCCGCATCACTTTGCTGAAGTACATTTTCCTGATGAGCTGAATCTGCCTGGCAGCAGCTGTCACCCACAGGGAGATCTGTCAGGGATAAAAGAGAGGTTACACTTACGTATGGTAATGGTTGGATAAAGAGCAAGCAGGGCAGCGGGATGTTATCAGGATGATAGTCCAAGTCATCGGGTTTGAATTTGGGGATTGGATTCTACACATATATTTTATTTTACAGCAAGTCTGTGAGAAATTTGGGAAAAATATAGGTACTTGTAAGGCTCTAATTAAAAGAGTTTAATTAGGAGATGTCACCCACTTTCATTATGGGGAATATATAATACAGAGCCGTACTAGGAGAAGTAAAGTAGTACAAAAATAGCTTTAATTTCTCTCGTTAGACCACAAAAATGTACATTTCTGGAGCAGTGTCTCACGCGTTTAATAAAACAGTAGCGTATAATCCAGCAGTTCTATTTAAAAAACAGCTATTTTACACAGTGGATGTCATGCACTGACCATTGACCCATTGATCGCACTGAAAGATGGTCATTAAGTTAAGCCATGTGTTGCCAAGCCTTGGGGATTTCCACATCATTCATGTTCGCTCATGCGTGTGATTAGTAATCCCCTGTCCTGGTCCAAACCAGTCTTGTGGTCATTCTTTGTTCTACGTTATGTTCAGCTGTGTAGGAAACGGGACTTAAATTTGCCGTATTAAGCCTCAAATATTGCCACTGTCCGAGGTCACAACCCTCACAGGAAAATGCCAGACCTTATATATGTATATATAGCTTTTAAACTGAGAACTGTAGGTGCTTATTAACTGCCTGCCAGGCTGAGTAAATGCAGTTTACTCAGCCTGCAGGTTGACTATTTACAGAAGATCTCATGGTATGCAACTGAGAACATTAAATACAATCGAACAAAAGCATGTTGGCAGCGTATCAACACAGCAGGAGGATCTTTTTAGGTGTCGGGTGATTTTCTTTTAAAACTTTCACAGCCAAAAAGGATTGAGCGTCCTGACAAGTGGATGTCCCGATGGCTGGTTTTGCTTTAAGTGGACACAGCTGGTTTAGTCTGACCTGAAAGTATCCCAGCAAAAAGACAGCTGCTCCGATTCCAACATAGTAGAAGGCAAACAGGGTCATTTCATATTCAATGTCGAGAATCCTGAAAATAAACCAATGCACACTTTAAAATGCATAATGCATAAAGACAAAGTTAAAATAAATCATCTACTTCTTGCTAGGTCTTCAATTAGGTAAAAAAAAAAAAAAAATCTACAAGCCTTAGCATGTTAAAAGTTAAAATTTAACACACAACAGCTATAAAAAAAAACTGAACAAACATGGCTTGTTTGGTAGGTTCGCCATGCGAAAGCTTCCTCTTACTGCGCAACACATCAGCACAAATACGTCACAGCAGCTGTCAAGCACGGCAGTAGAGTGGTGATGATTCACGTGTGAACTTACCCACATGACATGTTCCCCAGTGGCGTGAACATCTCCGGCGTTGCATTGTCAAAGAAGTTCACGTGGGTCTGGTTCAGGGAGAGCGTCTGGCCCAGAGCGTCAGTGTAGTTCTTTTTCCACTGGATGGTGTTGTTCACGCACTCCTTTTGCTCGTCTTTTAGCGCGTTGAGCTCAATGTCGTAATCGATGAAGGTGTCGGTGAGCAGGCCGAACACCAGCAGCATGAGGGGCTGGGCCGAGCCATGCAGCACCGCGCACACGCTGCCCACCACCATCATCAGCCCGTCCTTGCAGGTGGCAAAACGGAACTGGACAAACACATAAACACAAATCACACCTTTGCACACTGCAAATGGGAAAATCTGTCAATGACTGCAAGACAGAATGAATGAATGAATGAATGAATGAATGAATGAATGAATGAATGAATGAATGAATGAATGAATGAATGAATGAATGAATGAATGAATGAATGAATGAATGAATGAATGAATGAATGAATGAAAGCATATTTTACCAGCTGAAAAAAGTTAACTCTTATTGCAGGTTGCGCTGCCTTTCCTTTAGTTCTGTTAGAAGCAGAAGGACAGTTAGTTAATAAACCAGCTGACTGTGACAATGTGTTAGGACATGTGCTACTATTTGTTACTCACTTCTCTTTCTCTTTTGAATTAGTCATAGTCCTGCGTGGAAGTAAACAGAAAACTGAGAGAGTGCCTCTGGCTTACCCTTTGCAATAATAGCACAAAACAGATGCTTGAGGATGACATTACTCATGAGGATTTAATGCAGGATGCATGGAGAATCCCTTCTGTTCATGATTAAAAAGGGAACAAGTCGTGTCTCTAAGTTTGCCCTGTTAGTTAAAGCTTAATGGCTGAACTTGTCAGACACATGTTATTACTCAAAGCATTTTTATATTTCCAACAATTCTGGAGGGATCTTTAAGCTGCTGGATGTTTGAGCTTTCAGGGCTGTGATAATTAAGCTTTAACTAATCACATTAACTTGTAGAGCCATGCTGTTCTTCTGATGATGATGATGTCGATGATGTTAAATTAAGATCTTTTCATCATTCTAGATTGATTTTTTTTTAAAATACCATTCCAAGATATTAATGATTTTCTATAATCAATAACTCATGAGACAGAAAATACACCACTTACATGTAGGAGCCAGCTGGTTCTGCAACATAAAAACAGAATCAGGCTGTGGCTCTGATTCCTTTTAAACAAATTAAATCTAGCATTTTTCTAGCATGTTCATCACTGGACCGCTATTTCTCTATTTTTAGAAAATATTCTGTTATGCCTAAAGGAAAACATCGAAATCAAATGAAATCCATTACCTTCATCTGAAGGCTCGTAGCTGTGGTTTTCCTGTCCCAACTTCTTAATGCTCTGCAGTCTCACTGATCCCATCGGCATCTTGAGTCATCTGGGAAAAGCAATAAAACAAAACGAAATGTGTTACAGGTGTAAAGAAAGAAAGAAAATCCCACTGCAGGGGGAATTCATCAACAGCCACAAAACAGGTATCTACTGGTCAGTTGTCCTCCTTCGTCTTGATTGAGGCGCGTTGAGTCTGGTATCTGGATAAGCAGCTCCTGGAAGGTGGTTGGTGGTATGTAACTCAGCTTCAGGCTGACACATTGGCAGCCAATCACGTGCTGTTATTGAACAGATTTGGGCTTGGTTGGAACTCAGGGTCAAATGGCTTCGCTGAAGGTAAGTGTCCTGTCGGTTTGTGCTGCTGGAGAGGTCAGTGACCGCGCCAGAGCAAACACTTTAACCTGCACACGCTCTGCACTGTTTATGTATCATTGATAGCTGAATGTGACAGATGGGCTCACAGTGGCTTTAAAAGTACACTAGGTCTTTTTGTTCTGGGCACTGGATTGTAAGCAAGAAATAATAATAATTATAAGTGAGAAGTGAAAAGCAGCATGAGCTGAAATATTTCAGCCCCGAAAGCAGTTTGGACTGAGAAACGTGCTCTGTTTTTTGGTTTCGACAATTTCATAAGTCCTAATTAGTGCAGAGACTCATTAGCTTTAAGTAAAGGGAAAATCTTTAATGAACACACAGCTATAATAACATCTGAGAGCTGCCCTTTAAAAATAAAAAAGGAAGACACCTGCAAAATGACTCACAGCTATGGCTGTTAGAGCACCTGATCCATTATGGACAAGAATAAAGTAATGAAGAATGATAATGAAGACGATGAGGAGGAAGATGACGTTCTGATTAATAGGTCAAACACCTTTAACTAAACTCAAGATAATTTAACGGGGTTTAAAATCATATATATGCAAATCAACAATCTAATAAAAGTTGTCTTGTCTTATCCAGAACACAGTGACTCACTGTTCATATTAACTAAATCATGTAGTTTCAGCAATAAAATGTATTGTAGTTTGTAAACTCAAACAAATGCCTTTTAAATGCATTCAATTAAATATTTCTATTTAAGAACAGGTGCATTAAAGGTTCAATTTCTGTCTTTAGTCTGAACAAAAGTCAAATCCACAAATGAAGCTTTGGCCCTGCAATAAAAAAAGATACTTCTGCATTGCTGAGTCCGTTTGGATCAATTGCTTATTGAATTGTTTGTTTTTTTTTGCAATGTCATGCACAGCTTCTCTTGACTCCACATTAAGAAAACAAATCATGGCACAAAAAACCAACATGCTTGAAGTCCTCAAGTGGAGGTGCAGTCCGTTGTGTTTTAATGTTTATGTGAATGTATATTTACTTAACCACATAACAGTATCTACAATTTCCATTTTTCACAATCACTACTGCCGTGCACGAAGCCTTACAATGTTCAGCAAAAGTTGCCGCTAGGAAACAGTCTTAAACAAGCCGGCATGAATTAAGAGAGGAGACAGATGTGACAGTTCCCCCTTCCAAGCTGACTCCCTGGAAACCACAAGGTTTCCAGTGGATGTGTTTCAATTTCACACACAGTAAGGAGGTAGAATAACTCCTTTGATCCTTTGAGTTGTGAATTAAAAGTTCAGCTGACCTTTTATTAAACCTTATTAGTTGTTGGAGGTATTTCTGTTGGCGCTTTTGTCTTAACGGCACAGTGCTGTGTAATCACACACTTGTATCTTGTCAGCAGTTTTCTTCTGCTGACAACACAAGTTCTGAAATAAAGGTAAACAAAAGTCTATGTGCATTCTAAATCACCAAATAAATCTCTGTTTTTTTTTGGCTGTGCTGATGAAAGTTTAAATCATGTCATCTTTCCTGTTTTTATTAATTAAGTTAGACACAAAAATACACTATAATGCCAAAAGTATTCGCTCACCCATCCCAGTCATCCGAATCCGGTGTTCCAATCACTTCCGTGGCCACAGGTGAATAAAATGAAGCACCTCGGCATGCAGGCTTTTTTATGAAGAAAAATGTGTCGCTCTCAGGAGCTCAGTGAATTCCAGCGTGGAACTGTGATAGGATGCCACCTGTGCAACAAATCCAGTTGTGAAATGTCCTCATTCCTAAATATTCCACAGTCAACTGTCAGCTGTATTATAAGAACATGGAAGTGTTTGGGGACGACAGCAACTCAGACACAAAGTGGTACGAAGTGGTAGGCTACATAAACTGACAGAGCGGGTTCAGCCGATGCTGAGGTGCATAATGCAAAGAGGTCGCCAACTTTCTGCAGACTCAATCACTACAGACCTTCAAACTTCATGTGGCCTTCAGATTAGTTCAAGAACAGTGCTCAGAGAGCTTCATGAATGGGTTTCCATGGACGAGCAGCTGCATCCAAGCCATACATCACCAAGTGCAAAGCAAAGATGCAGTGTTTAAAACACGTCACCACTGGACTCTAGAGCAGTGGAGACACTTCGCGATTCTCCATCTGGGAATCTCCTCTTCCAACATGACTGTTCACCAGTGCACAAAGCAGGTCCATAAAGACCTGGATGAGAGTCTGGTGTGGATGAACTTGACTGGCCTGCACAGAGTCCTGACCTCAACCTGATAGAACACCTTTGTGATGATTTAGAGCAGAGACTGAGAGCCAGACCTTCTCATCCAACCCTCTCAATAATAAACACACTCCCAAACCTTGTGGACAGCCTTCCCAGAAGAGTTGAAGCTGTTATAGCTGCAAAGGGTGGACCAACGTCATATTGAACCCTATGGATTAGTAATGGGATGTCACTGAGGCAGGCGAGCCAATACTTTTGGCCATATAGTGTAGCTTGATTTTCATTCACAAATTCAATTCTTCAGGGCTTAAACGATCTATTTACACAGTTCTGGGTGGTGGTCATTCACCCCGGCCTTTAAATAATGTCATAAGTCTTTTGTTTCTGGTGGTTTTTTTGTTGCTGTTTGTTTGTTTTTTAAAGGGCACATGCTATGTCTACAATCACTTTAAATGTCATCCTGTGAAAGAAAAAAACATCCAAAAATAGGGTTTTAATAACTTTAGCCATTAATGTTTATTTAAAGGTGCTCTTGCGACCACATTTTGTTTTCCTGCACAGATACAGATACAGATACAGATACAACATGCAAACTTCACACAGAACCCCCCCCCCCCCCCCCCCCCGCAAGGGTTTGAACAGGACAACAAAGTGACCGTGCTGCACTTGTAATGTGCATTTTCACATTTATATGACTTTTTTCATGACGTTTGAAAGCAGCGTCGTTGAAACATGAAATGAATCTGGAAACAACACAGCTGCCACCTTGTGGTGAAAATGTATTATGACGCCGACCCTCCAGCAACAGTCCCCCTTTTCCTTCTTTTGTCCAGGAATATTTAAAAAAAAAACACACACACAAACAAACAAAAACTATGGAAAAGCTGCAGGGCCAGATTAGATCTTCCAAGCTCTGCTTATTTAATTCAATTCAATTCAATTTTATTTATATAGCGTCTATTACAACACAAGTTGTCTCTAGGCGCTTTCCAGAGACCCAGAACATGACCCCCGAGCAATTATTACGTAAACAGCGGCAGGTAAAAACTCCCCTAGTGGAAGAAAAACCTTAAGCCAATCAGTGGCAAGAAAAACTCCCCTTTAAGAGGGAAGAAACCTTGAGCAGGACCTGGCTCATGAGGGGGGACCCTCCTGCCGAAGCCCAGCCGGGTAGAGCAAGAAATAAGAAAGAATAGAGATATAGTGACACCGTCAAAGGTACAAGACAGGATACAATAATAACTATCATCAGTAGTCCAACTAGACTATACAAGACTGTGTATATGGGTGATATATGGATAATTGGTGATCCACGGGGATGAGGACTGCAGGTCGGGGTGTCAGCAAGCATCCAACAGACATCCATACAGACAGGTGAAGGCAGACACTGGGATGGTCAGAGGTGGAACTGCAGGTCAGCAAGCAGCTCCTGAGTCTCTGGTCCGCAGGACATGCAAAGAAGAGGAAAAGAAGGGCCAGACAAGCACAACAAAATACAAGAACAATGGACCACAATTAGGTTTATGGGATACTGTTAATAACTGAGGGTTGAGGTGAAGAAGAGACAGAGAAGGCAAAGAGAAACAGAGAAGGTGAAAGGCACCACTCAGTGGATCATGTTGGTGCCCCCCTGCAGCATAGGCCTATAGCAGCATATCTACACCGAAGCTATGTTTAAGATGAGCTGCTCTAATCTGGTCCTGTAGCTGCAGCTTTGACTACTGGCCCTGACACATTAAGGTACTAAATGTACACTAACTATATGCTTTATTAAACAGAAATGTTTTAAGTTTAGTTTTAAAGGTGGAGGTGGTGTCAGCCTCCTTCACCCAAACTGGAAGTTGGTTCCAGAGTGATGGTGCCTGATAACAGAAAGCCCGTCCTCCAAATCTACATTTCGATACTCTAGGAACTACGAGTAAACCTGCACCCTGAGAACGGAGAGCTCTATTAGGAACGTACGGTACTATCAGGTCTTGCAAATATCGCGGCGCTAGGCCATTTTGGACTTTATATGCCAGTAATAAAATTTTGAATTGGATTCTAAATGTTACAGGGAGCCAATGGAGGGAAGCTAAAACTGGAGAGACGTGGTCTCTCTTGTTGATTCCTGTCAGCACTCGCGCTGCTGCATTTTGGATCATCTGGAGGATCTTCAGAGAATTACTTGGACATCCAGCCAACAACACGTTACAGTAATCTAGTCTAGAAGATACGAACGCATGAATTAGTTTTTCGGCATCACTCTGCGAGAGGATGCTCCTGATCTTTGCGATATTACGGAGGTGGAAAAACGCAGTTTTACAAACCTGATTAATATGCTGTTTAAATGACAAATCCTGATCGAATATAACGCCAAGGTTTCGCACAGTTTTACTGGAGGCCATCACAAGACCATCTAATCCCTTCCTAAACTGTTTGGGACCACAAACCACATTCTGTTTTATCAGAATTTAATAGCAAAAAATTTCTGGACATCCAGTCCTTGATGTCCTTAAGACACATCTGAAGTTTGTCTAATGGTTCTGTTTCATCTGGCTTCATAGACAGATACAGCTGCGTATCATCAGCATAACAATGAAAATTAATGCTGTGGTTCCGGATAATACTTCCCAAGGGCTGCATGTATAAACTGAACAAGATTGGCCCTAGCACTGAACCCTGCGGGACACCATAGCAGACCCTGGTCTGTACGGAAGAAACCTCATGAACATGAACAAACTGGAATCTATCAGACAGATATGATTTAAACCAATCTAGAGCTGTCCCTTTAATCCCAACAGCATACTCTAGCCTCTGCAGTAAAATGCTGTGATCTATGGTATCAAAAGCAGCGCTGAGGTCCAGCAGAACCAGTATGCTTATCCAAATAGTATTAATGACTCTTAGAACAAAGCGCAGTCCCACAGAGTTGGACAAACATCTAAAATCAGCCTTACTGTCAGTAAGCATAAGGAACTGGCATGAGGCCAGCTCTCTTCTTTCCAGTGATTGCAAAATGGTTTGGGTTCTTTCCTACAAGGGAAGTACACATCCCTTTAAGCTGCACTGCAGCCCAGCAAAGGTGTAGGTCCTTCACCTACTGAAAAACTATCATTCAGAGTTCAGACGTTCAGAGAAACTAGGAGTTATTGTTGTTAAGTCCTCTAATGTGAATACATTACATCTGTCAACTCATTTTAACAGCAAAAACAAACTGGGTGGAGCTTGTTCTTCTTTTTTGACTATTTCTGCCTTTTATTACTGGGTTTTATCAACCAGGAAGGTCTTTAAATGCAACAGCCCTGAACCCTGAACATCTCCAACCAGACAAAAAACACAAGGGTTGAGAAGAATTCTTCCCTGTACTTAAATGGGGCCAAACAAAGGTCGAACTGACTGAATACTACACTTTTCTCTGACTTTCACCATATTTTTCATATGCAACGCTATGAGCCTACACTCAGCCTTTATAAGGTCAAATTTAGAGAGGAATCCTTTTTTATTTCTCTCAGTATTTTCTCTCAGGTGTGCTCATCCCCGTAGACTAACATATGTCCTAACACTTTTGGATAAACATCTACCAATTTCCAGCTTGTTCTGGCTTGAATTTTAAAAAAGCAAAGCTTAATGATTGCAGTCAGTGTTCAGCTTCGCAAAACAGAGCTGGTAGAAGAGCCTACACTTTGATCACACCTGACACATTCCTTCTGCTCATCAGGGCAGGGCCTTCTGCTCATAGAAACTTTTTTAGGAAAAATAAATAATGATTTTAAGTCATGTAACTAGAGAAATATGCATGGTGTGTGTGTCTGGGGGGGTACTTTTTTTTTTCTCTTCCTTCAGAAGTAACAACCTGTTATAAAAGAATTTCCATCGTAAAATCTCAAGACTGTGAAATCCTAATCGAGGAGTGTGATGATGAAAATGAAATACAATCTCTCAGAGTTGGTTATAGTTTGCACTTGAGTATTTACAATGATGAATAAATCTTCATATATGTATACTCTCTAAATGAATTAAAGACATAAATTAATTTTTGAAGGAAGGAAACATATTCAGCACAATTTAGTGACAGGGGCACGTGGGAATGTTTAATTGATTTTAAAATATTTAATCAAAATAAAAAGCAGTCATATATAACCTGCGTTTATATTTGTAGTTCTTGCTTTCATCCAGCAGGTGATGGTGTTGTTCTTAGCCCACGTGGATTTGGCTCAGACGTTCAGCCCCGCCCACATACGGGTCCTCCCCTCAGAACCAGCCTATCGGAAAGTCCAACTCCGCGGTTGGGGTTGAACATGTTGAATAACAGGCCCTCTGGGCATCTGCCCCCGCCCCGCTTTTGACCCGCCCCCTACGTCGGACTTCATCCGTGGGAGTGGGTGGTACCCGCCTCTACACTGCTGGCAGCCCACGGACACCGCACTGCAGCAGGTAAGAGACACTTACTGTCCGGATTTGTTAACAAAAGGGAGATAATTTAAGTATTATAACCAAAAAAAAAAACATACTTTTGTTTTAATCTTGAAAAGATAAAGTTTACGTCTTTTTTTTCTCCGCTGTCTCCCCGCTCCCCTTTTCAGATGTCAGGAGACATAAAACACAATCTTAAACTTTTGACTTAACACTTTTACCACAGCTCCATCTCCGCCTGTCCGTTGTTTTATTGGAGCCTAACCCTCTACCTGACATCAGACATCAGTCTGCCACTCAAAAATGTATATTTAAATTAGACTGACAGCAAGAATAAAACGCCTCTCCCTTCTTACTAATCTGGGATGTCAGAGGCACGTCGGTGCCTGTCTTTGCAGACTCTTGAAATCTGTGGCCAACTGCTATCAATGTGTTGAGATCATCTAAAGTATCACACAGAGGTAATATTTAAATCTCTGCATCTTCGGCCTTATTTGTTGCACGCTGGAGACATCAGAGGAGTGGGTGCTCTTGCAAAACTTTTCCCAGATTACCTCCACTCGTACTTCCTCTCAATCTCATTTACAATCTGGGGAATTTATCAGAAATCTCCCAAATTTGACTCCAAGGAACCTTTCCAGGGCTTTTGAAGCTTGCCTCACAACTCTGGTGAAAGAATCTGGTTAAAAGCTGTGTAATTGCATTTTGAGAACCTGCAGAAAACAGAACTAAGGGTTTGTTTGCTTCATCGTGCCTCGTAACGTCCCAGTTTACTCAATTACAGTCGAGGAAATTTGACATGTTTTGTGAAACTGCAGACATGTACCTGTTTCTTCTGGGCCTGGTGGTCCTCTTCTACCTGTTCCGCTGGGTCAGAGAGCTGCCGAGGGTACCCGACAAGGGCAACAAGTACGTCTACATCACAGGCTGCGACAGCGGCTTTGGTAATCTCCTTTCTCGCCATTTGGACAAGAAGGGGTTTCGAGTGATCGCGGGATGTTTCACGGAGAAGGGAGAGGAAGAACTGAAGAAGTCCTGCTCCGGCAAGCTGATAACAACGCACCTGGATGTCACCTCGAAGGACAGCGTTGCAAAAGCTGCAGCAATGATTAAGGAAAAAGTGGGAGAGTGCGGTAAGACTTGTATGGTTTTTTATTTCTACATCCCCTAAGACAAGAGTATGTCGTAACGTTCCGCTTTGCAAAACAGAGCTGGTAGAAGATGTCATTGATTTATGTTGACATGCTTTGAATCCTAGTTGGAAGTTTTGTAACATTCTCCTCCCAGGCTTGTGGGCTGTAGTGAACAATGCAGGGGTAGCCACGCCCTCAGGCCCATGTGACTGGCATACCCTTGAAGACTACAAATCTATGCTGGATGTGAACCTGAACGGAGTGATCGGAGTGACCCTGAGTGTCCTGCCACTAATCAAGAAGGCGAGGGGAAGAGTGGTGAACGTGGCCAGCGTGTTTGGGCGGATCTGCGCCACCGGGGGCCCGTACCCTGTCTCAAAGTTCGCCGTTGAGGCTTTCACTGACAGCCTCAGGTAAAATATTAACCCGCGCGAATTATCAGTCAGTAATGTCAACACAAAGATGTCTCAGGTTGGACACAAGCGCTGAGCAAACCAAACGTCTATTTTAGGTTGGGTATGGCACAGTTTGGTGTCAAGGTTCTCTGCATCGAGCCAGGCTTCTTTAAAACCAACGTGACTGACAGCAACATCCAGATCAAGAATGCCCAAATGCTGTGGGACAGGCTGCCTCAGGATGTCAAAGACGAATATGGAAGTGACTTTCTGCTCAAAGGTGGATAGACGTCTCTGCTTTCTTATTTCCGTGTTTGTTACATTTTATAGATATTTAACGGTCTTTTTCCCTTCCAGTCAGGGACGTCATCACAGAAAAACTTGCCACGATGAGCAGCGGAGATCTGATGAAGGTGGTGAGCTGTATGGAGCACGCCGTGTCCGCCGCCTGGCCTCGGAAGCGCTACTCCCCTGGCTGGGACGCCAAGTTCTTCTGGCTGCCGCTCTCATACATGCCTACTTGTGTCACTGATTACCTCTTGCTGAAAGACGCCATCCCTATAGCCAAGAAGATACAGTAGAGTTTGACATGCATCTATTGATCTCATGCACCGTCTCTGTTTGGATTGCTTGCTTCAGAGGACAATACAGTTTCACGTTTTTCAGTCTCTGTCTCTTCTCGAGCTATTTTCAGCAATAATTGCAGAGCAACACTTGACCTTCTCACAAATACCTTTTCAAGGTCATCTTATCTCATGAAGGAAATAAGAATCTCGGCATACATGATAGGCACGTGTTAAAGGTTGGGGAAGAGTAATAAAACAAAAGAGCAACCTGCCTTAGTCCACAGTTTGTCTGCAGTTGTGACTTTGACCCTACGGAGAATGTGACCAGACTTTTTTAAATATGACAACAGCGTCATCCAGCGGTTGCACACGTTAAAACGTCATCACTAATACTGGTTTCACAGATGTGAAAGGTTCCCGTGTAATGTCTTTTTTATGTGCCCCAACAGCAGGACATTTTCTATGTGCCAAAAAGCCAGATGCACCTCCTCTTCACAAAAAAAAAAAAAAAATGAAAAAACGTGCATCATTAAATACTCTGAAGTTGTTGACCTCTTTTACAACAACCCCTTGCAAGAAGCAGCATGTCTCCTCAGGGAGTTTTTTTATGTGGGCCAAGTAGTGCCTCAGGTGCACCCTTTATAAGGTCTCGAGAAGAAAAAAAAAAAAAAAAAATTAGGTCTACAGAGTTTTTTAATCTCTAAGTTCCATGCCGAGAGAGTGGACACCCCACCTCCTATTGTTGCTGAGAAAGTTGTAATGTCTCGCTCAGGGCTTTATTTGGATGGGCACCAGATGTGACCAAAAAGTGATTTAAAAAGCAGCAACCAGTTTAGTCATTCAAAGGTTTGATTACAATTTTAACAAAAAAAAAAAAAAAAAGCAATTTCCTATAAATATTGTTAGTCTAGATGTTGGGGAGACAAACGGATGCGTTCTACCAAGGCATAAAACAAGCTTGCCACTAATCCCGCAACAAAAGAAGAGATGGATTGTGTCCTTCACAGGGATGACTCTGGACCACACAGCAGCTGCTCACGTCTCAAAGTTGAGTATCGATTATATGAAAAAGGTTTTAGGCACTTTCACAAATTCAGTCCCTTTGACAGTATGTGGCTTTTTTTTTTTTTTTTTAAATAGCACTTTAGACAATCAGCACAAATACAGAAGATATCCTGCATGTTTGTAGCATTGTTTGACAGCTGCAGGAGACCAACTTTACTTTAAAAAAAAAAAAAAAAAAAAAAAAAAAAAAAAAAAAAAAAAAAAAAAAAAAAAAAAAAAAACGTCTTTTCACAAAAACCCTGGATTCTTTCAGTCTTGTCAACATTTTGATGTGCATTTTCATCTGTGGATTAAGACAAAAACACCTAAAAACCCGGACACAAGCACCCAAATGTTTGTCCACCGTTTTATTTCAGTACATAAGCTGCAGCACAATTAAAAAAAAAAAAAAAAAAAAAAAAAAAAAAGAAGGCATAACCTTGCGCATGAGTGCCATCTTGTGGCCAATATGAGAACAGCTACTTGATGAAATTATCAGTAGGAACAAGACTCTCAGCCACTTACAATTTATGAAATATACAATTGACAATTTAGTTTGTGTAAAGACAGCGTTTTATTCCATCTTTCATTGGAAACATTAAATAGAACTTTCTGGGATGACACAACAGGTACATTTGTATTTTGACATGTTTTACAAACCAAGTGCTCCTAAACCCTCCCGCTTTTCTTTTTTAAATCTTCGTCCTCTTCTTTCAGTTAAGATAGTTCAGATGTTTACGAGTGCTCCTCAGCCAGCTTCTCGGCTTTCTGAACCACTTCCTCGATGGGGCCGACCATGTAGAAGGCCTGCTCAGGCAGAGCGTCATACTCACCTAAATACAGAGCAGACAAAACAAAAAACAGAATTAGCAATGATGGGTTGAGAAAAAAAGTAGTTGCATTTCACATTGGGAACCCCCAACACACTTACCACCAAGGATGCTCTTGAAGCCCTTGATGGTTTCTTTGAGGGGCACCAGCTTGCCCAAGTGGCCAGTGAAGACCTCGGCCACCTGGAAGGGCTGGGACAGAAAACGCTGGATCTTGCGAGCGCGAGCCACAGTCAGCTTATCCTCCTCAGACAACTCATCCATACCCAGGATGGCAATGATATCCTGAAGGGACTTGTAGTCCTGCAAGTAGAAACAAAATATTGAGCCCAGTCTGGCATTGTCAAATACACACACACACACACAAAAAAGGACCCTTCTTCATTCACACATTTGACCTGGAGGATTTTCTGTACACCACGGGCAACATCATAGTGCTCAGATCCAACAATGTTGGGGTCCATGATACGGGATGTGGAGTCCAGGGGGTCGACAGCAGGGTAGATGCCCAACTCAGCGATGGCACGGGACAGCACAGTTGTGGCATCCAAGTGAGCGAAGGTGGTGGCGGGGGCAGGGTCAGTCAAATCATCAGCAGGCACGTAGATGGCCTGGAGAGAGAAAAGAAAGCTTCCATTCAGGTTCAATTGTCCCTCGAGTTAGAAAACAATCCTGGGTGAAAATGTCAAGTTTTACCTGGACAGATGTGATTGAGCCCTTCTTGGTGGTGGTGATTCTCTCCTGCATGGTACCCATGTCCGTGGCCAGAGTGGGCTGGTAACCCACAGCAGAGGGGATACGACCCAGCAGGGCAGACACCTGAGAGGGCGAGAGGAGATTGTAGTCAGTACCAAACTTGCAGGCACTCAGAACATGACTGCATTTGAATTTACAACTTTCCCAGCTGTTAAAAGACAAACCTCAGAGCCAGCCTGTGTGAAGCGGAAGATGTTATCGATGAAGAGCAGCACATCCTGACCCTCCTGGTCACGGAAGTACTCTGCCACAGTCAGGCCAGTCAGAGCGACTCTGGCGCGGGCACCTGGGGGCTCGTTCATCTGCCCGTACACCAACGCCACCTAACAGAAAAGAAGGTCAAAGTGAGCAGAACCTTCACAACGCGACTGCAAATAAACCAGCCAGCAGACGTGTGCAAGTCTCACCTTGGAGGTGGTGTCCTTCAGGTTGATGACGCCAGACTCAATCATCTCATGGTACAAATCATTACCCTCACGGGTACGCTCTCCCACACCAGCAAACACAGAGTAACCACCGTGGGCCTTGGCCACGTTGTTGATCAGCTCCATGATCAACACAGTCTTGCCAACACCAGCGCCACCGAAAAGACCTGGGACCATCACAAACAAAAAAGGTCATCATTGTATTGCTTGGGTTTGTCTGTGACGCATGATAAAACAGGGATGCTGCAACTCATACCAATCTTTCCTCCCTTGGCATAGGGGGCCAGCAGGTCCACCACCTTAATGCCAGTAACCAAGATCTCCTGCTCCACGCTCATGTCGGTGAATTCAGGAGCTTCAGCGTGGATGGGTGCAGTCCTGATGAGGAATAAGCAAATAAATGCCACTTCACAAACCACCAGTAAACACTTGAAGATCTATGCAATTTTCAAAATAAACTCACTGTTTGGTGGAGATGGGACCCCTCTCATCAATGGGCTCGCCGATCACATTCATAATCCTGCCTAGCGTCTCTGGACCCACTGGGATTCTGATAGGGGCCCCAGTGTCCAGAACCTTCTGTCCACGGACCAGACCTTCAGTACCATCCATAGCAATGGTGCGCACGGTGTTCTCCCCTGAAAGCAGGACGATTTCAGTAAAACGTCCATAAAAGACGAGGCTGAAGGGGGTCAACGCAGCTCACTCACCAAGATGCTGTGCCACCTCCAGGACTAGCCTGGAGTCTCTGCCGGCCACCTCCAGGGCGTTCAGGATGGGAGGGAGACCCTCGTCGAACTGGACGTCGACGACGGCACCGATGACAGCCACGATGCGGCCGGAGGCGGCGCTGGCCGCCGCGGCGGGAGCGACATAGTCTCTGCCTGTGGAGGGAAGCCGCAGTCACGCCAGAGTCGTGCATGTGTCCAACCTCAACAGCGGTGAAAACTCAGTTCTCACTAAAAGCCTCGGAACCGTGCGGCTGATGATCCTAAACTATCACATTCAACTTAAAACGAAACGTCAATAATCAGGAACCGAGTCCGGATGAATGGGACGTAGTCCGAGCTAACGCTGCTAACGCGGCTAACGCCGCTACTGTTTTGGCCCGATATTCAACAGAGAATGACAGCTCGGTTAACTTAAACCTTTACAAAAGCGACTTTAAGTGTAATAAAAGGCAATTAATCGCGTGTAACCGCGTCGCATCAAACGGGATCATCTGCAGCATGTCGCGCTAATCCAGTCGGGTTGCACCGCCTCATGTCATTTCACAAAGGTCATTTCCACTAACACGACAGGACGAACCCAACACGCTCATTTTTCAATGCTTCGCGTCTGGTAGGGTGAAATGAACCCGTGTAGATTGAGTTCATATGTAGGAATAGTTCAGAGGGGTGTAAATTTAAAGCGTTTTCCAGTCGAGGCCTGCTCGGCTACGTCAGCGTGCTGCTAGCGGCAGCTAACGTCCGTCTGTCCTCTCCGACTGCCGCGTCCTTTCTCGGTCCGAGTTCGCGTCAAAACACGCCGGGCATTGCGGGGACTCACGCGAAAGGACGGCTGGGGCTCCAACGAGGGCTTTGAAGGGCTGGACCCCAGGCTTGAGAGCCTGCAGAGCCCCGGTGCAGCAGCGTCCCACGGCTCCTAACATGGTGAAAATGGCTGAAGGTGGAAGGAGACGGAGGATGGGGCTTTATAAGCCACGGCCGCGAAGCCGACTGCGCCTGCGCGGCTGACGTGAAGCCCAGCCCGCTGACATTGTGCCCTCCAGAGTTTAACTAAAGACAAACCAAACAAAAGGTTACAATTCCTTTAACTTACCATCTGTGTCTATTGGTGTATTGCAGGATGGGCAAAACATTCAATTTATTTCAATTCAAATGTATTAATCCAAGTTTTATTAGTCCAAATTTCTTCCAAAAAACATCTAACTTATTTATCACATAATAGTCAGTAAAGAGCAATAACAACATATGCAGCATTAATTATTGTTACTTTTAAACAATGTATTTTCTTGATAATAAAGTGCCCACACTTAGTGGGCACTTTATTTTAAACCTTACTTATATTTGTACATACTTTTGTGTCATTTTTGATGGTTTGTACTGGCTCTGATGCTGCTCCCCCAACAGATGACTGCAGACTAAACTGACTTTCAACTTCATCCTAACAGTCAGCAATCGCACAACTGTAATTCCTGGTTCTGTTGCATTATTATTATTAAAAATATTCAGCTTCAGTATCCTCTGCAGGTTTTGGTGAAGTTGCATTTTAAGTTTTATGAATATTGTTGCTCCTTTGTGAGTTTGTGATGTATTCTTGCGGGCAGTATCATAACACATTTTAGGTACATCTTTTCAAACTTCAAACTTTTCAGACTCAGGATTAGACGTTTCAACAATACCCTATTATCTTAAGTCAGCGAGACTTGCATTTAGTCCACTTTTGCAAAAAAAAATGCAAAGCATGCATTGTATTAATGCAGAAAGGAATAATGATTTTAAATTTATTTAACACTATGTTAAAAAGCTGAATACACCGTCTGTTTGTGTTCACTATTGCAAAATGTTAAGGAGATGCATTGTGATGCGTACATCTGTTACACTCTAAGAAGAACACAGGCAGATTTGTGAATCCTAAGTTCAAATGTAAAGGACCAAGCAAAATAAATTCAGACAGGTAACAATATTTTACACCACAGTTTTATTGGTACTGTGTGTTGTTGTTTTTATGTGTGCGATTGTGATCATGTGTTGGTCGAAGTTAGTAAGGTTTTCTTTAGTTTATTCTGCTTTGTTTTACTTATGTAAAGCACTTTTTATTGCAGAAGTTGTATGAAAGTGCTATACAAATAAAGTTTGTTCCGATTTGACTTGATCGACGTTCTGTTGACTACGTTTTAAAATCAATTTCATAAAAAATATGTATAAAGTATTAAAATGTTGATGTTTTGAGCAGTTAACGTCAGAGGCCCTTTCTCTTTTTAGCACTAAGATGGTCAGTCTGAATGGATCCAAACTGTTAATGCATCCAGGAATAAAGAACCCTCTAGAATGATGGTAAATGTTAACCATTTAAAACATGTTGAGTCATTTTGTGATCGAGGGTTGTGGTAATTTACAAGAATACATAAATGCATTTTCCAATTTGAGGCCGGTGCTGCTGAATCCACATGGAGCCCACCAAATTCTATCCCTTCTTAGCCTATTGCCATTTATCTCACTTGTATTTCTTGTGGACTTAATTTATTAGGTCCATATACTCTTCCCATTTGGGGCTCATAATAATAAAACCACACTGAAGCCTTTTCAAGGCCAAACTTACACCATGGCCCACTTTTTACCCAGATGGGGCCCAGATGGACATGCTTGGCAAGTTCGAGCTTTGAAAAGGCCAAATGCCGAACTTGTGAGTAGAGGTTGGGTGCTTTCTGAGATATTTCCAATTTAAAGTGTAAGACACCCTCTTAGTCATCTTTTAGTAGGGACTTCGTAACCTATCAAGTCTTTGATTGAGTCCAGACAAACCCAAACAATGTCCCATTTTCACCACATACTAATTTTAAATATTTTTCATTAGTTAATCAGTACAAACAAAAGAGTCAGGCTAAAAAAAAAAAAAGGTCACCTTGCATTTAACACGTGGTGTTGATAGTAATTCTTATCTCACAGTTCAGTGCACAAAGCAATGGGATGATCTCACATCTGCACAGCATTAACACAAATTGCAGAAGGCAGAGCGACAGCTTTTGGAACTTCTTAAAAAGTAAAACATATTATTTTCCCACAAGTGAAAACCAGTTAAAACGTCAGGGTTTTTATTTGACTGAAAACAGGAACAAACCTAAAAGACAGTTTACAAGAACTTTTAATCTCAGAATCTCAGTGTTCAGTCGTGCGTTGCTACTCCACCATTTGTCCACTAGAGGGTGTCGCTGCACCAAAAGAGATTAAATGAAGGGTTTAGTACGTTTGTCTGGCCTTTTTATCATCACATCTTTGGCACATAATTCCCGGATTATAAACGAGTAATTATTTTTAGATTTGAAAATAAAAGAAACCATTTACTCCTAGTAACTGAAAAATAAAACCATGTCATAGTAGAGGTATGTTGTAAACTCTCATTAAGAGTTTACAACCCATCAGAAGCACCCATGCAATTCCTTCAGCTTTCCAAATTAAGGAGTTGAATAAATATGTACTGTTTAGGCTATGACTGATAGAATTGACTCCCAAACCTACAGATGTCTATCTGACCACCTGCTGGGATAGCTCTGCCTGTCTGGCTTTGTCTGCAACAACAGCACGTACACAATCTGTGTATTCAGCAGCTTGTGCATGTCTCAAAGTAAAGTCTGATGACTGATGACTACGATTACAGTGCTGCTCGATTTCTTTTTCTTCCAGTCGCATGCAGGAGTCACCAGAATTCTCTAACAATCACATTGTCGTTCACTCGAAACTTTGTGAGAATAAAGGTGAGTGTCATTTCTGTTTGGAAAGTGTCAGGCTTCTGCTACTGAAGTTTTGGTGATTTGGCTGAATCAGGCCACAACGTTTTAAGGGGCTTGGCGATACAAGACTGGACATGTTTCTTGTAATCTAAAGCAGCAGAAGTCTGTATGGTTACCGATCTGCTTCATTTGTCATATGAAAACTCTCATGACCCTCATCATGGAGTGATTAAAGACATCTGGGTTTTTTTTATTTGATTCCATAATAATAACCTTGATGGAAACTCTTTGAAATGTTTCCTGCCCCAAAAAGCAAAGCCACATCTGTGTTTTATCTCTGTCAGTTGTTGCAAAGCAACTTTCACGATGCTTGGGACAGATGGACAGTGGGCGATCTTTGACCTTCTGCAGACGTATTCCCCTCCAAACTTTTATGATAAAACTTTAAAAAAAAAAAAACAACAAACATTTTGCCATTTTAGATCAAAAACCTTCATTAACTGAGAAAAATGTCAGTGCAGAATTAATGTCTGCAGATTGAGTTTTTTTTCTTTTTTTCTTCTGGTATTTCAGCCCTGCTAGCAGCATGCCTCCAGGCAACAAAGCAATTTCTGTGTTTCTGTCTGTCAAGCATTGTGGTTCAGACTAGAATGTATCAAGAATTTTAATATTACCACACTAGGCAAACCCTAATCACTGAAAAATATTCAGCCTTCTTGCAAAAGCTCAACAATGAAAGGTATAGAAAATTGATTGATAGACAATGAGCAACATTTCTGGATCTTAATGAAACATTTCAGTAACAGTTATATGGTCTGGAGCAAAAATTCACATTTTTAGTCAGGATGAGCAACAAGATCCTGATGTGAACATTTTTAATGTCAGCAACTTGTATTTATCCCCTCTAAAAAGTGTGACCAGATTCCTTCACCATTTCTCCACTGGCCTCTGTTGTACTTCATGGTAGACTACTGACATGCAAAGATGCATGAGGTACTAAACATTTGAAATTTAAAAAGATTCAAAAAGATTGCATCCATCAGATTAATTAACACATTTTTTGCACAAACCTCTAAGTACCTCTTAGGACATAATCATTACCTTTTCCCTCTACAGAATCATATACAGCAAGAGCTAGATTTCACATCCACAACTGTTACTGTGCAGGTAGTGAATTGTGATGTACTTCATCGCTCAAAATTAAACGAAACCACAAGTGTATTTAAAAAGGGTGTGGTTTTGTGCAGCTGCAGAACAGTTGTGTTACATCGTTTGCAGAGCTGTCAGGAGAGAGTAATCATTCTCATTTTAAGATTATATGGTTTGTTGTGTTGTTCATTGTACTAACAGACTGTCTAAAACATGTATAGGTTAGTTTGGAAGGGTCCCGGAGTGATGCTGGCTCGGGCAAAGTCGATAGTAGCAGCTGCAGCACGACGACTGTGGCACAACTCGGACGGAGGTCCAGCAATCCTTTTTCAGTCCCGGCAGTCCAAGTTTCAGATGTCATTTAGGTCATTGCAATGAAATGATGATAGATGACACATTTGTCAGGCCTAACAAGCCAAACCTGTTGCTGGCAGAGAGAATTTAAGATAACGTAGTTGCCATTAAACATTAACATGATACAATAGCTGGAATAGCTCACTTGTGGTAACTGAGACAGGGTGGGTGCAATCAAACCGACTGCCAGGCTTTGTTTGTTCTGCCTGTTTCTGGATGAACTACTGTTAAATAGCAGAGGCCTCTCCTGCCAATACGAAAACAGACGTTTAACAACAGCCTCAAACTGTATATGTGAATATGTGCATTTTTATCAAATCTGTTTCCCTCCATTTGCTTTTTTCAGATAATTAACCTCAATCCTCTGGTGTGATGTAACAGCGGCACCTAAGAATTGTTTGCAGCTAAGCAGGCTCTGTACTGCAGTTATAAGCTTACAAATGTGTAAATCTTTTCTCCTCTCTTTATTCCTCACCTAATCCAGAGAATAATACATATAAATTCAGCTGGATGATATTGCACACTTATTTAAAAAAAACAATTCTGTTGCACACTATCATCTATATATATCTGCATCTGCCCAGAGTAGGACCATTATGCTAATTATGTTAATACTGACTATCACCTAATTGATGGGGCGTTTAGAGGCATGCGGGGTCTGCTGTCTACAAAAAAATTAAAAAGAAGAAGAAAAAACAGACACTTTTAGCAAAGGTTGAACATATTGGCTCATTATTTCAGAATACCGACTATGAAGCTCATCTGAAGCATGAAATTCAAAGACCTTTTAAAAATGATCATAGGACACATATGGATTTGAAGCTTTCTTTTTTAATGTAAAAGTCCGCCATCAACAATTGCGTCTTGTTTTAATTTATTTTAGCAAAAAGGGATTCTGATTCACATTATTTGTTTTTGCCCAGCGATCTACAGAAAAGCGGTAATGATATTTAAGCAGGGCAATCGTTTAAGGAAAACATTCTTGAGAGACAGCTTTCCTTTCCTTGCTTTCAGCAAAAGAAGAAGAAGAATGCTCACCACCCTGCCCGTGGCTCCATATGGGAGTCTAGTTCCAGACTGGAGGCTGCATGCGGCTTCATGGGATTAAAAAAATGTCTGTATTTAATCACAACATGGGGATTATAGCATAATTATGAAGCTCATACCATTCTTATGTGCTAAAAGAAGACCCCCACAGGTCTCAAAAAGAATTAGACAGCTGTTGAAGAATAGGAATAAAAGGCTACAGGCTGTCACAAGTAGATCTAAACAGAACCGTGCAACAGATTTCAACTTTGGTTAAATGACAATCTCTCTGTTAAGAATCTATATTTTCTGCATGTATTATATTTTTAGAAATTCAAATTGTAATTTATTTTAAGGTTAGATGATGAATGTGAATTAATAGGAATGGAAGAACTGATGTGATGTTGTAAATCCTGCACTTCTTTCATCTTCTATCTTTACAGTAAATCCTGTCAGGAGCAGAGATAACATATGACTGCTCCTGGCGTTTGCACAGGTGGTCCATGGGCGGCTGCTTCTGCAAGGTGTTTAGCCTGGAGGCATAATCTCCAAACTTAACACGTTTTTTTGGATTATTGTCACACATTTAAAAATAACACATAAATAAAATGTACTTAACTGCAGCTACATTCAATATTTATATAGAAACAATGGATCAAAAGACTGTAGTGTGACGGTGGTTGCATCTGCTGGTGAAACCAAAGAGATCACGTACCTAGATGGTATATTTTGGTTTAAGTGATTAATTAAAACACAACTCAATAATATATATATATTTTTTGGAGATGGATATAAAAATGGAGGTGGTTATCAAAGACAAGTCTTTTTTTTTTTTTGCCTTTTGTTGCTGAAATGGTTTCAAAAACGGAGTTGTTCTTCATTTTTCGTTTTAGAGATGGATATCAGAAAACTAGTTGTTACCCATTTATTGTTTTGGACATGGTATAAAAACACAAGTCGTTATCCAGTTTTCATTTTGGAAATGAAAATGAAAAAGCAGTGATTTGGGGTTGAGATGTTCTACGATCCAAACTGCAGCCAAGTAATTTTTTTAAAGCTATGTGATGAAGCAATTCTACTTCTGACCACATGTGGGCGCATATTGTGTTGACAAAAGAGCAATTTACAATATTGTGCATCTGGGAACCTCACATCAATAATAGTATCACTTTGCATCACTAGAGACCCAACTGGTCAAAAGTGTTTTTTTACAACATTCGACCTGATTCAATTTTATTTATATAGCATCCGTTACAAAACAAATCTAAAGGTTGTTGTTGTTTTTTTTAGAGACCCAGAACATGACCCCATAGCAAATATTAAAGAAACAATGGCAGGTAAAAAGTAAAGTTCTCGGTTCAGGTCCCTGGAAAAAGGGAGAAAGGTACCACACAGACTTTGGAGTTGTTCTCCTGGGGCTTGTGTGGGTTTTCTCCAGGTACTCTGGCATCCTCCCACAGTCCACAAACATGACTGTTGATACTAAATTGGCAGTAGGTGTATGTGTGGGCGTGTATGGCTGTTTGTCCATATATGTGGCCCTGTGATAGGCTGGCAGCCTGTCCAGGCTGCGTCCCTGCCTTTCACCTGGAATGAGCTGGGACAGGCTCCAGCAGACCCTTGTGACCCTGTACAGGATTAAGCAGGTAAAGAAAATGGATAGACGGATGGATTTTAAATTAAGCAATGGTAATTTAAGTACTAAACCGTAGTTAAACTTTTCTTTATCATGACATGCACTGTAACTTAATCTTTTTTTTCTTCTCTTTACTTTTCATGTTTCCATTATGTAAAGCATTTGAATTGCCTTATTGTTGAAATGTGCTATACAAATAAACTTGCCTTGCCTTGCCTTACTCCACCTCCTTCTGTGACTATTTTGAGCTCTGTAATACAGCTTTGCACACACTTTGTCTCATTTTCATCCATCTAACTCTCAGGACTTTGCCTTAATTTTGTGAAAATCATTCTAAAAACTTATTTGTCCAAATTTAAGGGGAAGCTTATAATCCTGTTGTTCCAAATAACACTGAAACAAGAGGAGGGACATTCATTCCTCAGTCATGATGAGGGATTTATGTACTGATTCTGCCTCCCCAGCCTCCACACCCACTCTTTAACCAAAAGGAGTGAGGGAGTGAGGGAGTTTTAAAAAAGGGCTGGACTTCCCAACATTTACTGCAAGCTCAGAATGACTTGAATCTCAGGGAGTCCCATGAGAGCCAGACTGAAGTTTGAACTTTTGGCCAGACAATGCTGCTGCTGCTGCCGTTGCTGTTATGACTGTGATGCATATGTGATCTTCAGACTCTCAGGCGGGATCCAACCACTGGAAGACAACATTCACCTTGATACTCTGCACATGAAACCAAGATCTGAATGAAGAAGCTCTCCTTTGTCTTGCTTGCCACGTCTTTCCCTTTCGTATTTCCCTCATTACCTCCAGGAGAGCACCGGTTTACAGATTGCAGCATATTGGAGACTTAAGTCAGCAAGACTGTGAGGTATGCATCCTTGGATCCTGGGACTCTAGCATGCATGCTTGTCAAAGCTTGTTCTCTGAGTGTGTGCAATTTTTTTTTTTCCTGAGTGTATTGAAATTAAAGAATGGATCTTCTTTTCTAAACACATATGTGTTCTTTTAAGCCATTTCAGGGAAGTCATGGTCCCTTCTTTGCACTGGCTCCTGCTGCTGTGGAGACTTCAAGGTCTGTGGGCGCAGAATTATGACGAAGACGATGAAGATGAGCTGGTAACCGTTAAGAAGAAGAACAAACTGTTTTCAGCTAATTCTTTGTCACAAAACAGCAAACGTAAGTTTCTTGACACTAAATTACCCAGGAACACTGGTTCTCTTTCTTCTTCTTTTTACCCCCCCTGTTGATGCACTTATTGGGGAAAAAAAATTTTGAGCACAATTTTCGAAGGAGAAAAATATGTGCTGCCACAGGTAAAAAGTAAAACATGATACTTAACAAGGGCATCACTGGAGAAACCAATCCCCTTGGACTGATCATATCTCGTACCTCTCAGAGCAATCCATCTCTCATGTGGCCGCTCAGCGCTGATACCAAAATGTTTTATTCGCTCAGAATCCCATTTCCCCAGGCACATTCCCTCTGTGACATATTTCTGTGAAGATGAATGTGATATCTCCTCAGCTTATATTAGATCTCCAACCTCTTTCCACAACTGAAGGTTGATGCTGCTAGTTGAGTTACTTTCATTTTGTCTTCTAAGTGATGTGTCACATTTATGAACTTATCACAATTTTCTGTAAAAGGCGTAAGGCTCTAGTTCCAAAACGGTCAATAAATCACCTGTCTCAATTGCGAAGGCCCCACAGATAAAAATGTCTCACCTACCCCTAAAGTCTGTTTAGCTGTGATCAACTGGGGATTCACATTTGGCGGGAAATCAACATACTAAATGAGAAATTAATAAAAATGTCAAAAACCAAAATGGCAATAATACAAAAGAAATACATTGCTGTATGCAGAGGAATCTTAGGGATTTATTACGAAACCAAAAGAGCCAAATAGTTCTACTGATAAAATGCCAAAATGTAACGTTTCATAAATGAGTTAGTGTCAATACTCTACTAATAATTATTGAATAATTAAAATATGTTTCAATCCATCTATCTATTACCAACACCCATTTCTATCCGTTCAAGGCCACGATGTCAGTTGGAGTCTAATCCAGGTCATATTGATTAAATTTAATTCAATAGAACTTTAACTGAAAAATGAGAATACTGATGTCACTATGCAGCATGGTGGTGTGGTGCTTAGCTGTTGCACCACACCTAGAGGGTTTCTAGTTGGAAACCAACGGTGTTACCAATGGTGCTGGAATTACCAACGGTGCTCTTCTCACTGAAATCATTCCTCTACACTTGGTCAGTTTGCGTGAACTGCAAAAGTGGAACAGTAGCAGTTTAACAATGATGGATTTCATGCACTGAAACTAGCGGTGCAGGGTTTCCAGTAAGGATTGCATTATTGACTTTTGCAGATGATGTGGTCCTTTTTCCTTCATCGAGTAGAGACCTCTGGTGGTTTACAGCCAAGTGTGAAGGAGCTGGCAAGACAATTAGTACGTTTTAAGTCTGAGGCCTTAGTCGTCAGTCATAAAATATTGAATTGCTCCCTCTGGACTGGAAATGAGTTGCTTTCCCAAGTGAAGGTGTTCAAGTATCTCACGACCTTCTTCATTAGTAGAGATTGAGAGGTGAACTGGCACAGTATCTGCGGTGATGTCTGTTGTGTGAAGAGAGAGCTCAGCTTAAAGGCAAAAACTCTCGAGTTAAAGGTTGGTCAAGGTTCCAACCATCATCTGAGCTATGAGACCAAAAGAATGAAGTTGGATGTTGAAATGAGCTTTCCTGGAAAGGCGGCTAGGCTAGCCTTGAGGGATACAGCAAGGTCTCAGCACTGAAAGAAACCAGTTGAGGTGGTTTACGTTCAGGTTGCCTGCTTGACACTTACAGGGGAGGTGTTTTGGACATGTACCAATAGAAGGACCCTCAGAGTACATCCACATCCTACACGCAGATACTATTAAATTCACAACAGCCCTGGTTTGCCTGCTTCTGTGCTCCAAGGTCTACCCTAAGTGATCATACATTCACCTGAGAAGAAAAAAGTATTAAAATTCCTCCTCGTCAAGCTCTGTTTTACTTTAACTTTCTCAGCGTCTCCTTTCAGCACATTATGAACCGCGAGAGCCTCATTAACAAGCACATTATGATAGAAATCAGATTTTGCTGATGCTCTGCCAGATGTAGCTTCCCAGTCATCTCCATATCTGTTCCTTTAATACTTTTATAAAAAAAACTAAAAAAAACCTTTAGCTAAGTCTATCACAGAGATTGGAAACTGATAATAACATTATTTTCGCTACCAACTGTTCATTAGTAGCTTTAACCTTGTTCTTTTCAGCTGTCATTAATGAGGACTGCAGCTTGGAGCTGGCCTTTTTGATTGACAGCTCAGAAAGCGCCAAGGACAACCATGCCCAGGAGAAACGCTTCGCCTCAGATGTGATAAATCGGCTGCAGGGCATTCGGCTGCTGACCGGTCGTGGACTCAGCTCTCGCGCAGCCCTCCTGCAGTACAGCAGCCATGTCATCGTAGAGCAGACCTTCAAACAGTGGAAGGGCAGTGAAGACTTCAAGGCCAAAATTGCTCCTATTGTGTACATTGGCCATGGCACCTACACTACCTATGCCATCACCAACCTGACCAGAATTTACCTGGAGGAATCGGATACCAGCAGCATAAAGGTGGCCATTCTGCTCTTTGACGGCGTCTCACACCCCAGGAACCCGGACATATTTTCAGCTGTGGCTGATGCAAAGAACCAGGGCGTCCGTTTCTTCACAATAGGAATCACACCTGAAGCCAACGCACCTACCAATATTGCTCAGCTGCGTCTGATCGCTAGCTCCCCAGCTTCCCGTTACCTTCACAATCTGCAGGATGTAGGCATTGTGGACAAAGTCGTTAAGGAGATTGTGAGTATAAAATAAATCTCTTTCTTTTGTAAATACATATAAAAGTTGGAAGTTCTTTGCAACATTCACAGAAGGTAAGCATTTAAGGATTTGAGGTTTCATTTTTTAAAATTTTTTTTTACCTTACCTCCAAATTTCTGCAGTTTTAGAACGAGAATTTAACAAGAATTTTACCAACATAAACTTCACTTTAGAAGCTTTTCTAAATTTATAACTCTTCTCTACTCAACCAAACATTTACGTTTTATCCTGTGAGGACAGTTGTGGTGGTGTAACACACTTTTATAAACAATTTAGTAGCTTCATGACACCTGAATTGTTTTTTTTTTTTTTCCAAAACAGAAAAATAAAACCTAACAAGAATCTCAAATTCAAAACAAAATCTGGCAGCGGTTGGTAAATCCCTCTAAATACAGTTTCATTAAAGAGACTTCAAAGAAACTATAATGTGTTTTTGGTGTGCATGCTTAGACTTGTGCATAGCCACTGGGACTCAAACATCAGCACTTAGATCACTTATGAAATTGCATGTATGTCTGATAATTGCTTTTCACAAGAGGGTAGAAATTTACAGTTCCTTCAAAAGGAAATTATGTAGACGGGCTTATTTATTTGTGTCTACTTCCCCAACCTCTGTTGGTAACACTTAATATTGGATTGCTGTGTGCCATATATACACCTGCTGTTATAGCAACAGGTCTGTTAACTTAGATTAACTTAGATCAACTCTCCACAACTGTGTGATTCTTCTGTAACCATGGACTGCTTTAACAAAGGAAAAGTATGTCGTTTTAAAAATGTTGAAAATGCGCTGCACAGCAACATCCTACAGTCACCAACGGACTGCTGGGCGAAACATATGCTCCACATTAAAGCTCTAAATATTGCAAGAACACGTATGCACGCAACTTCATTTCAAACAACTCCTCAAACACTAATTCAGACGCGAGTTTTGTTGACACAGATGGTATGCATCTAAATATGATAAGGGAAAACGTAATACAGAACTTGCACTGAAGCTTCCTAAGCATTGAATTTGACAGACGGCACTCTGCTGGCATGCCAGAGCCCAGCAGCAGCTAGAGTCAGACTTTCATCTCATCATTTCCTTGTATAGGCACCATCTGTATGTCATAAGCATGTGCCTCTGTCCTGGCCGAGAAATTGTCTTTTATCTTTACTCTCAGTATTCAACTAAAACAAGCAGTGTTTTTTAGAGCAGGCAGACTGTGTGCAGTGTCTGCACATCCCCTCCAGCTACAGAAACATTCCCTGGATGCTTAGTGGGGCTGTTTCACTCATTAGTGTGTGCGGTTTAGAGCTGTGAACCACACTCTTTTGTATCGAAAATAAAGTCAGCTTTGAAGTTACAATTGGTCAAAATTGGAGTTCTAATTTTTATAAGAGAAAATATAGGATGAGTGGTGAGATGGTTTGTTACACTTCTCAAGCGAGAAAGCCTTTATGGTGAATCTTTAGAAAATGAAAAACCCCTTTTTAGGAACCCCCTCTCTGTTCAATGACTTACATATGGTAGACTCATAGACGTGTTTGTCACTTCCAGTGATGTCTTCAACTCTTCAGTTGTTACTTGCGGATTTTTTTTTTATGTTTTTTGGTCAGTGAGAACAGCCTCTTCTAGGACATGTGGTCACAATATAAAACTTTTTTTATTCAAAGTAGCTCTCAGGCACATCTAGACTCAAGTTGTGCAAACCAGAAGTTCAGCTCGCTTTCATTAAATTAATTATTCTGTGTCTTCTTTTAGTTTTTGGGTGCATTCAATAAAGACCCGGGACTTGTGCATTATCAGCTTAAGCACTTATTATTGTGACTTGATGAAGATCGTATTTTATGGTAAAACAGTGCAGCAAATCAGATAGTTTCCAAAGGCGTGGACACTTTTTCTTTCCACACTAAGTCATGATCAACCATATGGAGTAAATCTGTAATGTTTTTGAACTTGTGATGTTTCTTGTCCTACAGACGACGCTGGCAGATGAAGGGGTAAGTCTCCAGACGGGCAGCCGCTGCACTAATATTTGACTATGTGACTCCGAACGGCCTGTCTCATGCCACATTTCATCTGTTTGAAGTGTCCTCTGGCCCAGAGCAAGTGTGCATGTGAGAAGGGTGAGAGGGGATCCACTGGTTCTCCTGTAAGTACTTTTTTTTCCTTTTTTAAATCTATACAGCTTGGATGAAAGAACCCGAGGGTTTCGATATGAAAGAACCCAAATTAAATCCCAAATTCTGGAAGTTCACTACAATAGGTATGAAACACTTTATTTTAGCTCTTATTTTTAAGAGTAGACTTTGCACTCTGCATACAAAATATATTCAAAAAGGTAAAGAAAATATATTTATAATATAAAAAGGCTCATTCAGATAATAAACTTTTCAAATCAGAATGAATTACTTCTATCGTATATTACTTTAGGACTTTTAATTAGTCTATTTTTAAATGGCCTTATTATACTTTTTGCTCTTTTTGCTGACTTTGCTGACTAGTATGTCTGTTGTAGTGTTAAGAGTTTTTCTAATGTCAGCTCCGTGTGATGTCGCAGAGAGCGTAATTTCCTTATATGGTCATATTATCCTGGCAGTTTACATCCACAAGTTCAAGAGCATCAGCTCTACCTGACACTCGGTGGAAGACTGTTTTATGATCAAGTCCCAGTATTTTGCTGGACATGCAGAAACCACTAAAGCTGAAAGGCTGCGCCGTTCCAACACCAGAAAATCAAAAGTCTGAACCTTAAGAGGTCCAAAAACTGCAGTGATTTAGTGAAACCATTTTGGGTACAGTGATCATAGTTGTGGAGTCTCACTCTCTTCTCTGCTTCATGCTTGCAAGAAAATAAAAAAAATAAAAAATCACTCAAAAAAGCAATCAATTTCCCTGATTATAATGCCAAGACAACACTGCTGGCAACTATGGTGTCAAAAGTACTTGGTGACACCATAATCTGCTTTTCTATTTCTTGGCTGCTGAATATTTTCTGACTTCATTAGGAAATGTGACTACAAATAACTTATAAACCATATGAGATAGAAATACGACATAATCCATAATGTTTGACTACAGCAAGTAATTAATATGCCAATGTTGTTGATATGTTGAAAATGTATGTGTATATGACTGGCAAAACTAGTTAGTTACTAATTAGCTTTGCACATTGGCAAGCCTCCACAAATTTGATCAGTCAATAGATAAATCTGTTCATTTTTCAGGAAGATGTTTGTTTTTTGTTGTTTAGAAATCATCACTGGGTTTTGGAGTTATGTTGGGTGCAAAACTACTCTCAAGAGGTACCAGAGGTTATAATTATATGGCTGTAAATGAGCGTAAAATAGCTACTTTCAACAACTTATCCAGGTGATGTTTTATCTCTCGTTGTGTCTTAAACAATCCATGGCTGCCTATTAGTCATGTTTTCCTGCAGCAGTTAAAACTATCTCTCTTTAACATAGAATAGAATAACATTTTCTTGCTGCTGCAAAGACAACCTGCCCCCGTTTGAAACGCTGTAGAGCACAGCTGACAAAGACCAGTCTAATGCTAACAAGCTCCATAATTGCAGGTTCAGGGGAGTTTAGTAACTTCTGTGGTTTTGAGAAGTTCTGTTTCCCTCAAGCAGTGAGAGTGAAGCAAATGTCATACATTCCTTTTAGAGTTTATTGAGAACAGGTCTAAACATATATTTACATGAAAAATAAGCACAGTCATGTCTGTTGAAAGAATTCAACCATTTCGGACCGTCTAACCACACAAGGACTTTACCTTTATAGACAAAGTGTTACATACGTGAGTTTCTTTTCCTGCCAAACATGTCATTACTTTGGCATTTTATTACACAGAGGTCAGCTGCAGTCAGACAAAGCATTTACGCTTTGAAGTATTCTCTGAAGATGAGAACAAAACAATTACCCACATGAAACCCAATGCTCAGGACAGGAACAGGTTTTTTTTTTTTTATCAGGAGCAACAAAGACATTATGACCAAAGAGTTAACTACAAACGGAGACATGGCGATACTTAGAAGATAAGAAAATACACTGTTTAGAGCACACACATGCTTGAAAACATGTAGAAGAGCCAGACAGGGGAAGCTCTTACACAAGCATGCAGAAAACTTCAAGCTGATCTCACTCATCTGCTCCCAGAGTCAGAGGCCTTTATGCACGATAGCTTGTTTTCTCCAAAACAAAGATGTTCTTGTACTCAATATTACAAAGCTGAAGCAAGTTAATAAGGAAGGCTATTTTATGAGCCACGATTGCATAAAATTATACCATCGATCAACAGCATCACTGCCATCCACAGTTACTGAATATATGAAGGCGTGTCCTAGAGAGGTTATACTTTAAGGGGTCGGCTAGAGTAGCACAGTGTTTTGTTTACAAATTAAAGACATTTCAATTATGATTACATAATTTATTTTTTTATCTTTTGATGTTAAGTGTATATTACAATCTCTGGCAAAAAATAAATGTAAAAATTGTCACTCTTGGAGGATGGTAACTCAGCTGAGCATCTCAGCATTCTGATTTTGATACCCTAGAAATGTCTTTAATAGTTGTAAGTAAAGGCATTTTTTTATTTCATGATAATTAAAAAAAAAGAAGCGTATTGTCATTTGCACTTCTAACACTATGTTTTTTCCAGACATCTGAATATCATTCAGTAGAGAAAATACTGTAGTTGTACTCCTTAATGAGCTGTGTTGTGTCTGGATGATTGACAAGGAGCGTGGCTCAAACAAGAGGCCTGTCAGTTAAAACAATGCAAAGAGTTATGAACCTCCTTCAAAAATATGTGTTTTGCAAATAATGTTGGTAGTTCTCGCACAGCTATTTCTATAATAAGCACAAGGACAAACAAAAAAGGAACCGTGCAAACAGGGCAAAGAAGACTTCAAAGCATCAGGAGAGTAAACTTTAAATAATATGGTTTGAAAATAGAAACTCAGCCCCAAACCCTAACCCAAACCCTAAACCCTAACCCAAACCCTAAACCCTAACCCTCAACCTTAAACCCTAACCCTCAACCACCTCCGTATGGATGACCTCAAACTTTATGCCAAGACCGAAACATTTTTCAATTCGATTCAATTCAGTTTATTTATATAGCATCTATTAGAACACATGCTGTCTCTAGGCACTTTCCAGAGACCCAGAACATGATCCCCAAGCAATTATTACATAAAAAAACAGCAGGTAAAAACTCCCCTACTGGAAGAAAAATATTACACCAAACAGTGGCAAGAAAAACTCCCCTTTAAGAAGGAAGAAACCTGAGCAGAACCTGGATCATGAGGGGGTCCCTCCTGCTCCAGCCAGGTAGAGCAGGAGAAGAAAGATCCGAAAGAGAAAATGAAGAACAGGGAGAGAAGAAAGACACAGACACACTGTCAAAAGGTACAAAAGACAAGATAAATAACTATAACTATCTTTCAGCAGCAGAACTAAGACTTCCATGTATATATGACTGATACATGGTTAGTTGGTGATCTACAGAGACGACTTAATAAACAGCTGTAAACAGCAGACACTGAGGTGGTCAGAGGGTGGGACTGCAGGTCAGGATGTCAGCAGGTATCCAACAGAGACATCTATACAGACAGGTGGAGGTAAACACTGGGATGGCCAGAGGGTGGGACTGCAGGTCAGGATGTCAGCAGGTATCCAACAGAGACATCTATACAGACAGGTGGAGGTAAACACTGGGATGGTCAGAGGGTGGTACTGCAGGTCAGGATGTCAGTAGGTGTCCAACAGAGACATCTATACAGACAGGTGGAGGTAAACACTGGGATGGTCAGAGGTGGGATTGCAGGTCAGCAGGCAGCTCCTGAGGCTCTGGCCTGGAAAGATGTACGGAAGAGAAAAAGAGGAGACAGACCAGCACAACAAACTACAAGAACAATGGACCACAATTATACTTATGAGATACTTTTAATTAACAACTGAAGATTGAGCTGAAGAAGGAAAAAAGAAACGGAGGAGGTGACGAGCTACACTCAGTGGATCATGCTGGTGTCCCCCTGCAGCATTGATCTACAGCAGCAGATCTAGGATGAAGCTGTGATGAAGACGTGTTGCTCCAGTCTGGACCCGTAGTCACAGCTGCAGCTTCAGGACAAAACACACTAAAGTTTGCACTAACTATATACTTTACTAAAAAGAAACATTTTAAGTTTGGTTTTAAAAGGTGGAGGTAGTGTCAGCCTCCTTTATCGAAGCCTCTCGAAGTCAATTTTTTAGAGTCGCCGTCACGAAGCCCTGATATCAATCCTACAGACAATTTGTGGGTGGAGCTGAAAAGGTATGTGAGAGCAAGGTGTCATACAACCATAATGATCCTAAATTATCTAAAACAAGAAAGGTTAAGTCTGATTTAATGTCAGACAGTGAGAAAAAAAAATTAAAAAAAAGATTGTGTATATTTATTTATTTGTTTGTTTTACAGTGCATTTACCCTTCTGGTGTCAGCTGTAGGTATTGCATACATGGACTCCCATGACCAGGTAGATGGAATAGTCTACAGGAATGTTTGAGCTGAAAGCCAAAAAGTCAAAATAGAAGACACTTCTGCGGATGGTAGAAAATAATAAAGGGAAAATCTTTTAGGATTATCTAATCCAGATGGATAAAGAGGTGATGCCTAATCAACTAGATATTGTGGTGGTTCATAAACACAAGAGGAAAACAGTGTTAAGGAATGCAGCAATTCCAATTGACGGCAACATCAAGTAGAAAATAACATCAAGATTTGAAAGAGGAAGTAGAAAATATGTGGAAAGTGAAGACTGTACTGGTGTCTGTGGTAATTTGAACGTCCCAGTGGAAACAGTAGAGATCTCTGTCCAGAGGAGTTTATTCCAAGGAACAACTAATGTACTGTGTTAGACACTAACGCAAAGAGCATTATTTTAGAAGAAACACATTTATCTTTGAATGGTCCTGAGTGATAATGCTGCTACTGCAACTTCTTTCACAGGGTAAAAAGGGTCGTCCTGGAGATGATGGAAGCCCTGGTCAAAAAGGACAGAAGGTGTGATACACTCTTTAACCAACAATTGATAGATAAAAAGAAAGAAATTGTTGATACATCCCTGGCTCCTTTTTTGTTTTTCCTTAGGGTGAAAGTGGGCTCAGTGGGCTTCCAGGTCGAGAGGGAGCAGAGGTGAGCAGAGAGCCTTCAGAAGACAAAATGCTTTCTGATCTGAAAGAGTTTTTTTACTTGCTCCCTATCTTCTCTCGACTTAAATCTGTTTTGTGCACACAGGGAAAACCAGGATACAAAGGAGAGAAGGTATTTTCTGGCTCCTGCCTATATTTCAATAGTTCCCATGCTTGCTGAAACTCATGAACTAATGAGAAAAAATGAACAATTAAGTTCTTCAGACGTGATAAAATGGTCTGGTTTTGGAAATATCATGGCATTTGTTGTCCTTTGTTCAGCTGGGTTTAATGTCAAGCTTGTCTGCGAGTATCCGTATCTAAGGAAAATAAACCGGAAAGTTTTACATTCATGTAAAATCCCCTGACATTAGTTGCTGCGAGCCTGCTGCTAGTTAGAACATGAAACCCTATTATTCCGAGATAAATCGTACCTTTGAGACAGCAGTCTTTGTCATAAACTTGTTATTGTAAATGCCATGAGTTTGATAAGTATTAAATTATGCAAAGTGACATTGCGCTAAGGAATTCACTGAACCGTATCTTGTTTTCTTACAGGGGGAGAGAGGCGAGTGTGGCACACCTGGAATTAAAGGAGACAGAGTATGTTTGTACTTCAATGTTGTTAGTTCCAGCTTTACTGCCAGTTTTAACTATCTATTGGCCATTAATCACTGAACTTAGGTTATGTGACTTTGCTTTAAGTTAATCAAGCCATTCTTTTTTTTAGTTGTTTTTTTTTTTTTTTTTTTTTTTTTTTTTACCAACTTTCAATTCAGCTCTGTCAAATGCAAATCTAAAAGATTATCACAATTGATTTTTTTCTATTTTTTTCTCCAGGGTCCTGAAGGCGTTCTTGGTCCAAGAGGGAATCGCGGACTTCAGGTTCAATCCACTTCCCACTTTTTATTATAAAATCCAGCTGACTCTATCCAGAGCTGCTGCTGTTAAGATTTACTGTGAACATTTTGTAGTAGTCTTTAAACAGTGGCTGTATCTTTTGCTTTGGCAAACTAATACAAACATGACCGGGTCAAAAGTCATGCATGGAGCCTCGCATACAGCTTTAATATAAATGACAACTCTATTGAAGAGAGAATTGCTTGTTCACATTTCAGGGTTTGTCTGGTCCACCTGGTGATATGGGACCTGAAGGACTGGCGGGGAAGAAAGTAAGTAACTCTTTATCTCTTTACACAACATTTCTGTATAAATTTTCTATAGATTCTATAAATCCTCTTTTCCCACCTCCAGAAATGCTTCCTACTGCTCTTTCTTCCGACTCTCACTACAGATTACAGTGTCATCTGCAAACATCATAGATCATAGGGACTCCTGTTTGACCTTATCAGTCAACCAATCCATCACCATACAAACAAAAGGGGGCCCAGGATCAATTCTTGATGTACTCCCATTTTCACATTAAACTAATCTGTTTCTCCTTCTGCACACCTTACTGCTGTCATGCTGGCCTCATACATGTCCAGTATCAATTTAATATACTTTTCTGCCACTCCAGACTTTCTTGTGCAATATCACAGTTGCGCTCATACTTCTGTCATGTGCTTTGTCGAAAGCCACAAAAGAATTTGTACTGCTCTCTCTTGATGTAAAACCATACTGCTGGTCACAAGTCACAACCACTTTTTCTTATTTTAGTTTCCACTACTCCATCCAAGATCTTCATTGTTTGGATAATCAGCTTTATACCTCTATAGTTGCCATAGCTTTGTGGTTGGATAGATGTCATGGTCTAAACGACTTCACAGTGCCTTCTGAGAGACTTCTTAATGACATTGATTCCTAGCAGCTGTGGGAGTTGAGTTTTATTATGATCGGGGTAACTTTAGCCTTAATATGTCAACTTCAACAACCCAAGAAATAGAAATCTTTCGATGTCCCTCTTCCAATAGGCCATTTATATGAAGTCTTTAGGGAATTTAAAACCAACATCTATTGAACATACATTTCTGATTGGTATAAAATTCAAGTGTCAACTAATAGCTTATCATTGATTTTATTTTGAATTTGCAGGACAACAACGCTTTGATTTTAATTTGGTTGAGGCAATACTCTTATTAAGAAACTACCATGTAAACAGCAACTTTAATCTAAATAAGCTTATAACTGAAGTAAGCAATTATCACATAAAGGCATGTAGAGTATGACGATCATAGTGGCATTAATACAACTTTTTTTAAAACTTTGTATGCAAAATAAGATTAACCACTCCAACTACAGCTGTTGCCAGAAGGCAAACACTAACATGAAATACTGACTGTGGCAGAAAAACAGTTCATCTGCACCAAAACAAATCTAGTCACTGAAAAACACAGCACAGGAAACACATACCACAAAAGACTCGTGGAATTTATAGTAAATCTTCCGATGATAGAAATATCCTTGGATCTGTGGAGAAGCGACCCGAGGACTATATTCAAGACATCAACACCAATCCAGACAGCGCATATGTGAAAGAATGTGGCAGACATGGACAGCAGAATTACAGAGACTGTGCTGCAAGATGCAAACATCGCATTAGTCACAAGATACCAAAGCTTGGATTGAAGTTTAGCAGGAACATAAAAGCAGGTTAGAAAGAGATATCAGACGAAAAACATCAAATGTCACCGAGCCCTAAAGAAAAAAAAAAACAAAAACCCAAAGGAGACACTAAACACTGAATTATGTCAATTGGTCTCAAAGGTAACACCATCCTGAAGAACAAAATACTTCACACATCTGGTAAATAAAGAAAAACGCCTTTTTGTATAAAATGACGTGACCCATGGCGCTAGTTCAGGCAGCCATCTAGAGCAGTATTTTAAGCTTGCTCTCGTGCCTCTGCGTGGTTTATTCCAGTTAGTCCGTCTCATTTATAAGTCTATTCTGATGCTTTTAAAACCCCACCTTTTCTCCAGCTTCAGCCCCAATTCTACAGAGGAGATGTGGTGTGGTGGCTTGGTGGTTTGCCTTGCTTCTTCACAGCAAGAAGGTTCCCGGTTCATCACCCAACATAGGGATATGTGGAGTTTGCTTGTTTCCTCTATGCTCTTCAAAAACAACGCCAGATTAATTGATGATTCGAAATCACTATGGGTCTGTTGATTTTTGTCCATATTTGGTCCTGTGATGGACTGGCTCCACAACACCTCTGTGAGGGAGGGATGGATGGATGGATGGATGGATGGATGGATGGATGGATGGATGGATGGATGGATGGATGGATGGATGGATGGATGGATGGATGGATGGATGGATGGATGGATGGATTACTAAAGGTTACAAAATGAAACTGATTACACAATCAAACAGAAAACAAGATCCAAATGTGATCCTGAACCACAGATCTATACTCAGTTATGTCGGAGTGTGTTGTGTAAGCAATTATTAAAATAAATAAATTTTAATTACTGTTTAGCTTCTTTAAAACCACAGCATAATGTGTAGACTGTTCTCACTCACCTGAAGAATCATAACCAAAATGTTTTCACTCAATGAGGACCTGACTGAATTAGCCCCGGGGCCGTATTGAGCGCTTGGGCAGTATTTTGGCCAAGTGCCCAAGACTAGAGTGCTATAAGAGATTGTGAGGTGTGGCGTGAGAAATTTTCCTAGTTCACTTAAGTAGTCAAAAAAATTATAATTATTTAGTTTCTAAAACACACACACACACACAATAAAACAATGTTCAGCATCTTTGCAAGTGAATTCATTTTGAGTGGATTCCATACTCACCTCCTCCCTTCTCCATTTCTCCATCCCACATTAACCAACCAAAGGTCGTTTACAGCCTTAGAACCAGATGCCAACCACTTTTCTTCTAGTTCAAAGAGCGTCTACGTCACTCACTCAACGACACAAAGACGTCGACTGCGATACCTGTGGAGTGGTGGAGGTGAAAAGAGAAACGCGTTGCTGCGTATGAGGCGCGTGACATTACAAAAAAAAAAAAAAAAAAGAATCAGAATAAGACAATAAATATCTCACACTTCACGAAGCTGACATTTACAGTGCTTTAGATTAAATTCATTGAACACTGGCATAAATAACATCACAAATGTCACGGATCTCCACGCTGATAACGCCGATCAGGCGGCTATACATTTGAACACTTATTTGCTAGTTACGACCCACTGCCACAGTGACATTTGAAGCCCTCTGAAGTACCTCATCTGTTATTAACTTGTCAACTTATTTGCCTGTTCCTACTTTTTAGGCCTCCTCTCCTTTGTTATACCTGCCAATTTTACCATGAGCGCACACTTCCCACCGAGTGTTCCCCTCCTAATTATTTTGGAAGAATGTGCATGTTAATAGTCTGGCTGTCATCCTATATCACCAGAACAGCAGAGTAATGTCTGGCTTTAAGCATTGTCCTAACTTGCTTAAAAGGGCAAGGGAGTGGAAAAAAAAAGGTGTCGGTATGCACCCACGCCGCCCTCGTGCCTCTTACGTGCCCTCTTGCTGAACACAAAGACTGATTTACGGCTTTGGGGATGAGAAAATATTGCATTTTTGTGCTATTTAAGTCCTGAATGAAGGAGCTCTATAAAATATCTGTGCATGAATGTTTATGGCTGCGTTAATTATCAAAGCTGTTTGTTTATGTGCCTCCATGTGCACATGTCTGTCCCTGTCTGTCTTTTATTAGGGAGAACGGGGACTTCCTGGGCCACCTGGAATCCAAGGGGAGACAGGGATCGGCCTTCCGGGGCCCAAGGTAAAGATCTCCACCCTGCTGTTTTGGAACATAAAGCCATGAGAACATAATGTCCACTCTTTCTGTTTCACCCACTTTAAACCCTTCTCTGCCTTTGTTGCACTCTGCAGGGTGATGTCGGTTTCCAGGGTCAACCAGGACCTCCTGGTCCTCCAGGGATTGGTGAACCTGGACAACCAGTAAGTTGGCGATGCTGGGCCACAAGCACATACATGTTACAGGACTTGTCCGTTTATTATAATCAGCTTTGGGCTTGTTTATTTTTTTGTTTTGTTTTTCTTCATGCAAAGTCGCTTTGAATATCAGAAGTCGTGAGTTGCAGGTTTCTGGTGTTCGTTTTTTGATGATTTAAGTTGGGAGAGTGAGTGAAACATTTGATATAAGTGGTCACTACATAACTAACCCAATGTCGTTCAACAGTTGCTATAAATAAATTCAGGTTGTTTTATTTAGAAGGCGGGGGAAAACTTTAGGTCTCACAAGATAAAGCTGCAAGCTGATAAGTTTTTTCGGTGATTATGTTTGTTTCTTTTTTACTTTTGGTATATTTAGGGACCTCAAGGGCCACAGGGAGTCACAGGAGAGAGAGGACTAATAGGGGAAGGTCTCCCTGGACCGAAGGTGAGTGCATCCATGTCTTTTATGTCTAAAACCCTTGGGACAGACAATATTCCATGAAATACTAATGCACTCAAGACAGTTAAAAGCTTAACCCTTTTAGCAACGTTTCAAATGTTCAACTTCCATTCACCCATCTACTGTGAAAAGATCCCGTACGGGGCTTCAGATTCACAAATACAGTGGCACTGACAGGAAGCTGAAAATGTGACGACAGAACACAGAAGTTCACGGGAGCTCAAGCTGTGATCCACTGTTTTTCTGGTTGCTGCTTGAAGAGATGAGATCATTTTTACAAAAAGCAGAAGATTCACAGACTGTAGAGGAATGTCGCCGGGAAAACCTGGACACCTCAGCCGAAGGTTCGCTGAAAGGGAAATAAAAGAGTTTGTTCCTGTATCTGCGTTTTCTCAAACCCACCTTATTTCATGTTTCCCTAAAATATTCCAGAGGTCTATATTGAAAAAAGCCGTTTCATATATACACGAAAAATTTGCACATCTGAAGGAGAATCTGAATATTAAGCAGCGCTGAGACTATTAAGCCCAGAACGACCATGCGGACACCCATAAATCAAGGATCCCTGTTTAATCTTTATGCATTGGAGTATCTTTGTATTAATGAAGTAACTATTTCTGAAACTGTGGCTGATAAACGTTTGCAAAGCATAATTGCTGACATGAACACACTGCAGATTACTGTGAGCGTTTTATCAGTGTTATTTTCCCTCCAGCTGCGTAAAATCGGCGCTGGCACAGGCATCCATCAGAGCTCCTTCTGGCCCTTTTTAATATGTGAACAAAAATATTGCTCATGCTTCATTTAACACTTGATTTGATAAATTTAATACAGCATCTGCCAAAAAGTCACAGTTAGCCCCTCAAATGAGCAAAGATTTCAAATCGGCCCAAAAGTGCTTCACACAACGACTGTAAAACTTGTTTTTCATGCACCAAGTGTTTCTTTTACAAAATACGCTTGATTTATTTGAAATTGCAGGTGGGAAATCAAGGAGAACCTTTATTGTAGGGATGAGTGCAAATGTTAAATTAAGCATGAGTGAGTTAGTGGAGTGTCTTTAATCATAACACACGCAAGCACTTTTCGGCTCTAAGAACATTTACAGTGCAGCTTCATATTAAAAAGACAGAACTTGGGTGAAATTCTTACTTTTTCCACTTCCTCTGGAAGCATAAGCTGGATGCTTTTCTCAGAAAAGTACCAGCTAGTTTCCACTGTAAAGTAGGGGGAGGTGGTGTGTCCTCTGCTGTAGATTTGCCTCGGGATGGTGTTATTTCTTTTTCCTTCCTTTTCTTTTTTTTTTTGTGCTGATTTTACTGTGGACTTGCAGATGGCGTTCTTGCTTTAAGTCAGCGTTCTTCAAATGGCATGCCCTGACAAGCTCCGGATTCACAGGAGCTCGGCAGCTATATTAACGTTTTTCCACATCATTAGCACTTCATTTTGTGTGCTAGGATCATACGTATGACAATGCGTCCAAACACGTGGAAGTGAACATTCAAATGCAAACATTGCTATGCTGATCAACGTGCAACCATTTGTGGCAGTCGGGTCCCGTTGTCCTTGTAAGACCTTGAAGACAGCTAAAAAAAACAAACAAACACTCTGCTGCAGAGTCCATAAAGAGCTCTGCAGAACTTCTAGTGTCATCTTTTAACAATCGTCCGTATACATCTGGGAACCAAAGAGACCAGTTTCAGACCAGACTTACACAGGATTCAAGCTGCAAAACAGTCCTGTGTCTTCATTATATTTATTTTTATCTTAACAAATAAACTGTTTCACAAAAATCTGGACTGCAGGCAGACATGCTCCTCATTTGAACTCTTCTACTACAAAGACATGCTTTTGTTACGGATGTAATATGCAGTTTAGATGCAAGGCTTTTTCCTGAAAATAATATCATCTGGATGGGAGCATATGTTGCTTGAAAACTCATAAATACCTTTGAACAGTAAAGTTTCCTTTACAGATGTGCAAGATGTCCATCCTTTCTAGGCACTAATGCACCTGCATAGTAAACGCTGAGAACAAGACAGATGTCCCTGTCCTCTTCAGTCTGGAGGACAAAGTGTTCACTGGAGTCCTGCTTTCTTTAAATCCAGTGCTGCCTGGAGGTTCAAGGATTTAGTGTTGAGTAATATATACTGCATGTCACCACCATGTGTTAAACTGATTTTTGCGGTGACGAAGTCACTCATGTCACTCACCTGTTGTGTATTAAGTTAATTAGCTGCACAATGTTCCTCCAGGGGTTTAAGTCCTTCCTCGCTCTTTTTTACCCACTGACATTTTTTTAAGTGTATTTCAATTACTTTCAATGTCTATATTTTTTCATGAAATCGCGTTTTTCATCTGCTGTTGTGACAACACATGGAGATTTGCAAGTAACTGTACTCTGTTTTTATGTACTTTTCATGCAGTTTCCATATTACCTGGACTTTGGGTCGTTTTATCACGCGTTCTCTGCAATTAAGTCCTATTGGGAAGTACATGTTAGTCGTGGAACATTAAAGCCAGGCCGATTCTGGCCACATGTGTTTTGCCTGTCCGGTTCCGAAGGATAACATCAGCTGTTGTTGGAAACTTTTATTGAGGAGGCTGGAAAACAGTTGAATTGGTTTTCATCCCTGCATACATTCAGTGCATTCAAACAGACAATCTGAACAAAGCAAAACAGGTGTCAACTTTGGATGCAAGTTTATTTAAAGAGTTCATTACTAACACCAAAACGTTCTCTATATTTACACTTCATTTATTGATTTTTTTTTACATTCTTTGAGATACAAGGAGCTGTGGGGGGCTCTGAACTGCACTTCAACATGTGGAGTTGAACAACCGCTCGCTGATTGATAGAGGACTGCGCTAACATCTGACCCACAGGATATTAGAACACACATTAAAACTTGACTGGCCAATATTATTGATTGATAACAGCAGATCATAAAGTGAATTACCTCCATAGCTGTTTAAAGAACTCCCACGAAACGTAGTGCAAATGTGCCCAACAGATGAATCACTGCGATTTGAAATGAGCAGCTGAGGCGGGGTGAACTTGTGTGGTATCAGGTGGGACGCAATGACAGTTTCAGTTTGTCAATCTACAACCTCAAATAAGAAAAGGTTAGGCTATTTTATTTAAAAAAAATAATAACTTTAACAGATAATATAAACCTTAGATTTTTATTTAATTTTTTTTAACTTTCTTGATGTTTCCTTACAAGCATTTTGGTGTTAGTGAGGAGGCAAAACAAAATGATGATGTTATTTCGAATAGGTGATGGGAAGATGCAGCTGTAAAGGAGCAAAAACGGGCAGAAAATCTCCAATTTGTTCCTAAAAAAAGATTTAAAAGGAGCTGAATTTATAATAAACAATTTAAGAAGGAAATGAGGTTCGTGAAGGCTAAAATTCACACCTGTGATCCCTGATCTCTCAGACAGAACTACACCAACAAACTTAGACTTTTTCAGTGTGCAGAAAGAATAAACTGTGTAAAAACAAGCTTTAAAGTATCTTCTAATATGCTGTGGGTTATGTTAACCTCATCCTGAGCCAGCTTCTCAACATCTTATCACAGGCTGGGAGCATCTTTTGTGGTTGGATGTATCCATCTCTGTATTTTTTGGAATCTTTTGCTCTCTATTAAAGAAAAAATCTCCATCCACCGACAAGTCCAAAAGTTAGTCTCAGTTAGTTAGTGATGTTATGATGTATCATGCACTCTTGAAGATGTGTTTGCAGGAAAAGTAGTAGGACAAAGTGACAACTGAAAGTCTTCATTACTTAGTATCCTCAACGCCAGAACACCTTTTACAAAATGGTAAAAGCTTTCTTTTTCCAACTTTTTTAAACAAAAAGTTTTACCGTTTCATGATGGATTGAGAAACATTGCTTTTGCAGACTTAATGTTGGATTGAATTGTCCTTTTTGCAGCGTTTCTCACAGGCGGTGAAAGGGAATTTTGCTGCTTTGCTGCATATGGTCTCACTTTGCTGTAACTGTTATACTGTATGTCTAACTAATATTTCAAAGGTTAAAACGCAATAACTTCTCCTCCCGCCTTCGCAGGGTGAACGAGGCTTAGAGGGGCCACGGGGGCCCAGAGGGCAGCCGGGAGCTGGAATCAAAGGAGACAAGGTAGAGCACACAGAAGCAATAAACGAGGCGTCTGGCAGAAATGGCCTCAAAAAGGCATGAAGAGAAAACTTGAGTCGTGTTGTGAAGGAGTGCAAAAAGCTGCCACAGCTACCAATTAATGCACCAAGCACGGTGTTGTATAGGAGGTCAGAGTGTCCAGGTGATGCATCAAGGTTAAAGCTCGGTAGTGTAGGAGGAGAGCAGCATCACAGTTTGGGCTTATGAATGTGGGGAAGAAAACGCTGCACAGGTGCAGCCAGACAAGGTTTCCATTTGTCAGAATGTGTTTGCAGGTCTCTGCGGTCATCTGGAAATCTTTGAATCCACACATGTAGACGAGAAAAAGAAATACTGAGCTGCTTTAAAAGATTTACATCACTTGTTTCAAAGACTGATACAGTTTAGGATTTTTTTTTTCCATTTGAATCATTTGCCTCAAAATATTTCATCTTTGTCTTTGCTCACGTCTTGTGGCGCAATTAATCACAGATAATTACAAAGTGTTCACGTTGGTAAGGATGTCTATTAGGGTTATCTAAAGATGACAAAATGTTCTAGACAAAAAAGAAGAAGTTATGCATGCAGGGATTTTTTACTGCATCGAGTTAAAGTCCTGTGAAAGCAGCTAAACAGCTGAGCTGAAATGAAATGCACACGTTCTTGGCAAAGTATCCCCTGCTGCTGGGCGCTTTCCACTAGTAATAAATCATGAAATGCTCCAGCTGGCATCTAAATGTGATGCGCCATCTTACTATTAGCATTCACATACTATTATCATCATTAACATCCATTCTCATCTGACACCACAGGGGGATTTTGGCCCTCCAGGTCTTCCAGGGCCCCTCGGCCTCCCAGGAGTAGGCATACAAGGAGAGAAGGCAAGTACACGGGTCATAAAACTCACTTTTTTTTTTTTTTAATGTCAGTCTTTGTTATGGAAAATTATACAATATCTCTTATTTTCTGAGTTTAAAGGCAGGGTCTATAGTGGATAATTTTTTTTGTTTTAAAATATCTGTTTGAAGTGTTGTCAATGTGCTTGACTTGCAAGAAGAAAACACCTTCAATCTGTGCATCTTCTTCATTTGAATGTAGAGGTGGACCACACGCTGCGGTGACATGGCACCAAATGTTCATTCTTCTGATATACTTACATTGATTTGGCTGATTTATTTCTTCTCTTTTAGAAAACATTTTTAACGTGTAATTCTTACATATAACAGCTTTAACAGAATGCAACGAAGGGCTACATCATGAGCTAATTTGGCTTCAAAAGAAACTGGATATTTATGCTTTGACATTTGTTTTGTTTTCTACTCCATCTCTGGGGTTTTAACAGAAGTAAATAATACATGAGAGGATGTAGCCTGTATATAAAATCAGCCTGGCTGATCATCCGTCCTAATTTAGCCAACAAGTTGCATAACCGTTTGACGCACCAGGTGGAGACTCGACAAAGAATATTTCCTGCTGACAGCTGAGCCAAAGATCATTTCCCTGATATCAAAACACGAGATAATTACTGTCAAAATATGGTTCCAGTCCACTGTTCACTGACACATGGAGGATATGGAGCCTTTTGCTCAGTTCTGTATGTTTAAAGCACAAAGTGATTCGTAAATGTGCAGAAAATTGGATTAACAGTCCTTAAGCCGTCCACTTTTAATGTTTTTTGCATCCTTATAGGGACAGGAAGGTCCAAGGGGGCCACCAGGAAGCAGAGGCCCAGCAGGAGAGGGTATGCCTGGACCCAAGGTTTGTCCTTAAATTCACTGATTTGTTGTTGATCGTGATGAATTGATGCCATCAAAGTTTGCAGCGCAACATGACACTCGCTGCTCCATTAGAATAAGTGACAAATCACCTGCAGTTACGAGAAAAAGAAAATGCATCTACTGTCAATTATATCAGTACATCTTTTTCTTACGGCATAGTTGAACATCCAGACTTTGGAATCATCAGTCTAAAGAACATTGAGCTATACTAATGGGGATCTTTTAAGGGATAAAAAAGACTTTCTTCCTCCAACCCTTCTGAACAAACCATATTTGTTAGCATTTGCAAATAATTCATACTTGTTCAGACTTTTTCTAACTGTACTGCCAGGAACTTTAACATTAAACGTGACAATTGAGCCTTATAGGATCTGAAATGTTACACTTTCAACTTCTCTGAGCATTATAAGATGTGACCTTGAGGTTTAATATGTTAATTGGTTTGGAAATTGCCTTATAATACTCCCCATTTGGGCAGCAACAAATGCTTTACGTAATAATACTGATATCTTTCATCATTGTAATCGTGTTTACATAAACCTGAATGCTTCATACCAGCAAACTGCCAAAACCTCTCTTTTCATCGAGGTCACCGTTCCTGCTGACGATCAGTTAATCACGTGCATTTGATTCGCTCCACCTGACTGCTAATTACCCTCAGAAAGTGTGTACTTGGTATTTCACACACAGCTTCTGCACTTTTGCTTTGATCTTGATAAATAAATGATAACACGGTGCAACGTGTCATGTGCAGTTGTTCATCTGTGGTTGCATTCATCTAATTTAAGAGTTCAACCACCAAGTCGCCAGATTTGTGAATTCCACAAGAAATTTTACATCTTTTCAGTATTTTCAATAGTAAGTCCCAGCAGGAGGGTTTAAACAAATGTCCCTCAGTTGATAAAATGCAGGAAAGACTATGCCTATTCATAAATGCTTCACAGAAAAACCAAAAACTAAGACTAAGACTGAGTTTATCTTTCATACTTTCTCCATTGTCTTGTGGGATTTGGTAGATATTTGCAATAGCAATGGTAGGAGATCAATGATGCAATACAACAATACAACAATTAAGCTGACGTCGTCTCATTCAGGGAGACCAAGGGTTGCCAGGAGAAGTTGGTGCACCAGGAGAAAGAGGAGCTGGTGAGCCGGGATCTAAGGTATGCCAAAGCTCCATTATAAAAAAAAAAAAAAACCCACACACATACTAGTATCAATCATCTAAATCAAAGATTGTTTCAAAGTTTTTTAAGTTTATACACTGACGTAGATTTATATACCTGTCTGCAGGGTGAGCCAGGATCGCCAGGAACGTCGGGTTTGCCAGGGCTGCCGGGTGAAGACGGAGCTCCAGGACAAAAGGTAGTTTGGAGATGGTCTCCACGATGTTTTACTTTTTATAAGTAATTAAACGAAAGTTCAGAGTATGCATGTTTGTATTTGTGGCTTTAGGGTGAGGCAGGAGCTACTGGCCTCAGGGGACCAGAGGGGGCACCTGGGATCGGAACTCAGGGGGAAAAGGTACAAAAGTAACGCCCTGCTTCACTTTTTGGCATATCTCTATATAAACTTTATGTACTGTAAAAGTATTGTACATGTACAATGTACTATGAAATTATATCCCAAATGTGGCCTTCAAGGGTGACCAAGGCCAAAGAGGAATAAGGGGCTTGACAGGTCCTCCTGGCATCGCTGGACCCTCAGGACCTAAGGTAATGAGCTGCTGAGGCATCATTAGTGAAAACTACATGATTCAAACTTTTTGTTTTTTGAAAGTGAATGAAAGGTTAGAAATCATTGGAGAAGATACGATTTCATTTCATGGTTTTAACCACCTGGCTTGTGTTTATTTAATTTAGGGAGAACCAGGTGCGCAAGGAAGAGCAGGGCCTTCTGGTGCACCAGGACGCTTCATCACTGGACCCAAGGTACTGGTCCTCAATACCAGCCCAGAAACATCATGTGACTCTGGAAACGTACACCTTCTACACATGTTCTACACAAGTTTGACGTTTTATATTTGCAAGTGATAATTACATCTCAGAGCTGTTAAAAAGTGTTTCTCTTCCTTTCCATTCTAATTTCTTTGTTGTTTGATAAAAGAGAGAAGCCTGTAAAAATCACATTGGAATCAAGTATCTTGTAGCACTGGAGACAATTATCGCCTGAATGACAGAGATGTCAGCAGTGTCAGTGTTAGCAGACTTCAGACACATGAGGACTCACTTCACCTTCTTTTCATTAGTACATTTTGAATCTATGTCACATCTGTGTTTGAGAGTAATCACATCTCTGCAGCAAGGTTGGAGGTCCCATCTCCAACTCTCCATCTCCCGTTGGTGAAAGCATGAGTTCTTTATTTTAAGTTACTCACTAAACAACAATGTAAAGAAACAGCTTTGTGCCTCATCTATCAGTAAACAGTTAACAGCCTCTCAGACCTCTGTGTATAATAGATTACAACAAATGGGAAGTATAAAATTCAACCGATTCCACATTTGTCCAGTTAAGACAAAGCCAACAAAAATAACAATAATAACTGCCTAACTAAGGACAAATTACTGGTAGATAACACCAGCAAATCACACCAAAACTGTTTTTCATACAATCTTTTGTCCTTGGCAAGCATCAGGCGACTGTGGAAAGGAAAAAAAAAACCCTAAATATGAATTCTGTCTGAAGGAAGCATTTAGTTTTACATGCTGTGATTAAAATAACACAGAAAAATAGTACTTTTATACCATGTGTTCACACGTCTGCTCACAGCAGTTGGTTTTAGGGAGTGTAATTGCCATTTACTGTACATTCCACTTCACTCCCTCTTCGGTGATTTTGCTTTTTCTGAAACTGGTCATATAGTTTTGCATTTCTGAAATACAGCAAATGCAACAATATATGAAGTTGGGTGGAAAAAAAGTGAGGAGGCATAATAATTCTGCATCTTATTTGACCAAATTAGCAAAATGATGCTGGGTGCAGGGCAAAAGGGAGAACTCACACTGTGATTAAAGTGAATCTATACCACACGCAACTGAAACAGTAAAAGTAATCCTATGAACGTAGTGTGGTCGATCATCCACTCTCTTCTCATATGTCTTACTCTGATCAGTGCTGCGCATTAGTGTCTGTGTGGTCTGGCCTACAAAACATTAATGCTATGAAAATGTCTTTTAGGGGGATCTTGGCCCACCTGGTCCTCCTGGTCCAATTGGGGAGACTGGCTATGGACTTCCCGGTCCAAAGGTAATTAAAAAAAAAATAAAAAGAGCAATATATATTGCCACCATAGACATATAAATATATACATACATATATATATTTGTAGACTTGAAATCAGGTTTTTAATAAAAACAAGCGTGTGCAGTGTTGTCATAATTCTGTTATCAGTTAAATCTGACAACTGGCAGATTGTGTTCTTCATAAGGCTCAACATCTTAAGAAAAAACAGAAGATGTCAGACCAGAAAGTGTTTAGCACCACATACAACCTATTTTTCTGTCATTGTGTCAACATCTGGTCATAATTTCACTTCCTTCCACCGCATACACGCATTCCACTTCAGGTTTACTTTAAAAATCTGAAACTCATTGTATTCTTCCCATGTATGAACTATGAATACTGTTTTTCGTGTATATGATAGGGTGACCGAGGTGATCCAGGCCTGCCGGGGCCATTCGGTCCTAAAGGAGATGGCTTTCCAGGGCCTATGGTGAGGAACTGATTTAGACATACACATGCTCATCTTTCCACTCATGAATATGTACATTAATAACATCAATAACGTCCACCTGCAGATTACATGAAGCAGTTCATCATATGTCTTTTGTCAGAAATCTGTCAGGCAAATCTGTGAGGCATCTTTTAGCAAAAGTTCTGGAGGCTGTCCTATACACACCTTCTCAGTAGTTTTCTATTGCTTTGACCAAAGACAAGCAAAAAATAATTTGTCTTTATAGGGAGATTTTACATTTATAGCAACTGTACCTCCACGTGAGGTGAGTTTGTTTTCCAATGAGGGAGCAGATCCTGGGACTTCGAGGTGGGCTTATCTATCTGTTGGGCTGAGGTCACTAAGGTGGTTGAAAAGCTCCTTGGTTGCAAGGCACCCGGGTTGGATGAGATCCCTCTAGAGTTCCTCATGACTATGGATGCCTTGGGGTTGTCTTGGTTGAAACACCTCTACAACATCGTGTGGACACTGGGGACAGTGCTTCTGGATTGGTAGACTGAGGTGGTGGTCCCCCTCTTTAAGAAGAGAAACCTGAGGGTGTGTTCCAACTTCAGAGGGACTCCTTAGCCTCCCTGGTAATGGTTTATTCAGTTGTACTGGACAGGAGGGTCCATTGGATAGTCAAACATCAGATTCAAGAGGAGCAGTATGGTGTTTGTCCTGGCCATGGAATTGTTAACCACCCTCAGTAGAGTCTAGAAAGGGCATGATCACCCAATGAGTCTACATGTGCTGTGTGGACCTGCAAAGGGCAATCAACCACGTCCCTGTGGTTTTCCTGTGGGGTTACTACGGGAGTATGGGGTATTGGACCCCCTTATACAAGCTGTCCAATCCCTGTACATTTGGTTTCAGAGCTTGGTCTGCATTGTAGACATGGAGTCGGGTTTGTTTCTAGAGAGGGTTGGGCTTTAAGGGCTTTATTATTTTTATGGACAGATTTTTACGGCACAGCTGGGGAGTGGAGGGTGTTCTGATTTGGTGACCTCAGAATTGGGTCTCTGTTTTTTGCAGATGACGTAGTTCTTTTGGCTTCATCAAGCCACGACTTTCACTTGTCACTGGACAAATCACATCCAAAGATGAATCTGAAGGCAAGGGTGAAGCAGCCAGGAGGCGAATGAGCACCTCCAAATCCAAGACCATGGTACTCAGGCAGAAAAGGGTGGAGTGTCTTCTCCAGGTCAGGAATCGGATCCTGCCCTAAGTGGAGTAGTTCATGTATCTCAGGGTCTTGTTCCTAAGTGAGGGAAGAATAGGGTGGGAAATTGACAGGTGGCATCAGCAGAGATGCAGACGCTGCACCGATCTGTCGTGAGGATGGTGTCCCTGAGAGATAGGATGAGAAGCTTAGGAGGAGGTGTTACACTGAGGTGCAGTTTCTTTTGTGGTGGCGTCACAAAGTTTGCTGTTTTTTTCTTCAATAAATAAAATATTAATCTGCTGTATCTCCTTATCTCTGGAAGTGTATTCTCACTTTTTGCCCCTTGTTGTTTAGGGCCCCCCTGGTCTGCCTGGGCTTCCAGGAGAACCTGGACCAGAAGGAGTGGGTCTCCAAGGACCAAAGGTGAGCATGTGGATCAGTAAGTTAAAACCTTTAGTGTTTGCTGGTTTCAGTAAAGGGCCTTTCAAACCATTCACATATCTGTCTTATGCAGTACAGGAACTCAAAATCAAACCGCAGAGCTCAGCACAACACAAGGACGAGTGTACTTTCAGTGTGCCCTGCACCACTGTTAAAACAGAACACAGATAATGAAGGGGAAGCTGATTTTGGCTATGTCCTACTTTTCTGAGCTGTACATTATAAGTTTAAAGAGATACCATGACATAAAGAGGAGTTTTAGTGTGGAAATAAATCTCCAACACTTTAGGCTTAACAGGTTTATTTAAATATTGGCAGAATAATGAATTCTTTTCTTCTGAGTGATCAGCTGCTCTTACTTAATGAAAAAGACCAAATGATTTTTATTGGAGAAACCATCTGTGTTAAATTCAGATGTATTTCTTTGGGTCACTTTAAACATAACTCCAGTAATGAGCCTTGAAATATAATCATCTATGCTGCAGCCACTGAGCCTTTTGAAAACGTTGGACATCCCAATGAAAGTCATGGTTTTTCTGACAAGGAAACACATGATGCTTTGATACAGCGCCTACAGATAATGTTTGTATATTTTATGTATTCTTTATTACAGAATACCATTGCACACAAAATCTTTGGTTTCCAGACACGTGCTTCCTGCTTAAATCCCCAAAGTACTTTTCAATGCTAATCAAGGCAAGGCTTTGAACAGGACATTCCATAACCTCACATTTTTCTTTGTTTTTATTTTAGACAGTCTTTGAAAGTTTCACCCTGAGTTCTGCATTCTGGATTCATATCTCCAACCCTGACTTGTTTATTTAAGCCTGAATATTTGGTGCATCATATATGTGCACTGTTTCAAAGAAATCCAGATATTAAGATGTTTTTAAAAAGTTTTGATTTTTAATGAAACATGAAACCTCTATTCTAAAAAGTTGGGGCACTTTATAAAATGTATGTGTCATTGAAAAGAACCACATGTACAGGAACACTTTTACTATTATATTTGCATATTTACTCAAAAGTTAAAAAAAAAAAAAAATGGCCAGTGGCTTGCCAGTCTGTGTGGAAAAATGTCCTGCAGTTAGACGACTTAAAATGTTAAATTCATTTTGGAAAATAGAGATAATGATTCTTCTGGACTAACTATTTTGGATGTATTGCTGCTTAAAATAACTTTTGGAGAACTGTGTTTATGCCAGGCATGCTTTGACAATCATCAGCTCCATTGTCACAGATGCAATGGATTCAGTCTTGGATTACCTCCTCCTACCTTTTACACCTTCTCCCACCGTTTACGTCCTCACTCACTTTTCCCTGCTTGTGCCGAGTGACGAGCACAGCTGTTCTTTCCAGTAAACTGAATTGCTAAAAGACAACAAACTAAATAACAGGACATCAGTTGAAAGTATTTTTGGATGTCTTTGTCTTCTTTAAGGAATCAAATTGAAATAAAAACAAGTCTTGATTCAGTGCAGAAGTCAATTTTCTTGCTGGATTGTAAGTTGCAGTGGTTAAAGTGTTCTCATATCTTTATTGTGTTTTGCAGGGAGATATTGGATTCAGAGGGTTGCCTGGTTTACCAGGACCTCCAGGCGAAGGTCTCCAAGGACCGCCGGTATATTTAATACCTTTTATACTTTTGATTTCTTCCACATTAAGGGTATCCATTTCAACTACACAAGCTTTGTGCTCCAATCCGGAAAACATGAGTCAAGCATATCATCCTGAGGTATTTGCAAATGTAGAAAGAGCTCTTTAATTTAGCCCGACATACAACCAGATGCTCATGACTGAGTCATATTATCTGAGGAATAAAAGGTGAGAGAAAGATGCTGCTTCATCACATGTGCCAACATGTCCAACACAAGAGGTTTGTATTCAAAGACGGCCAGTTCATTTGTTCGGGGTGGTTATTCTGATTTTCCCCACAGCACTCTAACACCAGGGCGCAGAGTGTGAATCTCCACAGACATGTGTGTGATAAGAAGCACTCCCCATATGTCCTCACAGATCCAGATTCCCAGCAGGCTTCAGGCCAGTGTCTTTGCAGGTTAGAGTGCTTTCTCCGTTGTAAAACTGAAGCAAATCCATCCGATGGGTGAAAACACGAGGATGCACATCACACCAACAGCTGCCAAAAGACCCATGTCGCACATCCACAAGTCAGTGTTTGATTAAAAAAAAACTTCAAAGAAACTTGAATAATGTGTTTCATATTTATTACTTATCCGGTGATAGTTGCGTTATTGATTAAACATGTGTGATACAGCTGCTCTGTGTTGCTGCAACAGCAACATGTGTTTTGACTATATTTGGCACAAGATGACCTTATTCTTACTTCCTGAAGCCAAGATGAATGAAACCAGTTTACATTTATGGATCCAAGGAATCAATGCACCAGACCATTTCATGGATTACCTTCATTTACACATTTAGTGTTTTATCTTCTCATCAACCACAAAAAAAGATTTTGCACAGCCCTGCATAACTGGAAACAAATACTGTGGAGTCAACCTGACCCCCAAACCATTGCTCCAACCAATCACCAACACTCGGAGGGTTTGCCGTCATGCTCATGAAATGGAGGAGAAGGTAGAGGCTTGGAAAAGTTTACAATGGGGCTTTTTTTTTGTAGTCGATTGCTGGACTGACGGGGAAGGAAGGATCTTGCACCTCGTGTTTTGTCAATGGTTTTGTTTGTTTTTTTAAAATATCCACAGACATGACATCATCCAGAAACTAAACCCTGGTCCACCTGAAAACATCCAGCCCTGCAGAAACGGATGACAATGAAGGGCATTGTGGAAAACAGGAATGGTGCTGGGGCTGTGCCCTGGGATCCCATGGCTGCAGCTGATAATGCTGTTTTTATTGTACCCCCTGGTGGTGGAAATGGAAGGACCAAACCAGAAAGAGTCTAAAGAAAGAGACCAAGAAAGAGAGGAACTATATTGTCCTGTCTCGGTTCAGCCTTCCTTTCTTTTTCCAAGTCTTCCCGGAACTGGTTTAATTGGATCTGTACACTTCGCCATCACTGTTCTTCCTTAAATGCCTCTCTCTCCTGAGCATGCTCAGGAGAGAGAGGCTCTGTCGCCTCCACTGGAGTGTCTTTTCGTAGTCGTCTGACCAACTTTTCACTCTTCCTCCTGCTCCTTTGTCATCACAGGTGGCGCTCAAATCCCACCACTGCCACCAAATGTGACAGAGCTGATCCACTCTGTTCTGTGTGAGGCTGGGTGGTATAGCAGTAAACCGTGTTGCAAACCGTGAGCAAATAAAGTACCACCGACCAAGATGTAGTTCTTTTTCATTTACTCTATACATTCAGTGGAAGGGTTTCTGGCACATCTCATCTGAAAAGCCTAAAAAGGTCAAAACTCAAACAAGACTCCAAGTAGTTATCTATGTGAGTTTTACATCTCCAGTGGACGCTGTCATTTTTGGCCTTCACGTATTTGGATGCATTTTCAGGGAAACCCCGGGCGTCCCGGTCCACCTGGGCCAACAGGGCCACAAGGACAAGGAGTTCAAGGGCCAAAAGTAAGTTGAGTGTTTTTCATTAATTCGCGTATCAATCAATTTAAACAAAGATGTTTTATGTATAGTCAACCCATTATGAGTTCAAACATTCCATGTCTTTTAAAGATTTATCTCTCTGAGTGAATCAACTCTGTGTTTGATTCAGGGTGAACAGGGGGCTCAGGGTGTAACAGGGCCGAGAGGGGTACCTGGAGAGGGTTTTCCTGGAGCTAAGGTCAGTTACCATGGTAACTTGAACTTTTCAATGTCGGTTCTATTCGTATTATTAATTGTCTGTCCCCTGCTGGCTTTGTTTTGTAATATGCAGGGTGACCGAGGCTCACTGGGGGAGAGGGGGCTCAAGGGATTCAAAGGAGACATGGGAGACCCTGGAACCTCAGGACAGCCTGTGAGTGACACTACTGATGCTTTTATATGCCCATTTGATGTGATCTGCTTCACTAAGGCTCAAGAAAGCAGGGAAGTGACCTCACCTTCACCCCTACAGGGGGACCCTCCAAGCAAACGTTTGCAAATGTTGCTTTCCCATTGTAAGATGTAGTTTCATTACCAGTAGATTTAAATAAATAACATCAATTGACTATCTTACAGTAGCAGTTCCTGAGCATGTACGACCTCATGCAAAGTGAAGTACATACAAAGCGTGATTTAAACCAAGTGAGAAAGTTCAAGATCCAGAAAGTGAAATCTGGACTGCATGCTGCTGGTGTTGTTGGTGGTTACATCATGATATAGGCAGTTCAAAACGCTTTACAGCGTAAAGTTTATAGAGGAAAGAACTGAGATGTACAAGTTCACTAAAGTTACATAAGATATTCAATGAAAGATCATTTTTAAAATAATATTGTTGCAAGCCTGACCTATTATATAATACGAGGTTCTAGTTTATTTAAATTTTAATTGTTTACTGTTCCTTGAAATAATTCCTTTCTACATTTCATTTGGTATCATGTTTGCGAGGTTAGGTTATACATGGAATTTTGACTGAAACATTTTATTTGAACTTTTAATTATATGAAACGGGTGTCTCTAAAAGGTTTGAAATGACATTAAGCAGAAAGAGAGTCCTTTGGTCGTATTTGCCACCAAATGACTTCACTAAATTACTCCCAATGTCGAAACAGTTGCCCCAACAACAGTTTCCTTTATAACTTGGTTGCCAGAATCTTTTTCTCTGCAACCGAGTGAGCTCATCGACCGCTTCAGGTTTTTAATAAACTTTGATTAAAAATGTAGGGATTTTCGATTTCCATTACAAGTAATAAAACAATGTTGACAGTCAGCAAGGTAAGCAGAAAAAATGATTTAAGAGGAGGAAGATGTGAAAACAGCTGTGTCTCTACTTGGACTTTAAATCTCACTGTTGTTTATATGCTTAGCACCCGCTACCTTAGATGGTTTGCGTAATTTTCTTTTACTCGAGAGCTTAGCAGCACAGCTACTAAAAAAATGGTAATAATGTGTGTAATCACTGATGATGATGCTGCTGCATCAAGACTTTAAAGGTTTGTCTCCACATCTTAGGGCCGACCAGGTGTCAAAGGTGAAGCAGGCCTCACTGTGAGTTGAACCTTTTCAAATTATTTTCATTGATTGCTCTATTTTTCATGTTCTTTTTTTTCTGTGCTCATGTTATCATGTATTCATTTTAGAGAGAGGACATCATTCGCATGATCAAAGAGATCTGCGGTAAAGTATCTTGTGTTACGTCTCAGTATTGCATTAACAGCACAAACTTTATCTAAGAGGATCAGATTTAGTTTCTGTCTCATCTTATCTGAAGATAGATAGATCTGATTTCTTAGTCTGGACCTCATGAACGAGTTATTTCAGCCATGATCTCATACACAGATGTGATGTGATTCCAGGATGTGGGATCAAGTGTAAGGAGAGGCCAATGGAGCTGGTGTTTGTCATTGACAGCTCAGAAAGTGTGGGCCCAGAGAACTTTGAGATCATCAAGGACTTTGTGACCGCTCTGGTGGACCGGGTCACGGTGGGCCGCAATGCCACCAGGATCGGTCTGATCCTGTACAGCCTGGAGGTGAGGCTGGTGTTCAACCTGGCTCGCTATTCGTCAAAGGAGGATATCAAGCAGGCCATCAGGAACATCCCTTACCTAGGAGAGGGCACCTACACTGGGACGGCCATCCGCAAAGCCACGCAGGAGGCCTTCTCCAGCTCACGCACGGGAGTCAGCAAAGTAGCCATTGTGATCACTGACGGACAGACGGACAAACGGGAGCCTGTCAAGCTGGATATCGCGGTGCGAGAAGCACACGCTGCCAACATCGAGATGTTTGCCCTGGGGATTGTGAACTCTTCGGATCCAACGCAGGCTGATTTCCTGAGAGAACTGAACCTGATCGCCTCTGATCCAGACAGCGAGCACATGTTCCTCATTGATGACTTCAATACTCTGCCAGGTAAAATAAAAAAACTAAAAAACATCTGTTTATTTTATATTTACATATCTCTTCATACATCCTGTGTTTGAAAAAAAAAATCTGGGAACAAATTAATAAAAGAACTAGATCAATTTAAATAACTTATTTAATTTGACTTTTTTTTTTGTAGACTGTAGGAACCAAAGATATTTTAGTTTTGTTTCTGGTCGGCTTCATTTAGTTTGTTAATAAACATCAATTTTTGCATTGCAACAGTAAAGACAGAAAAGTTGGGACAGTAAACGCCTCAACCACTTTTTGTTTCCATTTCTTGTCAAAACACTTAACAGAAAAGTTTAATTGCCTGATAACCTCGAAGCCAGAACATCTTTTATCTTCTACAGTTGGGGTCAGGTTAGGACTGCAGTATCTGTATCCTCTTATTGCTCAGTGTTATGTGTGCAGAATTTGATCTTGCACGGTCTTTTTGAAACATTCATGGATGCTCCAGGAGACAATGCTCTTGAAGGCAGCTCTCAAATCCCATTATACTCGTCTTTATCAATGCTGGCATCACAGAATTAGAAATAATCTTTTGATGGCAACACTGATGCAGCCCCAACTCATCACAGAGGATATTAGACATTTTGGATGGTCCTACTCACTTTTGGTTCACAGCACACAGCAATCACTTCTCCTAAAAAAGATCTGGAATATTGATTTGTCCGTGTGTGTTGGTCCATCCCAGATGCCTCAAAGCCCAGATCCCATGGTACTTCTAAGTACCTATTTCTAAATGTAGCTCTAAATGTGCTTGACAAGGTTTTCACATAATAAATTTTTCTTTGCGTGTTATATCAGGTATAACTAAATGAATAAACCACACAGATTCCCGTGCTCGGGGCCCTTGGGCTTTGTGCGCTGGTTTTCCTGAGTCATTCCATAAAATTATGCATGGCAGAAAACTGCATTTATATCATTTTTGTTATTTCCAATATATGTTGAGATTGGACGTTGTAATATAAGTGAAACACGGCGATGGAGCTTTGTGTTTGTGTTTAACTGAGCCAAATGTACATAGTTGGGGATATTAAAGTGTGTGATTTGTCCTCTCAGCTCTGGAGTCTAAACTGGTCAGTCAGTTCTGCGAGGACGAAAACGGAGCCTTGATATATAATAGAATAACTAATGGCTACAACGGCTATGGAAACAATGGTTACAATGGCAACAGGGACAACAGGATTGGCACCGGCAGCTACGCCACCGGTGGTTATGGACACAGGCCTGTGACTCAGCCAGAAAGACCAGATGGTCATCAGACTGACTTCAACTCTGGCCGTGTAGGAACCACCCAGCAAGTCAGTAAAGGATCCACCACACACGTGGACGCGTGGAACACGCGTGCTTAAACATACATGTAGATCCGCAGAGCTCATTGAGACCATTGTGTTGCTGATTTTGTCTTCAGCAGGGTGGAGGAGGACAGCGCGTGTCTACAGAGACAACAAACGCGGGAACTGAGCGGGGGGACACATTTAACCACGGCAACTCAGACAGCGGACCTCTCCCTCCTGCCAGAGGCGAAACCTCCGGCAGCCAAGGCTCCTCTTCATCCTCATCATCTTCATCCTCGACAAGCATAACTACCTCATCCTCAGGTGTATCTGTAGTAAATGTGCCTGCACCAAGGCCGGCTCTTCCCAAAGGTACAAAAAAAATCACTCATACTCCTTTTTTTGATATTTGCAATATTTTTCTCGAGAGAACAATTTGATTGGAATTGCGGAGAGGCTGCAAAAACAATTAAGAAGCAAATGCTTCAAATGCTCAGAGTTGTCATGGATGTGAAATCGAACGATTGAGAACAAAATGGTTTTTTTGAACAATGCAATGCAAAAGGGGCTCCTGACACCACCGAATGCTTCGCACAGTCTAGGACATAAAGGAAGAGCCTTGATCAGAAATATCATTTTCAGCCTCGCTGTCACTTTCTGCCTGTGATTTATATGCTGAAGATATTTTTAATAAGTGAAACAAGCAGCTTTTCTTATATTCCCGCCTTTCAGTGCAAGATAATTCATCCATATGTTTAAATAACTGGTTGGTTGTCTTGAAAACAGTTGCATAGATCTGTTACAAAGAGGATCCTATGGGACAGTTGATTGTCAATGTTTATTCACTAAAAGTGAAGGAGGGTGTTTAAGATCATTATCAGTTTAGAAGAAGAAAAAAAAGTCTCTTTTGAGGCAGATAATCCTATTTGTTTAAACGACAATGGTGCTGACCTGAAGACAAAAGCAGTTGGGGATCGCTGGAAAATCAGACACGGACGCGGAAGCAGGGAGGAAAAATACTCTGAAACTCCAAGTTATTAAAAACATGAACTTTACAAACACAGAAGTAAAAGTGTACTAAAACTAAAACATACAGAAAAAAAGGGAAAACTGAAAAGACAATTAAAACACAATACTACAAGTACGAACCCACTGAAGTCAATATCATCCCAGAGTCTTGAAGGAACATCTGCTGTGATGTCACCTAATTAGGCAGGTGAACATCTAGTGATGTTCCAGTCCAGTGTGCTTAGCGAGCTGGTGGCAGAGGGGGAGCGGTTTCCTTCGCGTAACCTTCACGCTGCGTGTGCATCAAAGCGAGGAATAAGAGAGACCAATTATTTTTGATGCAGTCTGGCTGTTATGGAGTCCCTCTCCATCCTGAGGGAGCGGTGATGAACTGAGTACATCTATACAGAAATGTGTCTCCCTCAGCGTATGAAACATTTTCCCCACAGAGACCGTACCCTTGGACCCTCGCTGCGCCCTGGTTCTGGACCAGGGCAAGTGTCGGGACTATAACATCCGCTGGTACTATGACAAGCAGGCCAACGCCTGCGCCCAGTTTTGGTATGGAGGCTGCGACGGCAACAGGAACCGCTTTGACACGGAGGAGGAATGCAGGAGGACGTGCGTGGTACAAAGAGCCACGGGTCTGTTTTACGACTTCTTGCACTTACTTTGCTTTTGCTTCTTTCTTTCTTTATTTTTTTTTTCAAAATATATCCAAATGATGTGATTCAAATATTAACTTGCATGTGTGTTTTCCCTCTGCAGGGGTCTGAGTGGATACAGCTGTCATACATCTGCTGTAAATACTTCAAGGAGGAGCAGCTAAAACCAAACATTTTCTTACAAGAATACAGATTTTTTTTGCATTATTCTCAGGCGTACATCACCACTGTTTTACAGTTCAGGTCTATGAATCCTCTCCTCCTGGACATCCGATATAATCTCCTCCAACTGCAGGGAGAAAAAGTTTGTTTGGACAGACATCTCACGTACAAAGTTATCTCCATTCACAAATACAGCAAAAAGCACTCTGGTGTGTTATCAGTCGCTCCAGCGTTCCCATCATGGTTGTTTTATTGTAAAACACTCGGAATGCTGTGAAGATCACAAAAAGATGGACTATCTGCACAGCTTGTTTAAAAATAGCTCCGTTGAGAGGATGTCTCGCTGTTTATATCAGTAAACTGTAGCCATGTGACTTACTGGAATCATTATGCACATTTGAATGTTTGGATTTACTGAATGAAAAAAAAATTTGATTATTTTGTATTTACTTTGTTTAACTTGTTTTAAACTCCTAACCCTGATGGACAGACACATATACACACACACTGCCCTCTACTGGGTAACAACATGTGCTCATGTCACTGCTGAGGACTGAGCAGGTCATCAGGTTTTTCTGTGATGTTTTAACCAGCTGTTCTGACTGCAGAAATGCACTCATTCAAGTGCTTCACATGCTCCACATTTGATGTCAAACGTTTTAATAAATCTGGACCTAACTAAAAAAAATCCAAATGTTTGTGATAGATATGGGTTTTTAATTTTATATATATATATATATATATATAAAAACTCTGGGAGTTTATAATATGAATGTGATCACGTGTTCTTTGCGCAAATTTCCAGTCCACGTGAGATTTTACTGTTATTCTGTATGTTTTGTTTTTCTTTATACAATAAGAAGTTCAGATTTGAAACTGAGGTTGTGTCTATATAGCGAACATATTTTGTAAAACAGATGTAATTCAGCACATATTTACGTCTTTATTAGCTACATCTATTGCCTTTAGAACCGTCTTAAGTCGTCATCTTGGTCCTCACTGAGATGATACAAGAAATACTCTTAATGGATTAAGATCTGGTGACTGCAGAAGCCATTTGTTCTAGAAACCAGCTTGAGATGCTCTGAGACAGAACGAAGGAACACTACGGAACACACCAATAAGGGATTTTCACCCAGAGAACTGCAGCTCACTGGATATTTCCTCTTTTTTCCAGACTTTTTCCCTTTTTTGGGGTTTTCTGAACAACTCAAAGAAGCCCGTCTGGCACCAACAGCCACGCCATACTGGAAGCCACTTAAATCATCTTTCTTCCCTGATGCTCAGTTTGAACGTCCGAAGGTTGTCTTCACCATATCCCCACGGCTAAATGCAGTGAGCCGACTTGATTGGCTGACTAGATAACCGTTTCACGAGCCCTTGAACAGACGTGTCTGATAAAGCAGCCAATCGGTGCACATTGATTCTAGCTTCTTAATTTTTAATTATCTGCTCAAATATCAGGACTCTTTTAGTATTTGTGGCATATTAATGTAACTCTGTAAAGTTATCATTTCAGACATGTATAGAGTCATACAAACTGCTTTTTTGTTCTGCTTCCTGCAGCATTTTCACTGCAAAAATGAACACATAATTGTTAAAACATATCTAAATTTGATCATTCATTGTGGCTTTAAGAAAGTAACAGAGATCTCTAACGCAGGTCAGCTCTCGCCTTCTGCTTAAATTACATGTTAGAGACTCCTCGACAAGTGGCATGGTCTGATCTATCTTTAGTGCCACCCACGGAAGAAATGTTAACTCTACACACTCCTCACACTTTCTCAGGCCGGAGAAACAAGACTCAATGACACACAGGCAGCTACTGAGACCCGCCACTAGTTGCGGTTTTAACACTTTGCGGGAAAAACGTGCAGTTTGGCTTCATTCACTGTGCGTTTAAGACCACGTTATCTCTCAAGTGCATTTTAAAACTCCATCCTGCGTGGACACACACGAAGGCAGACTTTGCAGCAGCTGTACTATATTAAAAGAAAAAAAAAGAAACGACATGCTGATCAGTGGAAATGGCTGCCTGCTTTTCACCTGTTTTAGCACACAGCTGTTGCACACAAACATTTCAAATCTATTTATAGTTTAAGCTCTTCAATCCTCTATAAATAAAGCTAAGATTTGTATATAAAAAATTATGAAAATCTACATTTTATTAGCAACTCTTAATAATTCTTATATTTTTTCAAGAAGACTCATCTATTATCTGCTACATTCAGTTCAGTCACACACTATTTCATAATATATACTATAGTTATGTTTTATTATGTTTTGTTATATAACAACTGAGTGAACTGCAGTGATATAATAAAGTAAAAGTAAACCATCTCTAATTAGCTGAATTGCAAGTGGATATAAATCTTTTAAGAATTAGTCAAAAGGAAATATAAATGAAAGGATGAGAGATCTAAAGTTATATATTTTTTAATGAAGGGAGTTTCAGTTGGAAGGGAGCTATTTGAAGGCTTTGACAGCATCGTGTCCACTGTTATGCGGCCACATGACCACTATGGAAGCTGAATCATCGTGGCAGATCTCCAGACAAAGCGCCCAGTTGCTTCTTTTAGTCCATGACAGCAGCTGCGAGAGTCCAGGCTTCTGCTGTCCTGTGAATCGGCTCGTCAGATTCCACTGAAGCTGAAGCAGGCATGGGGAGTTATATTTAGAGGGGGGCAGGATTAAATTGCAGGGTCTTCACACAGACAACCTTTTCTCTGCTCTGCCTTTCTAGCCAGGACTGACTGCCAAAAGGACCTTTGGCGACCGTCTCCTTCCCCTGTCCATAGACCACCTTGCTTGCCTGCCGTAACCCCTCCTAACACACTATGGACCCCAACGCTATCAAGGAGGAGCTCCGCCTGTTTCAGAGCACCCTGCTCCAGGACGGCCTGAAAGAGCTTCTGAATGAGAACAAGTTTGTCGACTGTACCCTGAAGGTAGCCGACCGCAGTTTCCCCTGCCACCGGCTGATCATGGCTGCCTGCAGCCCTTACTTCAGGGATATCTTCTTCACTGAAGATGGGAAGGAGGTGGAAAACACCAAAGAGGTGGTTCTAGACGATGTCAACCCCTCTATCCTGGACATGATCATCCAGTACCTTTACTCCGCCGAGATTGACCTCACAGATGACAACGTTCAGGATATCATTGCTGTGGCGAATAGATTCCAAATCCCTTCAGTTTTCACGGTGTGCGTCAACTACCTTCAGAAGAAGCTCTCGCTGAGCAACTGCATGGCCATTTTCAGGATGGGCTTGGTGCTCAGCTGTCCCAGGCTCGCAGTGGCTGGACGCAACTACATTGCTGATCGCTTTGAGCTTCTTCATAAGGATGAGGAGTTCTTAAAGCTCGCAGCTCACGAACTTTTTGCTGTTATCGGCGGAGACGCGCTGAATGTGGAGAAAGAGGAGATGGTGTTCGAAGCAGTCATGGCCTGGGTCCGCTATGACAGGGAGAAACGCATCAAAGTCTTGAAGGATGCTTTCAATTGCATCCGCTTCCGCCTGCTGCCAGAGAAGTATTTCAAAGAGAAAGTGGAGACTGATGAGATCATCAAGGCCGACCCAGAACTACAGAAGACAATCCAAGTCATCAGAGATGCCTACAAGGGGAAACTCCCAGAGAAACCCAAGAAAAAGGAGGGGGAGGAGGGGGCCAGCAATGAAGAGGAGGAGGATAACCCATTCCCTGGCTTCCTCAATGACAACTTCAGACTTGGCATGCATGCACGTGACTTTATCCTGATGATCAATGACACGGCGGCGGTTGCGTACGATGTCAACGAGAACGAGTGCTTCCTGGCCGCCATGTCAGAGCAGGTGCCGCGTAATCACGTTAGCGTGGTGTCACAAAGGAACCAGCTCTACATCATCGGAGGACTGTTTGTGGATGAGGAAAACAAGGACGCTCCGTTACAATGTTACTTCTATTTGGTGAGCAATTTCCCACTTATGAAAGAAATGGTTTGAATTTCTGGGAATATTCATACGAAGTCTCAGCTGAGAGCAATCTGAGAAGATCACTGCCACTCTCTGTCCCTGTATATTAATTATGGTTGTTTCCAACATCAACGCCTACTCACTATATAGTGCACTGCCTATAAGCCACAAAATAGTGGACTATGAACTGAGTTCATCAGTGGAATGAGCTGTTAAACAATCCCTGCTGCCTAATGAAACACGCTTTGTCTTTCCTGATGCACTGCGGGATGGATTACATTGAATGGAATTAAGAAATAGCAGTTCTTAGTACATGTTCAGGCACACTATGCAGTGTGGGGTGATTTTTGGGTGAGAGTCTGCAAAAAGACTGGAAACAGGGGCAGAAATCAGCAAAGTAGTTCTGTCTTTAGAAATTATAAACCCTGAAGCATAAAAATATGAAACTGAAAAGGCTCTTAATGGTAATATAGCCATTGAGGTGCAGATATTTTTGTTTTAATTTCAGCTATGCCTTGCCAGAGCTTTCCTCTCACCTTTTCTCATTTTCTTTGTAGATTTTAATCTGTAAGACAAAAGTAAGATTAGAAACATTTTTTTCACCCAACTCTCAACAGGCATATCTCATTCCCAATTATTCTTAATGATTCAGTGATTGCAGTATCTGCAAAATGTGTTATTATTCATAAAAATGATGTGGCTTGCCAGACTGCCTTCTTAATGAATGCTTAAGCTCCTCTAAATGGGCTTCATTTAAATGTCTTAATTGATGTCAAACCACAAAAAAGATAAAAGATAAATCGTAGGAATGGAACATTATTTTTCATTTTATAACTACAACAATAGCAATGCAGTTCCTCTTAAATCCTTCTGCAATCAGTTGATGTCTCTCGCAGAAACTGAAAATATAGTTTTGCCTCACACTTTTTCTCTCCATAGTTGGATCCGCTCACGTCTGACTGGGTCGCCCTGCCACCCATGCCTTCTCCAAGGTGCCTCTTCAACATCGGAGAGAGCGAGAACCTGCTGTTCGCTGTGGCTGGAAAAGACCTCCAGACCAATGAGTCTCTGGACACCATAATGTGCTACGATACCGAGTGAGTGGAAAGATTTCTTTTAGTGCTTCTTCCTTCTCGCCGTGTTTCTCACGCTGTCTTCCACCATTCCCTACAATTTCCAGGTGGTAATTGATTTCAGGAACTTAATTAAATTGCTTTCTTCAAAAACTAAATGAGGTAAGAAAAGGTGTTTCAGTATAATTAATCATGTTAAGATGTGGTCACACCCTTTTAGTGGATGTTTAGGCTTATTACAAAAAAAAAATCAAAGCGGTCTCTTTTCTTGCATTCATTGAAAAGACACAGTTATACACAGTCACATATGAAATATTTACATTTATCACATCTGTAAGTAAGAGCAGATAATGATACTCAACAAAAAATACTTATTTAACCCTTTTAGGCCTGCTTTAAACAAGCACACCCACATGTTGCATCAGATCTTAATGTGCTGAAATGATCCCATCCTTCAGGAAGATGAGGTGGAGTGAGACCAAAAAGCTTCCTCTAAAGATCCACGGCCATGCTGTTGTCTCCCACAAAGGACTGGTATATTGCATCGGAGGAAAGACTGATGACAAGTGAGTAAAAACAAGATTGTGCTTGTGCATGTGTGTGTGTGCGCACTTAAAGCTGCAGCTGTTCGTGGTCTATCATCCTGCCAGCCTGGAGGGTTGCACTACACATCACAGGCAACAGTTATAGCACTGCAGTCCTGGACTGGCTAATATGCCACAATATTTGAAAATACTGATCACCTGCATGTCGTAAAACAGTCTGAATATAGCGTGCGGTTATTTTCTCTGCCTCAGAGCACATTACTGAACACAGGGGCTCTGATCATCAATTCTTATTTCCAGTGCATGTCATAGTTTCTGTGTTTTACAGGACTTGAGAAGTTGATTTGAAACTAAAACAGACCAGTCAAACTTCTGGGTGATTTCAAATGACAATTTAACGCTCCTCAAGAGGAAACAGCTGAGGCTCTTCTACTTTTGAATAAAGCTGACACTAAGAGACAAAAAAAAGAGTGATTTATGAAAGCTATAACCAGATTGATTAATGACCAACAGGAAAAGAACTACACATGTGGTAAAATTAGAAGCGCAGACTATTAAATGTTTCAGTGCTACAATATTTCTCTTATGTGTTGTGGTGCTTCAATAAAGTAGAACATTTCAGGAGGAAAAAATTAAAAAAAGGAGACATTAGAGTCAAGATTTGGCAAAAAAAAAAAAATTAAAAAAAAGAGAGAGAAGCGTCTTGTGGACAGATGAACTATTGTTGGTAAATTAGCATGCAGTGATAAATCATAAATGTTGCCAATGGAGTCTCAGTTTCTTCTGAAAAAACATCCAACTAGTATAAGTACGGCCCTGCCGGATTCTTAGGATAGGACCTGTTGCAGCTGGGTGAGCCTACTGGCATAGGTTCATAGTTGTGAGCCTGTCCACTACACTGCTCCACTGCTACGGAGACCAAAATCCAGGCTGTAAATATATTTCTCCTGCAAAAGTGGTCATTTTAATATGGCTTTCAACAGAGATTGACTCCCTTTTGGAGCCAGCCCCCAGTGGTCAGTCGAGGAACTGCAATATTAGTAATATGTAGTAATACCTTCTTCTGGCATCAAAAATACACGTGCATTTAAACCTTTCCTTTATCTCTCTGGTAATGTGCAGCACCTGTGCATCCTCACAGCGACTATCACAGCCTTGCCAAGCGCAAGGTCTGAGGCGCACGTTTTCCTTCCTGTGGTAAATAATGGCACAATCAGGAGGGAATTGCAAGAGCAAAGCACAGTATGTCAGTCTGCAGTGATGCATTTAAATAATCCCTTTTAATCCCCCACAAAGCGAAACTTTCAGAGTGGGAACCTGCAGTTGTTTCTTAATGCTACAATAGAGTTTGTGCCAAGCATAAAGTGATGGCAAATCTGCCCTTTGTCATTTATTACAAAGCAGCTAATTTAAAAGATTTTTCTTAGAGCCTCCCTGCTTGTAAACACGCTTCAAACCTCACATCCTCATCCTAAGCTGATACAAATGATGCAAAAGAAATGAGGAATAAATAAAAACAGAAAAAAACGAAATCCATCACGTATTAGTTTGAACACAAAAACTGAACATAATCTGTAACAGCTTTTGATGGTAATCATCCCACAACTGTATCTCCCTTTATCTCCACAGCAAGGCTCTCAGCAAAATGTTTGCATACAACCACAAGCAGTCAGAGTGGAGGGAGCTGGCAGCCATGAAGACACCCAGAGCCATGTTTGGAGCCATCATCCACAAGGGCAAGGTTGTGGTGGCTGGTGGAGTCAACGAGGAGGGCCTCACTGCTGCATGTGAAGCGTATGACTTCACAACAAACAAGTATGGAGCCGATGCATACATTTTTGTCTAATGTCCCTTTTCCCGAATGCTGAAACAATTTCCAGGGGTTTTTAATAGCATCTTGGCGTCACTTGACTTCATTATAAGGTTTACTTGCCTCTTTTTATGTGCTGAGTTAACAGTGGGAACCGTTTGGTTTTTTTTTTCTTCTTTTCTTTCTTACAGCAGCATCCTCTGGTTGATTGATCCACAATTACTTTAGTGTTTGTTGTTGCTTCGGTTAACAGGAGCTGAATAGGTCTAACTGAAACGTGAGCTTAAGGTCCACAATCAAAAGCAGTATTATCTGCAGTGGCATAAAATAGAGTATAAAATATCACTATGAACAACAGACCTAAAGATAATTATATGTTAAAGGGCAAATTTCACACCTCACAGGGGTTATCTGGACTTCCACAAGCTGCATCATAGAAAAGCTAATCTACGACAGATGTCTTGGCACCTAAAATGCCAGCTCCGTCTTAAACCCGATGTTGTATCTCCTCAGGTGGGAGCCCTTTACAGAGTTTCCTCAGGAGAGGAGCTCCGTCAACCTGGTGAGCAACGGCGGCTTCTTGTACGCAGTGGGTGGCTTCACGATGGTTCAGATGGAGAACAAGGAGGTGGCTCCCACAGAGGTCACTGATGTCTGGCAGTAAGTCTTCACAAGTTTTGGAAATAAGTCCCAGAGGCAGCTGTAGCGGGCTGTTGTGTTTGTCTGGGGATGTGACTCTCCCGTTGCTCTCGTTAGGTATGAGGATGACAAGAAGCAGTGGAGCGGCATGCTGAGGGAGATGCGTTACGCCGCAGGTTCCTCCTGTGTGTCGATGCGCATGAATGCAGCCAGGATGCCCAAACTGTAGACAGAACCATTTTCTTTCTTGCACCCATCCATCAACTCATCCTGGTGACCCCATCCCCCGCCACCGAGCTGCAGCCTGCCCTCTCCTGTGCATTGAGCTGATCTTTGACATTCATTTTTCTCTGAACTCAGATGGTTTTTATCTGCACAGTAAAATGTTCCTCCTGCTGCCGTTTGAAAGACTGCACCATCCACACAGACATAAAAAAAAGGATGCACCATTTAGACTGATCCCTAAAGCTCTGTTTACATCATTTCTAGCTCATGTTTTGTAAAAAATAAATGCTTAAAAACGTCTTCCTTTTGCCTCTGCTTTTACTTTTTTTGTGTTTTTGATACATATACAACCATTTTGTCAAGGATGCCTGAGGGAGTAAAAAAAAAAAGGCGTAAAATATTTTCTACAAGGAAGTAAAGCCGGGTTAAGTGTCTCCTTGACACTTCGGCACAGGTTGATGATCTTTAAACGAACGGGACGCACAAATGCATGAACATGACGCTGCAAGTTCCAAAACTGACGAAAACAATCAGACATTAAAGTTTGGGTATATTTATACATTTTCCATTAGACAGTGAAAGAAATTATTCACACCCAATCAAAAACATGTTATGAGATGCTTTCACATTTGCATCATCTTTGAGCTAATGGTACCTGAGATGAAGGAAATGACACCAAATTTGCATAAATTCACACCAGCACTACAGCTGTACATGAGGCATGAAGATATGTACAGGATGACTAATTTTCTGAGGAAAACGATTTGTGTTCTCAGTAAAAGACTGAAGAAGAGCTGAAGCTGGAAAATTATTCTTTGTTGGGCAGTTGGTAAATTAGTGCCACAAAACATAACAAGATGTGTTTCTACTGATAGAAAATGACTTTCAACCTGATTTATCAACCTGAAAGGCAAATAAACAAAAAATACACCAAATGAAAGCTGTTTTTCTTCTACTTGCACTTCAAAAGCACGCTTTTCATACCCAAAAATACCTTAATCCTAATCCAAAGTGTTCCTTAATTAATGCCAGCTTGTTATAATGGTTGCTGCTTATCCATCACCTAAAATGTTAACTCAAAGGCGAAACATTTCCACAGCTGATCAGTGTTTTTCGTTCCATTTATCTTGAAAGTTGGAAGTAGAAACGACAGATGCTTGTACATGAAGTACCTTTCCAGATGTCCGAGTAGCTGTTACCACTGCTATAAAGAGAACCTGGTTGAATAGTAAAATTATTTAAGTGTTTACTTACTTGACTTTACTAGAAACAACCAATGTTTGAGTATTTCAACTTGGGGTAGCTGAGGTATCACCAGCTTTCCAAGGTGGAATTCTGGCCTCAGGGGGCCAAGTAGAAACTCAGAAACTCTAACTTCTTCTCATTTTTCTCATCAACGTGTATTAATTTATACAATAGTGCAGTGTCAACACTTTTCTGGAAAAGGTTCTCTGCTGGGCCCAGTCTAAAGAAATACATAAATAAATGCAGTGATACAGTCTTGCAGCATCACAGAGGTCAACTTTTGGACTTTTTTTGGTCCAGAGCTCGTGACATCTATTTCTTCCAAAAAAAATACTTGAAATACTGATTTGTCTGACTTTTCTACATGTTTTGACTGTTATTTTCTTGTAATATGGTGCAACAACCCATCTTATATGCCTTCAAAGCTCAAAAAGACCCTGTTTTATATTAAAGTAAAATGTTAAATTTGTGTATATGACTACACTGTGCTGCTTTTGTATTGATGAACGACAGATTTTGAAGCAGTGCTATCTGAGATGGCTAGTTGACTTGTTTGATCATTGATAAGCGATCTAAGAGATAATTAAACCCTGACACACTGCTGCATTCACCACATGCCTTCGCTTCCCACACTATTTGCAACTTCCTTGTTATTTAAATGATACTGTGATGTCAATCGGCACTAAATATATACTATTCCGTTGTATGCTGCTGTGATACTAGAATTTCCCCCCCGGGGGGATCAATAAAGTATATCTTATTATCTATTTCTTTATTTGGTACAAGCCATCTAACACGAGATACCAAAACAAAGACCTCGATTGAAACTTTTTCTAGACAGAAAAAGCATTTAAGACAGGTTTTTTTGTTTGAAAATTAAATAAATATATGTCTGTACTGCCCCTCCCTCCGCTTGCCAACCAATTCATCTGAAATCTGAGCTGTGTAAATGGAATCACGCTACTTTTTTTTTTTTTTTCAGCTTAAACCTTTCACAAGGAAGTTACCTCACTTGGCTGCAGGTGAAGTGTACACAACAGCACAGATTGGAGTTTCCCCCTGGGTGTGGAAGACTGGAAGTGAAGTGAAGAGAGAGGGAGGAGGAGGAAGAGAGAGGGAGGGAGGGATGCACGCGAAAACAGAAATGAGGCACTAAAGGCTCGAAGCGTGAACTGATGAGGACACTGTTACCAAAAGTGAGTAAAAAAAAAAACAAACTTCTCTTTTACTTTTATGAGTCATCTTAATTCGTTTTTTGAATATACTTCTGGATAATCAACATGACAAACACAAGTTTCTGCCTTATGACATTTGCGTGTATGTGATGTGATGTGTAAATAACAACTTGCACTTCTCTCTCTGTTAAGAGCTGCTTCACAGTCACTATTACAGCTGTCATATTCTGAGAGGCGTTCATGAACCAAACTTTTGTTGAGGGAATCAGATATTGTGTCCTTCCTCCCCACTGACTTTGCTTGATTACTTTTTCTTCCCTCGTGTGCTTCCCTCTGGGTTTCTCTCCACCTTTGTCCTTCCTTCACCTCGCGGTAATTGTTGCTGACAGTGAAATGACTCCTGTGGAAAAGGTGGAGATGATTTGTTTGTAGAATACTTTTTTCACTTACATGAGATTTTTCTTTGATTCTTTGGGCAGCTGTGGCTCAGGGAGACGTGGTCGACCATTAGTCGTAAGGTTGGCGAACCAAACGTTGCCCCTCTTGTGTTCGTGGGTGTGTAAAGGGATATGCCCTCAGGTTAGAATATTGGCTTTTGATCTTGACTTTTGGACAGTATTTCTTATGGGTGAGACTTAGATCTGACTGACAAATCCAAGGGATGTTCTCACTTGCTGAATAACAAAATGAACCCTTCCAAAAACTTGCTCTACTTTATTTAAAATTTTACTGCAACCCAAATTTTTAAATGTACATCCTGCTGTATAGAAAAAGACTAGAAGTACAAATAAAGAGTGATGATTTTCTCATAGATTTCTACATTATTAGACTTGTTTTCACCTGCTAAGCCATTTTAAAGAAAGGAAATTTGAGGTTTATGAAGAGCACACATATAAAAAATGATGATGATGTAAACTAACTGAAAAATAAGACATTAGAAGGGGTGAATTCCCCACTTGAGTTTATTCATGTGGTTGGCCCAGTTGGAGACCACTTAAGACATCCATTTTAGCCCCATGCCCATTCATCACACATGCACCTTAATATTAACATTGTGAGCATTTCACATGGGGGTAACATCAGCTTATTTATATCTCAAATGGGCCCCAGGTTGATGTGTTGGCTGGGCTGCTAGTCCTTAAAGTTGGGAAGGCGATCCACTATCAGATTAATGATTGATTAAATCATACACATTCTCAATTCATAGTTCCGGTGGGTGTGGTTTGAGCGAGTCACTGGGATTGAATGATTGTGGATGAAAGGCACCTGGATCTAATTGGGAAATGGGTGTATAAGTGGTGTTGGGTTGGGTTTGTTTGTGGTGACAGAAAAGGGAGGTGGGTGCCAATATTTTCTAATAAACGCAAGATTAAACGCAACCAAATGAAAATCCAATTACAAATCAATTCATTCAATAACTATGCAAGAGAAAATGTTTTCATGGAAAGAGTAATAAATATCCTTAACAAAGAAGAACTGAAGCAAAGATTTTTATGCACCACAAGGTGCGTCAGACAGATCCCTACCTTCCCTTCATTTGGCTGTTTGGGAGCCAAATGTGACCCTTACAAGGGCCGAATCAAATCAAGGCACTTAAACAATACAGTTGAACCCATTCCAAATAAGTCCAATTAATACAAAGTCAATAAATAATTATAATAATTGTTGCTTTTCTACGGAAACCAACAGATTACATTAAAACTTTACAATTCTCTTTTCTGAGCAAGCACCAGGCGACTGTGGAAAGGAAAAAAATCCCTTTTTAACAAGAAGAAACCTCTGACTAAACCAGACTCAGGAAGGCTGGTCATCTGGTTGGACTGGTGTTGTTGAGTTGAGAGAATAGTGCATATTGAAAAGCATAACTTGGCCCATGTGGGCGGTCTGTTTCCTGCTAAAAGAAGATGAGGGTGAGGTGGAGTGGGTCGGCATTTCAGTACGAGGAAAAAACACTCCTCCAACAGAACCATAGTCACCTTCCCTGTTAAGTTCATTTAAAAAAATGAAGAGTTCGGTCTAACTTCGGTTTGATTTTCAAAATTGTCAAATTCAGGCATGTACTTGATCCACATCAAAGCAGAACTACTTTTGCACGAGTTAATTGGACAACGTAACTGTCCAGTAAGTCAAACTTCTTAAGTTAATGAAACATGCACATAAGTAGACGCATGAAGCTTTTCAAAATTGTGCCCAGTTATTCAAATAAAACATGGGCACAAGCAGCAGATACATGAAGATGAGAGAGATGAAGTCGATCAAAATTATTCTGCACTGTTTTGGCTTATTGGTTATAGTGACATTTACTTGTTACCAGAGATGGTCATCATATTGCGAAGGAATAACAATCGCTTTCAAATGCTGGTGATGACACTTATTCTATGAGAGTGTGACAAAATTATTTTTATCAGTTTTATTAATGAAACACTAAGCCCAATAGTTTTGCCTAAAAAGTTAACATAAGCTATAATCAATTCATATTTTCTTTCTTTATTTATTTTTTTATGTCACTTATAGAATGTAAAAGGTTTTGTTGAAGTGGCCACTATTGTTGTGGAGAAGATGTTGTAGCCAGGAAAGAAAGAAAGACAGAGGCCACAGGGGACACTTTATTAAGTGACAAAGTACAGAGCACTCAGACAACAATGCAAGATCCGCAAGATATGATGCTAAAGTGCTTTTTTTTTAAAACTATATATATATATATATTTATACACACTGTAAAAGAAAAGTATAAGAAAAAAAATCTGTGAAATCCTAGAGATCTTGTATTGCTGTTTTGAGTGTTCTCAAAAGTGTCCTCTGTGGCTGCAAACCTGATGAGATGACCTCCCTTCTTCTTTCTTTCCTCTCAACAAGTTCTATACAAAACCATGTATTCAAATGAGTTCAAACTGTCAAATGCAAGTTAAAAAAAAAAACTTTTTAGAGGTGTAGGCATGTAAGCATGAGCATGTATCCAAAACCAAGGAAATCCATAGTCTTTATTGTTTATTTTTCTCTTTTTCAACAGGCCTCCAGTATGGATAACAGCAGTGACAAGTGCGAAGTGGACTGCCTGATGAAACATTACTACCTACCTGTTTCATACAGTCTCATCTTTATAGTGGGCCTGGTAGGAAACGTAACCTCCATCAGCATTTACCTGACAAAGCTACGTCCCTGGAAGAGTAGCAACATCATCATGATCAACTTGGCGGTGACCGATCTCCTCTATGTCCTCACTTTGCCCTTCCTGGTCTACTATTACAGCAACAAGGATTCGTGGATGCTTGGTGATTTCATGTGCCGTTTTGTGCGCTTTGGGTTTCATTTTCACCTTTACGGGAGTATTCTCTTTCTGACCTGCGTCGCAGTTTTTCGTTTTGTGGTGGTGATCCAGCCACTGAGGGCAGCACAGATACAGAAGAAGTTTTGGGGCATCATTGCATGTTCAGCTGTTTGGATCATCGCTGCTGCTGAAGTTGCACCAATGCTGCCCATTATATCAGTGAGCAATAAGAACAACAAGATATACTGCTTGGACTTTGCCAACACCATACCAATCAGTGCGGTGCGGACGTACAGCTGGTTGCTGACTGCAATAGGGTTTGCATTACCCTTAGTGGTGGTGTTCATTTGTTACATTGGTGTGGTGAAACAGCTGGCAAGAGGACCAAACTCATCCAGTTCCTGCCGGATGCGAGCGCGACGTGTGACTGTGCTCATCCTGGTGGTTTTTGTCATGTGCTTCTTGCCATATCACATTTTGCGGGTGTTGTGGATAGAAACTCAAAGGACTGCAGATAAGCAGTGTATGCAGCACATTGTGCATGCAGCATATATCATATCTAGGCCTCTGGCTGGCATCAACACATTCTTTAACCTGGCATTATACACTCTGTCGGGTAATAAATTCAGGAGGGCATTCGTGGACACCTTTAATTGGGACCGCTGCCTGAAGAAAACCAGGTCAGTGCTCCAACTGGCCGTCATCAAGAAGGCAGGCAGTGACATGCCTGCTGCATGACAGACATCACCTGTTTCTTTCTTTTCTCAGCCTTCGACACTTTCTGCGGATGTTATAAGCTTACCCTCGCTTGTTAAGAAAAATGTCTGGCCAATGTGATTTCTTCAGAGACTGAAGAACTGGCTCTCCCTCTAGGGTGCTTAAAAAAAATAAAAGATAACCTTCTGGCAGCTTCTTAAGCGTGAATAAAAATAGTTCAAGTTAAAAGTTGCAGTATTTGCATGTTAAGTTAGACTTTTGCCCATTTTTTTTCCCCCTGAGTTTGGAAGTCTTTAGTGTACAGTATTAGGACAATCTTTGTTTACAGCCACAGAAAATAGTTGAACTCTTAAGTTGACAATTAAAACTTGAAGTTCCAGCACAGAGTTCCAGTTATTTTTGCCTGTACATAAAAATGCACTTTTAAACATTTCTTCCAGCAGCATCCCCTTGGTTCAGTGTTTGTATTTTTGAATCAAGGAATCTCTACATTCATTCCTTAATCTTTAACTAGTTACAGCTGGAAATCATTTAACTTTAGGAAGATAAACAATGACATTTGTCACTGCAGACTTTACACGGCATGCTAATTAGGTGAAATATTAAAGTATAAAAAGTAATAAAAACTGTTATAACCTTCAAAGATGCACTGGTAAAGCACAGTAAACAAACCTGCAGGCTTCACCTGTTGTTCTTAATTTAAAATAATTTACATTCCCATTAAACATGTAAATATAGCTAAATATACAGTTGATCTGATTTGATCTTAATACATAACGTTTTATAAATAATTCCCAATGTTTTACAACATTTATAACAAACTAAGGTGAAAGATGAGCGGCTAATTCCTTTTAGCTTAGCCTTGATTTTTTCTTGCTTAAAAAGTTTATAAAACGTCTCGGCTTTTACTGATATCTAATAAATTAAAGCTTTTTTGTATTAGTAATATAAAAGTCTTGTGTCTTTTTTTTTCTTTCTTAGAATTACTGTAGTATAAATATAAACGATCACTCGCATTATATGCACTTACTGTATCATTTTCAGGTGTCCATCAATCCCTTTCTTGCACATAAGTAGAATGGTACATTTTTAACTCATCTCTTTTGTGTCTTTGTTTTCACTCTAAAGGAAATTGTCAACAGTTTCTAGAACAAGGATTTTGGATTGGTCTATTGTCTATTGTCTGTGGAAATGTGTTAAATCGGATTGTTTTTCTACCGCGGACCCAATGAAGCTCCATGTTTCTCATATTAGGGAGAAAAAGCTCTCAGCTTCTTCTATCTTTGTGCCGTAGCAGAGTCGTGGTCAATTGAAGTTTAAATGATCAATTTTGAAGCAAATAGCCCAGTGATCAATGGCCTGATGGTACAAATGCCAATGTTCTGTCACTGTGATGTAAGAGTCCTCAAATGGATTCTGACAATCTGTTTTTTCAGAACCGTTCCTCTCCTCTTCTTCTTCATCATGGAGCATCAGTGTGTCTGTTTGTGTTTGGATGTTGGCAGGTTTTTATGGTGCGAGCATGCTTTGAAAAAGAAGCACGTGCATGTACACATGTGTAACCAGAGAGTCCTTCAGGAACAAATTGACTGCTGCATATTTTTATTGAGCACATTTCCTATGAGAAATTGCCTTTCCTGTTTCTGTATACGGTATATTGCAGCTTAATCAGTCAGAAAGAAGGAAAACACACTGCATTTTGCCAAGTTTGTGCTTTTGACACTGTTATGAAGCCAAACACCACAGAGTCACAACAAGATTTCACTGATCAACACAGTGCTAGATCACAAACATGACACTGAGGACCCTTCGCCAGGAGTCAGTCGTCATTTTAAGGTCAGGCATTCTTCATGAAGCAGTTATTTTTTCAGATCCAGTATTTTTTTTTTTATATTCAGCAGTTTAAGGAACATTTCACTGCTTTGAGAACATTCAAAGCACTTACTAATGAATAAATACATAAATAAATACATTTCACAACTGCAGTGCCAAAAAGAAGCCATAAGAAAAACATAAATACAATTGTTCATGTTGCCATGACAAATATATCCATCATAAATATTAAGACACCGTTCAGCAGTCCAGCACTAAGCGCTATGAGGGCAGGGCCTCTCAGTGGGGTCACAGCAGAGGTGAGGCAAAGAGGGAGGCGAGCGAAGCGCAGTGACTCGACCAGCTTTCAGTCAGCACTGTGATGCTCTGGCTGCGCCTCCTCACCACCGCACCACCTGGCTACTGTAGTCCTCTGTGGTGGCAACCTCTTCCAGTACCTTTACCTCCCCCTCTTCCTCGTCCTCCGGTCCTCCTCCTCCTCCCCCCAGTCCCCACAGCTCAGCTAGATATGTCCTATGCAGCCGCTGCCTCTGCTGCCTCTCCTGCCGCCTCCTCACCCGCTCCTCCTGATGCTGCTTTTGGCGGTTGTACTGGTAGCGCCGCAGGAAAAGCTCCTTGGCGTATTCGTACAGCTCCATGTCGAGGGCGTTCAGCCCCTCGATGCGCCACCGCACCTTCTCGCTGATTCCCACGCTAGCGGCGCGCGTGCTGTTGATCTGGGTGAAGGCCCGAATGAAGCGCAGGCCGAATGTCCTCTCGAACAAGTACTGCGTCTTGCGCTGGAACTCCGTCAGGCCGTAGAAGGCCATGTTGCGCAGGTTGGACTTGGCGCTGGCAAGGAGCACACGGCCTCGCTCCAGCTCGCTCATGGAGGACATGTTGTAGCAGCCCACCAGGCTGAGGTCGGCAAGCATGCGGACCTGTCGGTTGTTCGCGAGGTTAGACGGGCAGTTCATGAAGTCTGCCAATGGCACGCCTGTCCAGTCCTCCCCACTGTAGCAGGAAGGAAGCTCATCCTGAGTAGGAGGGCGGCCGTCGCACATGTGGAGGGCAGTTTTCCACGTGGCCCCACGCTGCACATGCTTCCACTCGCTGAGGTAGCGCGACACGGGGTCGCGTAGCATCGTGATGTAGTAGAAATTCCTGCAGACACAAAAGAAGGTTAAAAAGCTGAAATGACAAAGATGTAGGCTGTGCTTCCAGAAGAAGGTTTTGATTGCCAAGTAACATGTATACAAAAAAAATAAAACATTTTCGAATCAACTTCATTTCATCTTCCATTGGAGGCGTGCAAAACATTCTTAAAAACATGGTATTCGAGCACGTGACTGCCTGCATGGAGGTGAGAGAAAGAAGATGTTATTTTCAAAAAGATGTCAGCAGGTGACTGCAATGCCAGGTTTGATACAAAAGCAGTTTCCATGAAAGGATGAGTCTCTCAGGAGTGAAAATGGACGGTTCCTCCACACCGCTAACAGATATGCGGGGGGGAAAAAAACGACGTTCAACAACTAAAGACTGGAAGACATTTGTGATCCCTGATCCCCAACACATCACTGCTGTGAGAGCCATCATCATCAGTAGGTGATATAATAACATGGGAAAGAGATTACTGTGGGAAACCTTTGCGAATCCCTAAATTATAGAGTTATATAAGTACGAGACACTTGAGATTTGTATGTTGCATTCAAGATCGTTCTGAAAGATATGCATTTGTTAACGAGACAATTTTACAGAAATTACAAAAGCAGGGCTGAAGATGAAGAGGGTACTTATACTGCAGGCAGAATAAGACAAAATAACGATTTAAACTCTTCAATGCCTATCTTTAATGCCAGGACACGTTTGAAGAGTATACACACACATACATATATATATATATATATATATATATATATATACAACTAGAACCTTCTGTGATCCAGCCAAGCTTGGTCATCATGACAACAACACAGCAAAACAGCAACTTATCAAAGTGGTAGTCAATTATCTTAAGAGCATTTTCATCTGCATTTGCTTCTTTTTAAAGCTTTTCTAAAGTATATATTCGGCGTCAGCGAAAGAACCCCAGGAAACTCTAATAAAACCTGCTCCTTCGTCTGAATTACAGGCTTCGGATTCCCTGCGTGCACTGGTTCTGTCAGTGTGCTCAGCGAATGACACGGAGGTACACGAAAACCTGTCTGGCAAAACGCATTTCGAGTGAAGGAGGATGAAACTATACATCAAATTTCTCATATCCTGCTGCAGTTAAAAATGAAATATGAGTGGGAAGAAATAGCGTGGCACTGGAAGTACATGGAGCGCGTGGAAATTCTGATTAGGGTTTAAATGACAAACATTATTGAGTGCGTCTGAGGGTGTTAGAGAATAATGATAAAGAAACAAACGCAAAGCAAGCAAGCAGAAAATTTAATATCCTGCAAATGTAGAATTATTCCTGTTTGTCACACCAATTTTCTTCCTTCTTTCACCAGTAATAACTTTTACTTTTTTTTTTTTTTTTTTGCCTTTCATCTCCAGCACCTTTCCTGTCTCTGGATCGCTCTGATGTGCCACAAACCGCACTTCAAAAATTGCTGTAACCGAGCCGTACGCAAACCCTTTCAACTGACAAACACGGCTTCTTCTCTTATCTACCGAGTTCAAGGCGACGGCGAGGCGACAAAACAAGAATGGCTGAGGAGAGAAATTCAACGGAGGACTTTTCAAAAAAAAAAAAAACCAAAAAGAAAAATACACGTAGATAAAAGAGAAATTGAAAACGGTCATCTGCTGTGGACAAATCACCTTGACCCCTATGATATCACACGGAAAGCACATATAAAATCCTACAAAGGAGAAGCTAGACATTTTGTTTCTTTGATTTAACAAAGCCGCAGTTTACTTTCTGGGAGCTTTCATCCAACAGCAACATACAGAAATCTGTTTCAAGGACATTTTTTAAGCCAACTATCTCTTTATGAAACCTCTCTTTGAAACCATGTTACAGGAATGCTCAGTTTACCTTTATAAATGTGTTTCTCTTTTCATATTTATGATCATATGCAAAAGTCCTATAATTTTGGCGTAAAAAACATATTCAGAACCCTCTGACTGCACTGGGTACTAAGCAAATACAACCTCAGGACAAGAAGTGAGAACTTTTTCATGCAATGTTATTTATGCAGAATGAAGACAAAATGTGAAATTATTTGGGCAACACTCCATACTCCCATGATTGAATAGTGTGTATATCTCATCGTTTTCTGTATGACTTTGATTTGAAACCTTGATTCTTTGATTTTTCAGCCATTCTGATTCATTATCTCTGTTAAATGACCTGGTTGGTCCCACAGGAAACACACAGCAGCTCTGGCCTTAGTTGCTGCTCGTGTTTAAAGGGTTGCATGTAGAGGAGGGCGCTTCGGCGAGGGGGGAAATGCCTCCCTTGCTTCAGCAGGTGGAGGCTCCCCCTCGTTGCTTACAACGGGAATGGAGTTCACTGAATACCCAGGTCCTATCTGCAGAGCAACTCCAAACCATCACCCCTCCATCACTGTGCTTGATAGTTCGGCTGAAATGCCCTTTGGTTTGTGGACACTGAGGCAAAATCCCTCCACTTTGGTCTCACTTGTATATAGGACATTGTTCCAGAGGTTCAGTAGTTTGTTCAGATGCAGTTTTATGAACCTCAGTCGTGTGTCCAAGCTCTTTTGGACTGAAGAGATTTTCTAAGACAACATAATGGTGCATCATCAGGACCATGTTTGGTGCCCTTTTTTTTGATTGATGGGCAGCAACAACTACTCTCTAAGATCACTACTGATGCCTTTCCTCTTTGGCATTACATTAACATAGACTTGAATGTGCTAGAGCAGAAAATTCCTAAAACAGGTGCTTTATTAGAGAGAATAAGATCATCTGAGCTTGTATTTACCTCATTCTGAGGCCTCATGAGGACCAGATGCTTTTTTTTTTCTTTTGTCCTTATATGTAAAACTGCATTTGCATACTGTACATGCATTAATAACTTTCATACAGACCCTATTTTGTGTTGGTACATCAGAATTTGTCACCATTTCTTGTCGAGGCCTTGTCCTTTGTGTGTGGCCACTTGCCCACATCACATGGCCTTCAGACCACTCTGAGCATCTGCTCCGAATTCCCTCATCATTTCTCCCGTATATTCACCTGCCCCTTTGACCACGCTGCTTCTTTTTATTTCTTTTTATTTCTTTTTCTTTCTTCTTTCCAGTTTCCAAATTACGTTTTGCTGTAAAGTCATAGAGCCAGTGCACTGAATCTTTTTAACTGCCTTTTTGGCCTTTTTAGCTTCCAAGCAGGATGTCACTTAAGTCCAAAAAGTCGGAAAAAGAATAACTTTAATGATGTTCTTTCTCAACAAGAATCCTGACTCCAATAGTTTCTTGAAAGAAAAGCAACATAAAAGATCAGGACCACTGGTAGAAAGAAGATGAATCAGTTTGAATGGTTTGATATTTTTAACACTATTGTTTAAAAACAGAATGAAATGATTTGCAAACCTCATTAACACATATTTTATTCATAATAGAACATAGAAATTAATCTAAATCAATATTTTTTTATTTTTACACAAAATTGGTGTTTAGTTGATTAATTATTGCTTTTATTTTATTTTATTTTTTTTTTTATTGATTAATTTTAAGGAGTGCCCGTCTAATGGAAAGGTTGTATTTTGATGTTTTTATAAAGAATTAAAAAAAAAATTGTAACAAGCTGACAAACATTTTGCGGTTTTGTTGCTTTTAAAAGAGAGGAAAAATATAAAAGATGTAAAAAAAATCTATAGATGCCAAAACTGAAAACTAGGTGTCAACCTAACAGATGAATCCTTGGATATAAAATGTTATATAATATTAAAAGGAAATGGTTAAGTCCCCATTCTAAATCTTCCAAGTGTTTGAATGTAAAAAGAGTATCAGTGAGTATCAGTAACCGCTTCACTCCTAAATGCAAAAATTTGATTAAGGGAGCATTTGTGCTACTGAGTAAAGAGCAAACGGCCCAACAGCTTTAAAAGGTTCACAATTTAGCAATTACAGCCAGACGGCAGCTATCACTCAGCTGTGATATATACTTAAGCGAGTGCCATGATGATATCTTGGCAGAACACACCCGCGGCCAGACAAACCACCCGGAGATAATGGCCAAACTAAGTGAATTACACCGCCATCTTTGCCGTGACAGCACTAGATAGATAGACACACACAAGTGCCTCACGAAAGAGGCCTTTGTTGTACTTGCATGAAAACAACCCGGTCTTTCCTCCTCCTGTGCCTATCATCTATCTGCACCACTAACCGCGAGACACCCGGATCAATAAACGTCCATGCAAACCTGCCTTTTTGCCTCTGTGCTTTCATCATGACCTATTGATGAGGAGCAGGAAATGTCAAAGCTCTCCTCTTACCCATGTCAGGAACAGAGGCAGGGTCACGTTAAGAAGGTCAAAGAGTAATTCGTTGTTGCACGCATGGCTGACATTTTCACACACAAGATACAAAACGTGGGACTTTGAGCCATCATTTCACAGCGTAATGAGGAAAGACTATCATCCATCAAGTGTTCAACCGCCAGATTCTTAAAGGATTAAAGGTCCGGACTCTGTGGTGACCAGTCCATTCGCATTTTTAGATTAGACTCCTTTATTTTCCCTGGATAAAGAACGAGTTTAACACCCTCTGGATAATGTAAATGTGAGGCATGTTATTAGTTGAATTTCCATTACCCTTTACCACAAAACAAAAGTGAAACTGAATTTGTGATAAAGGTACCGCCATGGAAGGTTGTTTTTTATCAGCGTAACTCTCCTAGTTCTCTCTCCATATCCCAACGACGTCACATTCAGCGCCGCGAGACACGTGCAAAAGGGTTTCCATTACACTTTTGCGATAAACTGGATTATCGACACGTCTGAAAAACCAACTTGTAAAGGAATAAAAAGGTTTTTGTGATATTTGGCAGTTTTTGTTTTACATTTAAAGGTGTTTCCATTCAGGTTTTCCTTTGCAATATTTCGGTTTTGCGCAAATTTTGGAAATGCAACTACTGCCTGCCCGGTACCTGAAGCCAAGCTGAGGGACGAAGGACGAGTCAGGAGGCGTTATCCACGTAACATTGCGCATCACTCATGGGCGTGTTGAATGAAGCATTATCCCTACATCAGCAGGATTAAGTCCACCGTCAGAGGTGTAATTTTCATCTGAGGGGAAGCTAGGGAATAGTGGCGGTGGAGAATGGTCCCATGCCACAGGTAGACGGTAATGTGAGTGCGGTGCTGTGGAGTGGGAGCATGTGCACATCCAATTAAGTGCAGCTTGAGACTGCAGGTCCTGTTGCACATCACGGAAAATATTCCTCATTTGTTCAGTCCGTACCTGTACCTAGGCCTCCCATGCATGTTGGTACTTTAATCAGCTCCTTCAAACTCCCCCTGGTGGGCTGCACCCATATTTCATCATCAATAAATCCCACCCAGGACTCGCCACCCTGTGTCATTCTGTTTACATTAGGTATAAACTAGCGATTAAGTTAGTTGTAGGGGACAGCTCGACCCCGTGTCCGTTAAAAGGACAGGCGACACGCTAGACTTGGGTATCAAACATGGGGTACACGCCAAGTAAAAGGGGCTCATGTGTGAAAATGCTGTCTCGTCTGCCCTCTTTCTCATTTGGTTTTTTCCCTTTTTAGGTTTTCACAGCAGATCATCCATTTTCATCATCCCATGTCAACCAAACAAGTGCATATCCTCATTCACCACATCCAGAAATCTTCTTTGATCTTCTCTTTTACCTGGCAGCTCCATCTCCAGCCTCCTTCAACCAATGTATTCACTATTCACCCTCAGTCTAGCCTCTCTTGCATCTAACTCTTCCTGTTCCTCTTTCATGGGTTTTCTTAACCCTTTCCACTCCGGTCACTCCTAAAGAAAATCTCCCTGAACCATTCTTTACAGTTTCAAATGTTTTGGTGATAAAATGTTGCTGAACTTAAACCTGACCAACAGACACAACCCTGTATTATAATATCTCCATGATAATTCACCATCATCATGGTTTCTTTGCTTAATCCATAACAATAATTTGCACGGGTTGACTGGTTTCTCTTTAGTGCTCCATATGTGGATGTCTTGTGCATACTGATTCTTCAACTTTAGTTTCTATTTCTTGTTTAAAATTACAATATTTGCAGAAACACATTTTGTTGGATGATGAAGCTGAAATAACCAGTATATAGTGAACAAAGCGTTCAATTTAAGCTCAAACCTGATTAGTTAAAAAAAAAATCCAGAAGAAAGAACTATATTACTCTTACTGTGGTAAATGATGGTTATCCCTAAGGCACATTTTATGTCATATTTTCTATCATCTTCCCTATTTGTATCTCATGCCAGGAGCCTTCAAAATTCAATAAATCAGTCCATGTTTATTCATGGATGGTTCTTCAATGGCTTTAATGTCTGTCCGGCTGGAATGATACCAAACTGAAACATTTTCAGAGCTCTTAGAAAAATGTTTGATTGCGTCTAAATCAGATGTTTCAAGTGAGTTTTTAAGGAAAAAAATAATACAAATCGGGTGTACCATCAAATATCCGAATACCAATCACCACCAACACCACCAGGTGTTTGAGTGGGATCGTGTAACATTGTTCCAAAAGATGGAGTTAAATCAACTTGTCGCATTTTGCCACAGATCAATCCGACGCCTCGTCAATGCCCCTCTCATAGCACGTTACCTTCTCCGCACAGTAAAGCTGCAAACACTATTGATCGCCCTCTCTCTATCTCTCCCTGATTGTCTCTCTCCTACTCCCTACATCACCATCAAAAAAAGCTACAGTGGAAACTCGGCGAAGCGGATCGATATGTGCCTTGTTTATTCACCCACTGCCATCAAGGACACCATCAGACTTGTGATAAAAGCCTTGATGGAAACTATTTATACCACTTAAGAAGCAGCCCATACAAAGAATATGTGAACTGACAACAGTCTTATTTATGAAATCCTTAAAAAAAATGGAAAATACATCATGTTCTTTTGGGTTTGGGCTTTTCAGAAAAACTCAATAACACCCGGTTTGGAAGAGCATTGTCAATGAAGTATCCACTTTAGATTAATGGGTGTAGCAACATCTCAAAACCTGCCTTCATGCAGCCATGGTGTCGTTCACTGAAAAGCTAAGGAACCGATCCCGCAGATTTGCAAGGAAACATTTGTCAGAACATTGGTTGGGAACAAAGTTTAAGAACATTTCACTGCAGGTACCTAGAACTTAAAGACCTTTCATTTGGCGAAAGGATCATTTCAGCCATGTGTCTTCCAACAGATCCACGCAGCTTTGAGATACAAAGTAGATTTGGCAAATAAGTTGCGTTGAAGTGTGAAAATTTCTCCTGCTGAGGACAGCTGCCACCTACACATTCACACACCAGGAATGTGTTTTAGCAGCATTCGCCTATTCCCACAGGTTTGTGGCTGTGTTCCTTAAAACAGAAACATTGGGATGATGTTCTTTTGCTCTTATTCATCGCCGTGTACGTATATTTCATCCTTCACTCGAGAGCTGACTCAACTCCAAAGTTTGAGTCCGTGCAACTAGATTGACCCAGCGACGGATAATGAGGATATCTCATGCAATCTTAAAATATCACTTGCAGTTTAATTCGAAGGAATATTTAAATAGTTTTAGGAAATCCTATCTAGCTCTTATAGTAGCAAAACCATCTCAATGTGTTTTGCAAAATTTGGTGCATCTCAGGTTATTTTTGAAAAAAAAGAAAGATATTATTCTCTTTGAAACTGCTCGATTAAATTAAATTCCAATACATTTTTAAAGGTAAGTCTTTCTTGATTTTAAACTATGTTAAACTCGAAAATATTCCTCCCTCTTCAGGGTTCCCTCCACAGAAACAGGATTTTAACATGCTGAATTATAACTCCAGCATTCTTCTGTGCAGAATATGTCACTTCACACACTTCAGACTACATAAAGATATAACAGGAAAACCTGCAGTACAATCTTGACTATAACCTTGACTGTATAAAAATAACTGGACAGAACTCCTATCGGCCATAGAGCTTCTAAAAAGAGCTTTTAATGCATTTTTTTCCCAGTGTGTTATGCATTAAAACCCAAAATGTGAGACTCAAAATCCAAAACCCAGAATCTGTTACCAAGAAACCAAAAAAACAGAACCTCTTTACAATTTAATTTTCTCAGTTACACTTTTCTTTTCTGAAACAAGTGTAAAATCAGTGTCATGTCAATCCACAGTAGGGAGGCGGGACTTAGCCAAGATCTCGTGGCTCATTGGCTACTGAATTACTCAGTACCTTAAATCGACACCAACTGAGTTGATGACAATAACAACTTTATCATATATACTGGTAATAAAAAAAAAGAACAGAACCACTTGCTGGTTCTCCATGACTGCAACAAGCAAGTTTTGGAGCTTTGACACCACCCCAAGGCACTGAGTCATTCAGCTGGCAATGAGGGAATCAATCTCCACTGACTCCCATTTTAAAATGTCCAACTTTAAAGCAGAAATAAACATATTTACAGCACTATTACGCTATCACTTCCGCAGCTGTAATTGTCATGCAAGCAAACTTAATCCAAACTTAATCCAGCATCGAACGAACGCAGCAGTAATATTTGATGCCGCCATCGAATCAAAATGTAAACCAGAATATTTCGCTGTAAATGTAATGAGCAGGCAGCTCTGCAGTCATTTTGGCAGGGATTCAATTAAGGAGCTGGTAGCCACAGCTAACTTTGATTCACATATGGTGGGCATGTTCCCGTTGGTTTCCTGGGCAACAAGTAAACTGCTTTTCACAAACGAACGGGTCACATGATCTAATGTTTAGTCCATTGTCTTTATAGTCTGTGAGATTGATGCAATGCTGATTTGACACTCATTTCAGTATTGCAATCGCAAAAAGAAAAAGTGCAACTGAGAAAGACAGTTCAAAGATGGGTTTTATTTGGATACAGATTCTGGGTTTTGCTTCGCAGATTTTGGATTCCAAAACTCAATACATTTGGCGGTGGGTGGAGTCAGTTTATGGCTGACTCCACCCACCCTGGTTCATCCAAATAAATCCGGTGACAGTAACCCAGATAAGGAAGCTCCAGTCTCACCCCAAATCCTCTCTAATGCTTGCTGCATATCAGGTTTTCCCCTTTTACTTTACTTTCTTCTTTTTTTCATAATTCTAGCTAGAAAAGGGGCAAGTATTGTATTCAGTTGTCATTCTAGTTCTAGCCATCAGACCAAATGCTTGACAATTTGATGATGATCTCTGGCACTTATCACCATTATAAAATAGAAAAATAATCATCATATTAAAAACAATAAGAACCCCAACTCAAACCTACTACAATTTTCTAATTTTAATTTGTTGTTTTTTTTTACCCGATGATGTTTCAAATTTGTAAAACCTTCTGGGTGCATAAAAAAGGGAAACAAATAAGAAGCATTATAAATGCAGGAAAAAAACGTTAAAATTGCACAAATAACTAAATGCATATAGAAAGAGAGAATAAGAGAGGAATGTCAGAAAATGAACATCCAGTTTGCATAAGAAAGAAGACGCTATCAAGATGCCTGATTGATGCAACAGAACAGTCCAGAGGCCAGGAAGTCTCGTTACATCAGGCTTTGTGCCAAGAGGTCAAGCAGGATCCGTTTTCACTTGTCTCTCCTGCTGTGATTTAATCATTGGGAAGCAATTATGAGCGAAATGATCTCCACCTCCATCTGTGCACAGAGGCTTTACGAATTTAAAAAAAAACAACATACAAGTACGTAGAGTTGATGAGATCAATCGTTGATTTTTATTGGTCAGACGATTTGTTTAAAGGAAAAAGATGCTGGTGTGAAGACCAGAGGACTAAGAACTCTTTCAGAAAGACGCTGCGTCTAGAGAGAAGAGGGTGTGAAGGCTTTCTATCTCACACTTTAAATTAAATTATGCAGTGTCTAGTACAAAATAATCTTTACATGGTATCTTAATCGGATTCTATCTATCAAATATTACCAAATATGTCTGATCCAGGAGATCTTTCAGCTGTGGAAAAAAAATAACACACATACAACATGCAAAGTGTTGAGGACATCCTAACACAAAACAACCTGCCATGTGAAGCTTTATTCGCTTTAGTGTCTTAGCCTTGACCTTTGCTTGATATCTTAATCTTTTACGGCTCGGTGAGGTGTCAGCCAGTCCTCCAGTTCCATGCAGATATGGGAAGCATAAATGGGAGTCGGTACTTTGCAAAGGTCACATCTACACACACAAAAAGCTGCAGGATTTCAGCAAGGCAATCCACTGTTCCTGCAATGTGTGAGTTGTGCCTCCTTCACCGAAGACACTTTCAACTTTGATTGGTCCTCTAACTATATTTACAACTTTTTTTTTTTTTTATTGTAATGTTTTGCTCGCTGAAACAAGGCTCACGAACGAACGAGGACAGAAACTTTAAATGTGATTTCACAGTCACTAATCCGTCCTACGTCCTCCAAAGAGTCTGAGAGCACTGATCTCTCCAGCACAGATGTTCTACCTGCGATGGCTGAAACACAGGCTGTTCTTCAATCCCGTCCACAGGTTTTCGAGTAAATCCGGACATCTGGATTAACACCCCGCGCTCCTCCTCCTCCTCCCCCTCCTCCGTTGTACCACAAAACCTTTTTTAGTCTGCCCCTAATCCGCATAAGAAGTGTGGAGATTACCAAGATCCTCTGAATATCTCTCAGTTCTCGCAAGAAAACAAGACACAACCCGAACTGTCCTACAGAGAGGGTTCGGTTAAAATGCAACACTGTTTTTGGAGAAAAATTATTTAACTTTACTCTTGAAGATATTAAAATAGGATTACTCAACATTACTCAACATTACTCAACAAAATTATGTTTTTCTAACAACAAAGTGATAAACATTTTTTCACTGCTGAAAGGCATTTGCAGAAGGTCTGATACGACTGAAGTGCACACGGCACGTTCAGATTTGCAGGATACTGTGCCATTACAGGCCCAGATCGTTGGATAACTATTCCGCACTGACGTGTAACTCTGTGACGCATATCTCCTCAGGACATCTCAATTTAAAACAGAATCCCCGAGTTAAGATGCTTTAGACTGCGTACCTTTGTTGTCTCCTCTTTGGGCCACTGTGCAACCCACCCCCATCCCAGCTCCTACTTTTCATACCGATGCCTGCTCTGTTCTGTAGTCCTGAGGGACTTTTCTTCTGCTCTCAGTGCCTCTGGCTCTCTGCGTATGATCGCTGAAGGGCAGCGACCAATGCCAAATATAAATTGCTGCAAATGGTTTCCGGACTGAATTACAGTAAGACTCTACAATGCTCAATTAGACCGTCAGTACTGCTTGCGTCTGTACAAATTAGTGATATACTTAAGAAATTACAGCTTGTAAATTTATATAAAACTGCAGCAATTTCCTGCAGTTAACATTAAGGAGTCTTTTTTGCTTAAACGATTTTAAAAGGAGTTTGGAAGTCCATCAGCTTTCCATCGGGTCTAATGTGTAATCTGTTCATCAGCCTGCCGTGGACCACATAATTCAAGTCACATTAGTCACGGTACTGACATTACAGACGTAAATTATTATATGTCATTCAATATTAAGAGGTAATATTTTCATGTCACACGTCATCAACAAGCTGGTGCTCAAGCACATATCCCTGAATGAGAAAACCGAACGTTGACACCTCATCAGCAAATATCTGAAGCCATTTGGCCCTGCCAGATCCAGCACAGATAAACCATGACAGAAAGGGCTCAGCTTACTTCACAACATTGGACTGCATCATCGAAACTCCCGAAAAAAGACCTATACATTCACCCCTTTCTTAAAATACGGTGACAGGCCTCTAAATCGAGTCCAGAATCTAAGTCAGAGCTTCTTTTTGATGTTGTATTTCCTTGGAATTCTTTTCACTACTAACACTTATAAACTGGTGTCTACCGAGATATTTTCAAAACCTTACACAGATAACGCATGTTGTGATATTTGTAATGCAAAATGCAAACTTAGGTAGAGAAATACCTTCTTTTTTGCCAGACCTGGGCCAGATACTGTTTTATAGGTGACATAGAGCTTATTTTAGGTTAGCTGATGCTGTAATGGCTTTTTTTCTTGCAGCCATCTCATCACATTGGGCTTTAACAATCTGTGGTTGTCAGCAGCCTGAACAAAACTTCATGCGTAAGCACAGAGACTGCTCAGCCCAAACCATATCTGACGTTAAAGGGACAGTATTAAAGGAGACCTTTTTTATGCCTTTTATTCTGAAGTGGATTCAATTTACTAAGATAATAATGAAAAGTCTATGACATATTTTGGTCAAAATAAAAAAACTACTTTTTAAGCAAGAATAAGTAGTGGGAGCTGGGTTAAGAAAAAAAAAAGTTGCAATCTGTGAGCAGCAGTATGAAAGAGCAGTGCAGATGCAGTGTTTGCTTTTGAGAACGCTGATGAAGACGTTCAGGGAAGGTCAGACAGAGTTAGATTTAGACCGTGTGGATTTAGGGAAAGAGTTCTGAGGAGGGAAGTGTGGCGTGGCGGATGACTATGTTAGAATGATACAGGAAATGTATGAAGGCAGCATGACAAAATGAAGTGTGAGTAGGTGTTGTAGAGGATTTCAGGTGGAAGAAGGACTACATACAGGATCAGATCTGGGCCCCCTTCCTGTTTATCATGGTGATGGATAGGCTGACAGATGAGGTCAAACAGGAATCTCCATGGAATACAATGTTTGTCTACGATGTAGTCTACAGAGGCATGAAACTGTGATCTCCACCTGGAGATGGAGATACGCGCCAGACAAAAGAGTAGTAAAGGTCAGGCACTGCAAGACGGACTAAACGTGTGTAAATGGAAGGGAAGCAGGAGGAACAATAAGGAGTAAAGGTGAAGAAAGCATCGCAGTTTAAACACTTGACCTCAACAGTTCAGAGCAATTGGACGGATGGAAAAAAGCTGAAGGAGAGCGTGCAAGAAGGTTGGAGTGAGTGGAAGCAAGTGTATGGTGTTATTTATGACGGAAGAGTAACAGCGAACGAAACATCTAAAATTATATTTACATTTGTTAAGATGAGTCGCCATGACAATGGAAAGTAAGAGTAGCTGAACTTTACCAAAACCATCTAATGACCTGAATATTTCAAAAAGGAGAATAGTTGAAGAGGAAGGGTCAAGGATGTAGAACAAGAAGGAAGAGGTGTGAGACATTTTTTCACCTTGATCATCTTAGGGAGTGTAAGACTTCCTGGGAAGTGAAATGGATGAAACAGGAAATCAAATAGAGCATCACATTTTCCAGGATGTAGCTGCAGGACCACGTTCCGAACTCCGGCACCTTTCTACACAGATTTTAATGACATGGGAAGGGAAAAGACTTTAAACAGACTGGCAAAAGTAAGTGGGGTTGGAGTGTTGCAGTGCTTGTTAAGAGCAGATGGTGTAAATTTGGACAAGTTACTGTGAGGAAGCACTTCTGTTAGTGGAAAAGTGTACATCCATGCTGTCTACTGCCTGACTTCTTCTGTGTTACTTCCAAACGCCAACCATCTTACTTCTGCATTGACGCTCGTGGGGATTTTGAAGATTTTGTTGCGTTTCCTACACTGGCCACTAGAGGCTGGCTCCAAAACCGAGTCAATCTCCTTTGACTTACTCCACAGGTTAAAATGTCCAACTGTAAATCAGAAATAAATATTTTTTCAGCCTGGTTCAAAAAACCATTTTGGTCTCAATCATTTGATTTCACACATATGCCAACTCTGAAGGAGGTGATTTTATTTTTACAAGCCAGAAGAATTTATATAAAACAAGAAATTTAACTCTAATGTGACTGATTTTGCGACTGAGTCAACTTGAAAACAACAAGAAAGTACATTCCAACTAAGATTCTTTCTCTCCTAAACTCTTTGCCCTCCAACAGTATTTCCACTTGTTTATTTTCCTAAGTCCTGTGCACTGCAACAACATTATTCAGTAGGATTAATGAAGTATAATATTTAACTGTTGAACTGAAGGTGGCAGAGTTGAAGACGTTAAGATTTAATTTGGGAGCATGCCTTGGATTAAAAACAGGGACTTTAACAGGCAAAGCCAAGGTTAGAAGTCTTAGAAATAAAGTGAGAGGTTAGATTGAGATAACTTGGACATATAAAGAGGAGTAGTGATTACACTGGAAGGAGGATGCTGAAAGAAGAAAATACCACAGAGATAGAGTACAAACACATCCTTTTTAAGTGCCTCTTTATTAATCGGAGTCCAGCTTTTTGCTGCCTTCTTCAGAGGTACAGCGACGGCAGAATTATCTGTGTGGAAGTGTCCTTGGGCAAGACACTGAACCATCTTGCCCCCTGATGAGCTCACTGAGGTGACTATGAAAATATAAAGTGAATATATAATATAAGCGCTGTGGGGCGACTGTTTGTGTGGATGGTGGAAAAATGAGAAACATACTGTTGTAAAACTTAGTCAAGGTTTAAAAAGATGACAAAGAAGTAGAGGTTATTTTTTCTTTTACTAAATACCCCTTAAAGAACTAAGTTTATATATATATATATATATATATATATATATGCTCTGAAATACAGACAATTTGAGAATTTTTGAAGACGAAATCAGTGATTAAATCTTTCTAATCACTGAGGGAGAACTACCCTCCCCTTTCTTGAATAGCTTGACTACTTTAAAGCATTAAATACCTTTTAATAAAATCACTATTCACTAACACACTGTCAACGCCAAATTAGTAGCTAAAGCCAGTATAAACTAAACTAATAAAACTCAAGTTGAGCTGTGTTACGGCCAGCCTGCTTTCTTTGCTCTAATCTGAAATAATGAGGTCAGTAATAAGGTTAGGTTGTGTGACTGCTCAGTGTGAGGCCCGCTGCTCGGCTCGAGTGGGGCAGCCCAACAATTGAAGCAGGTCTGACGTCTGGCCTTGCAGCAATTTTGCAGCATGCTGCGATGTGAATGCTGTAGCCTCATGCTGAGAGCAAAGCCCTGCAGGAGCTACTGGCAATTGGTGAGGCTTTGAAAGGACTACTTGAAATGGCTGTGAATTAGTGAAGTTTTACATGTTGAGAGAGAAACTAGCAGATATAGGGAGGGGGGGCTTCTGTTATGTCAGGGGTCAACAGATACAAAAAAAAGGGAAATAGCAAACACAGCGTATAAATATCTTTAACAGCTTTTTGATGGGTCTCGCTAAACAACATTTTCGTTTTAGATCTCAATAGTATAACAGGTTTAACAATACTACAGCCGGTTGCTATAGCAACTTCCCTGTTAAGTGATGTCTTATTTTCCTGTTATTTCTCTCCCTGTACCGAATACAATTTTTACCTGTCGAAAAGCTACAATCTCAGCGAGGCATGAAAAAAAGACCATTATAATGATGAAACATTCCCACTGCAGGTTTGGCCACGTTCCTGTTGTAGCTGCGCGGGTTATGTTGTTATTGGTTTCCACACTGGAGGGATGTGTAGGAGAGAGATGATTTCAAGGTGACCATGAAGTGCAGCTCAGAAGCAGACAGATGGTGTGTCTGTATCCAGAACACACCAGCAGTACCAGGAATACAGGAGCACAGGCCACATGCGTAAATTTCTCTTTTCCTGAACTACAGATCCAATAAAATTCTCTACACTAAGGGATATGGCAGGAAATTCCAACAACCACAGCTGAACTATTTCATGTTGTGTAACTAGTAACTAGATCCAGTGTTTAGGTTGGACCTCCTCAAAGGGTTGATCAACTAACCCTGCTTCTTGAGATGCAGAAGAGTCTTAAAAAAACTGTGGAATTTACCTTTATTCAGAAATAAAAACTGGTGTCATGTACACCGATGTTTTTCAGATGTCTCTTTTATAAAGGGGTTGCACGGGGGGGGTTCCAGGCAGTCAAAGATATCTTATAGTGCAAGGGGGCAAAATAACACAATACTTTAACAGATGAAATCAAACTATACTGAGTTGGAAAAATTGGCTGAATGGTTGGAATGGTTTCCTGCAGCCATGCCTTGCTGTGTACTCGTCACAGTTCCAAGCCCGTTCATGTACTTTTTCACCAATCTTGCTCTTCCTCCAACAAGGATCAAGAAACAAAACAAAAAAAAAACAATTTAAACTTCCTCCTCCTGGCTCTCTTTTCCCCTACATCCTTGAGGTCCTATTCTTAGCATTAATTAAGCTTTGGAGAAATTCAATTGGCTGCTTGTCTTAAGAGATGTTAAAAATTACCAAGCCAAGCAGCAGATGTTGATTAAGCGATGCAGAATCCCAAAAAAATATAAACCTATATTTTAACAGAAGAAACGTTTAGCAGGAAATATCAGGATGAGACAAAGAAAGGTATCAGTGTGAAACTCAACCTGAAAACTGGAATCTGATTTGAGCTGACACCTCTATCTATGGTCGTCTTTGTCTTCAAATTGTTTAACACGAAAAACATCTTATTGTATTTGGTTGTGACGCCAAGAGCTTATGACTTATGGTTAAAATGTATTTAAGTAAATGCATATATGTGCCATGTGCATCTTTCTGCTAATGTACCCTTCAGACAATCCATCGTTATCCATTCCCAGGATGTTTGATCGCTGAACATCAGCACTCGTATAAAACGAGGGTTATCCTGGGATATCAACATAATTCGGATTTTCTGTTGCAATCTAACCAGAAAAATGTCTGAGTGTTTTATAACTTGATGATTATGGCTCAAGATCTAGTACGGAGTGCAGCATAAATGGGGATTAGATACGGTTGGTAAAAGCTCTACCGTTTAACCTCTTTACAGTAAGAACAGAGGGATCGCCACTGAAATACAATGACACAGCTTTACACACATGCAAACTTGCACGCACAAACCCAGTCCCGTTTTGCTGGCATCAACGTATCTGTCAAAGGACAAGAGTCCCTCCAGACGAGAATCAATCCTGGAGTCAACACAAAAAGCCTCTGCGTTGTCCTTACTTAACAGCTTCAATCAAAAATGACATGAAGCCTTCACTTAATTGTTTGTCTTTTTCTACGCAGATCAGTCCCATGTAATGCTTCGCCGTATTTCTTTCTAAAGCCATGCGGACATAAAATCTAGCAGGCGTGATCCTTGGGGAAATCATAACTCTGTGCGACAGATTTGTGGATGCTAAATGAGTTATGACTCACAGCCCATCTGACAATTTTTCAGGTAAAAGCTGAGATGTGAGTCACGGCATCGCGTTCTGCTCGAATTTGAATAGTAGCTCAATAAAAACAAGACACCCAGTTAATTGCAGCATCAGTGGCAGAAAACAGACACAGATACTGATGTATCTTTGAGTAGGATGCTCCTCTCTCATTAGTCACACTGACCCCTGAACTTCTCGCGGAGCACCAGAGAAGAGTGATTCCCTGCACAGATCCGTCCAGTATCACATTATCACTGAGTACTTCTCAGGATGGGAAGCAGTGGTGTCCTGTATCAAACATTGCTGGGTGCAGTGACGGCCAAAAAAAAAAAAATCGTGCAAGGCAACAGCCAGATTAGTTAATTTTCCATAATCACTACATTTGTGCAACGTGACTCCTCACATGTCAGAATGACTGATAAAAAAAACACTTGATAGTAGGAAATAAAATCCCACACAAAGCAGATTTCAGCTGTGGCACTGTATCTCTGTGGTAGTTTCTAAACAAAAAAATGTCAAAACCTTTCATTAAAACCTTGGAAAACTGTGTGAACTTGCTATAAACGGGTATAATAGTCTCCTAAACGTAAACTCTTGGCACCCAGAGAAGTTCCAAAGTTAAACATGACATCCTGCTTTATCTTTTGACATAGTTTCTAAGCTCTTGATGAAATTTCTCTGACACGTGTTGGTCAAAGCACCAAAGCTACATTACAACAGCTCCCTTTTCGAACTATGTCTTTAAAGCTCAGTTCATAGCAGCTTGATTTCACCCTTCTTCAAAAGAGAAGTGCATCTTTTGAAATTGGTGTCTAGAGATTTGACCTACTTCAGAGGGACAGCACATGCTGAATGATGCAAACGCTCGTCTTGGTTGTGTCTTTCTTTCGTCTCTATTGGCAGGGACTGGCACCACCCAATACAGTAAATATAACAATCAGCTGGCGGATCCTTGGCTTAGGACCCTTCCAGACCAACTCAAACCCATCTCTTAGTACAGGTAATATCACAACAAAATGTATTAACTTTAAAATAAGAATGGCTATGCAGTGTTAGGGCTTTATACGAAGAAATCAAGTCAAAATAGCTAAATAAGTAAAAATGCATTACCTATAGACAGATGTCAATCAAATGCCTCTAATTATAAATACATTTGTCGCTGTATGTAACTTTTCCTAATGAGCTTTATAAAAATACAGTTGTCATGGATGTAAGATCCAAATAAAACCATTCTTCTGTAAATATGCTATATTTTACAATTAAAAACTTGGTCAAAGGAGATCGACTTGCTTCTGAAACCCGACCCTAGTGGTCAATGGAGAAACGGTGGTTTTCTTTAGTTTCAGGTTTAATTTAGCGTCACAGTACCCTGTTAACCACTAATAGATTGACATACTTTCAAGAACCAACCTACAATATTTCAAGCAGCACAGGATTCCCCAATTTAACGAGTGCTGATTTTTCACTTGATTTTGTGATTAATTGACAACTCTTCAGCAAAGTGTTGTTGATTGACTCTTAGGGCAGCTCTTAAAAAACTATTTCAAAGTCTGCTGGCTGCCACATCGTTTGTTAATGGGTTTGTAGGATTTTTAAAGTCCTCACCCACCCCTTTTAATGCTCCCAGTAACATATGGAGATTTGCTCTGTGAACCGCCGGCAAGCCAAATTGGCTTTGAACACATAGGCCACACACCTCACAGGACCCTGCCCTGCTTAAGCGATTTACTCGCTTAAGCAGGGCCGTATTGCTTCTGTAATTACAGGAAATTGAAACAGACCTTCAGATCAGGAGGCGGCCTGTCTTCTGGCTCTTTATGGATGTGCTGTAGTCAAACTCTTGCGGGTGCTGACATGTCAACACTGCAGTCCTATCAGCTCTAAAACCATGCCTTTACGTGCCAAAAAGGACAAACTTGAGCGCAGCCCTGAAGGAAACTGAAATCCAGGGAGAATTGGGGCCACTGCCTCGACTGTTGGAAAAATCCACTTAGTGCCACAGAAAAACAAATAAGCTCTAAAGCTCACTGTTTGCTGACATTTATGTTAAAAACATATATTTTCAAGGCTGCAATTATCTTTATAACTGACAAAACAGAGTGAATCAGAAAACTCAGGAAACTGGGAAAGGTGTCAACTTGGAATCTTTTTCTCTGTTTTCCATCAATGTTTTAAAAAGTAGGAAATACCTCAAGTCTGAAAATCACAGGAAGAAACCAAAACAAAGTTCAGACTTCTTCTTTTTTGGATAATTTCCTTGAACAACAAGTTTTCTTTCTGTGTTTTCTTTTGTTTTGTTTTTTATCAAAATGATCAAATCACATGACCACTTCCTCTTTTTAGTTCACCTCTATTTTAACAGCTCCATTTTTCAATTCACAGCCATTTTCATCACCTTGATTATTCATCATTTCATTTTGTCACTTTCACCCTTCATATGCTTCAAGCAGACAGCGCTCTCTCGTCACCTCATTAATGTTTCTGTTTAATTGGGCTGGTAAAAGAAAGACAACACACCAACTTTTGTCTAATATAATTAATTATACATGACAGTAGCCATATATTGGAATATTATAATAGCAGTTAGTAAAAGGGCATTGTATAAATACAGTAATATGGAAGTAGAGTTTGATTTAAACATGTTCTTCTTGAACTCTAAGTACTTGAAAAATTATTGTAAAAATGCAAAAATTTGGATCTGGACCATGACTGTGTGGTATATTGTGGGAAGATGATGGTAATTTTATGGTGGTAGTGGTATTAGTTTCTATCAATTCCATTAACTACACTGCAAAAACTAATTTCTAAGAAAGTAAAAGAAAAAAAGAAAATTATAAAACTATTTTAGACTATTTCTCCAGTTTAAAAAAAATGAATGAGCAAAATTTTTATTTTTATAGCACAAATTACCAGTAAATAAAAAGTAAATAATAGTTTATATTTATAGCTGTGTTATTTAAATTTCTTTTTGTTGAAAATGATTGTTTAGTTTGGACAGAAGACTTGAAGTCAAGCCTGAAGCCTTTAGTCACCAGTCTCAAGAACGTAATCAGAAGAACAAATGAGAGATGGTCAACCTGCCTGGATGTTGCCACAAGAAAAAAAAATGAATAACAAATTAAAGAAACAGATAATACGAATGGTAATCAAAGAGCCCACAACAACTGATTCAAGGTGAGATTCAAGGTGAACTCAAAGGTCAAGAAACATGGAGGAGGCTCTGTTATGTCTTGGAGCTGCTTTGCTGCATCTGGTAAAGGTTCTCTTGAATCTGTGCAGGTACAATGAAATCTCAAGATTATCAAGGCATTTCCGAGACAAATGTGCTGCTCAGTGTCAGAAATCCTGGTCTTCGGTCATGAGTCCTCCAATAATACCTAAAACACGTGGCTAAAAACACCAAGAAGGACTATGAACAAAACATTCTGATGTGGTCATCTATGACCCCTGAACTAAATCCGATTGAACATCTGGTGAAGGTACCCTTCAAACACGAGACAGCTGGAGCAGGTTAATTGTGAGGAGTGGGCTAAAATACCTGTCCAGAGGTGCAGAAGTCTTACTGAGAGTTACAGAAATCACTTTACTGTAGTGATTGACTCAAAAAGTATGCAGCCAAATAGAAAGCTGCAGGTAATTTGTCAAGACTAATTGCGTTCATTTTTAATGATTCTGTTGAATTACACTTTAAAAAGCAAATGTTAGTCATTGTTTTAGTAAATCTGTTATTATTCGCTTTGTCAGTCTCAGGTTATTTCAGTGAACACGTTTGTTTTTTTTCTTTCTTTAATGGAAGGGTATCCACAAATTGATCACAGAACGGGACATGGAAAAAAAATCCAGATGAATAAAAAAACCGCAACGTTTAGACAGTAAAAATCAATATTTTGCACCAGCATTAATTCTCCTGCTGGACAAAGAACAATGATATGACAATGTGATACTCTGTCCCACCCCCACACACCACTGAGTTGTTCTGATGTATCTGTTCATTCACTCATTGATTCATTCATTCAATCAATCAACTTCACAAAAGCAATTTTGTGGGGGAAAGAAACTCTTTTTTTACATTTCTATTGACAGTGAAGGAGTGAGTCAATACTGAAACGATCGGGTTTCTCACTTATTCAATGCAAATACAAATGCAATGAACAGTGAGCTATTGAATAACAGAATGTGAGTAACACAGTGAACAAATTAAAGGAATATATGAGTGACTTCTTCAAATGGCTCAAACACCAAAAGAGATGTAGAGGAAAGCAAAAATGAAAAGAAAATGCCATCACAGTGATTATTTTATTTCTGCACTGGAGGCTGTCCAAATACCTGCCACACAGGTGATCACTCACCTTCTGCTTTTCTGAGGGCTCTTCTTGTCCCTCTTGCTCATCACCACGGGCACGCAGCTGGTCAGCTCCGTCCAGTCGGCGTGCAGCCCGCAGCTCCAGCCCGTGGAGAACCGGGAGAAGAGCCACGACTCGGCTTTACCGGGCCGGTGACAGGTGCACTTCCTCTGACCGGGCGAGCAGTCGCACGGTTGCTCCAGCTGGATGTTCTTGACTAGGTGTCTCCCAAACGTGGTCCCGCCGGTCTTCTGGATGTGGAGGAACACCATCACATCATCTCCCCGGATGTCGAAGTCGACGTGCCTGTCCAGGTCCCGCTCCGTGAAGTTGAATCTGGACGTGATCTTGGAGGGAAAGTCCTCATCGGGCTCCAGCTCAGTGTAAACTAACTCGGACCCTGATGAGTACTGGTGGAGGAGGCTCTGGTCATCACTCCTGAAGTAGCAGGTGTTGCTGTCCGCCGGGCACACATACTGGTACCCGATCATTAGGAATATCACCGCAGCGATGGGAATGAAGATAAGCCTGCTGAACTTCTCCTCCATGGTGCAAAACGAAGACTCACGCCTCCTCGCTCCGTCTCATCCTGAACGCTCAGCCCAAGTTTGGAGCGCTGGTGTCGGCTGAAGCTGGAACTCAAGTCCCAACATGAACATTTGCAGCAGGACTGGCCTCGTCCAGCACCAGATCACTGCACTTCTCAAACTTGACGCCTGTCACTAAAATCCTCACTTATTTCATAAACTATTGAGACATATTTCCCCTTGAATTTGTCAAGCTGCAGGTTTTACTCTTGTCTATTAGAGACGCCGGCACGAAGAGAATCATCCCCGCCTTTGGAGCGCTCAGGCTCGGCTGTCCTGCCAATTGCTGATCGTATCTGAGCCAGCAGCACCTGCAACAAGATAGACACGAACAACAGATGATCTTCCGGTTACAACTTTCAAAATAACTTTCGTTTTTGCATTATTTTAATATTCTCATAACCTTGCAGAAGTCAATACAAACAGTCTAAAACGCTGATGGTTTTTTAAAACCAGAAAGTGTATATGTATGTATATACTATATGGAAAGTGATAGCAACATTAAAAAGAAGGTACACTATAATCCGGAAAAATATTAAGAGTCAAAAATAGATATAGAAAATATATGGTAACAGTGGTGCCAGTGGCAACTGGAACGTTGAGCTGTGACCTCAAAGATGGGAAAGTGGTTCCAGTAAATCCGAGGGACAAACATTAGTGACCTCTGTCCAGAAGAACGCAATCCCTGGAACAGCAGAAATACTGCATAAAAGTTCCCACATCTCTGGTGGAGGACCGAAGCTTAAAATAAGCATTGGCCCAAACAGAACAGGCGAGACAGTCTGCAAACCCTTACCTACCCCAACTTCACAATTCAAAATGGACACTATTTCTATCAACTTATCGGTTAATTGAACTGACCATATCAGTTCTGTCTTATTTTATTCACAAAAAGTTTTCACAAAGTACTGTTAGGTTTTAATCTTTTTAATCACTGCATACAACCCGGCTGTAATTTCATTCCAAGTTCCAGCTTTTGAATTTTACAATAAATTACATCCAAATATTTAGATTTATTCACATTTTACCACTGAAATTATAATTGATTTGAAATGTGAGTTCTTGTAGAGTGGATGTTTTTCTAAGAAGTCCATTGTTGCCAGAATAGCCAAACTGTCTAAAATCAGTAAATTCAGTCTTATTGTTGACCACATTATTTCAGTTATTAATTTGCAGTACCTCATCAAAGAGCCAGTCTTTCAACCCACATCCATGCTAAAAAGATTACCCCACTATACATAACTTTAGGATAGCAAAAAATGTCCCAAGTTGGAATTTCAGAAGGAGAACTGGCTGATTTAATTTGTCAACATTGACCGTCATAGCCCAATTCATCCATAGTTAAACAAATGTAGATTGTCATATGGCTTTCAAGGAGGAACCTATTGTAAATTGTACATATACAAATGTTTAAGATTTATTTTGAAGAGCAATGCGCCTAATTTCCGGTTGAAATCCAGCGTACTTACCTCAACATCTGCGCCTGTCATCTGTCCGGCTGCCGAGCCTGTGACGCAACTAACTCTCTAATCACGCAAACAAATGTGCTGAAAAAGTGTCCCGGAGGCATAAATTAACACAGAAAATAATGTTGAAATTAAAAGCGGAACGTTTGTAAATTAGTTGTACTTCAAAAGTATCTATTTTATGTCATTTTCACCCTTTATGTCTGATTATACACCTCTGGATTGAATATTGACGCTCGGTGCAAAATGTGTACGTTTGATATTGCTTTACTGACGTCTTATGTGAATATTTTAAAGCGTCAATTAATGCGGCTACTGCAGATACTCAGGGCACATCTCCACAGGGATCACAAATAGGATCTCACTGACATAAATTTCCATGGAGGCCACGGGAAAGAGTTAAATCCTCAGGCGAGCACAAGTCGAGTCATTTCAGCACCATGGACAGAATCCAACTTGTTAAGTCAATAATTGGCATAGCGTGTGAATAAATGTGTAAGAGCACGCTCCCTCATCATCTTACATTGGTTTTCCTTTCCCCTCTGGATAGCAACTGCCTTCAACACGTGATTGGGCACAGCTACAATTTACAGAGCTCTATATGAACCTACATCCTAGAACTAAAGGCATTTTAGTCCCAGTAATGGATGTCCTTTAAGCCGGCACTGATCAAAAGCTTTTGTTATTTTGCCTAAGATGCCCTCCATCAAGGGATTTAACCAGGATGCACTCTGGTATGTATTGTATTCAATCCTCTTTCAGCACTGACTGCCCTCTGCCCTCTTGGGCTGACATTGACTTAATCTGTGTGGGAGTTTAGTCTGTGGCTCCCTCTCTTTGTGTCTGGGAGGAGTCTGGGCATGGGAGGAATCTGTTATGGAAAACGTCAAAACTAGAAATTTCTCATTTTCTAAAGGTCAGGTAGAAGTGAACTGTGAGAAATTTGGAAAAAAAAAGAAATTATTCTTCTTCTTTTCCCAGGTGATGATAACATCCTGTGTCAGCATGCTCTTTACATGGAAGGCCTCTTCCAGATATGATGTGGAGCTCATTTTTCATAAAGAAACCTTTTCTAGAAATTGCATGCTATTAAGATAGGAGCCCTGATGTAAAATAACCTGTATTAATGATTTGGGCATTGTAGTGTGGCATGTGTTGTTCTGGCTGTTAAGCAAAGATATTTACAAGGTCCCTAATGCTCACTGCACACACCGTATGAGAAATAACCCCTGGCATGTGCTGATTCAGCTGATGCAGCAACACACAAGGCAGTAATGAGACTGAAGCTTTGCGGAGTGATGATTGGATTGATTTTGGATTTCTGTTTATCTGTTTCAGTCTTTTTCATTTTCAGTAGCAAGGCCAGGCTGATGCACCTACAGATGTGAAAGTTCTTTTTAAGCACTGTAATTAGTATTGATTTGAAAATGATGTCCAAAATCACTGAAATAGTGTTTGGGTTTTTTTTTTGTTTGTTTGTTTTGTTTTGTTTCTTTGGTTTCTTTTTGCAAATAAGCAAATAGAACTGCTGCACAATAAAAAAAAAAAAAAGAAAATGAGAAACTTTAAAGAAGGGGAAAAAACTGCTTTCAAAGATACTATTCAGCTGAAGTTTCACCTTAAAATAAAATTACATGTAACTATTTCTTTGTAAATATTCTGTGGCATGAAAAAAATCTGCAAATGTTTGACTGTCATTCAATTTTCATTTCATTTCTAAATACCAGATTTATTTGCACTCATAACACTTCTTCCCAAGGTTATAGAGCACTCTGTGGTTGCAAGAGGTAAAACAAAATTCAAATTTAAACAGAAAACAAAACAAGTTCAACATTAAAGATGTAAAAAATACTTTCACAGACATCCCAAAACTAATTAGCGCCCCATAACTGATAAAACTGATAAAATGTATAATCTTGTGAAGCACGATAAATGAAATATTTAGGAAGAAAATTCAAGTTTTTTTTTCTTTAAACAAAAATTGATATGATGCATTTATGATATTTTTTATCAATATTCATTTTTTTTACCACATGTGACAGTTTTTATTGGTTTAAGTCACTTCCGCAAATTGCTGTTAATTTTTTTTTAGTATGACGGTCAGGAATTCAGGGAACAGCAATGATCATCTATCAAAATGTTGCAATACTCTGTTAGAAAATAGTATATTAGAACAGAAATGTCATAATTTTTCACGTTGAAAATAAATGCAGCTTTAAAATACTTTAATAATGCAGCCATCAGTCAAAATAAACAACCTTGGATTTCAGCCTGGAGTTGGCAGCTATGCAGCAAATGGCGAGCACTAACACCTGGTTTCTATATGTCCTCTATAAATCTGTATGAAATACGCAATATGCCTCTAGTCTTCACTGCAAGGAACTACGCCCATCAATCCATCTACATCTGCTTCCGTCTGTTCAGGGTCACAGGGGTCTGCTGGAGTCTATCCCGGCTCTCTTTCAAAAAAAGGCAGCAATACAGCTTGAAAGGGCCTGCGAGATAGTACAGTTCTTCAAAATGATTTCTTTTTTTGATCGTCACCTGGTTGCTAATGAGCAAAAATGTTTACAATAACCTACACGCATAACATATACATATTCACTATATAGTCAAGCAGCTCTTTTTTCCATATAAATTCTCTGATAAGTTGTCGATTTTCTGATGCTAAACATCTGGATGTTCTACAAGTGAACAGAAACATTTCGAAATGAGAAGTAAGGCCATATAGCGTGATAATACATGAGGTACATTAAAGGGTAAAACAGAATACCTGATAAGTGGATCAAAATGTCCAACTTTTCCAACACCAAGTTTAAATATGTTATTAATCATTCATTTTAATTAATAGTGATTGTGCTGTTGCCACAATCTTTTCATTGTTCCAATTTGTAAATTAGTTGTGTTAATCATCTGCGTCAACCAGTGGGATTAAAAAAGAAAACAATAAAAAGAATGTCCAACAAACCTTGCTCCACATATCTTCCCGTGCACATGCATGTAACCCTCCTGATTGTTGAGAATTCACATTCATTCCAGTCTCTTTTTTTTACCTGAGCTGCAGGATTTTAGAAGTTATTAGTAAGACGTGATATATGGTGATATATATCGAAGCCGAGCATCCCAGTTCCTCTATCAGCCCGTCGTACACCAAGCTGTGACGCACTATATGTTTTCACACCTTTCTAACAAGCAACCATAAAGATTTTTTTTAACTGGTGTATTTAAAACCTGTGTCAACTATGATATATTCCTGTATCCATTTTTTTTCTTTTTGCTTTGTGTATGTATGATTATACAGTCTGTAATTTTGGGGTAGCACAAGGGTGTACCTAGACCCTACTGGAGCAAAGGCCCCCTTGTTGCTTTATTGTTTTTACCCACATGTTGTTGTTTTTTTTTCACTAAGGCCAGCAAATGTATGGAATACAAACTACAGAAACTACAGAATGTATGCAATTCTGCCACTGCTATACACCTGTTGCTGACATGGCAACAGGTAGTAATAGTGGGCTGGGCTTTCCGGCCTTTCTTCCACAGTGTGTTGGTGGTTCTGTCTTCCATCTGAGGCGGTCATGGATGTAAAGACTGTTGTGTGGTTGGCCGAGGGCGAGGCTTAGTTAAGAGCAGGCAGCTTCTACTTTTTTTTAAAACTTTAAACCTTTTTTTTTTTTAAACTTTATTATTTTGCCGATAAAACAGAGGTTATTGTTTGTGGTCCCAAACACCTTAGGAAGAGATTATATGGTGTTGCGATGGCGTCCAGTACAACTGTGTGAAACCTTGGTGTTATTTTTGATCAGGATTTGTCATTTAAACAGCATATTAATCAGGTTTGTAAGATTGTGTTTTTCCACCTTTGTAATATCACATAGATTAGGAGCATCCTCTCCTCCCAGAATGATGATGAAAAATGAATTCACGCGTTTGTGTCTTCTAGACTAGATTACTGTAATATGTTGTTTGCTGGATGTCCGAGTAATTCTCTGAACATCCTCCAGCTGATCCAAAATGCAGCAGCGCGAATGCTGACAGGAATCAACAGGAGAGACCATGTCTCTCTTGTGTTAGCCTCCTTCCATTGGCTCCCCGTAAAACTTAGAATCCAATTAAAAATTTTAATACATGCGTATAAAGTCCAAAATGGCATAGTGCCTTGATATTTGATAGTCCTGATTGAACCATATGTTCCTAATAGAGCTCTCCGTTCTCAGGGTGCAGGTTTACTCGTAGTTCCTAGAAGATCCAAATGTAGATTTGGAGGACGGGCTCTCTGTTATCAGGAACCATCACTATGGAACCAACTTCCAGTTTGGGTTAAGGAGGCTGACACCACCTCCACCTTTAAAACCAAACTTTAAACGTTTATGTTTAGTAAATCATATAGTTAGTACTTTAGTGTGTTAGGGCCAGTAGTCACAGCTGCAGCTGCAGGACCAGACTAGAGCAGCTGGTCTTCAACACAGCTTCATCCTAGATCTGCTGCTGTAGACCTGCTGCAGGGGGACACCAGCGTGATCCACTGACTGGAGCTCCTCACATCCACTGTTTCTCTTTTCCTTCTTCAGCCCAATCCTCAGATATTCATTTGAAGTATCTCATAAGTATAATTGTGCTCCATTGTTCTTGTAGTTTGTTGTGCTGGTCTGTCCCCTCTTTGTCTCCTCTGTACATGTTTGAAGGCCAGAGCCTCAGGAGCTGCATGCTGACCTGCAATCCCACCCACTGACCACCTCAGCGTCTGCTGTCTACACCTGTTTATATAGTCATCTCTGTAGTCCACCAACAAACCACGGATCAGTCATAAGTACATAAAACTCTTAGTTTTCCACTTAACGGATATATATCTTGTCTTATGTACCACTGACAAAATATCTGTCCCTGTCCTCTGTGTTCTTCATCCTTTCTTTCCTATCACTCTTTTGTTGCACTATCTGGCTGGCCTTCTGCAGGAGGGTCCCTCCCTTATGATCTTTTCTGTGATGGACTGATTTGATGTTAGTAATGTATATTGATTCTTCACTTGTTTCGTGTTTTGTTCATATGGACTGTTCTTACACAACTGTGCAACACTTGGCAGTAAAATCTAGTTAAAGAGGCTTTGTTGTATTTTATTATCATTATTACTATTGTGACTTGTCTCAACTTTTTTAGGGGCATCCCCTAATCCCCTAGTATTTACTTTAAGAGTCTAAAACTAGACGATTCATTGGAATTTACCTGGTTTATGCTCTGCCTCCTTATAGAAAAGAGCCGGGGTGTAGTACATGTTTAAACAAAAAAACGTCTATATTATGAATACTGATAAACATTTTGGACATCAATAATAATATTATGCATGTGCAAAAAATATCAGTGAGATTTTCTGTGTTGCCATGGCAACTGTTCCTTCAGGTTCACATGTGGCCTGTCCTGTCCTCTCACCTGTGTCACCTTTTATTTTGGTTTTCTCTGATATCTCTCTCTCTCTCTCTCTGTCTCTCTCTCTCTCTCTCTGCATTATTAGAGTGGGGGGGTTGAGGCAGTCTCCACAAAATGACTTTTTTTTTTCTTTTTCTTTCAGTATGTCCGCTTTGTTTTATGTAAAAACACACTTGGGTAACCTTTATCACTAACAGATCCGATCTCTTGTGCTCTCATCTGAATGCATGAATCACAGGAGCGGCAGTGTCATCAGCACCGACTGGAGCGGACTTGTCAACGTGGTAACAAAGCAGGTTGCTTTGACAGACGTGTGAATTTGGCACAACAAATTAACGCTGTATACTCAATGGACCATGAGCTTGTTGCTTTCTGTGGAGCCAGCGTGCCATTTTCACACCTTCACCACGTGGAGCGGTTTAACCACGAGGACATGCTGAATAAAAGGTTTGAGAGCAACATCACAACCTTCAACTGCAATCAAAGAGCTTTTCATTATATATTCTCGACAGGAAGCAGCTGGAAGGACCAGGACTAAATTATTAGCAGTGTAGGGCTGTGAAGGAGAAAACTTTGACCTTAAACTGAGGGGCGGGGGGACACCAAGGAGGGTCACTATCAGTTTAATTACCCAGTATACTTAGATAATATTCACCACTTTATAAACTTCATATACAGCATTTTCCAACCTGAGCTGAACCAATAATGTCCAAGTCATTTTTCCCCCCAGGATAAGGGAACCAATTTAATGTTCCACTTTAATTTAAACCCAAACTGACCCTTTTTAAAACACTGAAGTTGATGCATACATAGACAGTTAACTTCTTAAACAGTGCAGATGCCCATTGTCCTTCCTTGAGAAATAAAAAAAGTAATTATAGTGTTGGCCGTTATTTCTATAAATAATTACATAAATATGGCACCAATGTTGAAGCAACACAATACAAGCAATGTAAAAAATATTAATTAGAAATCTGGTGAAGACTAAATTGGAGGCTTTTTTTATTTTAATATATAATAAACATTTAAAATAAAATATGCTATTAAAAATAGGACTTTCTGTGTTATTTCATGTACCAGGTATTAAAGGGATAATAGATGTTACCACGTGGTTTAGGATTGTCTTGGTGAAAAATGCAAAGTCTTGCCTGAAAAAGACATTGTCTTAATGAAACCATCTGTTGCTCTCTGTACACATTTCAGCCTTGATTTTTTCTTCTTTCCAGGTCTTCAAGCTGCCGGTTCCATAGGCGCTAAAACACTCCCCATACTATTGGAGATGTAGGCTTGTGAACTGAGTGTCGATAACAAGCCAGATGGTCCCACTCCTCTTTAGTCTGGAGGCTGTAACACCTATGATTTCCAAAAAGAATTTCACATTTGTATTGATCTGACCACAGCGCAGTTTTTTTTTTTGTTGAGCTTGGGCCAAAAGAACATAGTAACATTTCTGGATTGTGTTAATCTGCTTTAGTGGATGGCGCACTGAAATGTGATTTCGAAAGGTGTAACAATCAGAGGAGCAATTAAACAGCACTGATACTAAAGTAAATAAATGAATCAGAATCAATATGAATCAGATGTCAATACATGTAATCAGCATCACAATATATCATGAAGTAGCCTTTTGTGTTAAAGGAACAGATATTTTTATTGTTATTTTTATTATTATTAATAAACTATTTACATGAATTTAACAATAAAAACATGACATGATATTTTCAGTTACTTATGGTGATTTGATTTGAATGGAAGTGATTGACATCGGTTCATATTGATCTCTATCTCCTAAAGTGAGTCGACTCATATTGCATTGTAGAAGACTCTTTATTTTATCTCTTTATCTTTACTGATATTGGCAAACATTGGATGTTCAGCTTTTTTTCTAGTGCACAGAGATTTCCTTAGATTTTCAGAATCTTTTGATGGCATCGTGTACTGTAGATGATAAGAGATTTAAAGCCTTTGCAGTTTTACGCTGGGGAGCATCTGAAACGAATTCCTAAATGATAAACAGACTGTGCTAATATTTACTTCTGAGCCACTCTGAGATGCTGTTTATATACCCACTCATTTAACTTTTCTAATTAACCTAAGGTGTTCCATCAGGTGTTCCTTCAAAGTTTTTTTTCCACAAAATGATAAAACGTCTTGCTTTTAACATTTGAATTTGTTTTCTAGGTTCTGATGTGGGTTTAAAGAATTTGTAAATCATTTCATTCTAGTTCTGTTTACATTTTACACAATGTTTAAACTTTTTCGGTTAGAAATGAGCTTATTAGGTTCAGCTGTAACTGCTGGCGATGCTTTGCAGAAAGATGCGAGCTATTGTTGGAGTTAGAAATGAAAAACATGCGTGGGCACTTTCGCAATTTGTTTTTGTAATTATACGATGCAAATTTAGCATCAAAATGTTCATCTGCTAACTGAGCAGTTAGTCATCAGTGCTCATTAGCGTTGCAGTTTTTACAGGAAAACTGAATGTTTTAATTTTCAAATCATACTATTGGATGCCATATCAAAACTTTCAATGAATTCACAATCTGGTCCTGTGCCTCAAGTGCATGCAGTGCAAGCTAAAGAGGTGTGAACGCTCCACCAGCAGGCCCACAAACCAGCACCATGCCAGCCGCACAGCCTCATCCAAACCATTTAATCAAGAAAGACACTCTTTCCTTGTTCGCATGTAACAAGGGCGCTGCTGGCCCATGCTGTGCACTTTGGCAACACGACAGGGAATTGCCCAGATTTAACTAACATCCACCACATAGTGAGGACACTGGAAACGAGTCTGGTGGGAGAGGGGGAAAAAAAAAATCAACATTTTGTTGCAGGTAATTGAGGCTTTGGAGATGTAATTGAGGGTGATATGTCCTGCTGAGATATAATCAGCCCTTCTGTCCTTAACATCATCACTGATGGATGTTTATTGTCTCCTCAACCTGCATGGCACTTTGAAAGAGGTTGATTTGGGCTGCTGTATAAAATCCAGGGAGAACATTTCTATAATTTCTCTTGTCAAGCTTTTATCTTTTTTTCTTTTTCTAAAAATTGTCACCTTATTCTGACATCAGTCATTTAGATCCAGCCTTTTACAGGCAATTTTACTGTCAAACACATCACATGTATGACTTGTTTCATCACTTGCTTGACTTGTCGCATATCTAATTGTTCGATTTTGTCCCGTCTTTGAAGACTTTGTGATTACTTATCGCTTTCCAGCTTCATGCAGAACAGCTACTCGTGATCTCTTTTCTTCAAAGATCTCCTATTGGTTCACATCAACAGATGTTTCTTTGAAAAGCAAATTTAAAATGTTTGAGTGTGCTCAAGTAGCTCTAATCCACACCTCCAACCTCATTTAATTAGCTGGACTCCAGGTGTCCAAACAACCGACTTTAATTAGCTTCTGTTAAATAAGGTGAGTTCGCTTGGATTCTTCACCAGCACTTTGATTGTTCAGTGAAGATACAAATGCAAATTATTGCGACTTGGATAATGATCAGATCCCATTTTATGGCAAATCAATGCACCTAACAGGTTAAAACAAAGGGGCGAACATTTTCCTTGCATACTGAAGATTGTCCAATTGGAAGCTGCCCAGATGCTGTCTGCGTTTGAAAGTTTTTCTGAGAAGTTATTTCTATATTTAAACATTTTTGGTTACTGTGTGCAGACACAAGCATCTTAGCTCCTTCAGGCAAAGTTCATGTTCATTATAGAAGGTGAAAGTTCATCCAACAAGTGTGGGTTTCTGCCAGATGAGCTGTGCCTCTGAACAGTGCGGAGACCTGGTGGTAGTCAACGGTTCACTCTTGTAGGACCGCTAAGCAGCAGCGTTGCTTAAGACTGCATGAATCTGCTCATCACACATCAGCCACACATTTGCTGGAAACTGTCCCAACGCTTGTGGCTGTTTTTCCATGTTGCATCTCTTTGATATATTAGCAACAGAGGTGGAATAATTAATGTCTGAACAGAGCTGCCTTGTGTCCTTATGCCAGTGGGTATTTGTAATGATAAAACTAAAACTCATGCCACAAAATTCCTTTCTTTAGAAAAAAAATACATTTATTTATGATATGTGAATGATTTGTCGCAATCCAGTAACGTTTTAGAATGTGCAGTGTTATTTCACCTTGATTAAACACAGTGTCAGTATAAGCACATGATGCAGTGAGGAAAGATGTGTTTTACAAGGATGTACCGGGCAAAATGCAATGGTTAAAAGTGATGGAAAGCCAAGAAAAAATAGAGTGCATTTCCAAGTTAAATCTGGTGTCACAACACGCAGTTCAATACAAATCAGACAGCATCCTCTGTAGTTTTTACCACTAAACCAATTCACCTTCCCACAATATCCTGCTGTCACCGCTGACAGTAATATATTGTGATGCTTCTGCAGGGTTAGGTGGCATTTCCCAGAAAACTGTTCAATAATGCGATGAATGTGATGAAATATAAAAGACCCTACAAGACCGAGTCCCCACGTGAGAGACAAATGAGAAAAAATAAGTCTGTGAAAGTTCTCAGGATATATGGGCGTGATGTCTCGTGATGAATAGCTAACCAGGTTGCTTAGACTCTGTTCCTCAGCAGCACCTTCATCACTATGCAGCTTTATTGTCATATATCTAAGTTCCAGCCTGATTTATTGGAGGGCACGGCACAGTCGCCAGACCTTGCATCAAACACTCGGGCATTTCTGCACACAGGTACGAATGCTTACACAGTTTGTGCAATCAAACATTTGCAAGATAAATGAACAGTTGCAAAAAAAATATTTAGATGCTTATTTGCACGGATTTACAAGGATTTGTCGCTTTAATTAAAGTGGAAAACTGTTTCCACTTGCAGCATGCACGCGATTTCTTAAGTTTAAAGAGATTTCACACCGATGATTGATTAGTTCAATCTTAGTAAGCATGCCAGAGGACTGACCTTTTTTAACCTGCTAAATATTCATGTTGTCTTGTTCTGGAGGTCCCTTCGGAATAAACCTACATCAATAAGAGATGGTCTGGCATTAGAGGAAAGGAGATTTTCAACATTATTCGGGGAGCCCAGAGTCTTAAAAAAAATAGCTGTGATCCACAGTTAAGATGTGCATTACAGCCATCTGTTTAAGATTTATAGTTGTCCACTCATCAAGCTCAGTGTGTCCTGTCCTGCAGCCGACTATTTAAAATGCACCATGCATGTGTGGATTTCTTCTAAGAATAACACCAGACCTAATGCACAATCTAAGAAGATTGTTTTATAAGCCCTAAAAGATCATATGTGAGAGAAAGAGATGAAACCATTTCAGAGAAAGCTTAACGTGAGCCCCAGAACCGGTGCAGGAGGTACAAGACCAAAGGCCGGGCTATTCTCTTATCTTTGTGGCCGAAGCTCTTTGGCAAAGCCCCCCCCTCCTGGCATTTAAAACACATGTCTGTGATAACATCATTGGTTCTACTCTCCCTCCTCCTGGCCTCCAGAGTGAATCTGTGAGCCTCTGTAAATGTCACGTTAAGTGCTTCTCTTGTCTCGCGCTGACACGAAAATGAAGTGTTCTCTGAATACAAAGGAGGTTCATACTGGACAGCCGCCGTAGTTCAGCAAGAACGACAGGTCTCCGGTCCCCTCTTTCCTGCACCCAAACTCACTTCCTCAAACTGTCAGAAATAACATTAATCTCTCAAGCGGTTACCCAACAGACGACAAAGACCTCCACTTTCAAATAGAATGAAATCTGACTATTTTACATCATTCATAGAGCAGCAGAAACAGCACATAGCTGTCCACTAATTGTTTCATACTAAGAAGATATAATTACATTCCAGAAGGAAGTCATCAGGAGTGCATTGTTTTAGAAACTGCAAATCTTTTAACTGCTAGTGTCATAACAAGATACTGTTGTAGAGATGTGGAGCAGCATCTGAGCTACAGCAGTTACTTTGTCTTTAATAGCAGCTGCTTTTATCAGCATTCACAACTCATGTGGGAATATGTGACCCTAAGGTGGGAAAGAGTGTCTAGAAAAGCAGCAATTAAAAGTGTGTTGACGTAAACACAAAATGCAAAGCCTTTTTTTTTGCTTGACTTTATCACAAGACTGTAATGCCCAGTGGAAAAAAGTCAACATAGGTAAAGCTGGGGGTGAGTCATCACATTGGTAATGCTTGCAAGGCTGCCTGTTATAAGGAAAGAGCTATAAGAGCTTAGAAGGATGGGTTAGTAGTGAAAGAGCTGAACAACATCACATCCTAACAATGGTTCATGCACAGAATAGCAAGCCGTACCTTTACTGTCCATGCGAGTTCAAGCCATCATCTGATCAATCTATCCTGTAAGACCCCCTGTTGCAGAATTACATACTCAATTATATACTCATTTGCTCCTATTGTTCAGTCTCTGAATCCTATTGGGTCATACATATATATATATATATATATATAAGGCCTGCCCTCTGGTCAAGAAATCACAAGACCTCCAGATTTTTGATCATCGCTTCATCGTCTTGATTCACTGGACTGAATTTATCTGATTGAAGTAAGTAAAATGCTTTAAATATTTGTGTGTGTGTGTGTTTATTACAGTGTCTAGAACATGTCCATATGTAGTCAGTGTGGAAAATGTGCCTTTTTATATTTAGAGCTCGTTTTGTAATTGTTCCAACATTACAACGTTGGGTGAATGTGGTAGTCAAAACAACCCTGTTTTGAGAGAACTGGAGTTCAAATATTCCCAATATAACTTGACACAGCTACACATGATTTACACATTCAAGCTTTATATTAGATCACATATTACTGTGTTTGCATTTACTTATAATGATTTCTAACCAACTTCAACACTCAGTATTTTCCCCTTATCACAGAAAGCAGGACTTTCTGACAAAGAAATTCTATCTGTGCATGTCTGCTTTTTGTCTTGGCTATTGATAAGAAAATGCTCTTATCAATTAATAGTCGAGTTGTGGGGGAGTCTTAGGGGAGGGGATTTTTTCCATTGTTCCTGGAACAGCTGTTAATGTTTAGGAATGTAAGGTGTTACATACAAGTTGGAGGCAACCTCTATACCTCGTCGTATGAAAATCAGAGTTTACAATTGTTCAGCTATACAATATTGTGTAAACAGGTTACTTCAGTGCAGTGTGTAAACTCTTCATATTGAAATAAGATTTCAGAATCTCACCAGCAAGGAGAGATCCTCGGTGTAGTGCGCAGGATGTGATTTGGATGGTCCAAAATGGAGAGAGTGATGTGGACATAGAGTTCGGTGACACTGATGAGAGTGCCTGTGTGGACAAAGAAAACCAAGAACCTACTGATTGCCCAGCCAATGTGGACTCTGTGCCCCAATCAAATGAACACATCAAGCCCTGTGACAGATATTGCTGGCAAAAAAAAGTATTTTATCAGTCCCAATACTGATTTTTCTGGTCCAGCTGTTACAGACAATGTAACTTTCCTCCACACACTGCTGCAAAACTTCAAAAAGTTTGTCTCAGTAGATGTGAGTCAAGCCCCGGCATGCAATCCAAATGAGTACAGCATTGAAAATGATGGAAGATCTCTCAACACTAATACTAAAGAAATACAGAAAATTTGGGCATGTACCTGAGGATGGGCATGATACAAATGGCTGAAACCCATATGCATTGGGAGACAGAAACGCGGAGCCCCCCTGTTACTGGTGTGATGTCCCGCAACAGATTCCAATCTCTGTTAACATAAAACTCTGGAAACTCAGACCATGGCTTGAGTCATTCAGAGAGAAATGCCTCCTGGTGGTACCCGAAGAGCACAATTCTGTGGATAAGTTGATGATTCATTTTAAGGGGAAGTTCAGCAGTATCAAGCAGTGTATATGAGGTAAGCCACACCTATGGAGGTTCAAAATATGGGTGAGAGCTGGAATCTCTGGCATGATGCTTGACTTTGATGTTTACCAAGGGAGCAACACTGAAATACAAGTTTCTGGACCACAACCTGTGCAGGAGATTTAACGCTGGGACAAAGCCACCACAACCTACATAGATGTTGAGAGGCCTTACATTGTGGGTACCTACAACAAATACATGTGAGGCGTAGATTTGTTAGACTCATTAACAGCAAAATACAAGTTCGCCCTGAAATCCCGGGATTGGCACATGTACACTTTCTGGCATCTCTGTTGCTATTTCCCACTCGAGCATTTTGATTTGAGGTGTTTTTGAAGGAGCTGATGGGATATCCTGACAGCAACGTCCTCAAGTTATGTTTTTCTTACTCACTTCGAGGCAAGATGTCTCTAATTTTGACAAAGTTGTTAAGAAGGGTGAATTCTGAGTGAATTTAGGAACATATGTTATTTTTCCTGGTGTGAAATGCAACTTCAGAACAAGTTTAAATGTCTAGTTTCATTGGATAGGGCTCTGGTGAATATTAAATGTGCATGTTATTGTATTCCTTTAAACATTTTCCAGTTTATAGAGTGCACAAGCAGTACTTGTTGTCTCACAACCATGTCTGAGATTCGTGTTAAACCACTGGTCACACGTTACTCTCATGTATTTTCAATCTCCATTACCTATGTTGTCTGGAAAGATCTGATGGCTGATTTTCCCTACAGAGCCGAGGCCTCCTCGCTCAGTGTGGGCGGATATGAAAAAAAATAAAATAAAAAATCAGCGCAAACCTCTTCATTTCTCTGCTATATATAATTCTTTAGAGCTGGGGTCTTTTATGACCCGTCCAACATTCATAGGGGACAATGAAAGGAAACGGTGGGATGCTCTTCTCTCCCTCTCCCCTCCCCTCTGCAGCTTTCATCTCTCCCTCCCACAAAGCTGATTCACCACTGGTGACCCCTGCTGCTGCTTCGTTGAAAATAGACAACAAAGTGTCTGAGAGGTAAACCAGTGGGCAGTAGTGGGCTAGATTTCAGGCTAGATTGCCGCTTGGCTTCAAGATACTTGGGCAGTGGTGAGATCTGTTTGCTGAGCTAGGACGCCGCACCGTGAACCCTGTAAACGGGAGAAAGTTGGCACTGCTAGACATCTACATTTGTGGGTAATAAAGCAACACAAAAAGCCTAGTGTAAGGATGGTATAATAACTAATGTTACATATCACAAAGAGGTTAATGTTGTCACGAGTCTCCAATACGGTTCCAGACCAGCTCAAATGTTAATCTATGTCACTTTTCTACTCTTTTTCCCATATTTACTGTCTGTCATCATTGCTCTGATCTAAACAAACTGTTGTCAGTTTATGTTCTGTTTATGACAGACACCGGTGTATCCCTTGGTTCACGTGCACGCACTGGACGGGTAAACAGCAGTGGCGTTTATAGAATCGGTTCACGTGAGGCATTGCTGAACCGAATTTTGCAGTCAGTTAACTTATTTTCCTGTAGAGGTAAAAAAAAATACTTTAGGATAAATCAGGATCACCCATTTGTGTTGTGTTCTCCAACTGCTGGTGGTGTATTTATTGCATCATTGTTTTTTCACTGAGAGCACCCGAGGGATGATGCAGCCCCTCAGTATTAGTATTACTGGGTAAACCTGTAACACAGTCTGACAGCTGTATTGTCAGGTTTTGATGAATCCGTTGCAGCGAGATATATTGTCAATATCCTATCTTGCGCTATTATTAGCCGGAGCACCGTTCCATTTCCAGGCCTATTTTACATTTCACAAACAGATGGTTTGTACTTGTACTTCGTTCAGCAGGTTGGCAGTGACATCTCCGGTCTGGGAAAAGCTGTTGACAATTTTCCTTTTTCAAGACTGATCTTGAACTTTGTCAAAATCACAATATCAGTTTTATCACAGCAACATTTTGCTTCCAGTTGATGTGTAGCTTTACAATGACGTTGAAACTTCCACGTATACCAACAATACAAAACAGTTCTATGATAGTTTATCACTTTCAAAAAGGTCTTAAATACGTTGGAAAACCAAACAAAAAAGTACACAATCAGTTACGAGGAAGACTGTCGCTGATATGGACAACTCCAAAGCCAAACATCTCCCACAGGTATGAGAACTGATCAGAAATTTCATCAATAAAGATGATTTTATTGGCTGTGATTAGTGAGCTGATTCTTTAACCTTTCCAGAACAAATTTCAATAAGGACACAAGTGTGGCTGGAGGTTTTATGTTGCTACAAAACCGTTTTACAGTCTCTGACTCTGAAAAGAATTCTGTAAACAGGTCAGAAACACAACACTTTTGCAGGTTGCAGCTGATACACTGCTGCAACCTCCTGCTGTGGCCGCATCGCTGCATGTCAAAATAAATAACTAAAATTGCATCTCATGTCTCATTGTTAATATGCTTTGTATATTTTTAGCATCTGCTGGCATCAATAGGTGGAATAATAAGTTTGGAGGCATGCAATTCCAGATCTGAATAGAATTTTAAACTAATTCTGAGGTTAAAACTTATTATACCCTGAAGCCCCCGGTACAGGGGGCAAATGCCATAAAACAACATAAGCCTGAGATCAGGCAAACTGGTTTTCTATTCTCAGCTCTAACCTCCAATGTTAACAATTACTGCTATCATGTCAGAGTGTGGTGTCGTTGAGGAGCAGAAAATTGGGAAGCAATTCTTTAATGTCCTTTATGAAGAAAAAAAAGAGAAAGACATGTAAAGAGACCTCAATAAGCCTGGATGCAGGGATGAGGAAAAAAAAGCACTGGAGAGCAGCAGACACAGACAGCAACAGACGGACTGGCAAGAGTATGTGTTTACCTGTGTGAACAATCAGGGGAGGCAGAGGTAGACAGAGAGCGATTACAAAAAAAAAACTGAACCGAGGCCCAACAAAGAGCAGAAGAAGAAAGGCAAAGCTCCTTACAAAAACCAGAAGAATAATAATTCACAAACCCTGGAATTACAGCAATAAAGCAAAACTGCACAACAGAGGTTAAAAATAAATGTACACAGGAAAACCAAGATGAAGAGAAACTTAGGCCATGACCACTCAACTATGCACATACAAAGAGTAAAAAGTGCTTTTTTAAATTCCCTGCCTAGTAAATTTTATTCAGTCATTTTAAATCTCCAATATAGTTCCACACATTTTTCACTAAAACAATTCAGATAGTTGTTCCTTGGCACTCCTTACATAGCCTTACGCTTTAAAAAATTAATTTTTTTCGTGGTCAATGAACTCCTTCTGTCATCAGTTTCTAATATATATATATATATATATATATATATATATATATATATATATATATATATATATATATATATATATCTTAAGATACTTACTTATCTAAGACCAAAGATAGAGTAACCAAACCTGTATCCAGCATTTCAGCGTGGTTTGAATCAATTTGGTCCTCTGCATAGAAAGATAAGAACCTTCTTCATGAATAAATATGTTTGGGCGTCCTCACCTCTGTGTTCGATGTGTACTTGTTATAGAGGCCATTATTTATAGTCCTACTAGGGGCTGCAGTTGTTAGAGTTGGTCTCATGGGGGATTGGGAAGTGGAGCCACGGCTACCTATAGTGGGAAGATATACCACCTCACTCCCACTGAGAACTTCGTGCAGGAAATGAACTCATAAATCAAGCAGTAAATTGAGTGTTGGGCTGTGCTTACTCATCTCAAGAGGTCTGCTCCTCTTCCTCTGCACTAGCTTCCACCTTTTTTTACAGCATGACTAATCCAGCATCACAGCTTTTTGCCACATGTGCATGTCTCTCTGGTAAACTGTTATCAAAGTAGTTATCAAAGTATTTTGATTTTGATTTCAAGTCGGCATCATAACTCTGGCCTCGTGAATGCAGTGACAGAAGAAACATTTGAAACTGGTGGGGAAAAACTCCAGAAAAAAGTGAGTCTGAGGGACTTGATCCTGGAGTGAGCACAGCCTCATCATGTTGTCCTACAGCTGAACTTCACTGCTTCATTAGGATGCCGCTGATGAGAGCTGCTTGTCTTTACCCGGACACAACCTGGGAGAAGACTCTCCCCTGTTTGCCTCAGGCAATGCTGACAGTCACAGGCCCTGTTCGGAGGAATTTAAATCTCTATTTAGCAGGACTCAAGTGAAGTTGTCTAAGCACTGATCGGGTAGATGGCACACAGTTCGCCTCTTTCAACAGTGGGATTCTCATCAAGAGTTCAGCACAGCCGATCTGAATATGAATTATTCCTTGTCTTTAAACAACCTCAAAGAACCACAAAACAAACTTTGCGCAACCTTTGCATAGAAGCACTTTACTTGCATGTATGTGCCCGTGCATGTCCAGCCTGCTGAGGTCTTCTGCTTCATAAAGGAGTGACTCTGTCGCCTCCTGCAGCCGCTCTTACACCTTTTCCTCTAACAAAGGATAAACAGTATACATCTAATACCTGCAGGAGCTCAGATTAGATCTCTACTGGCCCCTGTTGGTGAAATGAAACTGCCACAGTAAAAAAAGAGGCCTAAACTGTGGCTTAACTTTATTATTATTGCATGTTTTTCATTATGATGGCGTAACTAAATACCAAAGAGTTGCAAAAATGTCAATTATACCACGGAAAAAGTTCAACCTCTTTCAAATCAACAAATATATTTCATAATTGTTATTAGGATGCATGAGATTCACAGAGAATGAGAAAGGAAGTTAAATGGAGGAAAATGAAGTAAATATGGATGGAAAGGGAATAGAAAAGAAACGGGAAAAAAAAAAAGCGTTCATTTTCTGAAGCAAGGTTGTGAATCAAACCCGCCACAAGGTGAAGCTCTTTCACGTGTTTGGTTCTCTTTTTGCAGAACATTTTTAATATATCTTTTCCTGGCATCGTTTGCGCATCATTGATGCCTCAGAAAAGGGAACACCTTTGTTCTAATTCCCATATGTTTTAAAAACTGGAATCCTGTTTTTCTTTCTCTGTAGTGGGACCACAGTTGTCCCTCACCTCTGTTTGGAGTCTCCCCGTTTTGAAACTGCTTGCTGCTGCTACCTCCCCCCTTTTCGCAATACGGCTTACGTCCACACCAATGTGTCAGACTCAACGGAGTAAGACCAGAAATGAAAAGCTCGGCCTTCAAAATAAAAGTACGGTTTGACCGTCAACTTGTGCTTGGGGTGGGATTGTTTGTTTGTAATTATTATTATTATTATTATTATTATTATTATTATTATTATTATTAGTAGTAGTAGTAGTAGTAGTAGTAGTAGTAGTAGTATGTAATTATTTGTATTATTGGACACACTTTAAAAAAATCATTAGCATAAGGAGGGGTGCAGCATAACACGAACTGTATATCATACTGAGAATGACATACAAAAACTAATTCTGTATATAAAAGCACATGAGAAAGAAGAAAAACTCTACAGGCAAAACGTCAGTGTTTTATGTGACCTCCCATACAGACGTTTGTAATTATATTCATTTATACTTATAGGTATTAGGGAGCCATTCCTGTAATTTATGATTGTATCTAAAATAGACTGAAAATGAAAAAAAACAATAACGTCGAATAAAAGACGTATTACGGGGTGTTTTCTTCAGAAAAAATAAGATGAAATCATTTAAATGTCAGAACGCGTAAATGTTTTACTCTGATGGCGTGCACCGGAAGTTCCAGGTTTCTTAATGGTGGCTTGGTGATAGCGGTCTTCTTTCACAGAGCAGGGATTTAGGAATGTGGAGACCAGCAGCTACGTCACCCTGAAATCGCCTGGGGTCTCGTCGATGAAAAACTTTACAAAAGGTTGTATACTAACTATATGACTCATATTATAACTTATTTAAACCGGGTAATCAAATGTAAAAAGAATGATTTCAGCGCGATAACTGTTGTTGATTTTTTTTTTTAAAGTTAGTCTTAAGACGTTTTCCTTAACTACCCGTTAGCTCGCCAGGCATCAAGGACTTCTGCAGGATTGTAATCTTAACATTTTTGGAAAACTTGTACGTTTTATGAAATGCTCTATATATTTATACATATAGCGGTGAGGTTCGGCGTAATTGGCGCCGAGACAAGTGTGAACTTGTTTGGTGTTGTTTAGGTTTAGGTCCAACTAAAGGTACAAAAACCTGCCTCAACGTGTAATTATTGTTTCAGAAACGTGATGCCGACAGATTAGCGGCTGTTAGCAAGGAAACCATTTTCTCTAAACTCCCACTCGCACATTCGTCGTTAAGTTCACTGCTTTAAAGAAAAAAGGGGAAAAAACATCTTATTATATTAAGTCAGCTATAAGGAGTGGATGTAATTTCCCCTCAGAGTAAATGCAGGTCTACAGGGACACACATTTACTGATTGCCCGCAGTGTTTTGATAACATTTCTCTCCCCAGGGACGCTCGTTTGGTCTCCATGGTAACGCGGCGGACGCCCTGCCTCGCCGTCGCCGCTTTGAGCTGCAAGAGGGCGGCACCGGAGAGGAGCGACGGGTCCTCGACTCCTCAATGCCAGTGAAAGACAGGACCGGTCGGAGATGGTAAGGAGAGCAGGACTGCATCGGGACGGAAACGCCGTCGTAGGTAGATGGAGACGCGATCGCAGTGGAGGAATCTGTGTTCTGCTGTTTCTCCTCTGCAAAGCAGCTGCTGCTGGCTGGCTTTCTTCTCAGTCTCTTTTCCTTTGAACGTGTGCTGCTGTATGTAGGGCATTCGATGCGAATGTCAATTGATCCGTGTCTGTTTCCAGATGAGGCACCAAAGCCTGTCTTTGGTTTTTGTTGCAGCCATTTCACGAAGGAGTCTACTACCCCTACACTGGTGACACCCAGGGGACGCACTCATCAGCAGGGATCCCCTCCCTCCTGAATTCCCCACTCAGCCAGCATTCTGTATCTGCACCAGGCATGACTCCATCCAGCGTTGCGTCCACCGTCTTGCCCTTTAAGTTCCGCCCGCGCCGGGAGAGCGTGGACTGGCGGCGGATAAACGCGGTGGACATAGACCTGGTGGTGAGCCAGCTCGATGTGGACGCCCTCCAGGAGCACATCAGTATGGTGACCTTCTGCAGCTTGGAAGGGGAGCGATGCCAGCGGTGCCAGAGCCCCGTGGACCCGGCTCTGGTCAAACTCCTGCAGCTGGCTCAGCTCACAGTGGAGTGGCTCCTGCACTGTCAGGAATTTCTCACCCTCAACCTGCGAGCATCAGAGGAGAGGTTGTTGGCGGCCGGCAGGGAGCGCGAGCAGTTGCTGGATCAGCAGAAGAAGCAGGAGGAGAAGGTGAAGGCGCTGATGGGCGAGCTGAGGCAGCGGAAGAAGGTTATTCGCACCCAGCAGTCGCTGCTCGCACCACGAATCATCAGCAGCCAGAAGGTACTATTGAGGGGTATTGCTTATGATTTGCATTTAGATACGTGTGGTAAGCAACCAGCTCCATCAACCCCCACCCCTTTCCCCTCTATTGGGCCCCGTTCTGTCATTGTTGCCAAGATCTATTCAGAGCCCCAGCTTTGTTCGCCTCACAGTGGTGTTTGGTGGAAAAGGGGACGGCCTTCAAGAGAGCCTTTATAACATTTTTTATTTAATCATTGCAGTTACAAATTCTAGGTGTGAGTATGAGCGTGCATGGTTGTTTGTCTCTATATGTGGCCCTGTGATACACCGGCGACCTGTCCAGGGTGTACCCCTGCCTCCCGCCTGTAATGAGCTGGGATAAGCTCCGGGAGACCCCCATGACCCTGCAAAAGATTAAAACGGGTATAGAAAATGGATGGAGCTACATATTCTGTAAAATCTGCCATCACTAAATTGTTGTGGTGTGATGATAACAAGCTTCATTATAAGACTTGAAGAGAAGGATTTAGGCTGATAAGCAGATGGTGTCTTTTGGTGGCAATTAGTTTTTACAAATCTACTTACAAAAAAAAAAGACGATAATCAGAGTGACCAGCTGACTCCCACTTCCCCCACCCTCCTGTCTGTATTTTTGTCACTGAGCACGTTGAAATCTGCTAGGAATCTTGCTTTACTATGATTTTAAATGTAGCGTTCATCAGAAGTCTCCCTGTGATCCTCAAGTGTACAGCTGCTGCTGACCTGGCCAAGAGGTTGCCACGGCAACAGAAATAGCGCGTCATGGCAGCAAGTGGTTGCTGGGTGTGTGCGAAAAGCTCGGCTATCAGAGCTGGTTGAATAATTGATAGAGAAGCCACGTGTTTGTCCTTCAAGGTCCTTTTGCATGTGTCAGTTCAGTCCACATTTATAATGGCATGAACACACATCACTCGCTTTCTCGACTAATTTAATTTTGCTCTCAATTTCCACAGTTATTCCAAAGCAGTAATTTGATTGCAGCACTTGCACCCAGTGCAGCATCACGCCTCTCCCTGCCACGTGGAATCTTTTCTACCGTATGCCACGACAAGATATCAGTAGCAGTTGCTTTAATGTTGAATGAAGTCTCGGGCAAAACGAGCGGGGGGGTTAAATGTAGCGTAAGACGCGTGTGGAAGACAGGCAGCATCTATGTCGCGCAGTGTTAGTGAGCGAGGCGATGCTCGCCGCAGGGAGCGCATCAGCATCACTCGCGCTATCTGTCTGTTTGGAAACACATGTCTGAGCACAGTAGAAGCTCCTGTTCGTAGTGTAATCGACTTTTTTATATTGATGTTGGTTCTGTGTGAAATACTGCTCCTTTTGCACTACAACTGGCCCACAATGTTTTTGTGTTTTTTCAGACAATTGAAGATGTCCAGAAGTGATTATTTAGACCTTGTTGGTTCCTCATGTTACGAACCTTTCAGATCATTAATGGACATTCTCATCCACTCTCATAAACGGCTATGAACACATCACAGATTAATATTTTTATTTCATTTTCTTTTGTTTAGATCATTCAGTCAACTTCAGTCCTGATCAAAACTAACAAATATTGACTTATGTTAATTACTCTAATGCTTAAAATTTGACATTTTGATTTTAAATCTGACATGATACCACTGTTTTAATGAAGAAACTAAAACACATACATTTTTTTTATTATTATTTAATTAATTTTGGGCAGGTTGGGGATGGGTTTTTTTTTTTCTCTTAAAGATAACTATTACAACGATAAGTTAAAAAGTATTTTTTTTCTTTTTGTATTTTAAAAAGTTAGAAAAGATATAAAAGTTAGTACCTTTTTCGGCTTATTAGAAGACAAAAACGTCCAATTAAGTCCCATAAAAACAACAGTTTTTAACCATTCAACCTTTACAAAATATAATTCAGAATTCTCTAGTATTAGGTTGTCACTTTGGAGAAAAAGAATAACATTTTTTATTTTTTCATGTTTATTTGGAGTTTGCACGATTTTTCCATCATAGGCCCATGTATAAAAACAAAAAGGTCGGATCAGTGGCAACGTTGTCGTGCCTCTGAGCTGGTGGTCACAGGCCCAAATAACTCTGTCTGTAAATAACGCATAACACGCCAAAGCTGTGGTCACACCCCTGACAGGGCTGTCACATGACGAGCAAAGGGGCAGTGCATTTCAGATGTTTTACACAGAAAGTTAAGGTATAGAATTTTAGAAAAACTTCAAATCAAACAGTGTAGGGCAGATTTTTTATCAGATAACACAACAGGTTTCTAAAAGAAATCTAATGCAAAGTCATGCACCGTTCAGTAATATAGCCAGAATATTATGGAATTATTAACATAAGTTACAGTTGACGCTGGATAAGTGAAATAAAATAGGCAGAAGAAGCAGCATCATGATGAGTACGTCTTTAATACATTCATCTGAGGGCATAGTGCTTGGGCTTCGGGAGTTCTGGTGTCACGTGCAGGATTCTAGGAATTATCTTTCCATATCTGCACATAAGAGGGAGGAATACACACAGTGGGATTTCAAGTTAATATGCATTATTTCTGACATTTTTAACAAACATTGTGTGTTTTCAACTTTATTCAGGGTTGTTATTATAAACTAACCTGCAATTGTAACACATTTCCTGCTACTTTTTCCCCCAATTAAACCCCATTTATGCCAGTGGAAAGTAAATGAATAAACATGTCAGCAGCACTGTCTTTTCTCTTTTCTTTTTTTACTTTAGTGTTCATATTGTGACAAATCGTTTCTCAACTCCTCCTTTCTTCACAACCACGTGCAGCGTCGACACCCTGATGAATATCAGATCCGTAAGTCAGTCATTCAGAAAAACCAGGATGCTTTTGTTGTTGCTCCTCGATCGGTTATTTTACAGGTTGTGCAGGTTGCAATTTTTGGGTATTGTTTAATCTAACTAACGTAGGCTTTTTACGTCCTTTCAGATCTCCAATCTGACAGCGAGAAGAAATCGCAGATTGATTCTTTAAAACTGGAGATCAGCAGTCTGAAGGATCAAATCGTCCAGCAGCAGCAGGCCTTGCAAACCAAAATAGCTCAGGTAGGACTCTGCATTAAGGGTTGTGAAGGAGCACATTAGTAATTAAATAACACCATGGGCATGCACAAACACTGGTCTTTGATATCTGACTGAAGAAAACGGAATACAATTTTATTTACCTGCTGCCTCACAGCCACAAATGTGTGTGATTCCAGGAAAAGGAGCAGCAGTCCATGCACAAAGACCTGCTGAGAGAACTGGATCGCTTTAAGGCAGAGGAGATGGCGCGCATGGACAGAAAGATAGAGGACAGCCGGGACGGGATACGCAGGGAGATGGAATTCCTTTACAACCGAAATATTCAGGCTCTCAATGTAAGAGAAGGATGCTCTTCTTCTATAATGCATTCATTTGGTACCCAATTTGCACAGATGTTGTTAGTATTCTGCTTCTTTTTTTTTTTTCTTTTTTTTTAATTCACAGGAAGTGAATCAGAATCAGACAACCAAGCAAGAGAAAACGGTGAGTCCAGTGAGCTCGCAGCTGGAGAGGGATGTGGACATGTACAAAGAGATGCAGCTGCAAGCCATCCAAAAGCTGGAACACCAAATGAAGAAACAGGTCAGCATAGAGAGGAGATGTTGTCAAAAACCTTATTGTTGTTCTGAAGATCAACTAGCATGATAAAAAAAAAAAACATTCTTTTTTTAGGATAAAAAGTGGGAATCCAGACTACAAGAAATTAAGGCTCAACATGAGTCTGAGAAGAATCAGGTAGTGTATCATTTGTGTTTTTTGGGGGGTTTTTTGTTCATATATCCCCCTGTATGTGCAATATCCAGCAATCTCTTACTGAATTGGGTCAGTTGGAAAATTCATTCTAATCCTGTTGCTTTCCAGCTGCTGAACGAGCTGAGCAGAATGCAGTTGTCCGTGTCGGAGCACCAGGAGCACAGCCAGAGGCTGCAGCAGGAGATGGGGAGGAGGCTGCAGGAGAAGGAGCAGACCATCAAAGCTCAGAGAGACCAGGTCAGCACCCTCACAGCCACACAGTAATCACTGTGAACACTGCGTGATCATGTCGGGAGAGGAAGTGCGGAGGAGCGTTCACTCTTGTTCAGGATATCCTGTATTTGCTGCACGGACGTTTGTTGACACGTGATGATACTGTACATTTGGCAGGAGCTGTGGCCCACAGGAAACTCATAATGCTTTTTCTGGATCAACTCCACGTCTTAAGTTTCTAAAAGGGAACGAAGCTTTATAAAACCAATGTTCTTAAGCATGATCTTGTCATTTCGTATTCTTTTACAGATAAGGACCATTTCCTCAAATCCACCCAGCAAAGTAGTGGAAACACCAGGTACGGGTCCATTTCTTCTGACTGAGCCAGAAGAAAACTGATATACAAATATTTTTTGGCTTTAAAGGTGTATTTGCTAGTGCAGTTGCTTGAATTTTGTGCTGTATTTTTCAGTCGTCAGCAGTGCACCAGCCCCAGAGCTGAAACAAAAGAAATGTATACTCGGTAAGTTAGCAGAAACCGGCTGTGGTTAGAATTCACCCCTTTACTCTTAACAACGCTAAGCATGTGCATGCAGGATTTACCTAATCCTTGTTCTGGCAACACATTTTTATAAAACTACTTTCCACCTTCATCTTGTCCCATTTTAATTCGGGCTTTTTTCAAGAATTTTTCCGTCTGCTATGAAGAGAATGTTATTTTCCAACTGAAAGCAGGCGGTTTTTGTTTTCATACTTCGATATTGCACTGCTCTCCGACAAAACTTGCATAAAAATAGACTCTGCTGCACTTCAGAACTGGCTTTTTGCTCATGCACGTGTACAGTGCTCCAGTGTGAGAGCGCTTCTTCTTTAACTCTAGACTTCTTCTTGGGAAACTTGTGATCTTGGAGGGAGAACAGTTCAAAATCTGTTGCTTGAAAACAAGGAAACATGCTCTGAATTCTAAGAAACACCTTCTTGATTAAAGGCGCTAATAATACTCCCATGATTTTATCTGACTCCCTGACTTTCAATGACCGTTTACCTCGCGTGCTGTGGAATTAGAAGAGCCGGTCTCTGTTCTTAAGCTGGATCCTATACAGGAGTTGTCAGAAGAGGATAAAGGTAAAAACGCTCAAATGGATGAAGCCGGTTGGCTGCATGCTGCTACGTGTGTGCGTCAGTTTTTTCCTTGAATGCTGGGGCTGAGATCATCTTATTCCAGCAAAGATGAACATCATACAAGAAAGCTTTTCGGTCTCTGATACTTAAATTGTTGTCAGCACCGCTGATCATCATGTTCCCTCTATCATTTTGTTGTTTGTAGCAGAAAAGCTGTAAAGTTCTCCTCTGCCTGCCATACTGCAGTCAGATTCTTAACCAACTCAACCTGTGGCATGGCTTGCTGTGGTAGATGCATGCTGGTCTTCTTCTCCATTCAGCATCTGCGTCCTGTTTTTTGTTTGTTCTTTTTTATTTACTGAGATTTGTTTTGCAGAATCCAGCAGCATCTCAGAGAGGAGGACAGTGGAGAAGAAGCAAGAGCCATCACCAGAGAAGAAGCAGAGAGCGGCCGCTGGCGCTCTGAAAAGGAACGCCAACATCAAGAAGGAGATGCGGCCAGAGCTGGAGCAGAGTGTGATCAGGAAGCTGGAGAGCCTGGGAGTCAAGCTTGTATGTTACAAACTCTTAATGAGGGCTCAGCATTAACTTTTTTTCTTCATTCGTTCATTCGTTCTTTTATTGCTTCAGGACCAGAACGGTCTAAAGAACAAGGAGCTCACTTCTGTCCTGGCCAAGGTGCAGTCGAAGCGGGAAAGCGTTGCAAAGTCGATGCCTGACTACTGGCGACACCGGGAGGAGATAGTCGACATTGTGGAGCAGAAGCTCGGTGGTCAGAGGAGAAGCAACAGTCCTGGTGCAGAGTCACAGGCCAGACACAAACAGTCTGTTCAGGGTGAGTCATACAAAAGCTTCTTAGTACATGAGGTCTCCTTGTAAATCTTTAAATCTGTCCAAACACTAATAGTAAATAGAACAATGTGCTGTGGTAGATAAAAGAGTTATATTTCAGTTGGAAGCAGCTCAAGTTTGACATGTAGTAATTATCTTGGCGTGCTTGTGGTTCCATCACCGCTGATCTGATCTATCACAGTATCACATTAGCAGACGTCAGCAACTGATCTGGTAACTGTGTTCATGTTATCTGTTTTTGTGCGTAGTGTTGCAGATCCGGCCGCGATCCAGCAGCCTGCCCTCCAGAGCCAGCCAGGTGACAATATCGGGGCCCGCAGTCAGGCAACCTAAAACCCCCCAACCGGCACCACGGACCAGAACCGCCGTCCAGCCCAAGACATCGACACCCAACACCAAGACTGCATTCAGGGTCATCACAAGCAGGTACGTAAACGTTCTTTTCCATGTAAAACTAATCTCTAAAACCATCTTCTCCCATTGGAAACGCCTATAAATTCTCACCGCTTTGTGTAATTCATGGCTGATACGATCCAAAAACTGAAGACTGGAGAGTTGAATAGTTGTAACCAGATTTATTACCCTTAACTCTTGAGGGTCACACTTGAAAATGCTACTTTGATTAAAATGGATCATCCCTAAATGGGTACTGTTGAGTTTCTACACTTATTTATTTCAAATCCATACTGGTGGATAAAAGTAAAATCATAACCGTCACTGTCCAAATACTTGTATATTTTTCATACTTTGATTACACAAAAAGTTATTCTTACTCTGAGATACTGTCATTTTGACTAAATCATGTGTTTATCTGTATTATCTCATCATTGGGAATTGCAGTAAGTGCAGCATTTGTGCATTTTTAAGTGGGAAAAGGTCATAAATGTCAACACAGATAAACGTGAGGCTAATATTTGTAACGTTGGTGTGAAGGTTTGTGTTCAAAGTCATCACCAGCTGTTGATGCAGCTGTTGATGCAGCTGATGCTGCAGCTGATGTTGCAGATGTTGAAGCAGCTGTTGATGCAGCTGTTGATGCAGCTGATGCTGCAGCTGATGTTGCAGATGTTGAAGCAGCTGTTGATGCAGCTGATGTTGGAGATGTTGATGCAGCTGTATTTGCAGCTGTTCAGTCTGACCCTTTAACGGAGACATTTCTCAGTTTTTCTGTATATTTGTCAGTGTGCAGAGAGGTGTTGCTAGTTTTTTGGGGCCTGACTTAACTAGGGACAAAGTGGCATCAGAGCACAATAGTAGCACCTTAATTATTTTTTTTAAATTACCAATTAAATAAAAAAAAATACTTCTATAGATATAAATAAAAATGCCAAATATTGGCCCAATAAGAGCCTATCTCTATTGACTCACTTCTCCTCGCTGTACTCTAATATTTATTTATTTATTGTGAGGTGTTTGCTAATGTAAATGTGTTAAACAACACTAGTGTTGCTTTGTAGCCATTAAACCATAAGACCTGTCAGCCTGCATTAACAGAGAAAATCTTTCATGTATTGTACTCCATCCGTTCCTCCATCAAAGTGATCAAGCGATGCCACCAAGTGGTCAGAGGTGGTCACATCACATCATTTGTGGTTGCCTGATTGATCCTCCAGCTGATGTATTTCTGACACTGTCCTGTCAATGAAATGTCCCATTTGATGTTTAACTGTGATGTTAAATATCAGAACTGATGACTTTTTATGACTTATTTGTGAAACAGTGAGTTCAGAAAGTGATTATTTTTTTCCAAGTACTAAGTTTTCATTAGTCTGTAAAATGTTACAAGGTTAAAAAGGCTTTGATGTTTGGCATTTTTAAGGACCCCACCCTTCAGTTCAGAGGAGGAATCTGAAGAGGAAGGCACAGACGTGGATGAGGAAGAGGAGTCCCCAAAACATCAGAGGGGGAAGTCACCGAAGCCCAAAGCAAACCAGGCCACCTCGGTTCAAATGAGAGCGAGCAGAACCACTCCAATTCTGGTCAGGCAGGGTGCGGTGAGGCAGCCCTTCACCTCCAAACCCCAGCAGTCACAGTCCTCAGTGGGTGGGGCGACCCGGACAGCAGTCACAAAGATGGAGAGCGATGAAGAGGAGGATGAATGGTCAGACGTGAGCGAGCTGCAGGAGATCGACCCAAAACAGCTCCAGGGATACAAAGACCAGAACGGCAATGTGGATAAAAAGAACCACGACAAAGGTGAGGTGTCCATTTTCAGGACTGAGTGTCCAGTAAAGTAACCTGTGTTAACCTGTTCAGTCATAAAACCGTTGTAGTTGTTTATGGTTAGATCTCTTTGTTTTAGAGAACACAATCAGCAATATGGCCAGGAAAATGGAGAAGCAATTCGCAGAGAGAGCCGTGAAGAAGCCAGCAGGGGGCGTAAGCATCTTACCAGAGAGGAAGGATGAGGTTCAGGAGCTCTCAGTAAGATGATCGGATCTGTTGGCCTGCATCAAAGAAAACTATCACAATAAATGAGAAACTGGAATATCTAAGTGACATTTCTGTTTTTGGTGACAGTACACAGATCTGGAGGAGAGCAGTGACTGGGTGATCTCCTCCTTAGAGGAGAAACAGGAGGTCTCCAAACCAGCATCTCTCAAAAACTCTGGACCCATGAGGAGGAGCCTGGACTCAGCCAGCACCAGCGTCTGGGGAACTTCCACCGGAAAGGGTCCCAAGTCAGGTCAGAGCCACACACATGTTGAACTGTCCCTTCTGACCTTTACAGCAGGACATGTTTGGAGAATAAATATTGTGTCTGGCAGGTGTGACTGAAGCTGGAACAGGAAGTACCCTGAAGAGCAGCCTGTGCTCCCTCAGCGACATCAGTGACTCAGAGGACATAAGCAATAAACAGAATTAACAATGGAGCCGATCAGGTGAAGAAGCAAAGGCACAAAGACCTCTGTCAGCTCCTCTGACAGCATCAGTCAATGCCAAGTAGAAATATTTGATTTGCTCTTATTCAAGCTTAAAAGCAATACTTAACTAGGATATTCGATCCCTTCAAGGTCCAGAAATGAACTTTATATTGGAAAGAAGATCATCTAAACAATATGTCAGAGATAAATAAGATTACAATTGATTTTCATTTCCTTTTATGATTCACATATGTCTATTTCAGTGTTTTATATGTTCTTGTATGTAAACCTCATTACACACTATGAGGAAATGTTTTCTTCTACTATTTGTGTAAAATTTTATACATCAAATTTTCTATCCTTTTCACATGACGAATGACTTTGTACTAACTTTGTATGGAAATATTTGTACAAACAATAAAACAATCTTTGACAAAGACGTACTTTTAAATGACCAGAAAACTCTGCAGCAGCCTGAGCAAAGAGGCCCAGACCTTCTTGCCCACTGTAGTGCTTAACAAATGTTTCTGTATCAGTTATCGCTGATTAAAGATTCGATATCCTCCAACCCTCCCACTTAAAATATGACCCAGTAACATTTGTCTAGTCATCAGATGGTCATCAACGTCGTCATCAACAGGAATGAGTTTCATAACGAGAAGATCAGCAGCTGTGACGCTTCCTTCCTTGAGAGTTTGCTCCTTCTCCTTCACCATCATCATCCAAAGGCGCATGGAGATGATTGGATTCTGCTTCAGTCATATGCATCAACACCTCCACCTGATTATATCTTGGCTTTGTTAGAGCATCCTGCTGCTTTTGTTTCCTTAAAAACATGAATCATTTGATAAATCCACAACAATCTTATTATTTTCTATTTTATTTTGAATCCTGCATGTTGACCACCACCCTGTGGTGATTTAAATTAAATACAGGACAAAAAGCCAACTGAGCATCCTTACAGACAAAACAACATCTACACCATAGCTTTTATTTCTCCATATGGGACACTAATTTGTTTCCAATGAATAAACACAATTTGTAAAAAATAATTTTAAAAATTATTCTTTTATCACTTAACAGAAAATAATTACTTTAAAACCTTGAAGAAAAAAAATACAATTTAACAAATCTCATTCGGTATAACAAAACACGGGAGAGCAAACACGAGACGTGATGCAAAAAAGAAATCTACTTAATCTCTTCACAATAAAACCTGCGTTGAAATTCCTGAAAGCTAAAGAATTAAAGAATCAAATCACCCACTCTTTTAAGTACTTTTATTAAATAAAGATGTATTTAGGAGGATGGAAGAAAGACGTTGTTCCATGTTGTTACCATTATTAATAAATAAGGTATTTAATTTTTTTTTTTAATAGGATGGAACGGTTATATTTTTATTCAGGATTTTGAACTTTCACATGACAATTTGAATGAATGTATATAAAGACACAAGTCTTTTCTGACCGTGTACTTTTAAAGCAACTGGTAAAGGCATGATAAAAGTTTGTTCATGTTTAAGTCTCATTTTTAGTAAAGAAAATAGTTAACAAAAATGAATTGTTTTCACATGCAATGACGCTGTCCCGCATTAAACACATTCTTCGCTGTTTTAAACGTTTCAGTTATTTCAAATTTTGGACCAATCACGACACGGCCTTGTTTCAGATTGTGAGCCATTCAGATGATGGATTATATCAATTAAGAGAACCAGACTTCGTTCCACCAATCAGAGAGTCAATTTGTTTAATTTTTTTACTAGCTAGTTGCGTAAGTACGAGCCGTTTGAAAATATCATCTTCACATTCGGTAAGCAAAGACTTTATTCGTTTATTAATTCATTTTTTAATAAATTCACGACTTTAAACTATCTAAACCAGGTAGAGTAGACTATTATTTCACGAACTATTATTTTTCTAACTTAATGTCGCGTAATGCATTTTTTTTAACGAATGCTGAACAGCATTCAACACTGTATCCATTCTTTCAATTTATTTTAAATCAAACGTACATAATACTGGCACTACGATATATTATTGCTACACACGGTCCTTTTTTTGTTTGCTTTTTGGGGGGAATCTTCGTTATCGCGATGTGAACGGACTAATGTTTTACAATTTACAGAGAAAATGGGGTATTTAAACTTTTTTAACTGGCACTTTACCATTTTCATATTGGTGTTTTTAGTTTCACAAATACAGCTGCTTTCATAACACTGTGGTAATGGTAAATATAATAAGTATGATATCAGCATTAGATTATTATACATTAATACGATCTTAATGTTTCCAGTGTGACATTAATTGATATTTGTATGTGACATGAGTTTTTTTCATAGCCAGGTATCGCTCACATTTGTTTAGTTTGACTGTAATCACATGATTGTAACAGGCTCATCCTGCCATTATTGTCTGATTGATCACTGATCAAGACCCGGCTGTGACATCAATGTTGTCTGCTGGTAAGTTGTGTTTTATTACAGTTGTGATCTAAAGTTCTCCCCCAGTTGTCCAGCTCACTCTGGTTTGTTTGTTCAGACCGAACATCCAGTCTTCAGAGGGTCTCCTAATGGGACCCTCATCCATAAGGCTTTAAATGAGTCTCATGCCTAAGGTCTCACTGAAACGGGCCAAAGGGCCAACGCCCCAGAGAAGGTGGAGACAGAGGCCCGTAGCCACGTTGCCAGCCAGGGTGGACACTGCACTAAGGTCACTCTGGTGTTGAGCCCATCCCAGCTCCAGTTTGGCCGGTACCAGGGGAAGACCTTCCACTGCTGCTGGGGACGTTTAACCCAGGAATGAGGTTCAGCTGCTGCTGGACTCTTTCAGGTAAAACACTGTTATATCCAGAAAGAAGACTTTGGCAGCTTGTAAAGAACACCATAAATCATTATCCAAAGTACAAGTAAATGTTTTTTAACACTTGTTTACCTCTCAGTGACTGTGTGGGTGATCGGTGACAGCCATGTCCGGCATGGGTCCCAGAGAGCAGCAGAGACCCTGGGAAACCACCTTGGCGTGCCCAACACTCGTGTGCTGGTTTCTTCCATCACTCCCTCCGATGAAGAGCGGCTCCGGACCTTCTCGTAATCCACAGGGGTGGAGGACGGCATCTCAGTCCCTGCTGATGGCCATCGAGGTAGCGGGTCTCAGCCCGATAGATTTTTCAATTCAATTCAATTTTATTCATATAGCGTCTACTACACCACAAGTTGTCTCTAGGCGCTTTCCAGAGACCCAGAACATGACCCCCGAGCAATTATTACATAAACAGCGGCAGGTAAAAACTTCCCTAGTGGAAGAAAACCCTTAAGCCAAACAGTGGCAAGGAAAAACTCCCCTTTAAGAGGGAAGAAACCTTGAACAGGACCTGGCTCATGAGGGGGGACCCTCCTGCCGAAGGCCAGCCGGGTAGAGCAAGAAATAAGAAAGAATAGAGACATAGAGACACCGTCAAAGGTACAAGACAGGATACATTAGTAACTATCATTGGTAGTCCAATTAGACTTCTGTGTATATGGGTGATATATGGATAGACGGTGTCAAGACGAGTCTTTATTTTGTCGAAAAGTAACCTGTAAAACCCTGAATCCATTTTTCTAATAAAACAAACAAACAACATAAAACCAATAACTCATCTCCTTATTGAAATTTAAATTAAGTAGTTAAGATTTTATTGAGTACAGCTGTGGAAATAATCACAGAGAGTAAAATAAGCAGAGAGACAAACAATTCCTTGTCTTGTTGCAGGATCTCCTCCTGCGTTTCTCCTCTATAATTCAGGTAATTTTGTTTATTGCAGTACAACTGTGTTGTTGCAACTGACTCAGCTGACATGTGGTCTCATCTGCACAGATTTGTCAACTACCTGCTGAGGAAGATACCTGCTCCAGGGATGCAGGTGGAGAATGCCGTCCGCTACGTTTGGAGCAGAGACAGGAAGAGGACAGATGCTGCCACCTCCACCACACCCTCCACCACAGCTGGCACCAGCATCGGTGGCACAGCATCAGTCTGAGCTTGGAGTCAGACTTCCAGGAATGCAGCTCAGTATGTTTTTATTATCTAAACGTCTAACTATAGTAGACGAGGATGTTCTTGCAGCCTAAACTCCATTTCCAGGTGAGCTTGAGTTGGTAGGAAGGAAATTTATGTTTAGCTCACTAAAGTTCATAAGTTGAGTTAATATAGTGTTTGATTTCACTTGCAGCCCTCCCCAGACCCTCTGGACCAGCTCTCCCTCCAACATTAGATGAAGAACCCTCTGATGACAAGACACAGTAAGTTTGTGTTACATCCAAACCTTTTTGTTTCTCTGCACGAACAAGACAATATGCACACAAGAGGCTGACGGGACCATAGACTGCTTATGACAAAGGATGAAACATTCAGTTTTGAAGCTCCACATTCTCTGTTCACTAGGTTCAGTTCATCTTGCAGAGGCAGACCCCGCCCAACCCCCGGCTGGTCCAAAAAAGCAAAGAATTCATCATCATTTGTGTTTCATTAATGGACACACTAACGTCTGAAACAATGTCACAGACATTATGTTATAAAAAATACATTTCATTTTTACATTTTTATGAATGGACTTAACCCAACAAACTTGCTGACAAGTTATCTGAACCAAACAAATACTGGCACAGTATCTGGATCCAGCCCACAATGATCCGACAGAAAGTTGTAAATAGTAGCTCTAAAACAAAGTGTAAGTTTAACCCAGGAATGAGGTTCAGCTGCTGCTGGACTCTTTCAGGTAAAACACTGTTATATCCAGAAAGAAGACTTTGGCAGCTGGTAAAGAACACCATAAATCATTATCCAAAGTACAAGTAAATGTTTTTTAACACTTGTTTACCTCTCAGTGACTGTGTGGGGGATCGGTGACAGCCATGTCCGGCATGGGTCCCAGAGAGCAGCAGAGACCCTGGGAAACCACCTTGGCGTGCCCAACACTCGTGTGCTGGTTTCTCCGCTATAATTCAGGTAATTTTTTTATTGCAGTACAACTGTGTTTTTGCAACTGACCCAGCTGATATGTGGTCTCGTGTGCACAGAGTTGTCAACTACCTGCAGAGGAAGACAGCAGCTCCAGGGACGCAGGTGGAGAATGCCGTCCGCTACGTTTGGAGCAGAGACAGGAAGAGGACAGATGCTGCCACCTCCACCACACCCTCCACCACAGCTGGCACCAGCATCGGTGGCACAGCATCAGTCTGAGCTTGGAGTCAGACTTCCAGGACTGCAGCTCAGTATGTTTTTGTATGTTTAAATCTTCTAACTATAGTAGACGATGATTTCCTCGTTCATGAAAGCCTGTTTAAGTTTCAGCCTCACTCCTACAGGATTCTGCATCTCCTGACACCACACTATCATAGGAGTGTGATGGTCAGCTCTCTCTGCGGAGCAGCAGGACTGAATCGGCCGGGTGCTTTTCACCAGGTACAGATCTGGGAGTTCTCGTCTCATCTGTCAGCTTCTTGTCCGGTGGCACTCTCTGCAACCCCACCCAATCTGCAGTCAACCTCCTGCTTCCCCTGACACCTTCTTTGCACGACCCCAGACTTTGTGCAACAGGTTGTTGACAAAGGCTGGACTGTACAGGACCATCTGAGCGTCCTGGACATGGATGGTTTCACCCTGCGGAAGCAGCACTCAAATGCTTGGATTCGGAGAGCTCCGACAGTCACAAATGAATCCCTCCACTGGGCCTGATTCCAGGGTGGGATCCCTGTAACTCACACCCAGGGAAGTAACACAGATTCTCTGATTGACTTATGTATGTAAGTTGGAATCGCTCTTAGTCTGGCCCGTCACCCAGGACCATTGTGCCAGGGGTCAAATTTACCAGCATAATTCCCAGGATCATTCGGGCACTCAAACCTCTCCACCGCGGTAAGGTGGCGATTCAAGGAGAGGATATATTGTGTATAAATTTAAATGTAGGTCTTTAATTATAATAATTTCAGTGTTACAATTTCTTATCAACCTAGTATAATATAGTGATATTATACTAGACTTGTATAAGTTCTAATTGATCTGATGTTTTTTTTGGGGGGCTGTGGGAGGAAACCCGAGCACCGGGAGAAAACCCACTTAATTTAAGTTATAATTCCACATATAAATTTAAAGTGTATTTTTCAGTGTAGGGAGCCAATTCTGTTTAGTTCTTCAACCGTGAACATTTTAAATATTATACTGCATCTTTGTATGACAGGATATAAAATTGAGATGTAGTATTATTTTTTCCCAAAACCAAAGAATCTCCTAAACCAATTCTTCTTTTTCTTTTTTGGCTTTTCCTCTGAGAGTACTTTCACGTCTTTTTCCAGGTTTGCCAGCTTGTCTTCTGTAACGCTTTCCAGCTGGTCTTCCTTCATTGGAGTCTGTTGCACGGACTTTGACTCTGCTCTTGGTCTTCGTAGAGCCTTTTTCAAGTTGCTCATTTCCTTTTTATGTTGTCCTAAAAGTGAAGAAAAAGAATCTCTTGCTTTCTTAAGCTCATCTTTTAAGGTCTGTACCTTAAGCTTAGTTTTGGATTGAAGTTCTTCACTTGCACTAAGTTTTATTTGCAGGTCATTGATTTGATGATGGAGCGCCACTTTGTCCTCAGCTTGGAGCTGTGAAGTTTCTTCCATCCTGGAGTTGGTCTTTTTCACTTTTTTTTTCAGTACCCTGATAATTGTTTCTGAGTCCTTTCTCTCCAATTGAAGCTGTTCCACTTTACTTTGGAGTAGTTCATTTGACTTCTCAGTGGCTTCTTTCTCCATTTGAAGCTGTTCCAGTTTTTTGTTCACTACTTCCAGTGTCTTTACAGAGGCTTCTTTCTCCATTTGAAGCTGTTCGTTCTGCGCTAAGAGATGCTGGATTAATACGGCCGTTTCTTCGTTTCCTCCCTGCTTGGAAACATTTTCCAGCAGTATCTTGTACTTCTGGATGTCTGATTCAGCCAATTTCAGTTTGAATTTTAGGCGACTGATCTCCTCTTTGTCCTGATCCTGTTTTGACGTGGAGGGTTTAGAACAATGAGAAGAGAAACGTTGGTTCCCAGGTTGAACAAAAATGTTTTCAAACAAATTCTTGAAAATTTGCTGCATTTCCTGTCTTTGAAGACTTTCAGGATCACAGGCAGCTCCCTGAATTTGCAAGGGGTTTTCCTGCAAGTGTACTGGCCGTGGGAGCCTTGGACTTTCCTCTGCAGCATCATTCTTATTTGGACCGCTGTGCTGTTGGGGGCTACCGTGTTGACAATCCTGCATGGAGAGATGTTTCACGTATTTCAACAGCTCCTCATCCATCTGTGCGTATAATTCAGCATCTACGTATTCTTCTGATTCTGATTCTTCACCTTTTCCAAAGGCAGCTTCATGCTCTGCAATATAATTTGGATTATGACAATCTTTATTCGGCTGAACAAAGATTTCAGTGTAGCGTGTATTTTGTTGTGTGCCTTTGACATCTTTGACATCTTTTTCTGAGTCACAGTTAGTTTCAACTGGATTGAAGCAAACTGTGGGCTCCTTTGGTCTCGTATCAGGTTCCTCCTGAATAAAACCTGTTGGGTTTTCATTTTTTTTTCACTTGTGTTTTCCTTGCTTGTCATTTTTCTGTTCTCTTGTTCAAGATCACAGATCTCTCTTGCTTGCCTCTGACTCTGTCTGTCTTCACCTGTGGAGTGACTGGAACTGGTTTGACGTTCTATATATATATACACAAGCAAAGCCCCCTGCTTTGATGTCATGACAACGTGTCAACATTCTATTGACATCATGGAATGTGATGTCATGACAACGTGTCACTACATTCTATTGACATCATGGAATGTGATGTCATACTGTCCTTTTAAACAAAAACAACTTTTACACAAGATGAAGTAAAAAGATACTTTTATTTTATAATTTTTATACTGTTTGTTTTCAATAGTACCGTTGAATGGAACTTGAAATGCATTTAATGTAAACTGCAAATGTGTTGTTTAATTATGTAAGTTAAATATTTCAGCAATTTTTTAGTGTATATGTTTTCAATATATAATATATGTGAAAACATTTATCATACTTTTAAAAATATAAATGTGGCTTAGTTTTTGTCAAATGAACAATGACAGTATTAAATAGTATCTGTTATTGTTCATATTTAGTTTCATTTACTATATTTTTAAATTCTGTTAAGTTTTTTTTGTTGTTATTATTTATTTAGTTTTTAAAACTATGTCCTGATGCATGTTTTTTCTTTAGTTTTTTTCTTAATTTAACTGAAGCTACCTCCGGTAACAGCTGGAACGGGGACCAGGGACAGGCTGGGGTGAATCCGGGACCGTCTAAGGAACAGGGACAGGAGGAGGTTATCGGCGCAGACGACGTCTCCATTGTCATCTGTACTGAGCCTGAATGCTCTGAGGACCTCCCAACACCTGACCGCTTCCCCACAAGGATGATCCCCCACCGGCCGATCCCCCATTAGCAGCGGTCCGTTACTTGGCAAATGGCTTCCATGCCTGCTGATGGTTCCTGTAGACCAGCTCTGTTCTTCAATTTGAGGAACTGGGTCATCTGTGGTTAATGCTTGTGAGCAAGGCTTGCAGGAATCCTTCTGTTTCATCTGTTTAACAATGACGGCTGTGATGTATGACGTTGCTGCTTCTTTGTTCCCAAACTGTCAACATCTGGGAGGTTTCGGTAGGTGAGATGGTCAGGTACAAGCACTTCCACGGGCTCCAAAACCACTCTTCCTCAGTAGCGGGTGTTGATTAAAGGATGGTTGTGTTGTCAGGAAGAAGACAGTTACCTTTGCCCTTTTTGAACTGATGTCTGACATGAAGACATTTGTACGCCTCTCTGAACTGCTTTACTTTGGGGTTGTTGCTGGGACCCCCACGTGCTCTGACTGCAGAGAAGAACGGCTCTAATTGTCCTGACTGACTTTGTAGGTCACAGGGTATCTGTGTGAGGCAGCTTTTTATTCATTCATGACTTTTTAACGTATCTTAACCAGGTAGAGTGGACAATTATTTCACTAACTATGGTGTTTTTTTAAGTTTATATTGTGAAATGGATGTTTTTTTTCATGTGCTGAACAGCATTTAACATTGTATCCATTCTTTCAACGTATTCTTTTCATCAAACATACATATTACTGGCACTACGATATATTATTCCTACACACTTTAGTTGTTCTTTTCTGGGGGGGTCTTTGTTATCGCGATGTGAACGGACTAATGTTTTACAATTTACAGAGAAAATGGGGTATTTAAACTTTTTTAACTGGCACTTTCCCATTTTCATATTAGTGTTTTTAGTTTCACAAATACAGCTGCTTTCATAACGCTGTGGTAATGGTAAATATAATAAGTATGATATCAGCATTAGATTATTATACATTAGTACGATATTAATGTTTCCAGCGCGACATTAATCGACATTTGTATGTGACATGAGTTTTTTTCATAGCCAGGTATCGCTCACATTTGTTTAGTTTGACTGTAATCACATGATTGTAACAGGCTCATCCTGCCATTATTGTCTGATTGATCACTGTACTGATCACTGATACAGACCCGGCTGTGACATCAATGTTGTCTGCTGGTAAGTTGTGTTTTATTACAGTTGTGATCTAAAGTTCTCCCCCAGTTGTCCAGCTCACTCTGGTTTGTTTGTTCAGACCGAACATCCAGTCTTCAGGGGGTCTCCTAATGGGACCCTGATCCATAAGGCTTTAAATGAGTCTCATGCCTAAGGTCTCACTGAAACGGGCCAAAGGGCCAACGCCCCAGAGAAGGTGGAGACAGAGGCCCGTAGCCACGTTGCCAGCCAGGGTGGACACTGCACTAAGGTCACTCTGGTGTTGAGCCCATCCCAGCTCCAGTTTGGCCGGTACCAGGGGAAGACCTTCCACTGCTGCTGGGGAAGTTTAACCCAGGAATGAGGTTCAGCTGCTGCTGGACTCTTTCAGATAAAACACTGTTATATCCAGAAAGAAGATTTTGGCAGCTTGTAAAGAACACCATAAATCATTATCCAAAGCGCATGTAAATGTTTTTTAACACTTGTTTACCTCATGGTCCCAAAGAGCAGCAGAGACCCTGGGAAACCACCTTGGCGTGCCCAACACTCGTGTGCTGGTTTCTTCCATCACCCCCTCCGATGAAGAGCGGCTCCGGACCTTCTCGTAACCCACAGGGGTGGAGGACGGCATCTCAGTCCCTGCTGATGGCCATCGAGGTAGCGGGTCTCAGCCCGATAGATTTTTCAAGACGAGTCTTATGTTGTCAAAAAGTAACCTGTAAAACCCTGAATCCCTTTTTCTTAAAAAACAAACAAACAAAATAAAACCAAGAACACATCTCCTTATTGAAATTTAAATTGAGTAGTTAAGATTTTATTGAGTACAGCTGTGGAAATAATCACAGAGAGTAAAATAAGGAGAGAGACAAACAATTCCTGATCTTGTTGCAGGATCTCCTCCTGCGTTACTCCTCTATAATTCAGGTAATATTGTTTATTGCAGTACAACTGTGTTGTTGCAACTGACTCAGCTGACATGTGGTCTCGTGTGCACAGATTTGTCAACTACCTGCAGAGGAAGACACCTGCTCCAGGGACGCAGGTGGAGAATGCCGTCCGCTACGTTTGGAGCAGAGACAGGAAGAGGACAGATGCTGCCACCTCCACCACACCCTCCACCACAGCTGGCACCAGCATCGGTGGCACAGCATCAGTCTGAGCTTGGAGTCAGACTTCCAGGACTGCAGCTCAGTATGTTTTTATTATGTAAACTTCTAACTATAGTAGACGAGGATGTTCTTGCAGCCTAAACTCCATTTCCAGGTGAGCTTGAGTTGGTAGGAAGGAAATTTATGTTTAGCTCACTAAAGTTCATAAATTGAGTTAATATAGTGTTTGATTTCACTTGCAGCCCTCCCCAGACCCTCTGGACCAGCTCTCCCTCCAACATTAGATGAAGAACCCTCTGATGACAAGACACAGTAAGTTTGTGTTACATCCAAACCTTTTTGTTTCTCTGCACGAACAAGACAATATACACACAAGAGGCGGACGGGACCATGGACTGCTTATGACAAAGGATGAAACTTTCAGTTTTGAAGCTCCAAATTCTCTTTTCAGTAGGTTCAGTTCATCTTGCAGAGGCAGACCCCGCCCAACCCCCGGCTGGTCCAAAAAAGCAAAGAATTCATCATCATTTGTGTTTCATTAATGGACACACTAACGTCTGAAACAATGTCACAGACATTATGTTATAAAAAATACATTTCATTTTTACATTTTTATGAATGGACTTAACCCAACAAACTTGCTGACAAGTTATCTGAACCAAACAAATACTGGCACAGTATCTGGATCCAGCCCACAATGATCCGACAGAAAGTTGTAAATAGTAGCTCTAAAACAAAGTGTAAGTTTAACCCAGGAATGAGGTTCAGCTGCTGCTGGACTCTTTCAGGTAAAACACTGTTATATCCAGAAAGAAGACTTTGGCAGCTGGTAAAGAACACCATAAATCATTATCCAAAGTACAAGTAAATGTTTTTTAACACTTGTTTACCTCTCAGTGACTGTGTGGGGGATCGGTGACAGCCATGTCCGGCATGGGTCCCAGAGAGCAGCAGAGACCCTGGGAAACCACCTTGGCGTGGCCAACACTCGTGTGCTGGTTTCTTCCACCACTCCGTCCGATGAAGTGCGGCTCCGGACCTTCTCGTAACCCACAGGGGTGGAGGACGGCATCTCAGTCCCTGCTGATGGCCATCGAGGTAGCGGGTCTCAGCCCGATAGATTTCTCAAGACGAGTCTTATGTTGCCAAAAAGTAACCTGTAAAACCCTGAATCCCTTTTTCTTAAAAAACAAACAACCAAAATAAAACCAAGAACTCATCTCCTTATTGAAATTTAAATTGAGTAGTTAAGATTTTATTGAGTACAGCTGTGGAAATAATCACAGAGAGTAAAATAAGGAGAGAGACAAACAATTCCTGATCTTGTTGCAGGATCTCCTCCTGCGTTTCTCCTCTATAATTCAGGTAATTTTTTTATTGCAGTACAACTGTGTTGTTGCAACTGACTCAGCTGACATGTGGTCTCATCTGCACAGATTTGTCAACTACCTGCAGAGGAAGACACCAGCTCCAGGGATGCAGGTGGAGAATGCCGTCCGCTGAGAGACAGGAAGAGGACAGATGCTGCCACCTCCACCACACCCTCCACCACAGCTGGCACCAGCATCGGTGGCACAGCATCAGTCTGAGCTTGGAGTCAGACTTCCAGGACTGCAGCTCAGTATGTTTTTATTATGTAAACGTCTAACTATAGTAGACGAGGATGTTCTTGCAGCCTAAACTCCATTTCCAGGTGAGCTTGAGTTGGTAGGAAGGAAATTTATGTTTATCTCACTAAAGTTCATAAATTGAGTTAATATAGTTTTTGATTTCACTTGCAGCCCTCCCCAGACCCTCTGGACCAGCTCTCCCTCCAACATTAGATGAAGAACCCTCTGATGACAAGACACAGTAAGTTTGTGTTACATCCAAACCTTTTTGTTTCTCTGCACGAACAAGACAATATACACACAAGAGTCTGACGGGACCATGGACTGCTTATGACAAAGGATGAAACCTTCAGTTTTGAAGCTCCGCATTCTCTGTTCACTAGGTTCAGTTCATCTTGCAGAGGCAGACCCCGCCCAACCCCCGGCTGGTCCAAAAAAGCAAAGAATTCATCATCATTTGTGTTTCATTAATGGACACACTAATGTCTGAAACAATGTCACAGACATTATGTTATAAAAAATACATTTCATTTTTACATTTTTATGAATGGACTTAACCCAACAAACTTGCTGACAAGTTATCTGAACCAAACAAATACTGGCACAGTATCTGGATCCAGCCCACAATGATCCGACAGAAAGTTGTAAATAGTAGCTCTAAAACAAAGTGTAAGTTTAACCCAGGAATGAGGTTCAGCTGCTGCTGGACTCTTTCAGGTAAAACACTGTTATATCCAGAAAGAAGACTTTGGCAGCTTGTAAAGAACACCATTAATCATTATCCAAAGTACAAGTAAATGTTTTTTAACACATGTTTACCTCTCAGTGACTGTGTGGGTGATCGGTGACAGCCATGTCCGGCATGGGTCCCAGAGAGCAGCAGAGACCCTGGGAAACCACCTTGGCGTGCCCAACACTCGTGTGCTGGTTTCTCCGCTATAATTCAGGTAATTTTTTTATTGCAGTACAACTGTGTTTTTGCAACTGACCCAGCTGATATGTGGTCTCGTGTGCACAGAGTTGTCAACTACCTGCAGAGGAAGACAGCAGCTCCAGGGATGCAGGTGGAGAATGCCGTCCGCTACGTTTGGAGCAGAGACAGGAAGAGGACAGATGCTGCCACCTCCACCACACCCTCCACCACAGCTGGCACCAGCATCGGTGGCACAGCATCAGTCTGAGCTTGGAGTCAGACTTCCAGGACTGCAGCTCAGTATGTTTTTGTATGTTTAAATCTTCTAACTATAGTAGACGATGATTTCCTCGTTCATGAAAGCCTGTTTAAGTTTCAGCCTCACTCCTACAGGATTCTGCATCTCCTGACACCACACTATCATAGGAGTGTGATGGTCAGCTCTCTCTGCGGAGCAGCAGGACTGAATCGGCCGGGTGCTTTTCACCAGGTACAGATCTGGGAGTTCTCGTCTCATCTGTCAGCTTCTTGTCCGGTGGCACTCTCTGCAACCCCACCCAATCTGCAGTCAACCTCCTGCTTCCCCTGACACCTTCTTTGCACGACCCCAGACTTTGTGCAACAGGTTGTTGACAAAGGCTGGACTGTACAGGACCATCTGAGCGTCCTGGACATGGATGGTTTCACCCTGCGGAAGCAGCACTCAAATGCTTGGATTCGGAGAGCTCCGACAGTCACAAATGAATCCCTCCACTGGGCCTGATTCCAGGGTGGGATCCCTGTAACTCACACCCAGGGAAGTAACACAGATTCTCTGATTGACTTATGTATGTAAGTTGGAATCGCTCTTAGTCTGGCCCGTCACCCAGGACCATTGTGCCAGGGGTCAAATTTACCAGCATAATTCCCAGGATCATTCGGGCACTCAAACCTCTCCACCGCGGTAAGGTGGCGATTCAAGGAGAGGATATATTGTGTATAAATTTAAATGTAGGTCTTTAATTATAATAATTTCAATGTTACAATTTCTTATCAACCTAGTATAATATAGTGATATTATACTAGACTTGTATAAGTTCTAATTGATCTGATGTTTTTTTTGGGGGGCTGTGGGAGGAAACCCGAGCACCGGGAGAAAACCCACTTAATTTAAGTTATAATTCCACATATAAATTTAAAGTGTATTTTTCAGTGTAGGGAGCCAATTCTGTTTAGTTCTTCAACCGTGAACATTTTAAATATTATACTGCATCTTTGTATGACAGGATATAAAATTGAGATGTAGTATTATTTTTTCCCAAAACCAAAGAATCTCCTAAACCAATTCTTCTTTTTCTTTTTTGGCTTTTCCTCTGAGAGTACTTTCACGTCTTTTTCCAGGTTTGCCAGCTTGTCTTCTGTAACGCTTTCCAGCTGGTCTTCCTTCATTGGAGTCTGTTGCACGGACTTTGACTCTGCTCTTGGTCTTCGTAGAGCCTTTTTCAAGTTGCTCATTTCCTTTTTATGTTGTCCTAAAAGTGAAGAAAAAGAATCTCTTGCTTTCTTAAGCTCGTCTTTTAAGGTCTGTACCTTAAGCTTAGTTTTGGATTGAAGTTCTTCACTTGCACTAAGTTTTATTTGCAGGTCATTGATTTGATGATGGAGCGCCACTTTGTCCTCAGCTTGGAGCTGTGAAGTTTCTTCCATCCTGGAGTTGGTCTTTTTCACTTTTTTTTTCAGTACCCTGATAATTGTTTCTGAGTCCTTTCTCTCCAATTGAAGCTGTTCCACTTTACTTTGGAGTAGTTCATTTGACTTCTCAGTGGCTTCTTTCTCCATTTGAAGCTGTTCCAGTTTTTTGTTCACTACTTCCAGTGTCTTTACAGAGGCTTCTTTCTCCATTTGAAGCTGTTCGTTCTGCGCTAAGAGATGCTGGATTAATACGGCCGTTTCTTCGTTTCCTCCCTGCTTGGAAACATTTTCCAGCAGTATCTTGTACTTCTGGATGTCTGATTCAGCCAATTTCAGTTTGAATTTTAGGCGACTGATCTCCTCTTTGTCCTGATCCTGTTTTGACGTGGAGGGTTTAGAACAATGAGAAGAGAAACGTTGGTTCCCAGGTTGAACAAAAATGTTTTCAAACAAATTCTTGAAAATTTGCTGCATTTCCTGTCTTTGAAGACTTTCAGGATCACAGGCAGCTCCCTGAATTTGCAAGGGGTTTTCCTGCAAGTGTACTGGCCGTGGGAGCCTTGGACTTTTCTCTGCAGCATCATTCTTATTTGGACCGCTGTGCTGTTGGGGGCTACCGTGTTGACAATCCTGCATGGAGAGATGTTTCACGTATTTCAACAGCTCCTCATCCATCTGTGCGTATAATTCAGCATCTACGTATTCTTCTGATTCTGATTCTTCACCTTTTCCAAAGGCAGCTTCATGCTCTGCAATATAATTTGGATTATGACAATCTTTATTCGGCTGAACAAAGATTTCAGTGTAGCGTGTATTTTGTTGTGTGCCTTTGACATCTTTGACATCTTTTTCTGAGTCACAGTTAGTTTCAACTGGATTGAAGCAAACCGTGGGCTCCTTTGGTCTCGTATCAGGTTCCTCCTGAATAAAACCTGTTGGGTTTTCATTTTTTTTCTCACTTGTGTTTTCCTTGCTTGTCATTTTTCTGTTCTCTTGTTCAAGATCACAGATCTCTCTTGCTTGCCTCTGACTCTGTCTGTCTTCACCTGTGGAGTGACTGGAACTGGTTTGACGTTCTATATATATACACAAGCAAAGCCCCCTGCTTTGATGTCATGACAACGTGTCAACATTCTATTGACATCATGAAATGTGATGTCATGACAACGTGTCACTACATTCTATTGACATCATGGAATGTGATGTCATGACAACGTGTCACTACATTCTATTGACATCATGGAATGTGATGTCATACTGTCCTTTTAAACAAAAACAACTTTTACACAAGATGAAGTAAAAAGATACTTTTATTTTATAATTTTTATACTGTTTGTTTTCAATAGTACCGTTGAATGGAACTTGAAATGCATTTAATGTAAACTGCAAATGTGTTGTTTAATTATGTAAGTTAAATATTTCAGCAATTTTTTAGTGTATATGTTTTCAATATATAATATATGTGAAAACATTTATCATACTTTTAAAAATATAAATTTGGCTTAGTTTTTGTCAAATGAACAATGACAGTATTAAATAGTATCTGTTATTGTTCATATTTAGTTTCATTTACTATATTTTTAAATTCTGTTAAGTTTTTTTTGTTGTTATTATTTATTTAGTTTTTAAAACTATGTCCTGATGCATGTTTTTTCTTTAGTTTTTTTCTTAATTTAACTGAAGCTACCTCCGGTAACAGCTGGAACGGGGACCAGGGACAGGCTGGGGTGAATCCGGGACCGTCTAAGGAACAGGGACAGGAGGAGGTTATCGGCGCAGACGACGTCTCCATTGTCATCTGTACTGAGCCTGAATGCTCTGAGGACCTCCCAACACCTGACCGCTTCCCCACAAGGATGATCCCCCACCGGCCGATCCCCCATTAGCAGCGGTCCGTTACTTGGCAAATGGCTTCCATGCCTGCTGATGGTTCCTGTAGACCAGCTCTGTTCTTCAATTTGAGGAACTGGGTCATCTGTGGTTAATGCTTGTGAGCAAGGCTTGCAGGAATCCTTCTGTTTCATCTGTTTAACAATGACGGCTGTGATGTATGACGTTGCTGCTTCTTTGTTCCCAAACTGTCAACATCTGGGAGGTTTCGGTAGGTGAGATGGTCAGGTACAAGCACTTCCACGGGCTCCAAAACCACTCTTCCTCAGTAGCGGGTGTTGATTAAAGGATGGTTGTGTTGTCAGGAAGAAGACAGTTACCTTTGCCCTTTTTGAACTGATGTCTGACGTGAAGACATTTGTACGCCTCTCTGAACTGCTTTACTTTGGGGTTGTTGCTGGGACCCCCACGTGCTCTGACTGCAGAGAAGAACGGCTCTAATTGTCCTGACTGACTTTGTAGGTCACAGGGTATCTGTGTGAGGCAGCTTTTTATTCATTCATGACTTTTTAACGTATCTTAACCAGGTAGAGTGGACAATTATTTCACTAACTATGGTGTTTTTTTAAGTTTATATTGTGAAATGGATGTTTTTTTTCATGTGCTGAACAGCATTCAACATTGTATCCATTCTTTCAACGTATTCTTTTCATCAAACATACATATTACTGGCACTACGATATATTATTCCTACACACTTTAGTTGTTCTTTTCTGGGGGGGGTCTTTGTTATCGCGATGTGAACGGACTAATGTTTTACAATTTACAGAGAAAATGGGGTATTTAAACTTTTTTAACTGGCACTTTCCCATTTTCATATTGGTGTTTTTAGTTTCACAAATACAGCTGCTTTCATAACGCTGTGGTAATGGTAAATATAATAAGTATGATATCAGCATTAGATTATTAAACATTAGTACGATATTAATGTTTCCAGCGCGACATTAATCGATATTTGTATGTGACATGAGTTTTTTTCATAGCCAGGTATCGCTCACATTTGTTTAGTTTGACTGTAATCACATGATTGTAACAGGCTCATCCTGCCATTATTGTCTGATTGATCACTGTACTGATCACTGATACAGACCCGGCTGTGACATCAATGTTGTCTTCTGGTAAGTTGTGTTTTATTACAGTTGTGATCTAAAGTTCTCCCCCAGTTGTCCAGCTCACTCTGGTTTGTTTGTTCAGACCGAACATCCAGTCTTCAGAGGGTCTCCTAATGGGACCCTGATCCATAAGGCTTTAAATGAGTCTCATGCCTAAGGTCTCACTGAAACGGGCCAAAGGGCCATCGCCCCAGAGAAGGTGGAGACAGAGGCCCGTAGCCACGTTGCCAGCCAGGGTGGACACTGCACTAAGGTCACTCTGGTGTTGAGCCCATCCCAGCTCCAGTTTGGCCGGTACCAGGGGAAGACCTTCCACTGCTGCTGGGGAAGTTTAACCCAGGAATGAGGTTCAGCTGCTGCTGGACTCTTTAAGGTAAAACACTGTTATATCCAGAAAGAAGATTTTGGCAGCTTGTAAAGAACACTATAAATCATTATCCAAAGCGCATGTAAATGTTTTTTAACACTTGTTTACCTCATGGTCCCAAAGAGCAGCAGAGACCCTGGGAAACCACCTTGGCGTGCCCAACACTCGTGTGCTGGTTTCTTCCATCACCCCCTCCGATGAAGAGCGGCTCCGGACCTTCTCGTAACCCACAGGGGTGGAGGACGGCATCTCAGTCCCTGCTGATGGCCATCGAGGTAGCGGGTCTCAGCCCGATAGATTTTTCAAGACGAGTCTTATGTTGTCAAAAAGTAACCTGTAAAACCCTGAATCCCTTTTTCTTAAAAAACAAACAAACAAAATAAAACCAAGAACTCATCTCCTTATTGAAATTTAAATTGAGTAGTTAAGATTTTATTGAGTACAGCTGTGGAAATTATCACAGAGAGTAAAATAAGGAGAGAGACAAACAATTCCTGATCTTGTTGCAGGATCTCCTCCTGCGTTTCTCCTCTATAATTCAGGTAATTTTGTTTATTGCAGTACAACTGTGTTGTTGCAACTGACTCAGCTGACATGTGGTCTCGTGTGCACAGATTTGTCAACTACCTGCAGAGGAAGACACCTGCTCCAGGGACGCAGGTGGAGAATGCCGTCCGCTACGTTTGGAGCAGAGACAGGAAGAGGACAGATGCTGCCGCCTCCACCACACCCTCCACCACAGCTGGCACCAGCATCGGTGGCACAGCATCAGTCTGAGCTTGGAGTCAGACTTCCAGGACTGCAGCTCAGTATGTTTTTATTATCTAAACTTCTAACTATAGTAGACGAGGATGTTCTTGCAGCCTAAAACTCCATTTCCAGGTGAGCTTGAGTTGGTAGGAAGGAAATTTATGTTTAGCTCACTAAAGTTCATAAATTGAGTTAATATAGTGTTTGATTTCACTTGCAGCCCTCCCCAGACCCTCTGGACCAGCTCTCCCTCCAACATTAGATGAAGAACCCTCTGATGACAAGACACAGTAAGTTTGTGTTACATCCAAACCTTTTTGTTTCTCTGCACGAACAAGACAATATACACACAAGAGGCTGACGGGACCATGGACTGCTTATGACAAAGGATGAAACCTTCAGTTTTGAAGCTCCACATTCTCTGTTCACTAGGTTCAGTTCATCTTGCAGAGGCAGACCCCGCCCAACCCCCGGCTGGTCCAAAAAAGCAAAGAATTCATCATCATTTGTGTTTCATTAATGGACACACTAACGTCTGAAACAATGTCACAGACATTATGTTATAAAGAATACATTTTATTTTTACATTTTTATGAATGGACTTAACCCAACAAACTTGCTGACAAGTTATCTGAACCAAACAAATACTGGCACAGTATCTGGATCCAGCCCACAATGATCCGACAGAAAGTTGTAAATAGTAGCTCTAAAACAAAGTGTAAGTTTAACCCAGGAATGAGGTTCAGCTGCTGCTGGACTCTTTCAGGTAAAACACTGTTATATCCAGAAAGAAGACTTTGGCAGCTTGTAAAGAACACCATAAATCATTATCCAAAGTACAAGTAAATGTTTTTTAACACTTGTTTACCTCTCAGTGACTGTGTGGGTGATCGGTGACAGCCATGTCCGGCATGGGTCCCAGAGAGCAGCAGAGACCCTGGGAAACCACCTTGGCGTGCCCAACACTCGTGTGCTGGTTTCTTCCATCACCCCCTCCGATGAAGAGCGGCTCTGGACCTTCTCGTAACCCACAGGGGTGGAGGACGGCATCTCAGTCCCTGCTGATGGCCAACGAGGTAGCGGGTCTCAGCCCGATAGATTTTTCAAGACGAGTCTTATGTTGTCAAAAAGTAACCTGTAAAACCCTGAATCCCTTTTTCTAAAAAAACAAACAAACAAAATAAAACCAAGAACTCATCTCCTTATCGAAATTTAAATTGAGTAGTTAAGATTTTATTGAGTACAGCTGTGGAAATAATCACAGAGAGTAAAATAAGGAGAGAGACAAACAATTCCTGATCTTGTTGCAGGATCTCCTCCTGCGTTTCTCCTCTATAATTCAGGTAATTTTGTTTATTGCAGTACAACTGTGTTGTTGCAACTGACTCAGCTGACATGTGGTCTCGTGTGCACAGATTTGTCAACTACCTGCAGAGGAAGACACCAGCTCCAGGGACGCAGGTGGAGAATGCCGTCCGCTACGTTTGGAGCAGAGACAGGAAGAGGACAGATGCTGCCACCTCCACCACACCCTCCACCACAGCTGGCACCAGCATCGGTGGCACAGCATCAGTCTGAGCTTGGAGTCAGACTTCCAGGACTGCAGCTCAGTATGTTTTTGTATGTTTAAATCTTCTAACTATAGTAGACGAGGATGTCCTCGCTCATGAAAGCCTGTTGAAGTTTCAGCCTCACTCCTACAGGATTCTGCATCTCCTGACACCACCCTATCATAGGAGTGTGATGGTCAGCTCTCTCTGCGGAGCAGCAGGACTGAATCGGCCGGGTGCTTTTCACCAGGTACAGATCTGGGAGGTCTCGTCTCATCTGTCAGCTTCTTGTCCGGTGGCACTCTCCGCAACCCCACCCAATCTGCAGTCAACCTGCTGCTTCCCCCGACACCTTCTTTGCACGACCCCAGACTTTGTGCAACAGGTTGCTGACAAAGGTTGGACTGTACAGGACCATCTGAGCGTCCTGGACATGGATGGTTTCACCCTGCGGAAGCAGCACTCAAATGCTTGGATTCGGAGAGCTCCGACAGTCACAAATGAATCCCTCCACTGGGCCTGATTCCAGGGTGGGATCCCTGTAACTCACACCCAGGGAAGTAACACAGATTCTCTGATTGACTTATGTATGTAAGTTGGAATCGCTCTTAGTCTGGCCCGTCACCCAGGACCATTGTGCCAGGGGTCAAATTTACCAGCATAATTCCCAGGATCATTCGGGCACTCAAACCTCTCCACCGCGGTAAGGTGGCGATTCAAGGAGAGGATATATTGTGTATAAATTTAAATGTAGGTCTTTAATTATAATAATTTCAATGTTACAATTTCTTATCAACCTAGTATAATATAGTGATATTATACTAGACTTGTATAAGTTATAATTGATCTGATGTTTTTTTTTTGGGGGGGCTGTGGGAGGAAACCCGAGCACCGGGAGAAAACCCACTTAATTTAAGTTATAATTCCACATATAAATTTAAAGTGTATTTTTCAGTGTAGGGAGCCAATTCTGTTTAGTTCTTCAACCGTGAACATTTTAAATATTAGACTGCATCTTTGTATGACAGGATATAAAATTGAGATGTAGTATTATTTTTTCCCAAAACCAAAGAATCTCCTAAACCAATTCTTCTTTTTCTTTTTTGGCTTTTCCTCTGAGAGTACTTTCACGTCTTTTTCCAGGTTTGCCAGCTTGTCTTCTGTAACGCTTTCCAGCTGGTCTTCCTTCATTGGAGTCTGTTGCACGGACTTTGACTCTGCTCTTGGTCTTCGTAGAGCCTTTTTCAAGTTGCTCATTTCCTTTTTATGTTGTCCTAAAAGTGAAGAAAAAGAATCTCTTGCTTTCTTAAGCTCGTCTTTTAAGGTCTGTACCTTAAGCTTAGTTTTGGATTGAAGTTCTTCACTTGCACTAAGTTTTATTTGCAGGTCATTGATTTGATGATGGAGCGCCACTTTGTCCTCAGCTTGGAGCTGTGAAGTTTCTTCCATCCTGGAGTTGGTCTTTTTCACTTTTTTTTTCAGTACCCTGATAATTGTTTCTGAGTCCTTTCTCTCCAATTGAAGCTGTTCCACTTTACTTTGGAGTAGTTCATTTGACTTCTCAGTGGCTTCTTTCTCCATTTGAAGCTGTTCCAGTTTTTTGTTCACTACTTCCAGTGTCTTTACAGAGGCTTCTTTCTCCATTTGAAGCTGTTCGTTCTGCGCTAAGAGATGCTGGATTAATACGGCCGTTTCTTCGTTTCCTCCCTGCTTGGAAACATTTTCCAGCAGTATCTTGTACTTCTGGATGTCTGATTCAGCCAATTTCAGTTTGAATTTTAGGCGACTGATCTCCTCTTTGTCCTGATCCTGTTTTGACGTGGAGGGTTTAGAACAATGAGAAGAGAAACGTTGGTTCCCAGGTTGAACAAAAATGTTTTCAAACAAATTCTTGAAAATTTGCTGCATTTCCTGTCTTTGAAGACTTTCAGGATCACAGGCAGCTCCCTGAATTTGCAAGGGGTTTTCCTGCAAGTGTACTGGCCGTGGGAGCCTTGGACTTTTCTCTGCAGCATCATTCTTATTTGGACCGCTGTGCTGTTGGGGGCTACCGTGTTGACAATCCTGCATGGAGAGATGTTTCACGTATTTCAACAGCTCCTCATCCATCTGTGCGTATAATTCAGCATCTACGTATTCTTCTGATTGTGATTCTTCACCTTTTCCAAAGGCAGCTTCATGCTCTGCAATATAATTTGGATTATGACAATCTTTATTCGGCTGAACAAAGATTTCAGTGTAGTGTGTATTTTGTTGTGTGCCTTTGACATCTTTGACATCTTTTTCTGAGTCACAGTTAGTTTCAACTGGATTGAAGCAAACTGTGGGCTCCTTTGGTCTCGTATCAGGTTCCTCCTGAATAAAACCTGTTGGGTTTTCATTTTTTTTTTCACTTGTGTTTTCCTTGCTTGTCATTTTTCTGTTCTCTTGTTCAAGATCACAGATCTCTCTTGCTTGCCTCTGACTCTGTCTGTCTTCACCTGTGGAGTGACTGGAACTGGTTTGACGTTCTATATATATACACAAGCAAAGCCCCCTGCTTTGATGTCATGACAACGTGTCAACATTCTATTGACATCATGAAATGTGATGTCATGACAACGTGTCACTACATTCTATTGACATCATGGAATGTGATGTCATGACAACGTGTCACTACATTCTATTGACATCATGGAATGTGATGTCATACTGTCCTTTTAAACAAAAACAACTTTTACACAAGATGAAGTAAAAAGATACTTTTATTTTATAATTTTTATACTGTTTGTTTTCAATAGTACCGTTGAATGGAACTTGAAATGCATTTAATGTAAACTGCAAATGTGTTGTTTAATTATGTAAGTTAAATATTTCAGCAATTTTTTAGTGTATATGTTTTCAATATATAATATATGTGAAAACATTTATCATACTTTTAAAAATATAAATTTGGCTTAGTTTTTGTCAAATGAACAATGACAGTATTAAATAGTATCTGTTATTGTTCATATTTAGTTTCATTTACTATATTTTTAAATTCTGTTAAGTTTTTTTTGTTGTTATTATTTATTTAGTTTTTAAAACTATGTCCTGATGCATGTTTTTTCTTTAGTTTTTTTCTTAATTTAACTGAAGCTACCTCCGGTAACAGCTGGAACGGGGACCAGGGACAGGCTGGGGTGAATCCGGGACCGTCTAAGGAACAGGGACAGGAGGAGGTTATCGGCGCAGACGACGTCTCCATTGTCATCTGTACTGAGCCTGAATGCTCTGAGGACCTCCCAACACCTGACCGCTTCCCCACAAGGATGATCCCCCACCGGCCGATCCCCCATTAGCAGCGGTCCGTTACTTGGCAAATGGCTTCCATGCCTGCTGATGGTTCCTGTAGACCAGCTCTGTTCTTCAATTTGAGGAACTGGGTCATCTGTGGTTAATGCTTGTGAGCAAGGCTTGCAGGAATCCTTCTGTTTCATCTGTTTAACAATGACGGCTGTGATGTATGACGTTGCTGCTTCTTTGTTCCCAAACTGTCAACATCTGGGAGGTTTCGGTAGGTGAGATGGTCAGGTACAAGCACTTCCACGGGCTCCAAAACCACTCTTCCTCAGTAGCGGGTGTTGATTAAAGGATGGTTGTGTTGTTAGGAAGAAGACAGTTACCTTTGCCCTTTTTGAACTGATGTCTGACGTGAAGACATTTGTACGCCTCTCTGAACTGCTTTACTTTGGGGTTGTTGCTGGGACCCCCACGTGCTCTGACTGCAGAGAAGAACGGCTCTAATTGTCCTGACTGACTTTGTAGGTCACAGGGTATCTGTGTGAGGCAGCTTTTTATTCATTCATGACTTTTTAACGTATCTTAACCAGGTAGAGTGGACAATTATTTCACTAACTATGGTGTTTTTTTAAGTTTATATTGTGAAATGGATGTTTTTTTTCATGTGCTGAACAGCATTTAACATTGTATCCATTCTTTCAACGTATTCTTTTCATCAAACATACATATTACTGGCACTACCATCTATTATTCCTACACACTTTAGTTGTTCTTTTTGGGAGGGTCTTTGTTATCGCAATGTGAACGGACTAATGTTTTACAATTTACAGAGAAAATGGGGTATTTAAACTTTTTTAACTGGCACTTTCCCATTTTCATATTAGTGTTTTTAGTTTCACAAATACAGCTGCTTTCATAACGCTGTGGTAATGGTAAATATAATAAGTATGATATCAGCATTAGATTATTATACATTAGTACGATATTAATGTTTCCAGCGCGACATTAATCGACATTTGTATGTGACATGAGTTTTTTTCATAGCCAGGTATCGCTCACATTTGTTTAGTTTGACTGTAATCACATGATTGTAACAGGCTCATCCTGCCATTATTGTCTGATTGATCACTGTACTGATCACTGATCAAGACCCGGCTGTGACATCAATGTTGTCTGCTGGTAAGTTGTGTTTTATTACAGTTGTGATCTAAAGTTCTCCCCCAGTTGTCCAGCTCACTCTGGTTTGTTTGTTCAGACCGAACATCCAGTCTTCAGGGGGTCTCCTAATGGGACCCTGATCCATAAGGCTTTAAATGAGTCTCATGCCTAAGGTCTCACTGAAACGGGCCAAAGGGCCATCGCCCCAGAGAAGGTGGAGACAGAGGCCCGTAGCCACGTTGCCAGCCAGGGTGGACACTGCACTAAGGTCACTCTGGTGTTGAGCCCATCCCAGCTCCAGTTTGGCCGGTACCAGGGGAAGACCTTCCACTGCTGCTGGGGAAGTTTAACCCAGGAATGAGGTTCAGCTGCTGCTGGACTCTTTCAGGTAAAACACTGTTATATCCAGAAAGAAGATTTTGGCAGCTTGTAAAGAACACCATAAATCATTATCCAAAGCGCATGTAAATGTTTTTTAACACTTGTTTACCTCATGGTCCCAAAGAGCAGCAGAGACCCTGGGAAACCACCTTGGCGTGCCCAACACTCGTGTGCTGGTTTCTTCCATCACCCCCTCCGATGAAGAGCGGCTCCGGACCTTCTCGTAACCCACAGGGGTGGAGGACGGCATCTCAGTCCCTGCTGATGGCCATCGAGGTAGCGGGTCTCAGCCCGATAGATTTTTCAAGACGAGTCTTATGTTGTCAAAAAGTAACCTGTAAAACCCTGAATCCCTTTTTCTTAAAAAACAAACAAACAAAATAAAACCAAGAACTCATCTCCTTATTGAAATTTAAATTGAGTAGTTAAGATTTTATTGAGTACAGCTGTGGAAATAATCACAGAGAGTAAAATAAGGAGAGAGACAAACAATTCCTGATCTTGTTGCAGGATCTCCTCCTCCGTTACTCCTCTATAATTCAGGTAATTTTGTTTATTGCAGTACAACTGTGTTGTTGCAACTGACTCAGCTGACATGTGGTCTCGTGTGCACAGATTTGTCAACTACCTGCAGAGGAAGACACCAGCTCCAGGGACGCAGGTGGAGAATGCCGTCCGCTACGTTTGGAGCAGAGACAGGAAGAGGACAGATGCTGCCACCTCCACCACACCCTCCACCACAGCTGGCACCAGCATCGGTGGCACAGCATCAGTCTGAGCTTGGAGTCAGACTTCCAGGACTGCAGCTCAGTATGTTTTTATTATGTAAACTTCTAACTATAGTAGACGAGGATGTTCTTGCAGCCTAAACTCCATTTCCAGGTGAGCTTGAGTTGGTAGGAAGGAAATTTATGTTTAGCTCACTAAAGTTCATAAATTGAGTTAATATAGTGTTTGATTTCACTTGCAGCCCTCCCCAGACCCTCTGGACCAGCTCTCCCTCCAACATTAGATGAAGAACCCTCTGATGACAAGACACAGTAAGTTTGTGTTACATCCAAACCTTTTTGTTTCTCTGCACGAACAAGACAATATACACACAAGAGGCGGACGGGACCATGGACTGCTTATGACAAAGAATGAAACTTTCAGTTTTGAAGCTCCACATTCTCTTTTCAGTAGGTTCAGTTCATCTTGCAGAGGCAGACCCCGCCCAACCCCCGGCTGGTCCAAAAAAGCAAAGAATTCATCATCATTTGTGTTTCATTAATGGACACACTAACGTCTGAAACAATGTCACAGACATTATGTTATAAAAAATACATTTCATTTTTACATTTTTATGAATGGACTTAACCCAACAAACTTGCTGACAAGTTATCTGAACCAAACAAATACTGGCACAGTATCTGGATCCAGCCCACAATGATCCGACAGAAAGTTGTAAATAGTAGCTCTAAACAAAGTGTAAGTTTAACCCAGGAATGAGGTTCAGCTGCTGCTGGACTCTTTCAGGTAAAACACTGTTATATCCAGAAAGAAGACTTTGGCAGCTGGTAAAGAACACCATAAATCATTATCCAAAGTACAAGTAAATGTTTTTTAACACTTGTTTACCTCTCAGTGACTGTGTGGGGGATCGGTGACAGCCATGTCCGGCATGGGTCCCAGAGAGCAGCAGAGACCCTGGGAAACCACCTTGGCGTGGCCAACACTCGTGTGCTGGTTTCTTCCACCACTCCGTCCGATGAAGTGCGGCTCCGGACCTTCTCGTAACCCACAGGGGTGGAGGACGGCATCTCAGTCCCTGCTGATGGCCATCGAGGTAGCGGGTCTCAGCCCGATAGATTTCTCAAGACGAGTCTTATGTTGCCAAAAAGTAACCTGTAAAACCCTGAATCCCTTTTTCTTAAAAAACAAACAACCAAAATAAAACCAAGAACTCATCTCCTTATTGAAATTTAAATTGAGTAGTTAAGATTTTATTGAGTACAGCTGTGGAAATAATCACAGAGAGTAAAATAAGGAGAGAGACAAACAATTCCTGATCTTGTTGCAGGATCTCCTCCTGCGTTTCTCCTCTATAATTCAGGTAATTTTTTTATTGCAGTACAACTGTGTTGTTGCAACTGACTCAGCTGACATGTGGTCTCATCTGCACAGATTTGTCAACTACCTGCAGAGGAAGACACCAGCTCCAGGGATGCAGGTGGAGAATGCCGTCCGCTGAGAGACAGGAAGAGGACAGATGCTGCCACCTCCACCACACCCTCCACCACAGCTGGCACCAGCATCGGTGGCACAGCATCAGTCTGAGCTTGGAGTCAGACTTCCAGGACTGCAGCTCAGTATGTTTTTATTATGTAAACGTCTAACTATAGTAGACGAGGATGTTCTTGCAGCCTAAACTCCATTTCCAGGTGAGCTTGAGTTGGTAGGAAGGAAATTTATGTTTATCTCACTAAAGTTCATAAATTGAGTTAATATAGTTTTTGATTTCACTTGCAGCCCTCCCCAGACCCTCTGGACCAGCTCTCCCTCCAACATTAGATGAAGAACCCTCTGATGACAAGACACAGTAAGTTTGTGTTACATCCAAACCTTTTTGTTTCTCTGCACGAACAAGACAATATACACACAAGAGTCTGACGGGACCATGGACTGCTTATGACAAAGGATGAAACCTTCAGTTTTGAAGCTCCGCATTCTCTGTTCACTAGGTTCAGTTCATCTTGCAGAGGCAGACCCCGCCCAACCCCCGGCTGGTCCAAAAAAGCAAGGAATTCATCATCATTTGTGTTTCATTAATGGACACAATAACGTCTGAAACAATGTCAAAGACATTATGTTATAAAAAATACATTTCATTTTTACATTTTTATGAATGGACTTAACCCAACAAACTTGCTGACAAGTTATCTGAACCAAACAAATACTGGCACAGTATCTGGATCCAGCCCACAATGATCCGACAGAAAGTTGTAAATAGTAGCTCTAAAACAAAGTGTAAGTTTAACCCAGGAATGAGGTTCAGCTGCTGCTGGACTCTTTCAGGTAAAACACTGTTATATCCAGAAAGAAGACTTTGGCAGCTTGTAAAGAACACCATTAATCATTATCCAAAGTACAAGTAAATGTTTTTTAACACATGTTTACCTCTCAGTGACTGTGTGGGTGATCGGTGACAGCCATGTCCGGCATGGGTCCCAGAGAGCAGCAGAGACCCTGGGAAACCACCTTGGCGTGCCCAACACTCGTGTGCTGGTTTCTCCGCTATAATTCAGGTAATTTTTTTATTGCAGTACAACTGTGTTTTTGCAACTGACCCAGCTGACATGTGGTCTCGTGTGCACAGAGTTGTCAACTACCTGCAGAGGAAGACAGCAGCTCCAGGGATGCAGGTGGAGAATGCCGTCCGCTACGTTTGGAGCAGAGACAGGAAGAGGACAGATGCTGCCACCTCCACCACACCCTCCACCACAGCTGGCACCAGCATCGGTGGCACAGCATCAGTCTGAGCTTGGAGTCAGACTTCCAGGACTGCAGCTCAGTATGTTTTTGTATGTTTAAATCTTCTAACTATAGTAGACGAGGATGTCCTCGCTCATGAAAGCCTGTTGAAGTTTCAGCCTCACTCCTACAGGATTCTGCATCTCCTGACACCACCCTATCATAGGAGTGTGATGGTCAGCTCTCTCTGCGGAGCAGCAGGACTGAATCGGCCGGGTGCTTTTCACCAGGTACAGATCTGGGAGTTCTCGTCTCATCTGTCAGCTTCTTGTCCGGTGGCACTCTCCGCAACCCCACCCAATCTGCAGTCAACCTCCTGCTTCCCCTGACACCTTCTTTGCACGACCCCAGACTTTGTGCAACAGGTTGTTGACAAAGGCTGGACTGTACAGGACCATCTGAGCGTCCTGGACATGGATGGTTTCACCCTGCGGAAGCAGCACTCAAATGCTTGGATTCGGAGAGCTCCGACAGTCACAAATGAATCCCTCCACTGGGCCTGATTCCAGGGTGGGATCCCTGTAACTCACACCCAGGGAAGTAACACAGATTCTCTGATTGACTTATGTATGTAAGTTGGAATCGCTCTTAGTCTGGCCCGTCACCCAGGACCATTGTGCCAGGGGTCAAATTTACCAGCATAATTCCCAGGATCATTCGGGCACTCAAACCTCTCCACCGCGGTAAGGTGGCGATTCAAGGAGAGGATATATTGTGTATAAATTTAAATGTAGGTCTTTAATTATAATAATTTCAGTGTTACAATTTCTTATCAACCTAGTATAATATAGTGATATTATACTAGACTTGTATAAGTTCTAATTGATCTGATGTTTTTTTGGGGGGGCTGTGGGAGGAAACCCGAGCACCGGGAGAAAACCCACTTAATTTAAGTTATAATTCCACATATAAATTTAAAGTGTATTTTTCAGTGTAGGGAGCCAATTCTGTTTAGTTCTTCAACCGTGAACATTTTAAATATTATACTGCATCTTTGTATGACAGGATATAAAATTGAGATGTAGTATTATTTTTTCCCAAAACCAAAGAATCTCCTAAACCAATTCTTCTTTTTCTTTTTTGGCTTTTCCTCTGAGAGTACTTTCACGTCTTTTTCCAGGTTTGCCAGCTTGTCTTCTGTAACGCTTTCCAGCTGGTCTTCCTTCATTGGAGTCTGTTGCACGGACTTTGACTCTGCTCTTGGTCTTCGTAGAGCCTTTTTCAAGTTGCTCATTTCCTTTTTATGTTGTCCTAAAAGTGAAGAAAAAGAATCTCTTGCTTTCTTAAGCTCGTCTTTTAAGGTCTGTACCTTAAGCTTAGTTTTGGATTGAAGTTCTTCACTTGCACTAAGTTTTATTTGCAGGTCATTGATTTGATGATGGAGCGCCACTTTGTCCTCAGCTTGGAGCTGTGAAGTTTCTTCCATCCTGGAGTTGGTCTTTTTCACTTTTTTTTTCAGTACCCTGATAATTGTTTCTGAGTCCTTTCTCTCCAATTGAAGCTGTTCCACTTTACTTTGGAGTAGTTCATTTGACTTCTCAGTGGCTTCTTTCTCCATTTGAAGCTGTTCCAGTTTTTTGTTCACTACTTCCAGTGTCTTTACAGAGGCTTCTTTCTCCATTTGAAGCTGTTCGTTCTGCGCTAAGAGATGCTGGATTAATACGGCCGTTTCTTCGTTTCCTCCCTGCTTGGAAACATTTTCCAGCAGTATCTTGTACTTCTGGATGTCTGATTCAGCCAATTTCAGTTTGAATTTTAGGCGACTGATCTCCTCTTTGTCCTGATCCTGTTTTGACGTGGAGGGTTTAGAACACTGAGAAGAGAAACGTTGGTTCCCAGGTTGAACAAAAATGTTTTCAAACAAATTCTTGAAAATTTGCTGCATTTCCTGTCTTTGAAGACTTTCAGGATCACAGGCAGCTCCCTGAATTTGCAAGGGGTTTTCCTGCAAGTGTACTGGCCGTGGGAGCCTTGGACTTTTCTCTGCAGCATCATTCTTATTTGGACCGCTGTGCTGTTGGGGGCTACCGTGTTGACAATCCTGCATGGAGAGATGTTTCACGTATTTCAACAGCTCCTCATCCATCTGTGCGTATAATTCAGCATCTACGTATTCTTCTGATTCTGATTCTTCACCTTTTCCAAAGGCAGCTTCATGCTCTGCAATATAATTTGGATTATGACAATCTTTATTCGGCTGAACAAAGATTTCAGTGTAGCGTGTATTTTGTTGTGTGCCTTTGACATCTTTGACATCTTTTTCTGAGTCACAGTTAGTTTCAACTGGATTGAAGCAAACTGTGGGCTCCTTTGGTCTCGTATCAGGTTCCTCCTGAATAAAACCTGTTGGGTTTTCATTTTTTTTCTCACTTGTGTTTTCCTTGCTTGTCATTTTTCTGTTCTCTTGTTCAAGATCACAGATCTCTCTTGCTTTCCTCTGACTCTGTCTGTCTTCCACTGTGGAGTGACTGGAACTGGTTTGACGTTCTATATATATACACAAGCAAAGCCCCCTGCTTTGATGTCATGACAACGTGTCAACATTCTATTGACATCATGGAATGTGATGTCATGACAACGTGTCACTACATTCTATTGACATCATGGAATGTGATGTCATACTGTCCTTTTAAACAAAAACAACTTTTACACAAGATGAAGTAAAAAGATACTTTTATTTTATAATTTTTATACTGTTTGTTTTCAATAGTACCGTTGAATGGAACTTGAAATGCATTTAATGTAAACTGCAAATGTGTTGTTTAATTATGTAAGTTAAATATTTCAGCAATTTTTTAGTGTATATGTTTTCAATATATAATATATGTGAAAACATTTATCATACTTTTAAAAATATAAATTTGGCTTAGTTTTTGTCAAATGAACAATGATAGTATTAAATAGTATCTGTTATTGTTCATATTTAGTTTCATTTACTATATTTTTAAATTCTGTTAAGTTTTTTTTGTTGTTATTATTTATTTAGTTTTTAAAACTATGTCCTGATGCATGTTTTTTCTTTAGTTTTTTTCTTAATTTAACTGAAGCTACCTCCGGTAACAGCTGGAACGGGGACCAGGGACAGGCTGGGGTGAATCCGGGACCGTCTAAGGAACAGGGACAGGAGGAGGTTGTCGGCGCAGACGACGTCTCCATTGTCATCTGTACTGAGCCTGAATGCTCTGAGGACCTCCCAACACCTGACCGCTTCCCCACAAGGATGATCCCCCACCGGCCGATCCCCCATTAGCAGCGGTCCGTTACTTGGCAAATGGCTTCCATGCCTGCTGATGGTTCCTGTAGACCAGCTCTGTTCTTCAATTTGAGGAACTGGGTCATCTGTGGTTAATGCTTGTGAGCAAGGCTTGCAGGAATCCTTCTGTTTCATCTGTTTAACAATGACGGCTGTGATGTATGACGTTGCTGCTTCTTTGTTCCCAAACTGTCAACATCTGGGAGGTTTCGGTAGGTGAGATGGTCAGGTACAAGCACTTCCACGGGCTCTTCCTCAGTAGCGGGTGTTGATTAAAGGATGGTTGTGTTGTCAGGAAGAAGACAGTTACCTTTGCCCTTTTTGAACTGATGTCTGACGTGAAGACATTTGTACGCCTCTCTGAACTGCTTTACTTTGGGGTTGTTGCTGGGACCCCCACGTGCTCTGACTGCAGAGAAGAACGGCTCTAATTGTCCTGACTGACTTTGTAGGTCACAGGGTATCTGTGTGAGGCAGCTTTTTATTCATTCATGACTTTTTAACGTATCTTAACCAGGTAGAGTGGACAATTATTTCACTAACTATGGTGTTTTTTTAAGTTTATATTGTGAAATGGATGTTTTTTTTCATGTGCTGAACAGCATTCAACATTGTATCCATTCTTTCAACGTATTCTTTTCATCAAACATACATATTACTGGCACTACGATATATTATTCCTACACACTTTAGTTGTTCTTTTCTGGGGGGGGTCTTTGTTATCGCGATGTGAACGGACTAATGTTTTACAATTTACAGAGAAAATGGGGTATTTAAACTTTTTTAACTGGCACTTTCCCATTTTCATATTGGTGTTTTTAGTTTCACAAATACAGCTGCTTTCATAACGCTGTGGTAATGGTAAATATAATAAGTATGATATCAGCATTAGATTATTAAACATTAGTACGATATTAATGTTTCCAGCGCGACATTAATCGATATTTGTATGTGACATGAGTTTTTTTCATAGCCAGGTATCGCTCACATTTGTTTAGTTTGACTGTAATCACATGATTGTAACAGGCTCATCCTGCCATTATTGTCTGATTGATCACTGTACTGATCACTGATACAGACCCGGCTGTGACATCAATGTTGTCTGCTGGTAAGTTGTGTTTTATTACAGTTGTGATCTAAAGTTCTCCCCCAGTTGTCCAGCTCACTCTGGTTTGTTTGTTCAGACCGAACATCCAGTCTTCAGAGGGTCTCCTAATGGGACCCTGATCCATAAGGCTTTAAATGAGTCTCATGCCTAAGGTCTCACTGAAACGGGCCAAAGGGCCATCGCCCCAGAGAAGGTGGAGACAGAGGCCCGTAGCCACGTTGCCAGCCAGGGTGGACACTGCACTAAGGTCACTCTGGTGTTGAGCCCATCCCAGCTCCAGTTTGGCCGGTACCAGGGGAAGACCTTCCACTGCTGCTGGGGAAGTTTAACCCAGGAATGAGGTTCAGCTGCTGCTGGACTCTTTCAGGTAAAACACTGTTATATCCAGAAAGAAGATTTTGGCAGCTTGTAAAGAACACTATAAATCATTATCCAAAGCGCATGTAAATGTTTTTTAACACTTGTTTACCTCATGGTCCCAGAGAGCAGCAGAGACCCTGGGAAACCACCTTGGCGTGCCCAACACTCGTGTGCTGGTTTCTTCCATCACCCCCTCCGATGAAGAGCGGCTCCGGACCTTCTCGTAACCCACAGGGGTGGAGGACGGCATCTCAGTCCCTGCTGATGGCCAACGAGGTAGCGGGTCTCAGCCCGATAGATTTCTCAAGACGAGTCTTATGTTGCCAAACAGTAACCTGTAAAACCCTGAATCCCTTTTTCTTAAAAAACAAACCAACAAAATAAAACCAAGAACACATCTCCTTATTGAAATTTAAATTGAGTAGTTAAGATTTTATTGAGTACAGCTGTGGAAATAATCACAGAGAGTAAAATAAGGAGAGAGACAAACAATTCCTGATCTTGTTGCAGGATCTCCTCCTGCGTTTCTCCTCTATAATTCAGGTAATTTTGTTTATTGCAGTACAACTGTGTTGTTGCAACTGACTCAGCTGACATGTGGTCTCGTGTGCACAGATTTGTCAACTACCTGCAGAGGAAGACACCTGCTCCAGGGACGCAGGTGGAGAATGCCGTCCGCTACGTTTGGAGCAGAGACAGGAAGAGGACAGATGCTGCCGCCTCCACCACACCCTCCACCACAGCTGGCACCAGCATCGGTGGCACAGCATCAGTCTGAGCTTGGAGTCAGACTTCCAGGACTGCAGCTCAGTATGTTTTTATTATCTAAACGTCTAACTATAGTAGACGAGGATGTTCTTGCAGCCTAAAACTCCATTTCCAGGTGAGCTTGAGTTGGTAGGAAGGAAATTTATGTTTAGCTCACTAAAGTTCATAAATTGAGTTAATATAGTGTTTGATTTCACTTGCAGCCCTCCCCAGACCCTCTGGACCAGCTCTCCCTCCAACATTAGATGAAGAACCCTCTGATGACAAGACACAGTAAGTTTGTGTTACATCCAAACCTTTTTGTTTCTCTGCACGAACAAGACAATATACACACAAGAGGCTGACGGGACCATGGACTGCTTATGACAAAGGATGAAACCTTCAGTTTTGAAGCTCCACATTCTCTGTTCACTAGGTTCAGTTCATCTTGCAGAGGCAGACCCCGCCCAACCCCCGGCTGGTCCAAAAAAGCAAAGAATTCATCATCATTTGTGTTTCATTAATGGACACACTAACGTCTGAAACAATGTCACAGACATTATGTTATAAAGAATACATTTTATTTTTACATTTTTATGAATGGACTTAACCCAACAAACTTGCTGACAAGTTATCTGAACCAAACAAATACTGGCACAGTATCTGGATCCAGCCCACAATGATGCGACAGAAAGTTGTAAATAGTAGCTCTAAAACAAAGTGTAAGTTTAACCCAGGAATGAGGTTCAGCTGCTGCTGGACTCTTTCAGGTAAAACACTGTTATATCCAGAAAGAAGACTTTGGCAGCTTGTAAAGAACACCATAAATCATTATCCAAAGTACAAGTAAATGTTTTTTAACACTTGTTTACCTCTCAGTGACTGTGTGGGTGATCGGTGACAGCCATGTCCGGCATGGGTCCCAGAGAGCAGCAGAGACCCTGGGAAACCACCTTGGCGTGCCCAACACTCGTGTGCTGGTTTCTTCCATCACCCCCTCCGATGAAGAGCGGCTCTGGACCTTCTCGTAACCCACAGGGGTGGAGGACGGCATCTCAGTCCCTGCTGATGGCCAACGAGGTAGCGGGTCTCAGCCCGATAGATTTTTCAAGACGAGTCTTATGTTGTCAAAAAGTAACCTGTAAAACCCTGAATCCCTTTTTCTAAAAAAACAAACAAACAAAATAAAACCAAGAACTCATCTCCTTATCGAAATTTAAATTGAGTAGTTAAGATTTTATTGAGTACAGCTGTGGAAATAATCACAGAGAGTAAAATAAGGAGAGAGACAAACAATTCCTGATCTTGTTGCAGGATCTCCTCCTGCGTTTCTCCTCTATAATTCAGGTAATTTTGTTTATTGCAGTACAATTGTGTTGTTGCAACTGACTCAGCTGACATGTGGTCTCGTGTGCACAGATTTGTCAACTACCTGCAGAGGAAGACACCAGCTCCAGGGACGCAGGTGGAGAATGCCGTCCGCTACGTTTGGAGCAGAGACAGGAAGAGGACAGATGCTGCCACCTCCACCACACCCTCCACCACAGCTGGCACCAGCATCGGTGGCACAGCATCAGTCTGAGCTTGGAGTCAGACTTCCAGGACTGCAGCTCAGTATGTTTTTGTATGTTTAAATCTTCTAACTATAGTAGACGAGGATGTCCTCGCTCATGAAAGCCTGTTGAAGTTTCAGCCTCACTCCTACAGGATTCTGCATCTCCTGACACCACCCTATCATAGGAGTGTGATGGTCAGCTCTCTCTGCGGAGCAGCAGGACTGAATCGGCCGGGTGCTTTTCACCAGGTACAGATCTGGGAGGTCTCGTCTCATCTGTCAGCTTCTTGTCCGGTGGCACTCTCCGCAACCCCACCCAATCTGCAGTCAACCTGCTGCTTCCCCCGACACCTTCTTTGCACGACCCCAGACTTTGTGCAACAGGTTGCTGACAAAGGTTGGACTGTACAGGACCATCTGAGCGTCCTGGACATGGATGGTTTCACCCTGCGGAAGCAGCACTCAAATGCTTGGATTCGGAGAGCTCCGACAGTCACAAATGAATCCCTCCACTGGGCCTGATTCCAGGGTGGGATCCCTGTAACTCACACCCAGGGAAGTAACACAGATTCTCTGATTGACTTATGTATGTAAGTTGGAATCGCTCTTAGTCTGGCCCGTCACCCAGGACCATTGTGCCAGGGGTCAAATTTACCAGCATAATTCCCAGGATCATTCGGGCACTCAAACCTCTCCACCGCGGTAAGGTGGCGATTCAAGGAGAGGATATATTGTGTATAAATTTAAATGTAGGTCTTTAATTATAATAATTTCAATGTTACAATTTCTTATCAACCTAGTATAATATAGTGATATTATACTAGACTTGTATAAGTTATAATTGATCTGATGTTTTTTTTTTGGGGGGGCTGTGGGAGGAAACCCGAGCACCGGGAGAAAACCCACTTAATTTAAGTTATAATTCCACATATAAATTTAAAGTGTATTTTTCAGTGTAGGGAGCCAATTCTGTTTAGTTCTTCAACCGTGAACATTTTAAATATTATACTGCATCTTTGTATGACAGGATATAAAATTGAGATGTAGTATTATTTTTTCCCAAAACCAAAGAATCTCCTAAACCAATTCTTCTTTTTCTTTTTTGGCTTTTCCTCTGAGAGTACTTTCACGTCTTTTTCCAGGTTTGCCAGCTTGTCTTCTGTAACGCTTTCCAGCTGGTCTTCCTTCATTGGAGTCTGTTGCACGGACTTTGACTCTGCTCCTGGTCTTCGTAGAGCCTTTTTCAAGTTGCTCATTTCCTTTTTATGTTGTCCTAAAAGTGAAGAAAAAGAATCTCTTGCTTTCTTAAGCTCGTCTTTTAAGGTCTGTACCTTAAGCTTAGTTTTGGATTGAAGTTCTTCACTTGCACTAAGTTTTATTTGCAGGTCATTGATTTGATGATGGAGCGCCACTTTGTCCTCAGCTTGGAGCTGTGAAGTTTCTTCCATCCTGGAGTTGGTCTTTTTCACTTTTTTTTTCAGTACCCTGATAATTGTTTCTGAGTCCTTTCTCTCCAATTGAAGCTGTTCCACTTTACTTTGGAGTAGTTCATTTGACTTCTCAGTGGCTTCTTTCTCCATTTGAAGCTGTTCCAGTTTTTTGTTCACTACTTCCAGTGTCTTTACAGAGGCTTCTTTCTCCATTTGAAGCTGTTCGTTCTGCGCTAAGAGATGCTGGATTAATACGGCCGTTTCTTCATTTCCTCCCTGCTTGGAAACATTTTCCAGCTGTGTCTTGTACTTCTGGATCTCTGATTCAGCCAATTTCAGTTTGAATTTTAGGCGACTGATCTCCTCTTTGTCCTGATCCTGTTTTGACGTGGAGGGTTTAGAACACTGAGAAGAGAAACGTTGGTTCCCAGGTTGAACAAAAATGTTTTCAAACAAATTCTTGAAAATTTGCTGCATTTCCTGTCTTTGAAGACTTTCAGGATCACAGGCAGCTCCCTGAATTTGCAAGGGGTTTTCCTGCAAGTGTACTGGCCGTGGGAGCCTTGGACTTTCCTCTGCAGCATCAATCTTATTTGGACCGCTGTGCTGTTGGGGGCTACCGTGTTGACAATCCTGCATGGAGAGATGTTTCACGTATTTCAACAGCTCCTCATCCATCTGTGCGTATAATTCAGCATCTACGTATTCTTCTGATTCTGATTCTTCACCTTTTCCAAAGGCAGCTTCATGCTCTGCAATATAATTTGGATTATGACAATCTTTATTCGGCTGAACAAAGATTTCAGTGTAGTGTGTATTTTGTTGTGTGCCTTTGACATCTTTGACATCTTTGACATCTTGGTCTGAGTCACAGTTAGTTTCAACTGGATTGAAGCAAACTGTGGGCTCCTTTGGTCTCGTATCAGGTTCCTCCTGAATAAAACCTGTTGGGTTTTCATTTTTTTTCTCACTTGTGTTTTCCTTGCTTGTCATTTTTCTGTTCTCTTGTTCAAGATCACAGATCTCTCTTGCTTGCCTCTGACTCTGTCTGTCTTCACCTGTGGAGTGACTGGAACTGGTTTGACGTTCTATATATATACACAAGCAAAGCCCCCTGCTTTGATGTCATGACAACGTGTCAACATTCTATTGACATCATGAAATGTGATGTCATGACAACGTGTCACTACATTCTATTGACATCATGGAATGTGATGTCATGACAACGTGTCACTACATTCTATTGACATCATGGAATGTGATGTCATGACAACGTGTCACTACATTCTATTGACATCATGGAATGTGATGTCATACTGTCCTTTTAAACAAAAACAACTTTTACACAAGATGAAGTAAAAAGGTAGTTTTATTTTATATTTTTTATACTGTTTGTTTTCAATAGTACCGTTGAATGGAACTTGAAATGCATTTAATGTAAACTGCAAATGTGTTGTTTAATTATGTAAGTTAAATATTTCAGCAATTATTTAGTGTATATGTTTTCAATATATAATATATGTGAAAACATTTATCATACTTTTAAAAATATAAATTTGGCTTAGTTTTTGTCAAATGAACAATGACAGTATTAAATAGTATCTGTTATTGTTCATATTTAGTTTCATTTACTATATTTTTAAATTCTGTTAAGTTTTTTTTGTTGTTATTATTTATTTAGTTTTTAAAACTATGTCCTGATGCATGTTTTTTCTTTAGTTTTTTTCTTAATTTAACTGAAGCTACCTCCGGTAACAGCTGGAACGGGGACCAGGGACAGGCTGGGGTGAATCCGGGACCGTCTAAGGAACAGGGACAGGAGGAGGTTGTCGGCGCAGACGACGTCTCCATTGTCATCTGTACTGAGCCTGAATGCTCTGAGGACCTCCCAACACCTGACCGCTTCCCCACAAGGATGATCCCCCACCGGCCGATCCCCCATTAGCAGCGGTCCGTTACTTAGCAAATGGCTTCCATGCCTGCTGATGGTTCCTGTAGACCAGCTCTGTTCTTCAATTTGAGGAACTGGGTCATCTGTGGTTAATGCTTGTGAGCAGGGCTTGCAGGAACCCTTTTGTTTCATCTGTTTCACAATGACGCCTGTGATGTATGACGTTGCTGCTTCTTTGTTCCCAAACTGTCAACATCTGGGAGGTTTTGGTAGGTGGGATGGTCAGGTACAAACACTTCCACGGGCTCTTCCTCAGTAGCGGGTGTTGATTAAAGGATGGTTGTGTTGTCAGGAAGAAGACAGTTACCTTTGCCCTTTTTGAACTGATGTCTGACGTGAAGACATTTGTACGCCTCTCTGAACTGCTTTACTTTGGGGTTGTTGCTGGGACCCCCACGTGCTCTGACTGCAGAGAAGAACGGCTCTAATTGTCCTGACTGACTTTGTAGGTCACAGGGTATCTGTGTGAGGCAGCTTTTTATTCATTCATGACTTTTTAACGTATCTTAACCAGGTAGAGTGGACAATTATTTCACTAACTATGGTGTTTTTTTAAGTTTATATTGTGAAATGGATGTTTTTTTTCATGTGCTGAACAGCATTCAACATTGTATCCATTCTTTCAACGTATTCTTTTCATCAAACATACATATTACTGGCACTACGATATATTATTCCTACACACTTTAGTTGTTCTTTTCTGGGGGGGTCTTTGTTATCGCGATGTGAACGGACTAATGTTTTACAATTTACAGAGAAAATGGGGTATTTAAACTTTTTTAACTGGCACTTTCCCATTTTCATATTGGTGTTTTTAGTTTCACAAATACAGCTGCTTTCATAACACTGTGGTAATGGTAAATATAATAAGTATGATATCAGCATTAGATTATTAAACATTAGTACGATATTAATGTTTCCAGCGCGACATTAATCGACATTTGTATGTGACATGAGTTTTTTTCATAGCCAGGTATCGCTCACATTTGTTTAGTTTGACTGTAATCACATGATTGTAACAGGCTCCTGCAATTATTGTCTGATTGATCACTGTACTGATCACTGATACAGACCCGGCTGTGACATCAATGTTGTCTGCTGGTAAGTTGTGTTTTATTACAGTTGTGATCTAAAGTTCTCCCCCAGTTGTCCAGCTCACTCTGGTTTGTTTGTTCAGACCGAACATCCAGTCTTCAGAGGGTCTCCTAATGGGACCCTGATCCATAAGGCTTTAAATGAGTCTCATGCCTAAGGTCTCACTGAAACGGGCCAAAGGGCCAACGCCCCAGAGAAGGTGGAGACAGAGGCCCGTAGCCACGTTGCCAGCCAGGGTGGACACTGCACTAAGGTCACTCTGGTGTTGAGCCCATCCCAGCTCCAGTTTGGCCGGTACCAGGGGAAGACCTTCCACTGCTGCTGGGGAAGTTTAACCCAGGAATGAGGTTCAGCTGCTGCTGGACTCTTTCAGGTAAAACACTGTTATATCCAGAAAGAAGACTTTGGCAGCTTGTAAAGAACACCATAAATCATTATCCAAAGTACAAGTAAATGTTTTTTAACACTTGTTTACCTCATGGTCCCAAAGAGCAGCAGAGACCCTGGGAAACCACCTTGGCGTGCCCAACACTCGTGTGCTGGTTTCTTCCATCACTCCCTCCGATGAAGAGCGGCTCCGGACCTTCTCGTAACCCACAGGGGTGGAGGACGGCATCTCAGTCCCTGCTGATGGCCATCGAGGTAGCGGGTCTCAGCCCGATAGATTTTTCAAGACCAGTCTTATGTTGCCAAAAAGTAACCTGTAAAACCCTGAATCTCTTTTTCTAAAAAAACAAACAAACAAAATAAAACCAAGAACTCATCTCCTTATTGAAATTTAAATTGAGCAGTTAAGATTTTATTGAGTACAGCTGTGGAAATAATCACAGAGAGTAAAATAAGGAGAGAGACAAACAATTCCTGATCTTGTTGCAGGATCTCCTCCTGCGTTTCTCCTCTATAATTCAGGTAATTTTGTTTATTGCAGTACAACTGTGTTGTTGCAACTGACTCAGCTGACATGTGGTCTCGTGTGCACAGATTTGTCAACTACCTGCAGAGGAAGACACCAGCTCCAGGGATGCAGGTGGAGAATGCCGTCCGCTACGTTTGGAGCAGAGACAGGAAGAGGACAGATGCTGCCACCTCCACCACACCCTCCACCACAGCTGGCACCAGCATCGGTGGCACAGCATCAGTCTGAGCTTGGAGTCAGACTTCCAGGACTGCAGCTCAGTATGTTTTTATTATGTAAACGTCTAACTATAGTAGACGAGGATGTTCTTGCAGCCTAAACTCCATTTCCAGGTGAGCTTGAGTTGGTAGGAAGGAAATGTATGTTTAGCTCACTAAAGTTCATAAGTTGAGTTAATATAGTGTTTGATTTCACTTGCAGCCCTCCCCAGACCCTCTGGACCAGCTCTCCCTCCAACATTAGATGAAGAACCCTCTGATGACAAGACACAGTAAGTTTGTGTTACATCCAAACCTTTTTGTTTCTCTGCACGAACAAGACAATATACACACAAGAGGCTGACGGGACCATGGACTGCTTATGACAAAGGATGAAACATTCAGTTTTGAAGGTCCAAATTCTCTGTTCACTAGGTTCAGTTCATCTTGCAGAGGCAGACCCCGCCCAACCCCCGGCTGGTCCAAAAAAGCAAAGAATTCATCATCATTTGTGTTTCATTAATGGACACACTAACGTCTGAAACAATGTCACAGACATTATGTTATAAAGAATACATTTTATTTTTACATTTTTATGAATGGACTTAACCCAACAAACTTGCTGACAAGTTATCTGAACCAAACAAATACTGGCACAGTATCTGGATCCAGCCCACAATGATCCGACAGAAAGTTGTAAATAGTAGCTCTAAAACAAAGTGTAAGTTTAACCCAGGAATGAGGTTCAGCTGCTGCTGGACTCTTTCAGGTAAAACACTGTTATATCCAGAAAGAAGACTTTGGCAGCTTGTAAAGAACACCATAAATCATTATCCAAAGTACAAGTAAATGTTTTTTAACACTTGTTTACCTCTCAGTGACTGTGTGGGTGATCGGTGACAGCCATGTCCGGCATGGGTCCCAGAGAGCAGCAGAGACCCAAGGAAACCACCTTGGCGTGCCCAACACTCGTGTGCTGGTTTCTTCCATCACCCCCTCCGATGAAGAGCGGCTCCGGACCTTCTCGTAACCCACAGGGGTGGAGGACGGCATCTCAGTCCCTGCTGATGGCCAACGAGGTAGCGGGTCTCAGCCCGATAGATTTTTCAAGATGAGTCTTATGTTGTCAAAAAGTAACCTGTAAAACCCTGAATCCCTTTTTCTAAAAAAACAAACAAACATAATAAAACCAAGAACTCATCTCCTTATTGAAATTTAAATTGAGTAGTTAAGATTTTATTGAGTACAGCTGTGGAAATAATCACAGAGAGTAAAATAAGGAGAGAGACAAACAATTCCTGATCTTGTTGCAGGATCTCCTCCTCCGTTTCTCCTCTATAATTCAGGTAAATTTGTTTATTGCAGTACAACTGTGTTGTTGCAACTGACTCAGCTGACATGTGGTCTCGTGTGCACAGATTTGTCAACTACCTGCAGAGGAAGACACCAGCTCCAGGGACGCAGGTGGAGAATGCCGTCCGCTACGTTTGGAGCAGAGACAGGAAGAGGACAGATGCTGCCACCTCCACCCCCCCCTCCACCACAGCTGGCACCAGCATCGGTGAAACAGCATCAGTCTGAGCTTGGAGTCAGACTTCCAGGACTGCAGCTCAGTATGTTTTTGTATGATCTAATCTTCTAACTATAGTAGACGAGGATGTCCTCGCTCATGAAAGCCTGTTTAAGTTTCAGCCTCACTCCTACAGGATTCTGCATCTCCTGACACCACACTATCATAGGAGTGTGATGGTCAGCTCTTTCAGCGGAGCAGCAGGACTGAATCGGCCGGGTGCTTTTCACCAGGTACAGATCTGGGAGTTCTCGTCTCATCTGTCAGCTTCTTGTCCGGTGGCACTCTCCGCAACCCCACCCAATCTGCAGTCAACCTCCTGCTTCCCCTGACACCTTCTTTGCACGACCCCAGACTTTGTGCAACAGGTTGTTGACAAAGGCTGGACTGTACAGGACCATCTGAGCGTCCTGGACATGGATGGCTTCACCCTGCGGAAGCAGCACTCAAATGCTTGGATTCGGAGAGCTCCGACAGTCACAAATGAATCCCTCCACTGGGCCTGATTCCAGGGTGGGATCCCTGTAACTCACACCCAGGGAAGTAACACAGATTCTCTGATTGACTTATGTATGTAAGTTGGAATCGCTCTTAGTCTGGCCCGTCACCCAGGACCATTGTGCCAGGGGTCAAATTTACCAGCATAATTCCCAGGATCATTCGGGCACTCAAACCTCTCCACCGCGGTAAGGTGGCGATTCAAGGAGAGGATATATTGTGTATAAATTTAAATGTAGGTCTTTAATTATAATAATTTCAGTGTTACAATTTCTTATCAACCTAGTATAATATAGTGATATTATACTAGACTTGTATAAGTTCTAATTGATCTGATGTTTTTTTTTGGGGGGGGGCTGTGGGAGGAAACCCGAGCACCGGGAGAAAACCCACTTAATTTAAGTTATAATTCCACATATAAATTTAAAGTGTATTTTTCAGTGTAGGGAGCCAATTCTGTTTAGTTCTTCAACCGTGAACATTTTAAATATTAGACTGCATCTTTGTATGACAGGATATAAAATTGAGATGTAGTATTATTTTTTCCCAAAACCAAAGAATCTCCTAAACCAATTCTTCTTTTTCTTTTTTGGCTTTTCCTCTGAGAGTACTTTCACGTCTTTTTCCAGGTTTGCCAGCTTGTCTTCTGTAACGCTTTCCAGCTGGTCTTCCTTCATTGGAGTCTGTTGCACGGACTTTGACTCTGCTCCTGGTCTTCGTAGAGCCTTTTTCAAGTTGCTCATTTCCTTTTTATGTTGTCCTAAAAGTGAGGAAAAAGAATCTCTTGCTTTCTTAAGCTCGTCTTTTAAGGTCTGTACCTTAAGCTTAGTTTTGGATTGAAGTTCTTCACTTGCACTAAGTTTTATTTGCAGGTCATTGATTTGATGATGGAGCGCCACTTTGTCCTCAGCTTGGAGCTGTGAAGTTTCTTCCATCCTGGAGTTGGTCTTTTTCACTTTTTTTTTCAGTACCCTGATAATTGTTTCTGAGTCCTTTCTCTCCAATTGAAGCTGTTCCACTTTACTTTGGAGTAGTTCATTTGACTTCTCAGTGGCTTCTTTCTCCATTTGAAGCTGTTCCAGTTTTTTGTTCACTACTTCCAGTGTCTTTACAGAGGCTTCTTTCTCCATTTGAAGCTGTTCGTTCTGCGCTAAGAGATGCTGGATTAATACGGCCGTTTCTTCGTTTCCTCCCTGCTTGGAAACATTTTCCAGCAGTATCTTGTACTTCTGGATGTCTGATTCAGCCAATTTCAGTTTGAATTTTAGGCGACTGATCTCCTCTTTGTCCTGATCCTGTTTTGACGTGGAGGGTTTAGAACACTGAGAAGAGAAACGTTGGTTCCCAGGTTGAACGAAAATGTTTTCAAACAAATTCTTGAAAATTTGCTGCATTTCCTGTCTTTGAAGACTTTCAGGATCACAGGCAGCTCCCTGAATTTGCAAGGGGTTTTCCTGCAAGTGTACTGGCCGTGGGAGCCTTGGACTTTCCTCTGCAGCATCATTCTTATTTGGACCGCTGTGCTGTTGGGGGCTACCGTGTTGACAATCCTGCATGGAGAGATGTTTCACGTATTTCAACAGCTCCTCATCCACCTGTGCGTAATATTCTGCATCCACGTATTCTTCTGATTGTGATTCTTCACCTTTTCCAAAGGCAGCTTCATGCTCTGCAATATAATTTGGATTATGACAATCTTTATTCGGCTGAACAAAGATTTCAGTGTAGCGTGTATTTTGTTGTGTGCCTTTGACATCTTTGACATCTTTGACATCTTTGTCTGAGTCACAGTTAGTTTCAACTGGATTGAAGCAAACTGTGGGCTCCTTTGGTCTCGTATCAGGTTCCTCCTGAATAAAACCTGTTGGGTTTTCATTTTTTTTCTCACTTGTGTTTTCCTTGCTTGTCATTTTTCTGTTCTCTTGTCCAAGATCACAGATCTCTCTTGCTTGCCTCTGACTCTGTCTGTCTTCCACTGTGGAGTGACTGGAACTGGTTTGACGTTCTATATATATACACAAGCAAAGCCCCCTGCTTTGATGTCATGACAACGTGTCAACATTCTATTGACATCATGAAATGTGATGTCATGACAACGTGTCACTACATTCTATTGACATCATGGAATGTGATGTCATGACAACGTGTCACTACATTCTATTGACATCATGGAATGTGATGTCATACTGTCCTTTTAAACAAAAACAACTTTTACACAAGATGAAGTAAAAAGGTAGTTTTATTTTATATTTTTTATACTGTTTGTTTTCAATAGTACCGTTGAATGGAACTTGAAATGCATTTAATGTAAACTGCAAATGTGTTGTTTAATTATGTAAGTTAAATATTTCAGCAATTATTTAGTGTATATATTTTCAATATATAATATATGTGAAAACATTTATCATACTTTTAAAAATATAAATTTGGCTTAGTTTTTGTCAAATGAACAATGACAGTATTAAATAGTATCTGTTATTGTTCATATTTAGTTTCATTTACTATATTTTTAAATTCTGTTAAGTTTTTTTTGTTGTTATTATTTATTTAGTTTTTAAAACTATGTCCTGATGCATGTTTTTTCTTTAGTTTTTTTCTTAATTTAACTGAAGCTACCTCCGGTAACAGCTGGAACGGGGACCAGGGACAGGCTGGGGTGAATCCGGGACCGTCTAAGGAACAGGGACAGGAGGAGGTTGTTGGCGCAGACGACGTCTCCATTGTCATCTGTACTGAGCCTGAATGCTCTGAGGACCTCCCAACACCTGACCGCTTCCCCACAAGGATGATCCCCCACCGGCCGATCCCCCATTAGCAGCGGTCCGTTACTTGGCAAATGGCTTCCATGCCTGCTGATGGTTCCTGTAGACCAGCTCTGTTCTTCAATTTGAGGAACTGGGTCATCTGTGGTTAATGCTTGTGAGCAAGGCTTGCAGGAATCCTTCTGTTTCATCTGTTTAACAATGACGCCTGTGATGTATGACGTTGCTGCTTCTTTGTTCCCAAACTGTCAACATCTGGGAGGTTTCGGTAGGTGAGATGGTCAGGTACAAGCACTTCCACGGGCTCCAAAACCACTCTTCCTCAGTAGCGGGTGTTGATTAAAGGATGGTTGTGTTGTCAGGAAGAAGACAGTTACCTTTGCCCTTTTTGAACTGATGTCTGACGTGAAGACATTTGTACGCCTCTCTGAACTGCTTTACTTTGGGGTTGTTGCTGGGACCCCCACGTGCTCTGACTGCAGAGAAGAACGGCTCTAATTGTCCTGACTGACTTTGTAGGTCACAGGGTATCTGTGTGAGGCAGCTTTTTATTCATTCATGACTTTTTAACGTATCTTAACCAGGTAGAGTGGACAATTATTTCACTAACTATGGTGTTTTTTTAAGTTTATATTGTGAAATGGATGTTTTTTTTCATGTGCTGAACAGCATTCAACATTGTATCCATTCTTTCAACGTATTCTTTTCATCAAACATACATATTACTGGCACTACGATATATTATTCCTACACACTTTAGTTGTTCTTTTCTGGGGGGGTCTTTGTTATCGCGATGTGAACGGACTAATGTTTTACAATTTACAGAGAAAATGGGGTATTTAAACTTTTTTAACAGGCACTTTCCCATTTTCATATTGGTGTTTTTAGTTTCACAAATACAGCTGCTTTCATAACGCTGTGGTAATGGTAAATATAATAAGTATGATATCAGCATTAGATTATTAAACATTAGTACGATATTAATGTTTCCAGCGCTACATTAATCGATATTTGTAGGTGACATGAGTTTTTTTCATAGCCAGGTATCGCTCACATTTGTTTAGTTTGACTGTAATCACATGATTGTAACAGGCTCATCCTGCAATTATTGTCTGATTGATCACTGTACTGATCACTGATACAGACCCGGCTGTGACATCAATGTTGTCTGCTGGTAAGTTGTGTTTTATTACAGTTGTGATCTAAAGTTCTCCCCCAGTTGTCCAGCTCACTCTGGTTTCTTTGTTCAGACCGAACATCCAATCTTCAGGGGGTCTCCTAATGGGACCCTGATCCATAAGGCTTTAAATGAGTCTCATGCCTAAGGTCTCACTGAAACGGGCCAAAGGGCCAACGCCCCAGAGAAGGTGGAGACAGAGGCCCGTAGCCACGTTGCCAGCCAGGGTGGACACTGCACTAAGGTCACTCTGGTGTTGAGCCCATCCCAGCTCCAGTTTGGCCGGTACCAGGGGAAGACCTTCCACTGCTGCTGGGGAAGTTTAACCCAGGAATGAGGTTCAGCTGCTGCTGGACTCTTTCAGGTAAAACACTGTTATATCCAGAAAGAAGACTTTGGCAGCTTGTAAAGAACACCATAAATCATTATCCAAAGTACAAGTAAATGTTTTTTAACACTTGTTTACCTCTCAGTGACTGTGTGGGTGATCAGTGACAGCCATGTCCGGCATGGGTCCCAGAGAGCAGCAGAGACCCAGGGAAACCACCTTGCCGTGCCCAACACTCGTGTGCTGGTTTCTTCCATCACTCCCTCCGATGAAGAGCGGCTCCGGACCTTCTCGTAACCCAGCAATTTGGGTAAGACAATCATTTTTATTAATTCACTTCTATGATGCATGTTCATTGGTAGTAGCAGCCATCGGTTCAGGTCTGCTTTTATATTAGTTGTTAAAGGTGTATAATTGTGTTTTAACAAAGGTCACTAAAATTTTTAGGCAGCTGAACCCCTAAATATTTAATTAGACTGCTACTCCAGTTACCTTTTAGAAGTTTAAGTTTTTATTTGGTTTATAGTTAAATATAAGGAATGAACCGAATACATTAAGTAAAGAGATTAAAGGAGGGAGACTATTGTCTGGTTCAGTAAGGGTTACCAGCACATTGTCCGCGTACAGGCAAATTTTATGCTCTAAGCCGTATATGTTACTACCTGACACTTCCTGAGATTCCCGGATAGCCTGTGCCAATGGCTCGATAAATAGGGCAAAGAGCGCCGGGCGGAGCGGGCACCCCTGGCAACACCCTCCCTCTAGAGAGACTGAATCTGATAGATCACCATTCACTTTTATCCTTGCAGTAGGTGAGGTGTACAGGGAGCTAATACTACCAGTTATCTGATTATGAAATCCAAAACGTTTAAGAGTTAGATATAAAAATTCCCATCTGACAGAATCAAACGCTTTTTCAGCATCGAGGCTGAGAGCTACTGATCTGACAGTTTTCATATGATCAAAAAGATGGAGTGCCCGACGGATGTTATCATGAGTCTGTCTATTCTTGACAAATCCTGTCTGGTCAGCATCTACTAAATCAGGAATTACGTTTTCTAATCTTTCTAATCAAAACAGGATTTCAATAGTGGCATAATTGTATGTTTGAAACATTTGAACCATTCGGGGGGGAAGCCATCTGGGCCAGGCCTTTTATTACTTTTCAAGTTTGATATTACCATTTTAATTTCTTCCTCTATTATCTGAGGTGTAAGGGTTTTATTTAGTTCATTTCCAATAGAAGGTAAATCCAGGAAGTCAAAAAACGTTCCACTAATGTTAAGTCACCTGCAGGCGGTTGAGAGTATAATTTAGAATAGTAAACCACAAAAGACTGTTGTATGTCCGCTAAATGGTGTTGAATCTTATTGGTTCCCGGGGTTTTTTTACTTTATGTATATATCTTTCTGCTTGTTGTTTACGAGTCCTCCAAGCAAGCAGTTTTTTTGCTTTAGGGGCCATTTTCATCGTAATTTTGCTTTATGAATTTAGCTTTATTTTGTATTTGCGTCTCGTACAGTTCATTTAAAGTCTGTCTCACAAAAAGTAACTTTTTTAAGGTATCCTACAGAATTGTTAGTTTTGATATGTTCCTCCTCCAAACATTTAAGTTCAGCAACCATATCCTGAATTTTTTTCCTGGTGGATGACCACATTATTAATTTACCTCTGAGGACCGCCTTAGCGCCATCCCATAACACACTTGGTGAAACATCCCCTTTATAATTATTATGAGAGATGTAATTCTCATATTCTTCCTCAACATATTTAATAAATTGGGTCTCAAACTAGAATTGAGTCTCCACAGAGTCTCCTTACGTGTAACATCCCGATGTAAGCTCAAGTAAACTCCGGCACGATCCGAAATATCTCTGACTCCAATATCACTGTCAATTACTCTGTGTCTGTCCAAGTTTTGCATAAAAAAAGTAGTCAAGTCTGAAAAACATTGAATGTGAGTGAGAGAAAAATGTAAAAGGTTTTTTTCCCTGGGTGCAAATTCCTCCATACATCTATTATTCCCAAGTCTATACTCTTTTAACATGTAAGGCTTCATGTGATATCTTTTTAGAACTGTTTGAGGAGTCTAATGATTGTTGTAGATTAATATTACAGCCCCCCCAGCAGACGGGCCACAATATTAACTATATAAGATGAGAAAACCCACAAGTGCGAATCTGCTTACTGAACACAGAGGTTCACAGTGATTACAGAGAGCAAAGCCTCCGTTATTTTGTGAACGGATGTTTTTTTTTCCTTCAGCGCCCTCCTGATGGGAGCATATACCTTCCTCTTTGCCAGAGTATCATTAGTATAATCTTGCTCAAAGATTCTGTGGACTATTTAACGGTTAATTCTGAGGTGGAAGTCGGACCCACTGGGAGCTGGTACATTATGCTGTCTCTTCGCGATGCCGAAAGTCCTTCAAAACTCATTTTAACCTGTAACAGCTAGTGTATATTATCCCATCATCACGAGGAACTACAATAAATCTACTAAAAACATGTTTACAAAAAAAAATATTAAGCCAACATCTTAATGTATGATTTGTAATTACCTTTCACCAATCCTCCAAAAGCAGATATGTAATATAATAACATCGAGAGACGTCGTAGTTTGAGCGCCATGTGTTTCCAACGTTATGAAATAACGATGTTAATACTTGAAGACATCCGGACTAATGGACGATGCGTGATGAGCTGTTCATAAACAAGATCTGGAAGACGGACTCTGGGGGAATTACAGTGTCGAGGTTGAGATCGTAACATGCTAAAGCGCATGTAGTGTTTAATTCAGCTTTATAAGTCAAACCCGGCACCCGGATTTTGCACTCATCAGACCACAGTAAAGTCCTGGCAGCCGGTGCCTGGAGCTTACACCGCCCCACCTCTCGCTTTCACGGAAGCCAGCAACTTACAAAAAAAAAAAAAAAAAAAAGATTAGTGACTCCCTGCGTCACGTTTATAGTTAACATAACCAACTCAACTCAACTCAACTCAACTTTATTTATAAAGCACTTTAAACAAAACAAGGTTCACCAAAGTGCTGAACAAAGCATAAAATTAGTAAAAGAGCATGGCAATTATCAGACATAAGACAATTAAAATACAATACAGTCTCCAGATTCCAACTCAATTAAAAGCCAAAGTGAAAAAATATGTTTTAAGAGCAGATTTAAAAGTGGAAAATGAGTCCATCTGTCTGAGGTCCAGGGGCAACTCATTGCAGATCTTTGGAATGAGTTGCCCCTGGACGTTTCCTCTTGGTCTTGGAGACGACTAACTGTATCTGATTTGTTGACCTGAGGGAGCGAGGAGGGGTGTACACCTGGATCAGGTCAGATAGGTACTTAGGAGCGAGACCATGAAGACATTTAAAAACAAATAAAAGAATTTTAAAATCAATGCGTAAACGAACTGGGAGCCAATGAAGTGATGCTAAAATGGGAGTAATGTGCTCTTGTTTCCGCCCACCAGTCAAAAGACGGGCAGCAGCCTTCTGGACTAACTGCAACCGAGCAAGTGATTTCTGAGTAACTCCAACATAAAGAGCATTGCAATAATCTAAAGGAGTTGTAATAAAAGCATGGATTAAAATCTCAAAGTCACAGCGAGAAAGAAGAGGTTTAACCTTGGACAATTGTCTCAGATGGAAAAAGCTGGACTTGACCACTGAACTAATATGAGCATTAAAAGTCAGGTTGCTGTCCAGTTTGACACCCAAACTCGTTGCCAGGAAAAACCCTTCACTCACCAACACTATAAAAACAAATTAAATAACTTAAATAACACATATGGGTCTTATAACGTCGTTGAGCCAATTATAAAACTAAGATTAACTAATTATTGCTTTATAAAATGACTTATTAATGGAGCATGACATCAGTCCATCACATAATATTTCTCTAAGTGGGAAACTGGGTGAGATGTGTCATCAGGCGGCTGTGACGGTAGAAGCCGTAGAATTGAATCCGTTTGTCTCACTTTACCGACGCGTCCTTGTGGACTCGTGTCATTACAGACGTCTGATATTCCTGAGCTGTACCAACATTTACAGACAAAACCTTCAGAAGTGTTTGTCCCTGAGGACTGGACCAAAACAAGTCACATCGACTTTATTTTTTTTTTTATTCAACAAGTGAATAAAAACACTTGTAAAACCTTTTATTTCATTATTAAACAAAAACATTAAAGAAACACAAAATTACATTACACATTGCAACTTTGCACATTTGTAATGTGCAGGCATTCTCAATAAAGTGCAAACTGCTGGTAAAAAATTAGCACGGCATTAAATAACATTACAAATATAAAAAATAAAATAGCAGGCATTTGTTTGAGGTAAAAGTGCTACTACCTTTTTTTTTTTTTTTTTAAACAATTTCAGATTTTTTTCAAGGTCTCATTCTTGTTTACCTGGTAGGTGACTGAACCCGCTGCTTGTTTTCTCGGGGTGACTAAACGCTTGTTGCTTCTTCTTTTGGATGAAGCAGCTCTACTGCTTGTTTAGGCCATTTTAAACATCTACTTTATCGCCAATTAATTCATTTCCCTTCAGGGATTAATAATAGTTTTAAATTTAATCTTTGTATTTCCCTTTCTTTTCTTCTTTTGTTGTCAATTTAATTGCAGTTGCGAGAAACAAAATGCAGCATGAGATGTTTGTTCCTAATTAAGTGTAATTTTGTGTTCCTCTATTGTTTTTCTTAATACCTGTATATTTTAATTTCAACATTCATGCTGTTAGTTAATTGCTTTAAAGTGCAGGTATGATTCGTACAAACCAATGTATATCCCATTCTTCTCAAGCTTCTCCTCTAATGTGCTGCCAGCGCACAGAATGACGCACATTTTAGCTTATGTGTTTTTTTTTTTTTTTAACAGTATTTTATTAGATTTTTGAAATAGAACGATGAACAGGTCAGCACAACATCAACTCAGTCAAGTACATATGTTGCAATGATAAGAAAAGAAAAACAAACAAATAAAAAGTAGCGCACATGGACATCACATAACAGCAGGTATTTTATCCTATCGAAGCTGCTTCCCCACCTCCCACCGATTTCTTGAGAAGACAAAGGAGGAGCGTCCCCTCTGCAGTAAACCAAGAAGGTCGTCAGGGAGGTGATTAAGAAGTGGTTGCCAAATCCGGTAGAAATCATCATCATTACCTCTTAAGGAGGCGCTAAGATGTTCCATGGGAATAACTTGGAATATCTCTCTGTACCATTGGGTAACAGTGGGGGGCTTCTCCCTGATCCACTGCAGTAGAACACATCGTCTCGCCAGGAGCAGGAGTTTTCCCAGTAGAATCAGTTGTGTAGCAGTTACAGGTAGCTGCTTTGGAGGTATATTCAGAAGGAACAAGACCGGATCTAGTTTTATTGTTTTGAGTAGTATTGAACGTAGTTCTTTAGTAACATTTTTCCAGAATTTACATATTAATGGACATGACCATAAACAATGGTAGTAGGTTCCTGTCTCCTTTTTACATTTGGTGCATGTGTCAGATACCTGGGGGTTGATTTTGTTCAAAAGGTAAGGGGTACACTGCAGTCTGTGTAGTATTCTGTATTGGTTTTCCCTCCGCCTGTTGCATAAGAATATTTTTTTTATGGATCCAAAAGCATTCCACCACTGCCCATCATCCAAATCAATCCCCAGATCTTTTTCCCACAGTCCTCTAGCTCTAGAGTCTATGAAATTGTCACACGAAAGCACCCTTCCATAGAAAAGGGAAATGAACTTCTTGTTAACGGCCGATAAGCTGAAGTCCAACAGGAGACCTTCCATCGGATTTTTAATTGGTGAGTCCAGTGGTAGCGAGCATAATGATTCTACAAAATGCCTAGCTTGAAGGAAACCAAAGAACTGGCAGCGTGGGATCCCGTACTTGATTTGAAGTTGTGAGAACGACATAATGTTCCCGTTGTCAAATAAATCAGCCAGAAATTTTAGCCCTTTTGCGTGCCACTCATTGAAGATACTCACCCCCCAGCCCGGAGGGAAAGCTTTATTATGAATTAATGGCTGTAATGTCAATGAGGCACCTTGCTGGCCGGCATGTTTGGTGATATCGCGCCAGGTTCTGAGTGTGTTTTTAAGGATCAGATTGTTTTTAACCTCTTCTGGAAGATCATTTAAATTTGCTGATAGCAAGCTTAGGAGGGAGTGAGGGGCACAGCTCCAGGCATCCACATGGGGCTCCTCCGGGTCAAGGAAGTGTTTAAGCCAACCATACACTATTCTGGCATGACAAGCCCAGTTGTAGTATAGAAAGTTGGGGAGTGCTTGGCCTCCTTTGTTCACCGGTAGTTGTAGAGTCTTCATATTTAGTCGTGGTTTCTTGCCATGCCACACAAATCGAGATATAGATCTTTGAATGTCTGAGATAGCCAACCTATTGATCCTAAGTGGTAACATTTGCATTGGATACAGAATTCTAGGAAGAACATTCATTTTGATCAAGCTGATCCTACCCAGGCATGACAGAGGGAGGTCAAACCATCTATTTAAGTCATTCTTGATTGATTTAACAGTAGTTATAAAATTTAGTTTATATAGATCCTTAACTGAGGCTGATATTCTAATCCCCAGGTAAACAAAACCGGAGAGTGACCATTTGAATGGGAAATCAATCAAGGTGGTATGATCTCCGAAGTTGCCAAGGGGCAGTGCCTCTGATTTCTGAAAGTTGATTTTATATCCTGATATCTCACCAAATCGATTAAAGATTGAAATTAAGTTAGGTATGGAGTTCTCCGGATTTGTGATAAACAGAAGGACATCATCAGCATAGAGGGAAATTCTATGCTCGGTGTTTCCTAAGGTGACACCAGACAGATTTTTGTGATGCCTGATGGTCTCTGCTAGTGGCTCCAGTGCAATGGCAAATAGTAATGGGGACAGGGGACACCCCTGACGAGTACCTCTAGATAAGGGAATGATGTCGGACATCGACCCGTTTACGCGAATCTTGGCAGTCGGAGATCTATATAAAAGATGAATCCAGTTAATAAAACCTGTACCCAGCCCAAATCTGCATAGTGTATCAAATAGATACTCCCACTCAACTCGGTCAAATGCTTTTTCAGCATCTAGGGATAACACCAGGGCTCTAGTCCTGGAACTTTGGGAGAAATGGATAATATTAAGTAACCTGCGAACATTGGAATAAGAGTAACTATTCTTTATGAAGCCTGTCTGATCCGGATTGATCAGAGTAGGCAGCACCGACTCCAGTCTTTTAGAAAGTAGCTTTGCAAGTATTTTGATGTCAGTACCAAGTAGACTGATCGGTCTATAAGAGGCGCAGTTATCTGCAGGTTTATCCTTTTTAAGAATTAGAGAAATGTAGGCTAGGTTCAAGGTAGGGGGAAGATAACCCCTCATGCCCGACTCAGCAAACATCTTAGTCAAAGGTCCAACCACCATCCTAGCCATTTTTTTATAAAATTCGGGGCCAAATCCATCAGGGCCTGAAGCTTTTCCATTGGGCAGGGAATTGATGGTGTCCATGACCTCCTGCTCTGTAATTGGTCTGCCCAGGGTGCGGCTACTTTCTTCTGATAAAGAGGGAAGGTTGACTCCATCAAGGAAACGCTTCCTTTTTGTTGATGTGTTTTGACATTCCGATGTGTACAGATTTTGAAAGAAACCTTTCATTATATTACAAATGTTTTTGGTTTTGAAGTGTCGGGTACCAGTATTGTCTTTCAGAGCTGGTATTACGGTAGGAGCGGTTCGGCCTCTCGCCAGTCGGGCCAGGAGCCTGCCAGGTTTGTTACCAGACGTGAATAGACTGTGCTTAGCAAAAAATACAGCAGATTCGGCCTTTTGAGTTAGCAAGTGGTCCAGTGCTGATCGGGCAGCTTCCAGTTTTTTAAAAACGGTTGCGGAGAAAGAAATTTTAAGCTCTCTGTCTAAACTTTTAATTTGTTGTTCTAAGTCTAGCTGTTTGGACAGGGCAATTTTCTTTCTTGCTGCTGTATAAGAGATAATTGATCCCCTCATAAAGGCTTTACCGGCTTCCCACAGAGTGGAAGCTGAGGTATCAGGTGTATCATTTTTGGAGATGTAAAGTTTCCACTCTGCTTCCAGGTATGATATAAAGTCAGGGTTGCTAAGCAAAAGCGGTTTCAGGTGCCATTGTCTAACTTGAGGGTCATAGTAAGGAGGCATGAGTTCAATTGTGACAGAAGAGTGATCAGAGTGGGGACATGCGTTAATAAAGCAGGATTTGGTCCGGTCGAGAGTTAATCTTGAGACAAAAATATAATCAATTCTTGAGAAAGAATGGTGAGGATGAGAGAAGAATGTAAAGTCTTTTCCTTGCGGATTGAAGGCCCTCCATGCATCTAGTAATCCGAGGGCTGTACATAATTCTGTTGTAGCATGTGAGATTTTGGAAAGAAGCCTGTTTTTGGCTGGTTTGTAATCCAGATTAGGCTCTAAACCACAATTGAAGTCACCTCCAAGTACGATATGTCCGGGGCCTATTGCAGAAATTTCAGCCAGTAATTTGGAGTAAAATGGGCTTTCGTAGCTATTAGGAGCGTACACACTTCCTATCATAATCTGTTCCCCATACATAGATCCAGTAATCAAGACATATCGTCCCTCTCTGTCCTGAACTATTTTATCAAGTGTAAAAGGTAGGCGTTTGTGGATGAGTATTGCCACTCCTCTGCTCTTTGAATTGTAAGAGGCAAAGAAGACCTGGCCAACCCAATCACGTTTGAGCTTCAGATGTTCGAGATCAGTTAGGTGGATTTCCTGTAGTAGTGCTATGTGTACCTTATCTTTTTTAAACATTGAGAGTAGTTTACGCCTCTTCACCACGTGGTTAATGCCTTTGACATTCAATGTTATAATTTTGATATCACTCATAAAGAAAATAACTTTTAGTTAACAAACAGAGGTGACTTAATCTGAGCAATGTTAGGGAGTGGACCCAGATTGCCCCATGTGCATGAACGAGAATGGATTGATAAGAGAGCTGTGCTGACATAAACGAACCTATCCTAAGCATCGGGAGATCACTCAGAACCGTTGATACTCCCGTAAACCAAAACAAGTACATAAACGATGACATGTGGCCTTAAAAGGCCCAGAGAGAAAAGAGGAAAAAAAAAAAAAAAAAAAAAAAAAAAAAAACAAATATATAGAAAATAAGATCGCCCTGTGGCAGAAAGCAGAAAGATAGGGCCACGCGCTGCTGAGAAATGTTATTGCCCCCGGAGATGAAAAGAGAGAAAAAACAAACCAATCCCACTCCCGCCCCCACTGAATATCAATATCATTCCACTAATAACAGCAATGATCCTAAGGTGCTCTAAAGGTCATGAACATAGGAGGCTGCACATAGCAAAAACCACGAATAGAACAAAAAAAAATTGTATAGACATATGAAGTCATATAGGCATTTTCATAAAATTTGAGGTATATTTCAAGGAGAATCCTAACAAGCAATGAGATTGCCTTCAAGTTAGAAGTGTTTTCTCAGTTACGGATAAAGATTTGCCAAATTATATAAGAAAAGGTAGGAGAAAAAAAAGGGACAGCTTCACAAACTTGTTGGATCCTCTTCTGGAGCCTCTAGTCCAATGAGTTGAGAAAGACCTCTGCAGCACTTTTTGTTTCAAACTTGCGATCCGACTCGTTGTGGTGCACCACCAGGGTGGCTGGATAGCGCATGTTGAAGCGGACCCCTTTGCTGATCAAAGCCTGGCATACTCCGTTGAAAGCCCGGCGTCTCTCTCGCACCGCCGCAGAAATATCCTGCTGGATGAAGACCCGCTGCCCGTCCTGTTCCAGGGTGGGTTTCTTTCGGAGCGCCATCAGTATCCTCAGTTTGTCCCTCGGATTGTGGAGTTTAATGATCACCGGGCGAGGACGCTCACCCCGCGGTCCCAAACTACGGTGAGCACGGTCGATCTTGATGCGGGACTTGGTCGCGGGGTTCGCGCCCAAGCCGAGCACGGTGGGCAACCATGACTCAAAAAACTGCAGGGGTTGGTTTCCCTCTGCGCCCTCCTTTAGATTGAGGATCCGGATATTGTCACGTCTGCTCCGATTTTCCATTCCGTCCAAGCTGGCCTCCAATTCTTTGATTTTCTTCTCGGTTTTGGTAGCTTTTTCCTGCAGGACAGACAGCGTGTCCTCCACACCTGACACATGCTGCTCTGCCTCCGCAATTCGCTTAGAGTGGCTCTCCAGGGTGGCTGAGAGTCTGTCCAAGGTCTCGGAGAGTTTAGAAAACTTGTCCTCCATTATGTCACAGAAGTTTTGAGAGACCTCTCGTATCAAGGCAGACGTGTCCATGACCGGTGGAGACTCGGTGTTGTCCGCTGCTGCACTTAGCAGCGTATTAGCAGAGGATGCTAGCATCGTTTTCCGCGTCTGTATCTTGGTCTGTTTCGACATTTTTAGGTTAAGACCGTTTGTCGGGCAACCAGTGTATCTTAGGAGTGTCGGGCTATGCAAAATGCTGAAGCGGGCAGATAAAGCAAAAAAAGGAGCGACCCAGGATTAATGTGGGAGCGGGAGCTCGACAAAAACACGTCTCTCAGTCAGCCATCTCACGTGACCGGACAGCTTATGTGTTTTTTTAAAAAAAAAGGTTTTTGTGTTGGCATCTTCTATGGAATCTGCAGAAGAGAGAAGCTTCCGTTCCTTACTTCTTCTTCTCCTCCTCCTTCATTTGCTCCTTCACACCTGCCAGACAGAGAAGCACTTTAGTTCAATGCTGCAGCACAGCAGTCTTCTACAGGTGAATAAACAGTTGCAAAGCTACTTATAAAAGTCCCAATCTTGTGTTTTGCATCAGTAAAACTGCAAACAACAATGCAGATGAAGAGAAGTATTACAGAAACGGTGGCCACCACAAGGTGCGATCGGTAATGTTTCTCTGAAGAGAAACAGCACGTAATAAGTGTAATAATGAGACATGACATATTTCCAAGCACAGGTGTGTTCAATCTGGCAGTCAGGCTGAATAGTCGTCACATTGTTCACCATCACGGACCGTTCTGAAGTGGTTTCTGTGACTTCTGACCTACATCCTTTTCAACATCTGTGTAGAGCTGAAACGTGCAGTCGAGAAGAAACCCTTCAAACCTGAAACATCTGGAGCCGTTTGTTCTTGAGTACCGAACTAAAACATTTTTTTTTTTTTTAAATGACTATTGAACTTCACTTTTTCTTTCCTTGAAGGGACGGTGCCAGCAAATCACTAAGACCACTGTGGTCACATCATTTTTATGTTTTGACACAAAACTAAATTATACTAACTTTTTTTTACATGACAGTATCCTACAAGAACAAATTATATTGGAATGTTATGAGATTTAAAATGTGGCAAACTAAAAGAACGTAGTGACAAATCTATGAAAAGTCCATCATCTTAGGCTCGCCGCGAGATATGGTGGTGGACCTAAAAACATTTAAAGACAGAATTTCATGAACAAAGAGAACTTCCTTCAGCTGTAGGTCAAACCAGACACTACTACAGGATGTACGAGGTCACGCGACTCTTTTTCTAGTCAGTTATTCATTTTTAAAACATTATTTGTGGTGAATTTAAATATTTCTCTTTCAGCTCCACTTTCAACTTTCTGACAGGTTGAAAAGCAGTGTTTAGTTTTATTTTACTTATTTAATTTCCCAGAATAAGGTATGCCACATTAATAATTTCACCTTGAAAATTAATGAAATATTTTTAAAATTCAGCACATGAATAGTTAGAAAGAAGTACCTGTTTTTATTTTTCCATATCAACCAGAGGAAACAAACACAGATGCCCAAGACACAGATGCCGAAGATAATTCCCATAGGAATTATGACCACAGGCCCTTTAGGGAAAAAGCAATGCACACTTTAAAAACAATCAAGTAACAAAAAAGGAAGACAAATACAAGACCACTTGGCCATTAACTTACATAAAATTTGCTTTTCATGTGGTGGTTTGGCCATTGGGCTTTGGGTGGTGACTGCACTGTTGTGTGAGTCGTGGGGACGTTGTGAAGCTGTCGGTGCTACAGGTGCAGCAGGTGAATTTTTAGGAGATTGTTCCACATGAAGGACAGGTTCAGAGACTGAAAACATGATGACATAAAAATCCACGTAGTTCATATTTTGAATATTGCTCAGTTTAATTAATAAAGTTAAAATGGCAAGTTATTTATTTCTGTTTACCGTTGATCTTGAGACAAGTGGTTTCTTTCTTAAGACCACTAGACGTATTGAACCAACAGGTATAACATCCTTCATCTTGCTGCGATACATTTTTAATGCTCAAGAAAACGGAATACTCTACTGGATTAATTAATTTACTTGATGATGGCATATCCTTGTCTTGATTGGGTGAAGCTTTCTTGAATGTTGCGTTAAAAATCTTTTCATTCCCCACAAAATGGCAGCTAAGTCGAGTTCTTTGATGCAGTTCTGATAACACGGTCGGTTGAGTGATGATCATTGTGGTTACACCTGCAGGAGCAACAGAGACATCAAGACATAAGGATGTACTTTTTTTTATATCCACTATTGAAATATTTCCTTGTCTGTTTTTTTTAAATTTTAATGTAAGACAAAAAGATTGCAGTGGGATGAAAAGAAACAGTTATATTGTTTTACATTTACTGGTATCAAAAGTATTTGTGTTATCTCTGAACTTAGGTAAATCTTTATTTATGCTTCTTGCAAAACATTTAAAAAGGTCGTATAAGCCATTATATGGGATTTCTAACCCAGAAATCACTAACCAAATATTACTCTTTAAGTCTTGACTAATAATATTTGCATGAAAATGCCACAGTTCTGTCAAAAAACTTTTATGCACATTTATAAAATTTAATTTTTATATTATATGTAGCTTTCCATCATTCTTGAAATACAACTGAATTAGGTAATAAAAATAGTTAATGCAATTTTAAAGTCCTACATCAGTATCTATCATACTGATCATAAGCGCCTGGACTTTAAGGGGGGTGGAGGGGGGGGGGTGGGGAGGGGGGTGGAGCAGCTGAGATGTGGCTGATTTCTCTGTCCGTCCTCCATGATGATGAATGAAAAACTTACTGACTTGTCTTTCTTCCTTATTGTGTGTTTAATAAATGTTAGGCCGTTTAAACCTGACAGTCGTTATGCTCTTTGCTTTTTTAAAATTGTCTTTGTCCCGCTTTGTTTTTCATTCATATACTCTGAAAGATTCGGTCAAAAGGTGTTAATATGTTACAAAACTTCACTAACTTTCCATAAGTTTGTGAAGTTTTCTCAGCTGCGACACGACGGAACCTCCCCTCTTTGTTCACTATTTTTAGTGCGTTACATTAAAAAACTACAACCACTCCTTAGGATCATGATATGCAATTTGTACATACCTGTTATCCAGAATACCAACGCGAAAAAGTAAATTACTTTACAGTCATGAGTCATTGCTTCTTTCTGCTTCCAGGCTTAACAAAAAAGAAAAAGGGAGGGTCCACGTGCTTCCGGGTTGAACAACCGGATTGTGACCAGGTTGTGCTTCCGTAGAGAAACACGGAAAAACACTTTACTGACCGACATTAGGAAAGTACGTAGTTAGGTAAAATAAAAGTCAATGATGGTGTTAAAACATATTAGAAAATGTAAAAAAAAAAATGTAAATGTTGAGAAGACTGTTAGTAAATAGTAAAAAAATAATCAAATGTGGCTTTTTCTTTTTTACTTACAAAGTACAATCTGATGAGTGGAGTTTCAGTCACACAAATACACAAGTTTATTGACTTCTAAAATTAATATATCCTAATTAGATCATTACAAATAAATACATCTCAACAATAATGAATGAAAAACATCAACAAAACATTTATTACAACATGAATTAGGGAGACAGTTCTTTGAAGTCATGTGCAGCTCCACTGATTAATGAGCCAGTGCTCCAGAGATAAAACAGGACATAAACACTACAACTATCAAACAAATGTGCATTCTTATGTATTAGTTGTCTGTTTAAGCAATAAATAACACTGGAAATTAACACAATGTGCAAACTGCAAATGCAAAATAAATAATATGCACAGTATAATTGATATAATATGTTGTATAATATGCAGTTTTTATAGATGAGGTAACTGTCCTTATTTCCTTATTTCGGATAGACAGAAATCATTGATTTCCAATCTCCAGCTGATTGGCGGATCTCCAGACGTTTCAATCTTTGATTACAATTTGATTATTTTTTTACTATTTACTAACAGTCTTCTCAACATTTACATTTTTTTTTTTACATTTTCTAATATGTTTTAACACCATCATTGACTTTTATTTTACCTAACTACGTACTTTCTCTCCAATTGAAGCTGTTCCACTTTACTTTGGAGTAGTTCATTTGACTTCTCAGAGGCTTCTTTCTCCATTTGAAGCTGTTCCAGTTTTTTGTTCACTACTTCCAGTGTCTTTACAGAGGCTTCTTTCTCCATTTGAAGCTGTTCGTTCTGCGCTAAGAGATGCTGGATTAATACGGCCGTTTCTTCATTTCCTCCCTGCTTGGAAACATTTTCCAGCTGTGTCTTGTACTTCTGGATGTCTGATTCAGCCAATTTCAGTTTGAATTTTAGGCGACTGATCTCCTCTTTGTCCTGATCCTGTTTTGACGTGGAGGGTTTAGAACAATGAGAAGAGAAACGTTGGTTCCCAGGTTGAACGAAAATGTTTTCAAACAAATTCTTGAAAATTTGCTGCATTTCCTGTCTTTGAAGACTTTCAGGATCACAGGCAGCTCCCTGAATTTGCAAGGGGTTTTCCTGCAAGTGTACTGGCCGTGGGAGCCTTGGACTTTCCTCTGCAACATCATTCTTATTTGGACCGCTGTGCTGTTGGGGGCTACCGTGTTGACAATCCTGCATGGAGAGATGTTTCACGTATTTCAACAGCTCCTCATCCATCTGTGCGTAATATTCTGCATCCACGTATTCTTCTGATTCTGATTCTTCACCTTTTCCAAAGGCAGCTTCATGCTCTGCAATATAATTTGGATTATGACAATCTTTATTCGGCTGAACAAAGATTTCAGTGTAGCGTGTATTTTGTTGTGTGCCTTTGACATCTTTGACATCTTTGACATCTTGGTCTGAGTCACAGTTAGTTTCAACTGGATTGAAGCAAACTGTGGGCTCCTTTGGTCTCGTATCAGGTTCCTCCTGAATAAAACCTGTTGGGTTTTCATTTTTTTTCTCACTTGTGTTTTCCTTGCTTGTCATTTTTCTGTTCTCTTGTCCAAGATCACAGTTCTCTCTTGCTTTCCTCTGACTCTGTCTGTCTTCCACTGTGGAGTGACTGGAACTGGTTTGACGTTCTATATATATACACAAGCAAAGCCCCCTGCTTTGATGTCATAACGTGTCAAAATTAATAAAAATATAAATTTGGCTTAGTTTTTCTCAAATGAACTATGACAGTATTAAATAGTATCTCTTATTGTTCATATTTAGTTTCATTTACTATATTTTTAAATTCTGTTAAGTTTTTTTTGTTGTTATTGTTGTGGAAATTATTTCTGTTAAATAATTACGGTACAGGAGAGCTCCGTTTTTGAGAAGTTTATTAAGCTGTACAGCTGAGAATCACACAGTTGAACACAGTCGGCAGAGTGAGTCTGCATTGATTAATTACACACAGATCTTATACACTTGCATGTCCTTGAGCACAAACAGGGATTGTTCTCTCCCTGCAGAAATATAGTTCCCTCCTTACTCCTTATCTCCAGCAACTACCGGGGACTTATGATTACCTTCTGTGGGAACCATCCTCCACCAGTATGCAAGTGAGAAAACAGACTGAGTGAAAAGTACTGAATGAACAATGAACAAGCAACAGATAATAGTAAAATACACTATAATAACTAACTTAAGAAACTATATTTCTCAATTTCCCTTACAAGTCCTCCCTTTTGATTAATTAACATCTCATTAATCACACTAAACAAGATACAAAGTAACATAGCAAAAGAAGCTTTAGTCAAACACAGTTAAATCCTCTCCATACATGTCATCTTCAAGGTCCTCATCAGCATCCCCAAGCAGCTGTGTGAACACCTTATCGTCTTGCATAAGCATTTGATGGGATACTCCTCGCTCGATGGCACGCATCATAAGCCCTCGCAGACACGGGATGATGCAACACCCACAGAGTCCCAGGGCAGCCACAGAGGCTATAAGAGCACAAAGGACTGAGATGATCAAAGTTTTCCACTTACCAAACATATTATCCAACCAGCCCCACATAGAGTCGTCTATGCCAGAATTCTCTGCCAGTTCCTCCCGAAGGGACCGCAGGCCTTCTAATGCTTTAGTAACCGTGCCATCAGGAGCGGTGTTATTGGGGATAAAGGTACAGCACGTTTCCCCAAAGAGGGCACATACTCCACCTCTTTCTGCGAGGATCATGTCCAGAGCCTTCTGTTCTGCCATGTCATCATGGAGGAGGCTGATAGTTGCTCAGCCACACCAACCAGTGCATCATGGGTAAAGTTAACAAACCTCTGCTGATTGTAATACAAATAGTTAATCCAATCAACATTTTTATTTATTGTGGGCCACAAGAAGATGGACTCAAATCCAGCGGCAATTTGGTCTCGGGCCTTGTATTCATTAGGAACACCGCGTGGAACACCTATGGCGTCCAAATAAATCCTGTCGTCAAAGCTACCCCCCGGTGTGGATCTTTTAACACGACTGGGGGTGACATGGGAGGGGTTGAAAGGGTCTATAGCAACCTGAATAAACGAGGACAACATAACATGAGCGCATAATCCGGTCCAGTTTACAGGCAACCGGGATTTCAACTCCCCATCCCCACAAATCCAGTATGAGTCTGGAGCCGGCTTGGTTATTGTACTGAGCATATATTTCAGATTCCGAGACGTTTTACATGTCCAATTCCCACTAGAGACCTGTGTTTCGGAGTCACTACCAGTGGAGATGGTGATGGGAGTAAGCAGGAGGCTGCATTAATCTAAATCGTGTACCTGGAAAATTTTAGAACAATTTCCTGTAAATTCGCCGACATTGGTACCATTACGTGTGTAGTTATAACAGGTAACACTAGTATTAGGGGCAGGAGTAACATGAGGAGGAGGGGGCAGGGGTGAAGGCTGGGCTTCCTGACAGCGACCCTGCCAGGAGCCAGGGGCGGTTCTGTCATAGCAACCATAGAACAATGTAACCCACAATAACTGCAGGTGGTGCACCCATCAGTATAGATCAGCATTTTAAATCCTAATTGAGTCATATTTTCAGAGGGGTTTGGCTCTTTTAAGCTGGTATTATAACAGGAGGACACACAGTTAAGGATGTCATCTTCACCAGGAATAGAAACATAAGTAGAAGGAACCTTTGCAGACATACATACAACACAGTCTTCTTCAGTCACAGCCCAAACAGAACAGTTATCAAACTGATACCACACATTTTCCTGGATCCAGCCTGCACGAAGGGGATTCTTCACAGAAGCGGCTCCGACGGATCGTGTGTGACGGTCGGCACGCAATGTCTCCGTGTTCCACGTCACCAGGAGGAAGGCGGCACAAAGCCAGAAACAAAAGAAGACCAGAGGTCTCCACATCGTTGCCACGTGGAGGGTAGACTACCTCACACGGGAGCTGGTCTCAGGGATTATTCTGCCCTGTGGTTGAGAAACCAGCTGGTTGTTGGTCTTCAGGAGGTGTCCCTAGGAACCTTTTGCAGTGGCTGGCGTGGATCCAAGTTGCCCTCTCGGCCACCTTAACAGCTGTGTGAGTGGTCAGGAGCACCTGGAACGGTCCCAGCCAGCGCTTGGACTTCCAATGCTTCCTCCGGAGATCTTTGACCAGGACCCAGTCTCCTGGCTTCAGAGGATGAAGAGGTCCTTCAGCAGGTCTGGGCAAGGCAGCCTTCACAGTTGCCTGAACCTGAGAGAGAGCTTTGGAGAGGTTGGAACAGTAAGTCAACATGTCACTGTCGCACATGTCTGTGGAGAGAGCCCTCCACTTAGGAGGTTCCAGTCCAGTCTGTGGTGGTCGTCCAAACAGTACCTCATATGGACTGAGGTTCGTCTTAGTCCGTCGTCGCATGCGCATGGCCATTAGGACTAAGGGAAGCGCTTTAGGCCAGGACAGACCTGTTTCCTCACAGCATTTAGTGAGTTTGGCCTTTAACGAGCCATTTTCTCTTTCTACCGCTCCTCCAGACTGTGGATGGTAGGAGCAGTGTGCTTTCAGCTGGAACCCAAGTCTTTCACTCACCTCAGTCAGAGCTTTATTGACAAAGTGAGTGCCATTGTCGCTAGTGATCTTACCTGGAATTCCCCGTCTGGGAATGATCTCAGGCAGCAGGGCCTTTGCTACTGCACTGCTGTCTGCATGTTTTGTGGGAAATGCTTCTACCCACTTTGAAAACATGCAAACTATCACTAGGCAGTATTTCTTACCTTCTGATGGAGAGAGTTCAACAAAGTCCATCATGAGGTGATCAAAGGGGTACTCTGGAGGTGGGTGTCCAGCTGTGGCTACTTGGAGTGTGTGACCTGCATTGTTAGTTGCACAAACAAGACATTTTTACAGTGATTTTCTGCAGCCACAGAAAAGCCTTTTGTGAACCAAATGGCAGTCAGCTGATCTAACATCCTCCCTTTAGACACGTGGTCCAACCCATGTGTCAATTTCGCAAAATATGGAAAGAAATGGCGAGGGAGACATGGTCTACCGTCCGAGGACGTCCAGATCCCCTCTGGGGAGCGGCTGCACCCATTCTGTTTCCACAAGAGCAGCTCCTGAGCGGTGGCAAAGGACTGAACTGCAGGCTGAGATGAGAGATCGAGCTGAGGTAGAGAGGAGCACAAAAGGGAGGGGGAGACTTCACCCACAGCAGCAGCAGTCTTAGCGGCCGCGTCTGCAACGGCGTTACCGCGCGAAATGACGTCAGCAGAGCGTGTGTGAGCTGCACACTTAACCACCGCCACAGAGGAAGGCAGCAGAATAGCCTCCAAAAGATCAGATACCTGTGTCACATTCAGGATGGGCTTACCATCAGACTTCAGGAATTTCCTATGTTTCCAAAGTGATCCAAAGTCATGTACCAGTCCAAAAGCATAGCGTGAGTCAGTGTAGATTGTGACAGACTGACCTGCAGCCAACTTACAAGCCTCGGTGAGGGCCACCAGCTCAGCAGTCTGAGCAGAATAGTGAGCTGGCAAAGTGCCAGAGGCAAGGGTGGCATGAGAAGAGCAAACTGCATATCCAACCCTGTTCCGGCCCTGAGAGTCTCTGGAGGAAGAGCCATCCACAAACAGCACCAAATCTGCATTTGGGAGAGGAGAGTCAGACAAATCAACTCGTGGAGAACAAATCTCAGACAAAACTTGATCACAGGAATGAGGCTCTCCATCTTCCTCTGTAGGAAGGAGTGTGGCAGGGTTCAGTGTGTTGCAACGCTGCACAGTCACATTGGGCATATCCAGGAGGACAGAGGTGTAACGAAGCCACCTGGCAGCTGAAAGGTGTGACGTTTTCTGCTCCAAAAGAATGATGGACACAGCATGTGGTACCATAACAGTGAGAGGAGAGTAGCCCACCACGCTCCGAGAGGCCAACACAGCCTTTTCTGCAGCGGCCACAGCTCTAAGGCAGGTTGGGAGGCCTGCTGCAACCAGGTCAAGCTTTGAAGAGCAGTAGGCCACTGGCCGAAGCCTGTCACCATGCTGCTGCAAAACGACAGAAGACATGAAACCATGTTTTTCATCAACCATCTGGACAAAAGGTTTGTTCGGGTCTGGCAGTGCTAGAGCAGGGGCGGAGAGAAGCGCCTGTTTTAGAGCCAAGAAGGCCTCATCCGCCTCAGTCGTCCACGGGACAGCATCTCCAGCAGCCAGCAGAGAACCGTGGATGCAGGCATTCAGAGGAGCCTCCAGGGTGGAGTAGTTTGAAATGAACGACCTGCAATAGCCAGTCATACCCAGAAAAGACATCAGTTGTTTCTTTGTCACTGGTTTTGGAATGTCCTGAATGGCTTTTACTCGTGCATCAGAGAGATGGCGAGTAGAATGGGAGATAACATGTCCCAGAAATGTGACAGTGGTTTGAACAAACTGCAGTTTCTTACGGCTGGCCTTATGGCCCTTCAGGCAGAGGTGTTGGAGGAGTGCCAAGGTGTCTGCCTGGCACTGGTCAGCTGACGGCGAGCAGAGCAACAGGTCATCTACAAATTGAAGCAGAACTGAACCTGGAGTCAAACAAAGATCAGAAAGAGAGTCTCTGAGTGCTGCATTATAAATTGTAGGTGACTCTGTGTAGCCCTGACACAAACGAGTGAATGTGTAAGGACGACCTTTGAACTCAAATGCAAACCAGTACTGGGAGTCAGGGTGTACTGGAACAGAGAAAAAAGCGTTAGCCAAATCGACTACTGAGAAGTGGGTGGCGTCAGATGGTATCTGAGAGAGAATAGTGTGTGGATGAGGCACAGTGGGAGAACGAGCTGTCACAGCTTTATTTACAGCTTGGAGGTCCTGCACAAATCTCCACTCAACAGGTTCACCTGGCCCGCGAATCTTCTTCACAGGGAAGAGAGGTGTGCGGACAGGTGAGGTAGGACAGGGAACAATCACACCTTCCTTTAGCAGAGATTCAAAAACAGGATTGATTCCCTCCACAGCCTCAGGCTTGAGTGGATACTGTTTCTGGCAGGGCCTGAAAGAAGATTTGGGAGTAATGACCACTGGTTCACAGTCTTTAATCAAACCCACATCATATTTAGACTGAGCCCACAGCTGAGGAGGGAGTGTGTCCAAAACAGCTGGGGGCGGGGAGGAAGCAACTTCAGAATGAACCAACAAGAAATCAGTTTCACACACCAGCTGCACTGTACGCTGACAGTGAACAACAGAGGGCGGGGCCTGTTTAAACACGCGTTGGGAGGGGAGAACACAACATCAGGCTCAGCGCTCGGAACCCAGTCTCTGATAGTATGGGCCCGATACATGAACCGACCAACATCTTTCCAATGTTTCTGTCTCGGTTTGGAGAGAGAAACATGTGGAAAAACTTCCTCCGTCATCCAGAACAACTTCTGTTGTTCAGGTGTCAAAGACACGGAGAGCGCACAAAAACAATCATCCCAAAACACATGTGTAACAGTGAGTTTATCATTTGTCTATCGGTAAAACACTTTTTCATAATCAGGATCTGGTCCACCTTTGCTGAAGAACGATATGCAGTGCAACCCTCCCTCCCTCATAAAAGATCAGCCTGGGTGCACGCGAGCGTGACAAAGGCTCACCCAGTATGAGGAAGTTGGTCCCGCGCTCAATTTCCACTGATAAGCATACGACGGGGCGGAGGGGCTGTATTTAACCATAGTGTAAGTCTCATCACCTTGCTCTGAGGCAGGAATAGGCTGGCTTATGGCAAGCCCATCTGGCCCAGATGTGACATTGAGACACAATTTGCACATTAAATCGCGGCCCAACAAATTTATGGGACATAGTTTGGATAAAAGAAATTTGTGTGAGAACCCTGGCATCCCTGAGGGGGAGCAGGATAAAGGAACAGTAAATCGCTCTCTCTGCTGATGACCAGATGCTGACACTGATATGATGGAGTCCTCACCCAACCGCGGGGGTGGGGTGAGGGTTCCATATTGCAAAACAGAATTTGTTGCACCGGTATCTACCAAAAGCAGTGTGGCCTTGTGCAGCTCAGGGTCTTTCTTCGCAGTTGTTTTCCGCTCCCTGTCGATCAGCACATCTTGAGCATGTTTGGCTTGTCTGCAGAGTTCAGCCAAACGCACTTCATGACGCATGCCCACATACAAGTGGCGTACTTGGGCTGCCAAGACAGGTCTCAGTCCATCCAAAATAGCAGAACAAAGGAGCTTCTCCCATGGCCCAGGGGCGTCACCCAAGTCAGCGGGACGCGTGAGGCCAGAGTTGTGGTTAAAAACGTCCTCTGCTCGGTGTAGAAATTCTTCCACTGGCTCGTTCGGGCCCTGAATGAGCTGACGCAGGGCAGACATGTCCGGACGGTGGGGGAAAGCTTTCTTCACTTCCTCCACCAGGTCATGCACAGCTCTCCGATATCCATCGTTGCTTGGATGGTCGTAGTCTGGGTTTTTCAGGCGCACGTCATCTCGGGGCATCTGACCCTTTATTTTGGCCAGGTCACAAGGTTTAAGCTTTGCAGCAAAAATCTTGCGCAGTTCAGCACCAGTGGGTTTAAACTCTTTACAAAAGGCTGCTAGTTCTTCACCACACTTATGTCCATTTGCAGCTGGATCAGGTAGCTGCTTGGCATAATCTTGAACCTCCGTGGGGGACCATGGTCGGAAAACCAGATGCGGTCCGTCTGGTCCTGACACCTCGACCATGGGGGCCATCAGGGTGGAGTCTGGGGCATCTACGAACAGGCCATCCTCCTCGTTGTTCAGCTCCTGGCGCCTCACCTGGCTTCGGGTCCGGACGCCAGTGCTCCCGGAGGACGACACATCCTCACCTCCCACGGGTCTCTGCAGTTCTGGTTGTGCAGTTGCTGGTACTGGTGCAGGCAGCGGTTGTTGCTGTGGAGGGACACGCTGAGGAGGACATGAGTCCAGATCCAAATCCACCTTCAACGCATTTAATGCCTGTGAAACAGAGGCATAAGGGGAGAGAGGTGAAATATCACCGTTGTATGGTGGAGGTGCAGGCGGTGAAGTCTGTGTTTTTTCAGGAACTGAAGCATTATCAGTTCTGTTCCCAACATCCCCACTTAAATCTTGTCCTCCCCCCATTCGTTTCATCTTAGACTTTCTATCTCTACTTTCAGCTTCTTCTTCCCACATTCTCAAACATTTCTGATGTTTTTCAAGTTCCAAAAGACGTTTCGGCTTTATTTTTTTCTTAGATTTTTTCAACTCTTCCCATTCTTCTTCAATTTTTTCTTTGACCTTTTGTATTTGCGTTAAACTTAAACTTCCCCCTTCAGGAAACCCAAATTTCTGGCACCATTCATTCACACATTCCACACACTCGGGCCCATATTTATTGGTCATGACATTACATATTTGACTGTCTGGAGAATTAGGTTTACTAGATCTAGTTCCCATTTTCAGACAGGATCGTCTCCTGCTGGCCTTTCTGCCTTAAGTGAGTCCCTCTTCACAGGTGCAAAAGTGCTAAAATACCTTTAAATTTTTGTTTCTTACCTGAGACCTTCTGTCTCAAGCAAGAAACCCCAGGGAGCGCTTTATTTTATTGACACTGGGTGTTCTCAAAGCTTAATATCACCCACAGGAGGAATCAGACTCCCGCGTCTATTCCCCCCCCTAACCCTTTACCCAGACAACCAAAATGAAAAGAGCTCACCGTATCGTTGTTCAGATCACTTCCAAGGGAAGGATCTTTAGGATTCCAGCAGTGGTCCAGGCGGAGCGGTCCAACCCAGTCCCCAATTGTCCGTCAAAGGCGGCAGGGCTGCGGCAATTTGGCCTCAGGATGATCAGTCACCAGGTCTTCTCGTCCGCCGGGAATCACGTGTGGAATCCTGTTCGTGACGCCAAAATGTTGTGGAAATTATTTCTGTTAAATAATTACGGTACAGGAGAGCTCTGTTTTTGAGAAGTTTATTAAGCTGTACAGCTGAGAATCACACAGTTGAACACAGTCGGCAGACTGAGTCTGCATTGATTAATTACACACAGATCTTATACACTTGCATGTCCTTGAGCACAAACAGGGATTGTTCTCTCCCTGCAGAAATATAGTTCCCTCCTTACTCCTTATCTCCAGCAACTACCGGGGACTTATGATTACCTTCTGTGGGAACCATCCTCCACCAGTATGCAAGTGAGAAAACAGACTGAGTGAAAAGTACTGAATGAACAATGAACAAGCAACAGATAATAGTAAAATACACTATAATAACTAACTTAAGAAACTATATTTCTCAATTTCCCTTACAGTTATTATTTATTTAGTTTTTAAAACTATGTCCTGATGCATGTTTCTTCTTTAGTTTTTTTCTTAATTTAACTGAAGCTACCTCCGGTAACAGCTGGAACGGGGACCAGGGACAGGCTGGGGTGAATCCGGGACCGTCTAAGGAACAGGGACAGGAGGAGGTTGTCGGCGCAGACGACGTCTCCATTGTCATCTGTACTGAGCCTGAATGCTCTGAGGACCTCCCAACACCTGACCGCTTCCCCACAAGGATGATCCCCCACCGGCCGATCCCCCATTAGCAGCGGTCCGTTACTTGGCAAATGGCTTCCATGCCTGCTGATGGTTCCTGTAGACCAGCTCTGTTCTTCAATTTGAGGAACTGGGTCATCTGTGGTTAATGCTTGTGAGCAAGGCTTGCAGGAATCCTTCTGTTTCATCTGTTTAACAATGACGGCTGTGATGTATGACGTTGCTGCTTCTTTGTTCCCAAACTGTCAACATCTGGGAGGTTTCGGTAGGTGAGATGGTCAGGTACAAGCACTTCCACGGGCTCCAAAACCACTCTTCCTCAGTAGCGGGTGTTGATTAAAGGATGGTTGTGTTGTTAGGAAGAAGACAGTTACCTTTGCCCTTTTTGAACTGATGTCTGACGTGAAGACATTTGTACGCCTCTCTGAACTGCTTTACTTTGGGGTTGTTGCTGGGACCCCCACGTGCTCTGACTGCAGAGAAGAGTCCAGGCTCCTTATTTTGAATCCTGCATGTTGACCACCACCCTGTGGTGATTTAAATTAAATACAGGACAAAAAGCCAACTGAGCATCCTTACAGACAAAACAACATCTACACCATAGCTTTTATTTCTGCTCATCTCCATATGGGACACTAATTTGTTTCCAATGAATAAACACAATTTGTAAAAAATAATTTTAAAAATTATTCTTTTATCACTTAACAGAAAATAATTACTTTAAAACCTTGAAGAAAAAAAATACAATTTAACAAATCTCATTCGGTATAACAAAACACGGGAGAGCAAACACGAGACGTGATGCAAAAAAGAAATCTACTTAATCTCTTCACAATAAAACCTGCGTTAAATGTATGTCAAGGATAACAGACTTTCTGTTTCTCACACTCTTAAAATTTACACCTTGACAAGGTACCCACTTTCCCCCTCCTTAAGTCTGATAAGCAGTAAGGGGGTCTTGCAGAAGTATTTCATGTGAGACAAGCTCTGCCATTTAGGGAGCTAAACAGCTGTAACTCATGTGGTTCAGATCTTATAAAAACTGGTCTCTTCTTCATCACAGCAGAACTCTCCTAGTGAGACTTCTCTGCACGTCTGATCAACGTGTATCTTGTAAATAAACTTTTATGTTAAACTTGAAACTGTTTACTCTCTCATTGGATTCCAGAAAATTTCCACCACAATTTTGGTGTCAGAAGTGGGATCCCGGATGTGTCCGTCGAAGCTGGCCTCCTTTTCCCTATGGGACCTCGGTCCGTTGTTCCGATTGACCGTGATGGGATCTGCTCAAATAACAGCGGTGGATTGAATCCAGTGAGAAGTATTCCATTTTATTTCTGAATTGTGTTATTTTTTTTAAACTTTTTAATTCTTTTTATTTCTTTTAGGGTTCAAAAAAAAAAAAAAAAAGGAATTGTTTAAACCTGTAAAGCCTGTGAGGTAAAGACGTCTATAGCCAAGACCAGGGAAGGTTAATACTGTGACCTCAAATAAACAAGACCAATCAGACAGCCAAACAAGTCGCCAGAAAGCTTTGGGACAATGTGTTCTGTGTGTATGGGTTCCCAGAAAGAATTCATTCGGATCAGGGCACAAATTTTGAGAGCAAACTGATAACAGAGCTTCTTCGGTTTTCAGGTGTTAATAAGTCCCACACAACAGCTTACCACCCTATGGGCAATGGGGGAACTGAGCGATTCAATTGCACTTTGGGTAATATGCTCCGTACCCTTCCCCTTAAAGATAAAGAGAAGTGGCCTCAGCAAATTCAGTCTCTCACATTTGCTTACAATTCCACTGTTCATGAAACCACGGGTTATGCACCATTCTTTTTAATGTTTGGCCGTATTCCCAGACTTCCGGTGGATGATGTTTTCAGACATGTCCTCAATGACCCTGACGTTGCAGACTATGATTCTTATGCTAAGTCTTTGCTTACTTCCTTGAAATCTGCAATAGAGATTGCACAGAAACACTCTTCCACTGAGCAGCAACACCAGGTTCAACAGTACAATAAGCGCGTCAAGGGCACTTATCTATCTGTCGGTGACTGTGTTTTGGTGGCTAACAAGGGGGAACGTGGAAAGAAGAAGTTGGCTGATAAATGGGAGAATGGAGTGTTTACAGTTGTCGATGTCAAGCCTGACATTCATGTTTACACAATACAAGACGCCGCTGGACGAACACAGGTTGTGCATAGAAATCTTTTGCTGGAGGTTAATTTTTTACCAGTTGGCCAGGATTTGGGCACAGATACCCATTTATTAGATGTGTCTACGGCAGACGAGGTGTCTGATTCTGCTGGACATGAATCTGATGATAGCGGATCTTCACTGTTTGGTATCTTGCCACAGGACATCATTGAACACGATTTGTCACATTCTTTAAATGGTAGACAGTCTACTGATTCATCAATGGTGTTGTCACCTGACCCTGTCATAGTTGGCCCAGTCCGACGTGATCCACCATCTAGTTCAGTTGGTGCAGTTTCTGATAACTCCTGCATGTCGTCAGCTCCGGTTGTCACTACAACTAGTCATGCCACCCTCCATGCACAGCCTGGATCTGATGGCCAAGTCAGAACACGTGCGGGACGTTTGGTGAAGTCTGTGAACAGACTGATTGAATCTATGGTTAAAGTACCATTTTTGCAAGGATCAAGTTTCTCATTCACTGTTAACTGATTTTGTTTTTTTATTTTTGTGTTCCCGTTCCCGTTGGTTGTGGTGATTTACGGGACGAGATTAGCACAGGTTAAATTTCAGCTTTAAATCCAGTGTCACATATATGTCTGCGGCATGTGCTTTAAGAGGCCAAGTACTGTATGGCGTACACGGCGTCTTATTCCTCTAGGGGACTTTGAAGGCCTGATCAACCATTATTTTCCCTGAACTTGCTGTGAGGTAATTTTGTAGTTGATGTGAAGACTAGGTCTTTCCTTTGCTTGAGCCAGTTTGCACCAGTGGTGGACATGTGCCCTTCATATGTATCCCAAGTGATTCTTCAATCAGGATGTTGGTGAATTTCAGGGGGGGTGAATGTAACAAGGGTAGAGTGATAGTTTTATTTGTGTGTGTATTTGTTTTGAACTGAGACAAACATGACAAGAAGAGCTGGGGCCTGCAGGGGACATCCACCCTGCAAATGCCAGTTTCTTATTGTTTTTAATGCACCATGACCATATATACATTATTATATATATATACACAATAGAGAGCACTGGTATGTGTAGGGAGTGCTCACCATACATGTACCAGCTGCTCTTTTTAATGCACCCAAATACATTAACAAAGGAACGGAGGGAGGGGGAGGGGAAAAAAAAACAACAAAAAAAGTGTGTATATGTATATGTATATATATATATGTATATGTATATATATATATATATATATATATATATATATATATATATATATATATATATATATATATATATATATATATATATATATATATATATATATATATATATATGTGTGTGTATATATATGTATATGGATATATGTAACAATAAAAAAAATAAATAAATAAAAAATATATAAAAAATTGAGAGATCAATGGGCCAGGTGGGGGGAGGGGGGTAACATGAGGGACTACCAGGGGAGCATGTGCTGGACGGCCCCTGCAGATCACTGGGTGCCTGGGGATCCGGCCCGCGCTCCTACGGTCTTGTCCTGCGGGGGGGGGTGCCTGGGTCTCGGGCGGGCTGGGGCTGCGACGCCTGGTACCGGGGCCGACTACTGGGAGGGGCCCCCTGGTTGGAAGTAGTGCGGTGGCTGACCACCGGCCGGGTGCGCCGGGATGTGTTGGCAGGCTCCTTTTCCCTGGCCTGGTGTAGCCTCTGGGTGTCGGCTGTGCATGTACTCGTGTGTGTGTGTGTGTGTGTGTGTACGTGTGTGTGCGTTTACACGAGTGTGTGTGTATGTGGGTGTGTGTGTGTGTGGGGGGGGGGGGGGGTGCGTGCACACGTGTATGTGTGTGGGTGTGCGTGTGCATGTGCATGTACACGTGTGTGTGTGGGTATATGTGTCTGTGCACATGTGTGTGTGTGTGCATGAGTGTGTGTGCGTGTGTGTGTACGTACACATGTGGACGTGTGTGTGAGTGTGTGCAAACACATGTGGAGGTGTGTGTGTGTGTACACATGTGCGGATGTGTATATGTGGGTATGTATGTGTGTTTGTATGTATGCATATATATAGATATATATAAGTATGCACTAGGTGTTTATATGTTACTGTGTATATGTAGATGCATTTCTATATGTGTATTTATTGATGTATGGGTATATATATATATGTATGTGTATGTATGTATGTATGTATGTATTATATATGACTATTGAATACTGCCTCCAACACCCCCCCAACGCTCAAACAATCAGAAATGTGATTGTAAATAGGAAACTCCTCCTCCTTTTTCCTCTATTTTCTTTTTTTTTTTTTTTTTTGCTTATAACGCTTGATTGTCTTGTGTCCACCTTTTACCCCTTAAACAACACATTATAAACTTCTTGACAAATATTACAACACAGACACCAAACTGCACCACCACTGTCTTGTCTCTCTCTCCTGCTCTCTTTCTCTCCACTTTCCACACCCGGTGACTATACCCCTCGTCTGCAGAATATTTACACCCCTCTCTCCGACTCTCCCTTTACTCTTATCTTGTTTGATTTCTCCAGGGATCAATAAAAATATAGTTTGACTGTTATGAGGGCTGGTGAAGGTAGCACACTTGCACACACTCACCCACACACACAAAACACCCTTGGTTATTAGATTAAAATGCATATATACAACTCCGGTTATACCAACATGGTATCAACCATAAATATATGTGCAAACAAGGGGAAAAAAAAAATAAACTTTCTAGTTTCTGTAAACCACGCCCCCTTTCAGTTCGTGCTGAGATGACTGAGAGGAGGTAATGCTTTTGTTCTCTGTTAGCATTTTGAATGTATTTTTGTGGGTTACTGCTGAAAATGCAACGGGAAAGTTGATAACTTGGAAGTGTAACCGTGCATGATGAACATGCAGTCGTTTTCGGTCGACTGCAGACTGTGTAGATATATGTTAGAAGTTTGTAGAAGACACGTGTGGACAGGTTTCCTGTTTTCTGCTCAACAGGATACGGCGACCCCGTTAAGTGACCAGGGAACTGCATGTCACCGTGTTTTATTTTTTTGTTTGATTTGTACAGAGAGGTTCATCAATAAAAGGCCAGCAATCGGCAGATGTTCGTGGTCCGGGGTTTATTCGTCTATTCAGCAGAACCAAGAACACAACGCAGAACATTCTTTTTGGTCAACGGATGCGTTTTGCAACCAGGCAGATACGCGCCCGTTACACCTGCTTGGAGAGAAACTCAGCAGGATGAGCCGCCTGAAAACCGCAACTACAGAGAGTGAGCTCAAGGGCTGGTGGCAGCTGTCTGCACCGGGTTTCCGATGCATTGCAATCTGTCGCGCGTCAGCACCTGCAAACAGAAGATCTCCCTACTACACTCCACTCCATGTATGATGACACTTCAGTGGCATGCAGAGACCAGCTGATTACCCAGGTCAGTTGATGACTTCATATGAAAATCTCTTGAAGCAACATTTTCTTGCCAACCTGCAAAACTCCTGGCCGACAGAACTAAAGACTCTTGTGTAGCTTGTGAGGACGGTACTGTTCGTTTGGCTGAAGTTGTGAGATACGCTAAACATGAACAAAGCCGCATACCAGAGAAGGAGTCAGCAGACAAACAACTGAAGGGTGAAACTCAACACCGCGCTCAACTTCCCCTCCTCCAGCACATGGCAACTCAGCCATCACAACGGCCGGCGCCTCCCTTTTTTGACCCCTCCCCTAGCAGGGATGTCTGTTTTTACTGTAGAGCGAATGGACATTGGGCACGTGACTGTCCAGTGAAGGCCCTTCAGCGCAGAGAACACGGAAATGGACGCAGGGGAGGCAGAGAGCATTTTCAAGGCAGTGGGCGTGGCCACTACAGCCAGAGCCATCCCTTTCATCATCATCAACCCAACTGAGGCGGGGTGGAGGTTGGAGTTCTGGATGATGAATCACCTGGAGGTCCACCACAGCCCTTGACAGATAAGAACACACACACACTCATACATCACCCTGATGAAGAAAGTGTTCTGCATCTCCCCTCCATAACTGTGACTGCTGTTGGAAAATTTGTTTTATTAATCTGTTGAATTTATTGCTACTTACTCTGTAATTCGTTCATCTGAATTGCCAGGTACAAAATTAAGCGGTAGATATCTTTACTCTGTGAGTGCCAGTGGATCAGAAACCAAAGAAAATTTTTCTGTCCCTCTGACATGCACAGCTGACTCCCAGTCACCATTCAATTTTTAATCTCTGAATGCTGCCCCTTCAACCTGCTTGGGCGTGACCTCATGCTCACCTTGGGCATTCAACTACGCTCAACCCTGAAGGGATGATGGTCAGTCAAAGTTCCAATCATGTCCATCAGCTGGTTAAGGATGCCACCACCCCCCTCCCCTTCAGGCTTATTAATGGTGGATCACCTATGAGTCTTCTCTAGAACTGTGTGACCTGGCAAAGCAGAGAATGTTTCCTTCTGATGTTCACATGATGAAACTAGAAAACCTGCATTGTACTGAAAATGTAACACATACCAAAGATCACACTTATGATGAAAGGTTTTTTTTTTGCTGTGTTGAATGATCAAATGGCAATGGGTACCCTGTTTTAATCTGAAACGTGCTGCGCAATGTCTGTTTTATTAACTTCCAATCAGTCTGAGTTTTTTCTGGTTCAAAATAGTTTCCTACACATCTCTCTGGCCAGATCACCCTCTGACCAGTGGAGAGATCTGGGCTTGTGGGTAAAAACATGCACCCAAGCTGAGGACTGGTATAAGCCTCCTAGAAGTTTTGTTTGTTTTTCACCCTCCCTAAAGGCTCATAAACTGGATGTCTCCAGTATGATTCACACCCTGAGAACAGTTGACATCTTTTCAGGGTGCTCAAATCTTTCTCCCCCACCCTCCCTTCTCTCAGCTTCAGCTGACATTCCTGAACTTAGTGGTGTTCCAGACTCAGTCTGGGCCTCTCACAAGTATGAATTAGGACTCATAAAAAACTGTGAGCCTCTTGTTGTTACACCCAAATCTCATTTCAGGCCCCAGAGAGCCCAATACTCCCTGAAGTCTGAAGCCATTGCAGGCATCACCCCTGTTTTTAACTCCTTCCTGGAAGCAGGTATAACTGTCCCCTGTGATGATTCCCCTGTTAACACTCAAATTTTACCTGTAAAGAAATACCGACCTCCTCCTGCAGCTGAGGAATGGTGCATTGTTCAAGATCTAACTCTAGTTAATGCTACCCTCCTTCAGTACGTTGATTATTTGATGATTTGTGCTCCTTTTAGAGGACAGTGTGTGCATGACACTGTGTGCACAGGAAGAAGCTACTTTCCTGGGCCATGTTGTAAGTGCGCAAGGTAAACGCCTTACCTCCAAACATTTAACAGCAATCCAACAGGCGCCGCGACCGGAGACTGTTAAACAACTCCTGTCTTTCATCGGATTGTTTTCCTACTGCAGAATGTTTGTTCCAAATTTTTCAGAATTAACCAAACCCCTAGATGAGTTAACTCGATCTAAACTTATGCACTCCAAAATACAATGGTCAGCTGACACTGAATTTTCTTTTGCAGCCCTAAAACTTGCTTTCCAATCTCCTCTGACCCTGATGTTCCCCCATGAAGTTTCCCTCATCCGGACGGAACACAGGTCTTCACACTTTTCACTTCCTAGATTCCTCAGGTATCACACCTGCCTGCTCGAGCTGCCGAATGTCACTGTTAAAAGGTGTTCGGTTTTAAATCCTGCCACACTACTTCCTACTCCAGAAGACAGAACCCCTCATGACTGTGTTGCTGAACTATTTCTGACATGTTCACCACGACCCGACATGACTGACCAACCGTTGCAGAACCCTGACTTTTTGTTTTTTTTGTTGATGGGTCTGCCTCACGTGACCCTGACAGCGGACCTGTAGAGCTGCACATGCTGTGTGCATGCGTTCAGGTGTAGTACATGATTTTGGTGCCCTCTGGCGCCACCGTGGTTTCCTGAAATCTGATGGAAAACCCATCCTTCATCATCATTTGGTCTCTGATTTATTAGAGGCTCTTCTTCTTCCAAAGCACATTGCTGTGTGCAAATGTGCAGCTCACACTAACTCTTCTGATTTTATATCCACAGGAAATGCGCGAGCGGACGCGTCTGCAAAGGCTGCAGCTCTTCTTCCCCCCCTCTTCTCTGTCTCTTTGTGCTTCATCTATTGGTTCGGTCGAAGTTCCATCTTCTCTTTCTGCACTACAGACACTGGCCTCCCAGTCTGATATTCGCCTTTGGAAACAGGCTGATGCGAAACACATGCCTGATGGGTGGATGGGACCTAACGGTAAACCTTGTTTGCCTTCTGCCCTATTTCCTCATTATGCAAAATTGACACATGGGTTGGACCATGTCTCAAAAAGCGGGATGATTGAAGCCATTACACAGCATTGGTTCACGAAAGGATTTACTGTTTATGCACAAACATTTTGTCAAGCATGCATGGTTTGTCACTCCCACAATCCAGACAGACAGGCAGCGAACGCCCAACACGCCACCCATCCACCTCCAACTGGTCCATTTGAACATGTAATGATGGATTTTATCTCTCTCCTTCAGAAGGTAAAAAATATTGTCTAGTCATGGTAGACATGTGGTCTAAATGGGTCGAGGCTTTCCTGGCTTCGAAGGCAGATCCTTCAGCCATGGGACGAGCTCTGCTAAGTGAAATCATTCCTAGATGGGGCATACCACGACGTCTTTCTAGTATTAACGGTGCTCATTTTAGTAATGAAGCTGTGTTACAAATCTCCCTCCATTTAGACATTGATGTGAGAAAACACTGCGCTTACCATCCGGCCAGTGGCGGAGCTGTGGAGCGGGAAAATGGAACTTTAAAGAACAAACTAACCAAGTACTGTGCAGAAACTGGCCTTTCTTGGCCTAAAGCTCTTCCTCTTGTGTTAATGCACAAGAACATGCACAAAAGAGGAAGGACAGGTTTAAGTCCATTTGAAATTCTGTTTGCAGCCCCCCCTTACCCCGGACTGGGCCCCCCAAGGGCTCCACCTCCAGAAACAGCCTTGTGTGAAAGTAACGTTCTAACCTATTGTTTCAGTCTCACCAAGACCCTTTCAAGCATCTGCTCCCAAGTGAATGCTGCCCCCCCCCCAGCCAGCCGATGGTTAACTCCACTCCCTGAGTCCTGGTGATTTCGTTTTGGTCAAAAGCTTCAACAGACGCAGGTGGAACCTTCAGCGCTGGGTAGGTGCGTTCCAAATTCTCCTGACTACACACACCGCCGTGAAGGTAGCGGAGAGAGCAACGTGGATTCACGCTAGCCACTGCAGGAAGGTTCCACATCCTGAGGAAACATCTGTTCCTGACCAGCGGACTGACCTGTCCAACTGCACCGATCACGAGCAAAATCAGTAAGGAGTGAAATAGCGCCCTGCTGCTTCAAAGAGCATACCGCTCCAGCATCAGTGAAGATTGAAATCAGCGCCTCACCACTACAGAGAACACACCGCTCCGTCTGTAACACTCTCGATGGATGAACTGTATTATCCCTGTTATGAATCTTCTTGTGACTCTGACTGTGATACAATAGTTTAAGCTGTTTTTTGCTCTACGAGCAACTTTGGTATGATGAATTATCTTAAACCAGTGTGTGGTGGGATAATTTTTGATGTTTATGCAAGTTGCCTATTTGCTCTTTTACTGACTTATTTTAAGTTCTTCATTTTATTGTTTTTATTATTATTTTGGATGCATTTTGTTTTGTAAACTATCTTATATTTCTCTTTGCTACGGTTGGTCCTTTGGACCAAGAGGAGGGAATGTGAGAGAAATATTATATTCACATAGTTCTAGTTTGAATCACTTATTCTAATAAGCAGTTTAAACATTGTCTGAACTTAATCTGACCCTAAGTAAGCATGTTTAAAGTACAAGCCTCTTCTTTGTATTTTGACTGTGTACCTTGACAAGGTACCCACTTTCCCCCTGCTTAAGTCTGATAAGCAGTAAGGGGGTCTTGCAGAAGTATTTCATGTGAGACAAGCTCTGCCATTTAGGGAGCTAAACAGCTGTAACTCATGTGGTTCAGATCTTATAAAAACTGGTCTCTTCTTCATCACGGCAGAACTCTCCTAGTGAGACTTCTCTGCACGTCTGATCAACGTGTATCTTGTAAATAAACTTTTATGTTAAACTTGAAACTGTTTACTCTCTCATTGGATTCCAGAAAATTTCCACCACACCGATAGATTTTTTTCAAGACAAGTCTTATATTGTCAAAAAGTAACCTGTAAAACCCTGAATCCCTTTTTCTAAAAAAACACACAAACAAAATAAAACCAAGAACTCACCTCCTTATTGAAATTTAAATTGAGTAGTTAAGATTTTTTTGAGTACAGCTGTGGAAATAATCACAGAGAGTAAAATAAGGAGAGAGACAAACAATTCCTGATCTTGTTGCAGGATCTCCTCCTGCGTTACTCCTCTATAATTCAGGTAAATTTGTTTATTGCAGTACAACTGTGTTGTTGCAACTGACTCAGCTGACATGTGGTCTCGTGTGCACAGATTTGTCAACTACCTGCAGAGGAAGACACCAGCTCCAGGGACGCAGGTGGAGAATGCCGTCCACTACGTTTGGAGCAGAGACAGGAAGAGGACAGATGCTGCCACCTCCACCACACCCTCCACCACAGCTGGCACCAGCATCGGTGGCACAGCATCAGTCTGAGCTTGGAGTCAGACTTCCAGGACTGCAGCTCAATATGTTTTTATTATCTAAACTTCTAACTATAGTAGACGAGGGTGTTCTTGCAGCCTAAAACTCCATTTCCAGGTGAGCTTGAGTTGGTAGGAAGGAAATTTATGTTTAGCTCACTAAAGTTCATACGTTGAGTTAATATAGTGTTTGATTTCACTTGCAGCCCTCCCCAGACCCTCTGGACCAGCTCTCCCTCCAACATTAGATGAAGAACCCTCTGATGACAAGACACAGTAAGTTTGTGTTACATCCAAACCTTTTTGTTTCTCTGCACGAACAAGACAATATACACACAAGAGGCGGACGGGACCATGGACTGCTTATGACAAAGGATGAAACATTCAGTTTTGAAGCTCCACATTCTCTGTTCACTAGGTTCAGTTCATCTTGCAGAGGCAGACCCCACCCAACCCCCGGCTGGTCCAAAAAAGCAAAGAATTCATCATCATTTGTGTTTCATTAATGGACACACTAACGTCTAAAACAATGTCACAGACATTATGTTATAAAGAATACATTTTATTTTTACATTTTTATGAATGGACTTAACCCCACAAACTTGCTGACAAGTTATCTGAACCAAACAAATACTGGCACAGTATCTGGATCCAGCCCACAATGATGCGACAGAAAGTTGTAAATAGTAGCTCTAAAACAAAGTGTAAGTTTAACCCAGGAATGAGGTTCAGCTGCTGCTGGACTCTTTCAGGTAAAACACTGTTATATCCAGAAAGAAGACTTTGGCAGCTTGTAAAGAACACCATAAATCATTATCCAAAGTACAAGTAAATGTTTTTTAACACTTGTTTACCTCTCAGTGACTGTGTGGGTGATCGGTGACAGCCATGTCCGGCATGGGTCCCAGAGAGCAGCAGAGACCCTGGGAAACCACCTTGGCGTGCCCAACACTCGTGTGCTGGTTTCTTCCATCACCCCCTCCGATGAAGTGCAGCTCCGGACCTTCTCGTAACCCACAGGGGTGGAGGACGGCATCTCAGTCCCTGCTGATGGCCAACGAGGTAGCGGGTCTCAGCCCGATAGATTTTTCAAGACGAGTCTTATGTTGTCAAAAAGTAACCTGTAAAACCCTGAATCCCTTTTTCTTAAAAAACAAACAACCAAAATAAAACCAAGAACTCACCTCCTTATTGAAATTTAAATTGAGTAGTTAAGATTTTATTGAGTACAGCTGTGGAAATAATCACAGAGAGTAAAATAAGGAGAGAGACAAACAATTCCTGATCTTGTAGCAGGATCTCCTCCTGCGTTACTCCTCTACAATTCAGGTAATTTTATTTATTGCAGTACAACTGTGTTGTTGCAACTGACTCAGCTGACATGTGGTCTCGTGTGCACAGATTTGTCAACTACCTGCAGAGGAAGACACCTGCTCCAGGGATGCAGGTGGAGAATGCCGTCCGCTACGTTTGGAGCAGAGACAGGAAGAGGACAGATGCTGCCACCTCCACCACACCCTCCACCACAGCTGGCACCAGCATCGGTGGCACAGCATCAGTCTGAGCTTGGAGTCAGACTTCCAGGACTGCAGCTCAGTATGTTTTTATTATGTAAACGTCTAACTATAGTAGACGAGGATGTTCTTGCAGCCTAAAACTCCATTTCCAGGTGAGCTTGAGTTGGTAGGAAGGAAATTTATGTTTATCTCACTAAAGTTCATACGTTGAGTTAATATAGTGTTTGATTTCACTTGCAGCCCTCCCCAGACCCTCTGGACCAGCTCTCCCTCCAACATTAGATGAAGAACCCTCTGATGACAAGACACAGTAAATTTGTGTTACATCCAAACCTTTTTGTTTCTCTGCACGAACAAGACAATATACACACAAGAGGCTGACGGGACCATGGACTGCTTATGACAAAGGATGAAACCTTCAGTTTTGAAGCTCCAAATTCTCTTTTCAGTAGGTTCAGTTCATCTTGCAGAGGCAGACCCCGCCCAACCCCCGGCTGGTCCAAAAAAGCAAGGAATTCATCATCATTTGTGTTTCATTAATGGACACACTAACGTCTGAAACAATGTCAAAGACATTATGTTATAAAGAATACATTTCATTTTTACATTTTTATGAATGGACTTAACCCAACAAACTTGCTGACAAGTTATCTGAACCAAACAAATACTGGCACAGTATCTGGATCCAGCCCACAATGATGCGACAGAAAGTTGTAAATAGTAGCTCTAAAACAAAGTGTAAGTTTAACCCAGGAATGAGGTTCAGCTGCTGCTGGACTCTTTCAGGTAAAACACTGTTATATCCAGAAAGAAGACTTTGGCAGCTTGTAAAGAACACCATAAATCATTATCCAAAGTACAAGTAAATGTTTTTTAACACTTGTTTACCTCTCAGTGACTGTGTGGGTGATCGGTGACAGCCATGTCCGGCATGGGTCCCAGAGAGCAGCAGAGACCCTGGGAAACCACCTTGGCGTGGCCAACACTCGTGTGCTGGTTTCTTCCATCACTCCCTCCGATGAAGAGCGGCTCCGGACCTTCTCGTAACCCACAGGGGTGGAGGACGGCGTCTCAGTCCCAGCTGATGGCCATCGAGGTAGCGGGTCTCAGCCCGATAGATTTCTCAAGACGAGTCTTATGTTGCCAAAAAGTAACCTGTAAAACCCTGAATCCCTTTTTCTTAAAAAACAAAGCAACAAAATAAAACCAAGAACACATCTCCTTATTGAAATTTAAATTGAGTAGTTAAGATTTTATTGAGTACAGCTGTGGAAATAATCACAGAGAGTAAAATAAGGAGAGAGACAAACAATTCCTGATCTTGTTGCAGGATCTCCTCCTGCGTTACTCCTCTATAATTCAGGTAATATTGTTTATTGCAGTACAACTGTGTTGTTGCAACTGACTCAGCTGACATGTGGTCTCGTGTGCACAGATTTGTCAACTACCTGCAGAGGAAGACACCTGCTCCAGGGATGCAGGTGGAGAATGCCGTCCGCTACGTTTGGAGCAGAGACAGGAAGAGGACAGATGCTGCCACCTCCACCACACCCTCCACCACAGCTGGAACCAGCATCGGTGGCACAGCATCAGTCTGAGCTTGGAGTCAGACTTCCAGGACTGCAGCTCAGTATGTTTTTGTATGATCTAATCTTCTAACTATAGTAGACGAGGATGTCCTCGCTCATGAAAGCCTGTTTAAGTTTCAGCCTCACTCCTACAGGATTCTGCATCTCCTGACACCACACTATCATAGGAGTGTGATGGTCAGCTCTCTCTGCGGAGCAGCAGGACTGAATCGGCCGGGTGCTTTTCACCAGGTACAGATCTGGGAGTTCTCGTCTCATCTGTCAGCTTCTTGTCCGGTGGCACTCTCCGCAACCCCACCCAATCTGCAGTCAACCTCCTGCTTCCCCTGACACCTTCTTTGCACGACCCCAGACTTTGTGCAACAGGTTGTTGACAAAGGCTGGACTGTACAGGACCATCTGAGCGTCCTGGACATGGATGGCTTCACCCTGCGGAAGCAGCACTCAAATGCTTGGATTCGGAGAGCTCCGACAGTCACAAATGAATCCCTCCACTGGGCCTGATTCCAGGGTGGGATCCCTGTAACTCACACCCAGGGAAGTAACACAGATTCTCTGATTGACTTATGTATGTAAGTTGGAATCGCTCTTAGTCTGGCCCGTCACCCAGGACCATTGTGCCAGGGGTCAAATTTACCAGCATAATTCCCAGGATCATTCGGGCACTCAAACCTCTCCACCGCGGTAAGGTGGCGATTCAAGGAGAGGATATATTGTGTATAAATTTAAATGTAGGTCTTTAATTATAATAATTTCAGTGTTACAATTTCTTATCAACCTAGTATAATATAGTGATATTATACTAGACTTGTATAAGTTCTAATTGATCTGATGTTTTTTTGGGGGGGCTGTGGGAGGAAACCCGAGCACCGGGAGAAAACCCACTTAATTTAAGTTATAATTCCACATATAAATTTAAAGTGTATTTTTCAGTGTAGGGAGCCAATTCTGTTTAGTTCTTCAACCGTGAACATTTTAAATATTAGACTGCATCTTTGTATGACAGGATATAAAATTGAGATGTAGTATTATTTTTTCCCAAAACCAAAGAATCTCCTAAACCAATTCTTCTTTTTCTTTTTTGGCTTTTCCTCTGAGAGTACTTTCACGTCTTTTTCCAGGTTTGCCAGCTTGTCTTCTGTAACGCTTTCCAGCTGGTCTTCCTTCATTGGAGTCTGTTGCACGGACTTTGACTCTGCTCCTGGTCTTCGTAGAGCCTTTTTCAAGTTGCTCATTTCCTTTTTATGTTGTCCTAAAAGTGAGGAAAAAGAATCTCTTGCTTTCTTAAGCTCGTCTTTTAAGGTCTGTACCTTAAGCTTAGTTTTGGATTGAAGTTCTTCACTTGCACTAAGTTTTATTTGCAGGTCATTGATTTGATGATGGAGCGCCACTTTGTCCTCAGCTTGGAGCTGTGAAGTTTCTTCCATCCTGGAGTTGGTCTTTTTCACTTTTTTTTTCAGTACCCTGATAATTGTTTCTGAGTCCTTTCTCTCCAATTGAAGCTGTTCCACTTTACTTTGGAGTAGTTCATTTGACTTCTCAGTGGCTTCTTTCTCCATTTGAAGCTGTTCCAGTTTTTTGTTCACTACTTCCAGTGTCTTTACAGAGGCTTCTTTCTCCATTTGAAGCTGTTCGTTCTGCGCTAAGAGATGCTGGATTAATACGGCCGTTTCTTCATTTCCTCCCTGCTTGGAAACATTTTCCAGCTGTGTCTTGTACTTCTGGATATCTGATTCAGCCAATTTCAGTTTGAATTTTAGGCGACTGATCTCCTCTTTGTCCTGATCCTGTTTTGACGTGGAGGGTTTAGAACAATGAGAAGAGAAACGTTGGTTCCCAGGTTGAACAAAAATGTTTTCAAACAAATTCTTGAAAATTTGCTGCATTTCCTGTCTTTGAAGACTTTCAGGATCACAGGCAGCTCCCTGAATTTGCAAGGGGTTTTCCTGCAAGTGTACTGGCCGTGGGAGCCTTGGACTTTCCTCTGCAGCATCATTCTTATTTGGACCGCTGTGCTGTTGGGGGCTACCGTGTTGACAATCCTGCATGGAGAGATGTTTCACGTATTTCAACAGCTCCTCATCCATCTGTGCGTAATATTCTGCATCCACGTATTCTTCTGATTGTGATTCTTCACCTTTTCCAAAGGCAGCTTCATGCTCTGCAATATAATCTGGATTATGACAATCTTTATTCGGCTGAACAAAGATTTCAGTGTAGTGTGTATTTTGTTGTGTGCCTTTGACATCTTTGACATCTTTGTCTGAGTCACAGTTAGTTTCAACTGGATTGAAGCAAACTGTGGGCTCCTTTGGTCTCGTATCAGGTTCCTCCTGAATAAAACCTGTTGGGTTTTCATTTTTTTTCTCACTTGTGTTTTCCTTGCTTGTCATTTTTCTGTTCTCTTGTCCAAGATCACAGATCTCTCTTGCTTTCCTCTGACTCTGTCTGTCTTCCACTGTGGAGTGACTGGAACTGGTTTGACGTTCTATATATATACACAAGCAAAGCCCCCGGCTTTGATGTCATGACAACGTGTCAACATTCTATTGACATCATGGAATGTGATGTCATGACAACGTGTCACTACATTCTATTGACATCATGGAATGTGATGTCATACTGTCCTTTTAAACAAAAACAACTTTTACACAAGATGAAGTAAAAAGGTAGTTTTATTTTATATTTTTTATACTGTTTGTTTTCAATAGTACCATTGAATGGAACTTGAAATGCATTTAATGTATACTGCAAATGTGTTGTTTAATTATGTAAGTTAAATATTTCAGCAATTATTTAGTGTATATGTTTTCAATATATAATATATGTGAAAACATTTATCATACTTTTAAAAATATAAATTTGGCTTAGTTTTTGTCAAATGAACAATGACAGTATTAAATAGTATCTGTTATTGTTCATATTTAGTTTCATTTACTATATTTTTAAATTCTGTTAAGTTTTTTTTGTTGTTATTATTTATTTAGTTTTTAAAACTATGTCCTGATGCATGTTTCTTCTTTAGTTTTTTTCTTAATTTAACTGAAGCTACCTCCGGTAACAGCTGGAACGGGGACCAGGGACAGGCTGGGGTGAATCCGGGACCGTCTAAGGAACAGGGACAGGAGGAGGTTGTCGGCGCAGACGACGTCTCCATTGTCATCTGTACTGAGCCTGAATGCTCTGAGGACCTCCCAACACCTGACCGCTTCCCCACAAGGATGATCCCCCACCGGCCGATCCCCCATTAGCAGCGGTCCGTTACTTGGCAAATGGCTTCCATGCCTGCTGATGGTTCCTGTAGACCAGCTCTGTTCTTCAATTTGAGCAACTGGGTCATCTGTGGTTAATGCTTGTGAGCAAGGCTTGCAGGAATCCTTCTGTTTCATCTGTTTAACAATGACGCCTGTGATGTATGACGTTGCTGCTTCTTTGTTCCCAAACTGTCAACATCTGGGAGGTTTCGGTAGGTGAGATGGTCAGGTACAAGCACTTCCACGGGCTCTTCCTCAGTAGCGGGTGTTGATTAAAGGATGGTTGTGTTGTCAGGAAGAAGACAGTTACCTTTGCCCTTTTTGAACTGATGTCTGACGTGAAGACATTTGTACGCCTCTCTGAACTGCTTTACTTTGGGGTTGTTGCTGGGACCCCCACGTGCTCTGACTGCAGAGAAGAACGGCTCTAATTGTCCTGACTGACTTTGTAGGTCACAGGGTATCTGTGTGAGGCAGCTTTTTATTCATTCATGACTTTTTAACGTATCTTAACCAGGTAGAGTGGACAATTATTTCACTAACTATGGTGTTTTTTTAAGTTTATATTGTGAAATGGATGTTTTTTTTCATGTGCTGAACAGCATTCAACATTGTATCCATTCTTTCAACGTATTCTTTTCATCAAACATACATATTACTGGCACTACGATATATTATTCCTACACACTTTAGTTGTTCTTTTCTGGGGGGGTCTTTGTTATCGCGATGTGAACGGACTAATGTTTTACAATTTACAGAGAAAATGGGGTATTTAAACTTTTTTAACAGGCACTTTCCCATTTTCATATTTGTGTTTTTAGTTTCACAAATACAGCTGCTTTCATAACGCTGTGGTAATGGTAAATATAATAAGTATGATATCAGCATTAGATTATTAAACATTAGTACGATATTAATGTTTCCAGCGCGACATTAATCGATATTTGTAGGTGACATGAGTTTTTTTCATAGCCAGGTATCGCTCACATTTGTTTAGTTTGACTGTAATCACATGATTGTAACAGGCTCATCCTGCAATTATTGTCTGATTGATCACTGTACTGATCACTGATACAGACCCGGCTGTGACATCAATGTTGTCTGCTGGTAAGTTGTGTTTTATTACAGTTGTGATCTAAAGTTCTCCCCCAGTTGTCCAGCTCACTCTGGTTTGTTTGTTCAGACCGAACATCCAATCTTCAGGGGGTCTCCTAATGGGACCCTGATCCATAAGGCTTTAAATGAGTCTCATGCCTAAGGTCTCACTGAAACGGGCCAAAGGGCCAACGCCCCAGAGAAGGTGGAGACAGAGGCCCTTAGCCACGTTGCCAGCCAGGGTGGACACTGCACTAAGGTCACTCTGGTGTTGAGCCCATCCCAGCTCCAGTTTGGCCGGTACCAGGGGAAGACCTTCCACTGCTGCTGGGGAAGTTTAACCCAGGAATGAGGTTCAGCTGCTGCTGGACTCTTTTAGATAAAACACTGTTATATCCAGAAAGAAGACTTTGGCAGCTTGTAAAGAACACCATAAATCATTATCCAAAGTACAAGTAAATGTTTTTTAACACTTGTTTACCTCTCAGTGACTGTGTGGGTGATCGGTGACAGCCATGTCCGGCATGGGTCCCAAAGAGCAGCAGAGACCCTGGGAAACCACCTTGGCGTGCACAACACTCGTGTGCTGGTTTCTTCCATCACTCCCTCCGATGAAGAGCGGCTCCGGACCTTCTCGTAACCCACAGGGGTGGAGGACGGCATCTCAGTCCCTGCTGATGGCCAACGAGGTAGCGGGTCTCAGCCCGATAGATTTTTCAAGACGAGTCTTATGTTGTCAAAAAGTAACCTGTAAAACCCTGAATCCCTTTTTCTTAAAAAACAAACAACCAAAATAAAACCAAGAACTCATCTCCTTATTGAAATTTAAATTGAGTAGTTAAGATTTTATTGAGTACAGCTGTGGAAATAATCACAGAGAGTAAAATAAGGAGAGAGACAAACAATTCCTGATCTTGTTGCAGGATCTCCTCCTGCGTTACTCCTCTATAATTCAGGTAATATTGTTTATTGCAGTACAACTGTGTTGTTGCAACTGACTCAGCTGACATGTGGTCTCGTGTGCACAGATTTGTCAACTACCTGCAGAGGAAGACACCAGCTCCAGGGATGCAGGTGGAGAATGCCGTCCGCTACGTTTGGAGCAGAGACAGGAAGAGGACAGATGCTGCCACCTCCACCACACCCTCCACCACAGCTGGCTCCAGCATCGGTGGCACAGCATCAGTCTGAGCTTGGAGTCAGACTTCCAGGACTGCAGCTCAGTATGATTTTATTATCTAAACTTCTAACTATAGTAGACAAGGATGTTCTTGCAGCCTAAACTCCATTTCCAGGTGAGCTTGAGTTGGTAGGAAGGAAATGTATGTTTAGCTCACTAAAGTTCATAAGTTGAGTTAATATAGTGTTTGATTTCACTTGCAGCCCTCCCCAGACCCTCTGGACCAGCTCTCCCTCCAACATTAGATGAAGAACCCTCTGATGACAAGACACAGTAAGTTTGTGTTACATCCAAACCTTTTTGTTTCTCTGCACGAACAAGACAATATACACACAAGAGGCTGACGGGACCATGGACTGCTTATGACAAAGGATGAAACCTTCAGTTTTGAAGCTCCAAATTCTCTGTTCACTAGGTTCAGTTCATCTTGCAGAGGCAGACCCCGCCCAACCCCCGGCTGGTCCAAAAAAGCAAAGAATTCATCATCATTTGTGTTTCATTAATGGACACACTAACGTCTGAAACAATGTCACAGACATTATGTTATAAAGAATACATTTTATTTTTACATTTTTATGAATGTACTTAACCCAACAAACCTGCTGACAAGTTATCTGAACCAAACAAATACTGGCACAGTATCTGGATCCAGCCCACAATGATGCGACAGAAAGTTGTAAATAGTAGCTCTAAAACAAAGTGTAAGTTTAACCCAGGAATGAGGTTCAGCTGCTGCTGGACTCTTTCAGGTAAAACACTGTTATATCCAGAAAGAAGACTTTGGCAGCTTGTAAAGAACACCATAAATCATTATCCAAAGTACAAGTAAATGTTTTTTAACACTTGTTTACCTCTCAGTGACTGTGTGGGTGATCGGTGACAGCCATGTCCGGCATGTTTCCCAGAGAGCAGCAGAGACCCTGGGAAACCACCTTGGCGTGCCCAACACTCATGTGCTGGTTTCTCCCATCACTCCCTGCGATGAAGAGCGGCTCCGGACCTTCTCGTAACCCACAGGGGTGGAGGACGGCATCTCAGTCCCTGCTGATGGCCATCGAGGTAGCGGGTCTCAGCCCGATAGATTTCTCAAGACGAGTCTTATGTTGTCAAAAAGTAACCTGTAAAACCCTGAATCTCTTTTTTTTAAAAACAAACAACCAAAATAAAACCAAGAACTCATCTCCTTATTGAAATTTAAATTGAGTAGTTAAGATTTTATTGAGTACAGCTGTGGAAATAATCACAGAGAGTAAAATAAGGAGAGAGACAAACAATTCCTGATCTTGTTGCAGGATCTCCTCCTGCGTTTCTCCTCTATAATTCAGGTAATTTTGTTTATTGCAGTACAACTGTGTTGTTGCAACTGACTCAGCTGACATGTGGTCTCGTGTGCACAGATTTGTCAGCTACCTGCAGAGGAAGACACCAGCTCCAGGGATGCAGGTGGAGAATGCCGTCCGCTACGTTTGGAGCAGAGACAGGAAGAGGACAGATGCTGCCACCTCCACCACACCCTCCACCACAGCTGGCACCAGCATCGGTGGCACAGCATCAGTCTGAGCTTGGAGTCAGACTTCCAGGACTGCAGCTCAGTATGTTTTTGTATGTTTAAATCTTCTAACTATAGTAGACGAGGATGTCCTCGCTCATGAAAGCCTGTTGAAGTTTCAGCCTCACTCCTACAGGATTTTGCATCTCCTGACACCACACTATCATAGGAGTGTGATGGTCAGCTCTTTCTGCGGAGCAGCAGGACTGAATCGGCCGCGTGCTTTTCACCAGGTACAGATCTGGGAGGTCTCGTCTCATCTGTCAGCTCCCTATCCGGTGGCACTCTCCGCAACCCCACCCAATCTACAGTCAACCTCCTGTTTCCCCCGACACCTTCTTTGCACGACCCCAGACTTTGTGCAACAGGTCACTGAAGGCTGGACTGTACAGGACCATTTGAGCGTCCTGGACATGGATGGCTTCACCCTGCGGAAGCAGCACTCAAATGCTTGGATTCGGAGAGCTCCGACAGTCACAAATGAATCCCTCCACTGGGCCTGATTCCAGGGTGGGATCCCTGTAACTCACACCCAGGGAAGTAACACAGATTCTCTGATTGACTTATGTATGTAAGTTGGAATCGCTCTTAGTCTGGCCCGTCACCCAGGACCATTGTGCCAGGGGTCAAATTTACCAGCATAATTCCCAGGATCATTCGGGCACTCAAACCTCTCCACCGCGGTAAGGTGGCGATTCAAGGAGAGGATATATTGTGTATAAATTTAAATGTAGGTCTTTAATTATAATAATGTCAGTGTTACAATTTCTTATCAACCTAGTATAATATAGTGATATTATACTAGACTTGTATAAGTTCTAATTGATCTGATGTTTTTTTTTTGGGGGGGCTGTGGGAGGAAACCCGAGCACCGGGAGAAAACCCACTTAATTTAAGTTATAATTCCACATATAAATTTAAAGTGTATTTTTCAGTGTAGGGAGCCAATTCTGTTTAGTTCTTCAACCGTGAACATTTTAAATATTAGACTGCATCTTTGTATGACAGGATATAAAATTGAGATGTAGTATTATTTTTTCCCAAAACAAAAGAATCTCCTAAACCAATTCTTCTTGTTTTCCTCTGAGAGTACTTTCACGTCTTTTTCCAGGTTTGCCAGCTGGTCTTCCTTCATTGGAGTCTGTTTCACGGACTTTGGCTCTGCTCCTGGTCTTCGTAGAACCTTTTTCAAGTTGCTCATTTTCTTTTTATATTTTCCCACAAGTGAATCAAAAGAATCTTTTGCTTTCTTAAGCTCGTCTTTTAAGGTCTGTACCTTAAGCTTAGTTTTGGATTGAAGTTCTTCACTTGCACTAAGTTTTATTTGCAGGTCATTGATTTGATGATGGAGCGCCACTTTGTCCTCAGCTTGGAGCTGTGAAGGTTCTTCCATCCTGGAGTTGGTCTTTTTCACTCTTTTTTTCAGTACCCTGATAATTGTTTCTGAGTCCTTTCTCTCCATTTGAAGCTGTTTCACTTTACTTTGGAGTCGTTCATTTGAATTCTCAGAGAGTACTTTCTCCACTCGAAGCGTTTTCAGTATATCCTTGACTCCTTCCAGTGTCTTCTCATAGCCTTCTTTCTCCATTTGAAGCTGTTCATTCTCCGCTAAGAGTTTCTTGAAATATTCTGCTTTTCTTCTCTTCTTGGAAATATTTTCCAGCTGTGTCTTGTACTTCTGAATATCTGATTCAGCCAAGTTCAGTTTGAATTTTAGGCGACTGATCTCCTCTCTCAGTGAAAAATCCTGTTTTGAGGTGGAGGGTTCGGAATAACGAGAAGAGATACGTTGAACGAAAAGGTTTTTAAACAAATTCATGAAATATTGCTGCATTTCCTGACTTTGAAAACTTTCAGGATCATAGGCAGCTCCCTGCATTTGCGAGAGGTATTTCTCCAAGTGTACTGGCCGTGGGAGCCTTGGACTTTTCTCTGCAGCATCATTCTTATTTGGACCGCTGTGCTGTTGGGGGCTACCGTGTTGACAATCCAGCATGGAGAGATGTTTCACGTATTTCAACAGCTCCTCATCCATCTGTGCATAATATTCAGCATCCATGTATCCTTCTGATTCTGATTGTGATTGTAATTCTTTTTCTTCTACTTTTCCAAAGGCAGCTTCATGCTCTGCAATATAATCTGGATTATGACAATCTTTATTCGGCTGAACAAAGATTTCAGTGTAGCGTATATTTTGTTGCGTGCCTTTGACATCTTTGACATCTTTGGCATCTTTGGCATCTCCTTCTGAGTCAAAGTAAGTTTCAACTGGATTGAAGCGAACTGTGCGCTCTTTTGGTCTCGTATCAGGTTCCTCCTGAATAAAACCTGTTGGGTTTTCATTTTTTTTCTCACTTGTGTTTTCCTTGCTTGTCATTTTTCTGTTCTCTTGTTCAAGATCACAGATCTCTCTTGCTTTCCTCTGACTCTGTCTGTCTTCCACTGTGGAGTGACTGGAACTGGTTTGACGTTCTATATATATATACACAAGCAAAGCCCCCGGCTTTGATGTCATGACAACGTGTCAACATTCTATTGACATCATGGAATGTGATGTCATGACAACGTGTCACTACATTCTATTGACATCATGGAATGTGATGTCATACTGTCCTTTTAAACAAAAACAACTTTTACACAAGATGAAGTAAAAAGGTAGTTTTATTTTATATTTTTTATACTGTTTGTTTTCAATAGTACCGTTGAATGGAACTTGAAATGCATTTAATGTAAACTGCAAATGTGTTGTTTAATTATGTAAGTTAAATATTTCAGCAATTATTTAGTGTATATGTTTTCAATATATAATATATGTGAAAACATTTATCATACTTTTAAAAATATAAATTTGGCTTAGTTTTTCTCAATTTAACAATGACAGTGTTAAAATTAGAAAAACTAAGCCAAATGTATATAAAGTATGATAAATGTTTTTCATACTTAGAAGCTATTCAACAAGTTTATGTAATATTGCGTTCTGGTGCTGATGACTCCGGTTTCTGCAGGTTGTTCTGTGTTCAGAGGGTGATGGCGCAGCTGAGGTCTCGCACTCTGCACAACAGAGTCTCTCGGCTGCACCCTGCCGGAGCAGCAGTCGGAATTCTGGAAGCAGATATTGATCCAGTACCTCAGCGTTTGTGTGCTGTTTCTTGTGTGCAGTTTCTTTCCTTGTGCGCCGTGACAGAGCCATTTGCATCTCCATTTCCATCTCCATCCCAGATGCCACTGGTGCCTTAAAGCTCTTTCAATTATTTTTGGTTTTCTTATGTCATATAAGGGTTGCCAGGTACTTTCAGTCATTCCTGGTCGATGGTCTGGTGAGGTGGAATAAAAACTGTGCAGCGGCACCTGTAGTCTGACTCTTGACAGTGGCCAACTTAACCCGAAGAGTCAACGGGTGCTTGGCCTCCAGATTGTTAAGGATTTCACCAAGCCTGCTGCATACACAGGTATTTGATGTGAAACATAGGCATCTGTTCCTATTCAGTATGCTGTCATAACACATGTTTTCAGCAATTTCTCCTAACTTTTTCACAGAGGAGATTGTTGGTTTGGAGTATCTGTACCAGCAGACGGGCAGCATGTTTGAGGACGTCAACAAGTTATCAAGCTGGAAGGGGTGGATGAGGGCATAGAGGAGGACACCCAGGATCCAACCTTCTTTGCATCAGAAACCCCTGCCAGCACTGCAGCATCCCAGCCAGACTATCCAGCTGGCGCACCCAGGTCTGAGGTGTCTGGTCCATCCGCCCCCGACGATGGCTCTCCAAAAGCCTCTGGAACACAGTCTCCTTCTTGGGAGCACTCCGTAGACTCTGAGCTAACCACCAAACTCACAACTGACTTTTACAGACAAAACATTGTAAAGTGTTGCAGAAGATCTCTATGATTTAGAAGCAAACAGCAATCCCTAATTTAACATTGTAGATGCTTTTGGGTTTTTTTTTTGCTCATCAGGCATTTTTTTTATTCTTGACTCACTTTGCTTAAATTAAATTATTTTAACTGAGCACAAAGCTTCCAAAATCTAATTTTGAATAATTGTTTTAACTTGTATTAATTGTTGTAGCCAAAACAAAAACATTTTAGGCAACAAAAGAAAATACAAGATTTTAGTCATTGAAAGGTTCTGAATGTGAGCTTGTTTATTGGGCTGACATATTCTAAAATAATACATTGTCGAAGGAGAATTCATGTGCTCTTCACTGGATATTCTTGGGTGACTGTCCACGTATCTAAAAGAGAAAACATTTATTAATTTCCCATCTCAAATCCATCTTTGTTCACCGCATGCAACTTCGCGAGTCCCCTCCTCTGTTTTTGCGGTACTCCGGTTTGTCCAGCAGATGGCGACATTTCGCTGGCGCAGCTGGCGGCCCTCCGCCCTCCTCAGAGTTCCTTTGCGCAGCATGAATTCTGATGTTATTGATACGTTAACTTATAAATCTAAATGTTTGATATACTTTACATGGAACATTACTGCTTCTGTCTGAATAATTGTTACCTCAGTTATAGTTTGACATTTTTGGAAGTACTTATTTTACTTATTTGTTTTCTTATTTGGTTCTTTGTTTTCTCGACTAAATGTCAGAGCAAATAAGTTAAAGTACAAGCTGGAAAAGTACTGCCTGACATGCCAAAGGTTAGAGCCCACACAGACCCGACATTAAAATGCTCAGGAGGAAATCCAATCACAGATCACAAACATCGCAACACATTCCTGATTGGATTCAAACCCTAACCCATTTGAAGGTGGTCTGGAACACTTGTATCCACATTCGCTTTGTAATATTAACGCTAACATGTCCAGAGACGGATTAAGGCACCATCTAATAACTGGTGTCATCATCTTAAGTGGTGATGTCAGTAATAGCAATGAAGCTCTATTGCTTCATTTCTTCTTTGTGTTTGTGGCGGACAACGGGATTAATGTAGAGAGCAAGAAGAGAGATTTTCTTTTTGTTCCAAACTTAGAAATCATCTGCAAAGTACTTATCCATGCCAGAGAACCAGGATAGCTGGTCTCTATATATCATATCTATGTTAAGCTTACTGTACTGATGGCACTGCTTAAATATTTACAAACAACTTAGAATATGTGACCTAACCGTGTCTTGTAACAGGGAGTCATGGTGGTGTTCAGACAACATGACTGATGCACTTCTCAGTTTGACAGCAAAGCAGTTACCCAACTGGTTTCCAAGCTCCACATTTTTTTCAGCAAAACACACATAAACACGCAAGTAAAATTAGGCTTAATCACATGCAAAACAGAAGTTTCTTTTGTTTTTCTTTTAAGTCATTTGTGAAATTCATTCAGAACAAGAACCAAAATGACAAGAGAATTTACAGTCCCCTGCTTCGCAAGATTCCCTTCCTAACAGGAATGTCAGATCATTGACTGCAGCTCGAGGAGATAGTTGGCCAGTTAAAAATCTGTCATCTTTTTACAATTTCTGCTTGTTTGAACAGAGTATTGGCAGGTGACTGCTAACCGCTTCCCAATTTGCCCCAGACCAGTCTGTTTGACCACTCTGATTCAGTCTGTATTTGTAACTCTAAATTAATGCATCTGAATTCAAGTGTAAATCCTGGGGAAGTGTTTTTGTTTATTCATACATGACATGACATACAAAAACAATTGATTTTCCAATAATTAACACATTTTTTGTGTGAGATTATGTCTCTTTTAATGCTTGTGTTGTTGACAAAACACGGTCTAAACACCAATTGGGTGATGGAGTCACTGTCAGAGGTGAAACGATCAATAACAAAACCGTGAGTTGGCAGTCTGAACAGCACAGCAATCGGCTGACACCAAAAGTCATCTAGTCTGAAAGTAACCTAAGTAATGTCAAGTACAAGAAAGTAAATTAATGTATTTTCCAAAATTACTCCCAGTCACTCTTTCAGTTCTCCATTTGTCTCAGGCTCAGACAAATGTGTCCCGGCTGTAGGTTCGACTGGTCTTTGTTGTTGCTCCTGGCATTCGAGTCTTCCTGCCTGCATCATACAACGGTGGCACCAGGGTCACTCGGGATGAAGGGGGATTCATGTATGTCCGTCTGGTACGAGCAGTGGTGTAAGAAACTGGTCTCTGTGGTTTTTTTGGTGAACTGATGTAGTTGAAACAAAAGATGGGGAAATTACTTTAGATCGTCCTGATTATATAAACAGCAGTGGTCAGAAACATATTAAATAATGACTTTCCTTTCAGGTTTAATCCACATATTCACCTGGATTGAAAGCCTTCTTTTCCAGAGAGGTAGGTCAGCACCCCCCCTGCACAGATGAGAAGAATGGAGCCTCCCCAGCCAACAAACAGGGCAGCTCCAAGTTCAAATCTGAGCATTAAATGTAAAAGTATATTAAAAGCTGTTAATTATGCACCTTTTGTTTATGTATATCTTTAAATACCAGCTCTTAAAGTACTTACTTATGTGCCTTGGCGTGTGGATCTACAAACTGTGATACTACTTTGTTAGCCCACCAGGAGTATGTGATCATGCCGCAAAAACCTACCAGGACATTTAGAGTTTTGTATATAGGGACTGTATATTGAAGTTTCTTTACAACCATGGGCACACAAATGCTTTCACACCTGAAGCTATGTATGTTACGCCTCCAGAAAATGTCACCCTTGCATTGATTATCTCTGTTCCGCCGATTTTGGTGCATTTCATCCCAATCAGAGTGAGGACGCCCCCAAAGAAGCCAGTGATGACAGCACAGACTGCAAGAGCTCTGCAGGTATGCAGGAACACTGAAGAGAAAAAAACCCCAGCAAAGATAAGTGATGTCCGTTTCTTGTTTTCTGGCAACGCTGCAATTAATGTCACCACTTGAGGCAATGGATCTCCTAGATAATTACTAGTTACTAGTTACTTCAAACATTAAAAAGTAAAGAAGTGTTGATAGTTTGAAGTATTCTTACCTGGCAGAGCCAGCATGGAGGGGTAGTCCTTGCAGTCAGACACCCCCGTTGTGTCTGAGATGCAGTCCCTCCACAAATTGGAGTAGTAGTTGGAGGTAGTAAGGACCTTGCTGCCCACCTCCGAGACAGTCCAGTACTCTGTGGGAAGAGTGGAACACACCAGGATCCAGCCACATAGGCAGGACACAAAGCAGCCGATCTCCACATACATCACCACCGTCCGGTATTTCATGGTGAATACTGGATCTGTACTAAAATCTGAAGGAAATGAAAAACGGACAAAAACTCACTGTGGGAAACAGAACTGAGCGTTCCCTCTGGGTCATCTCTGGTGTGCAGGTGATGGACCAGCAGGGTGGATGTTTTGTTTCTGTCTCACCTTATCTTTTCGATAGTTTTGCCCAGTAAGCATCTCTCATGTTCCCAGAGGGGAGAAGTTAGGACTGCTTCTTTTTTCTTCAGAGATTCTTATGAAAGTGTATCTTTATATTTATTGCATCTTGTAACGAGGGGTCATGTGACCGTTTTGATGGTCCACATGTGCGTTGACCCAGGTAACGCCTCTTTTGCTTGTTTTTCTGAGACCCTGGAGCCCTGGTGTGTCTGCTGCAGAAACCGTCCATTTAGACACAATTGCTATTTATATTTTTATTAAAGTGAAAATGCTTCTTAAACAAACCTTTTTGTGTGACCTCACAAATGCGCTTCTGGAAGAATGGTCAAAAACTCCCATAAACACACTCCTAAACCTCGAGGACAGCCTTCCCAGAAGAGTATAAGCTGTTTTAGCTGCAAAGGGTGGACTGACGTCATATTGAACCCTACGGATTAGGAATGGGATGTCACTTAAGTTCTTATGCAAGTCAAGGCAAGTGAGCCAATACTTTTGGCCATATAGTGTGTGTGTGTTACAGCTTTGTTTTATCCATTTCAGAGATTCAGAAAAAGCAGGACAATCTCTGAGTCTGATCTGAGTCTAAGAGTCCAAACTGAACTGCGAACTGAATGATGTGTTTTCAGATGGAAAGTGAGAGGCTTGTGCCATCTTAAGGTTTTTGAGCAGGTAATGACTTTAAACACATAAATGCCTCGAGGGACATTTGTGTTGGTGTATGTCTGTGTATCTTTACATATGTCACCTTAAAAGAGCTCATCTTACATCAGTTTTGTTGGATCTGCTTTGTTGTGAAAAAAATGCTGAAGTCACTGTGTTTATATGTAAACAATAACCATCCACATCTGACATGCCTGTTTGAGGAGAAATTGATAAAACACACAGAGACAGAAACAAGACAAACCAGTATGTTCCATATAACTGCTTTCACAACAGCTCGAGCTTTCTAAATGCAGACTAACTACACTCACAGCCAAACTGTTGGAAAGCAGTTGCCGTTATTAGGATTGTTTTTTTTTTTTTTTTTTTTTTTGTTTTTGCTTCTTGCATCTCCACCGATGTGACTGCACTCCATCTCAACAAATGAGAGTACATGTACCTGTGAATGACATCACAGGGGGTTTGCCCACTTCTTCTTATTCAGTCTATGGAAATACCAGGAGAAAACACAGAAAGTAACAGATTGAACATAAAAACACCACGGAGAAAGAATCCAACCGGGATTCAGAGCAGGAACCTTCTCGCCGTGAGAAAAGTGCAAACCTCAACACCATCATGATTCATATTATTGAGGCTTTAAGTAGAAGAATTAATAAAATATGATCATTGAGTTTGGATTTTAGCTGTACTTTTTATATTTTAGGTAGTTAAATGTATAGCAATAAATATACTTTTTCATAAAATATTTTGTTTTTTTCATCAACTACTGCATCATTAAAACATTTTGATAAGTGATCATTAAGATAAGTACAGTTAAAAAAAGTATAGTTAAATTTGTATGCAAATGCAAGATTTTGGGTGATTGGCAATGTCGTACCACTGCTGTGTTTAATTTCAGACTATGAGACACTTTACATATATGTGTGTGTGTGTATATATATATATATATATCAATCGTATAGTCACAGCTGCAGCTGCAGGACCAGACTAGAGCAGCAGGTGTTCAACACAGCTTCATCCTAGATCTGCTGCTGTAGACCTGCTGCAGGGGGACACCAGCATGATCCACTGACTGGTGCTCCTCACATCCTCTGTTTCTCTTTCTCTTCTTATTATTATTCTTATTATTAATAGGAAGCATCTCATAAGCATTTATATAGTCGTCTCTGTAGATCACCAACTAACCGTGTATCTTCCATATATACATAGAAGTCTTAGTTCTGCTGCTGACACATAATTATACTTATGTATCTTGTCTTTTGTACATTTGATGGTGTGTCTGTCTCTATTTAATATTAGTATCTCATATAGTCAGATTTGTTTTTTTAGACATGATTTCAGTGGCAGAATCTCTTCTGTAAAATCTTTTTTTTTCTTTACTAAATATCAAAAATTTACCTTGCTTAAAATGACCACAATAACATTTCAGGAAGCATATGCGGATATTTTTTATGTTTTCCTGAATTTCTACATTTGGCATGAAACAGCATCCACATTTCTGACAATACAAGATATTTAAACATTGTCAAAAGTAACTTAAAGCCACTTTTTTTTTCTTAAACAAATAAAAATAAATTAAAAAATAAAAGCCTTTTACTTCATGTCAATCTGTCTCACTGCTGCTGCTTGTGCAACTGGAAAAAAAAGGTCTACAACAAAGCATGCTCCTTTGTTTACTGTCAACTAGACTGGTTTAGCATGATAGTTTTATTTTGTGTTTAAAGGATAGAGAAATATCAACAGCTCAATTAAAAGTAGATCTATAAGTGCAATATTTAACAGTTTTAAAGCAATACACTTAGAAGACAAAAGGACAAACATTTATAAACGATCCAACCCACTGTTGATCACATTTACTTATTAATCACATTAATTCAAATGTAAGAGTTTTTGACAAATGGTCTTTCTTTACTCCTCAATCGGGCTGACAGTGAGGATGCTGTACGGCTGCTGTTGCTGCTGCGACTGCTGCTGCGACTGCTGCTGCGGCTGCTGCGGCTGCTGCGGCTGCTGCTGCGGCTTGACGCTGACAGCATTGATAGGCTGGACACGGAGGACAAACCAGATTTTGATTCAGATCCCGGGCTCGATCCTAATTTAGATCCCACTCTTGATCTCGAACGTGCAGACATTTCAGTTTGGGTGGTCCGCCCTGACTTGGTTGTGCGTCCTGATTTGGACTTGCGCTCTGATTTGCGCTCTGATTTGTTGTAGCTGGACGAGAGATCTGAACCCTCAGATCTGGATGATACCTCAGAGATCGAAGAAATTTTGGTTTTGGAGGTGATACCTGATGCTGTGGACAGCGCTGTGGTGGACTTATTTTGCTCTGGGTCTGGCTGTGCTTTAATGTTGATAACCCTGATGAAAGACAAACAATAACATTACCATTACAAAAACACTCCATCCATGGCATTTATTCAGAATTTCAGAACTACTGAATTAGTCAAGCTCCTTCTCTCCTTTGTGCCACTGAAAACAGCTGTAATTAAACCTCTGCTTAAAAAAGGACAATCTTGACAAGACACAAATAAACAACTACAGGCTGATCTCAATTCTTTAAGATAATTGAATAGGCATTTTAAATGACTTTTTAACACAAAACAACTACTGTGACATCTTCCAGTCAGGTTTTAGACAGCACCACAGCACTGAGACTGCTCTAACCAAAGTGTTTGACATATGGCAAGGCAAGTTTATTTATATAGCACAATTCAACAACAAGGTGATTCAAAGTGCTTTACAGAGACAATTTGACATTTGAATTCAATTCAATTTTGACATTTGAACCACTTTGGACACCTTGGAAGTATAATGTACATGTTAGAAACACTTATGACCACCAACTCTAAGATAAATAATAAGATAAATAATTTCACAACCTTTTCCACCTTTAATGTGACCTATAACCTGTACAATGCATAAGAAAAACAAACAAATGTTTTAGGGAGATGAAGTAAAATAAAAAAACGGAGATAATGTGGTTGCATAAGTGTGCAGACCCTTTTATAACTGGAGATATGGCACAACAGTGACATTACCACGAACAGGACGTCCGTCCAAAGTTGACGATGAGATGAGAAGAGAACTAGTCAGGGAGGCTGCCAAGAGGCCGACAGCAACACTGAAGGAGCTGCAGGACTTTCTGGCAAGTACTGGCTGTGTGGTACATGTGACAACAATCTCCCATCTTCTTCATATGTCTGGGCTATGGGGTAGGGTGGCAAGACGGAAGCCTCATCTTACAAAGAAAAACATCCAAGCCTTAGTCAGGGTGGGGGAATTATGAACAGTTCCAAATACCAGTCAGTGTTGGTACAAAACCTTTGACCTTCTGTTAGGAAGCTTAAGATGATGAGGAACTTCATCTTTCAGCACGACAATGACCCAAAGCACACGTCTAAATCAACAAAAGAATGGCTTCACCGGAATAGGATTGAGGCTTTGGAATGGGCCACCCAGAGTCCAACCTGGATCCCATCGAACATCTGTGGGGTGATCTGAAGAGGTTCTGTTCACAGGAGATCCCCTCGCAATCTGTCAGATTTGGAGCGGTTTTGCAAAGAAGAGTGGGCAAATATTGCCACATCAAGATGTGCCACGCTCGTACCCAAAAAGACTAATAAAAGCCAAAGGTGCTGCAACAAAGTATTAGTTTATGGGTGTGCAAAGTTTTTTATTTTATATTTTTCCCCTTTTAAAGGTTTCTGTTTGTTTTTCTTATGCATTTACAGGTTATAGGTCACATTAAAAGGTGGAAAAAGTTTTGAAATTATTTATCTTGCTGTCATTTTTTTACATCACAAAAATCTGGCATTTGAACAGGAGTGTTTAGACTTTTTATATCCACTGTAGCTTGAGGGTTAATCTCTTTCAAAGTACAGTATGTGCACAGTCCCTCCTTAAACTGTTCCACTTTTAAAAGTGAGCCTCTCGCGTTGTTCTAGTATTCATTAACGTAAGTTTGAGTGCAGTTATTTATTCACGTCCAGTAACATGATACAGAACATTTCTGTAAACACTCACGTGTCCTCGCTTCCACAGAGCGGTTTACACACTGACCACAAATAGAAGAAACCACCAGCCATGTGAAAGGCTGAGCCCACCCAGCCGAGGAACACTGGCGTACCGAGATTATACCTGTTAAAAGGAAACAGAAATACTCTGACATTAGCATTTTAAAAACTAAAATTGCTGATGAAACAAAACCAAAACAATGCAGAAACACTCTTGCTACTGCAAGATACATGTTGGAAGTTAAATTCAATGAAATTAATTTCCCTTCAGGGATTAAAAAAGAATTTTGAATAGACTTAAGCTGAATTAGGTCTGTTAACTTACTTCAGTCCTTTAAAGTCTGGGTTGAAGTACTCTATTGAGACGAACTGTGCATACACAGCATACCCAGATATTGACAGGGCACCTGAAAGAGTAAAATGCTGTTCACTACTTGTGGTTCTTAACTTAGAACTTGGACCTCAAACGAAGAGCAAAATTACAAGAAAGAAACACACATTTCATCTTGCATAAAAAAAAGAAAAAGCTAATGATTGTACTAATATGAAAGTCAGAGATTTACCACTGACAATGTGGCACCATCCGCCAGTGTAGATCTTCCTGTACTTTGATTGTTCTTGTCCTCCAATGAAGGTACATTCCATACCCAACAGACTGAGCACAAATCCAAGCATTCCCAAGGAAAGAGCTCCCATCAGCAGACCTCGCACTATCTGGATGTTGCCTAGAGTCACACAGAAGGATGGCAAAACACTTGGGAAAGTAGTTTCGCAAGGCACAGTAGATGCAACTTGAAATACATAGGTTTACTTACCCTCCACAGACCACAGCACAGGGAAATCGTAACAGTTGCTGACAGCAGTCGAATCTGTGAAACAAGCTTTCCATAAACTGGCCCAGTACCAGGCAACTTTGATGATAGAGGAGCCCCCCATGCCCCCAATGGGCGAGATCTTCCACCCTTCCATGGCCATAGTGCAGGCCACAAAGATCCAGCCCATGACCGTCATCAAGAAACCCCAGATTTGGACCACTCGGATCTTCATGTTCAGGTCTCCGTCAGTGGATATCTATCCAGTATTTGGAGATTAGAGTTTTTCCAGGTCTAGAACTTCTGGCTTCTTCCGTAGTTGATCTCTCATAAATAATTCATTTCATCTTATTTTTTTTTTCGCATTTTGATTCCTCTTGAACTCAAACAGATGTCCAAACTGCCTTCTAATCAGCAGCTCTCTACAGACAGTGACAAGCGGTCAAGTGGATTGGTACAAAGCAATGAAGTACTGCTATTTTCCAAGTATGTCTGCAAATGCGTGTGAGAGACAACAATAGCTTTGGTTCCCATGAGTCACAGCGCCGATTTGCTAGATTGAGATCTAGACAAAGAGTGCACATCCAAGCATGTATCTCAAATTACTCTAAACTTAATGCATCTGTTTTGGACTTTCTCTCATATGCAGAAAAAGTGGTTCATGCAAGGCAAGGAAAGTTTAGTTGTACATCACATATCATGTACAAGACAATTCAAAGAGCAGAGTAAATAAAATGGTTTTCAAACTTCAAACTTAGAGTTCTGAACTAACTGCAGCTGTTTGATGGATTTTTTTAGAGAGACCTGTGAGAACAGCGTTACAGTAGTCCAGTACAGTAGTTTCTTTTCTTTTTTAGATTAAAACCTGGCTTTGAGTAAACTCTTAAAACAGAGGTTCTGTAAAAGAACTCTAAATTATCCGATTATATCATCCTTGCCACAGAATGCCCATGTATGCCCAAAATGCTACCTTCTTATTAAAAATGTAAACGATACTTGGAATAAACTCAGATAAGGACTGTTTCTTCTCACAGATTTCAACTTTGCAGTCAAAATTGGATGAAAGCATGTTTGGTTTCCATAATGTCTGTTTGTTACAAAAAAAACAGTTTAAACACCAATAAAATCAATACATGCAACATTTGTTATATTGCCAGCACAACAAATAAATTGCAAATACATGACAGTATTTCAAAAAGCTGTGAAGCAGCTGGACATACAGTGAACCCCAGCCTTCTAAGTTGTAAATGGTCTTGTCCAGTCCTCTTTCACTTCTTTCAACTTCCACTCAGAGTAAAGTTTTCTCTATCTTAAATGTGTTCCAGTTGAGAATAATGTTTTTTTTGTTTTTTTTTTTACTGTAGACAGGTGGACTCAAGGTTGCTTATAACCCTTCTCAGAATCATATTCAGCTATAATTGTTTCTCTAAGACAATTGCTGGTGTCTTTCTTCCTTGGCATCGTGTTATCACACATCTGAATGTTACAGACTGAATACTCAAAAATGATCAAAACTTCTGCCTTATTAGAGGGGTTTACCTTTTTTTTAGCAGCTCTTTGCTGTTATTTACTGCTTTGATTACTATATAAAGAGTAAAATTGTCCTTAGTTCTTTGATGCCACTGCCTGTAAATTTCTGTATTACTGACCTTTACAAGTTCCATGAAATATGTAATAACACTATGGCCATGGCCCAAGCTGCTGGAAGCGTCATTTTTGAATATGCCTCAGGCTTTAAGCTGCTGGTTATTAGTATTTTTAACAGGACCTCAGTGTACCGTGGGTCTCATAATACCAGCATAGCGTCTTTGTGCCGTTCTAATTAAAGGTAAACCTGAGGTAATGAGAGTTCCAGGGAGTGATGAATGTTCTTTCGGTGCGGATAAAAGAACTCTTCTTTGTCCCTAAGTCCTGTCGGCCTATAACAAAGTTATTGGTGGTGAGATATTGCAAACGAAGGGCTGTATGGGACCTCCAAGTGGTTTGGTAACAAATGGATTGGACTCCCACCCCCATGACCCTGAACAGGTTGTACCTGGTATAGAAGATGCATGCACCGGTATCTCTGTGTGACTGCTATAGCAACAGTATAAGTTTATAGTTTTTAAGCTTTTTTCTTGCATAATACAATATCTCCATACTACACAGACCATTGGATCATCTTAATCTATCCAGTTTATTTCTGAATTAAGCAATTTACATTTGCTTTGTTTGGTCATTTTTGCAGTTTAAAAGCAGATATTAACCTCTTTATCACATTCTGATGTTCAGCAGCAGCCAATTAGTTATCTATGTTTCTATATTAATGGAAATGCTTAATAGCAATGCCATGTTGAAGTACAGTCAAACATAGCTATAGTATAACCTCGCAGAACTTAAATTGAAATGTCCTATGACCTTTTTCAAAAGTATAGGCTGGCATAGCTGAGTGAATTTTTTTCTCATATCTCCCCTGCAAACCATCCAAACCCCAGGTTTAGCCTCTCTAATTGCCAACACAGCAGTCATTATCACCGTAAATCTTGCCGATTAATCTTGCTTATCGTGTGAAATTCAAATTTGCTTTAAAAGATTTCAGATTTTTTATTTAATTTTATTTTAAAAGTCATTATATATTAAGAGGATTAATACAGAAACTGAACAAGAACAGTTTTATATATAGGCAGACTGGTTAAAATGTAGTTTTTATATATTCCTTCAAAGTCAAATCCTCATGTGTCTTGATATTAGGTCAATACTACAGCATATAACTGTGACTCTATTTAACTGATAAAAATGAAAGCAAACATTAAAATTTTTGGTGGTCAATACTATGATCCTTGAGGATTTATTAGTTCATAGAGTGACCTTTAGCTGCAATTACTTGTTGTAGCTATTTTTCACCATCTCTTTGGTGATTATGGAATAATTTTGATACATTCTTCATTAAAATATTTGTAAACTTTTTTTTAATTACAAACATTACATGGGTTATTTTTAGAAAGAAGAGGTAAAACAAACTGTATGTGCTCGGTCTCAGTCTAGTGTAATTGCCATGGACCTTTACATTTAACGTTCTCAGGAAGTTCTAAGTTATCCATAAGCATGTATGGTTGTCTGTCTATATGTGGCCTGCAAAGGACTGGCAACCTATCCAGGGTGCCCCCCTGCCTTTTGCCTATTAGTGGGGTGGGATTAGCACCAGCTGCCCCATGTGATCCTGCTTTGGATTAAGCATTGCATGATCTGGCTTTGGGATAAATTGGCCTGGATGTCCAGTTTCTAAATGTAAGTAATCTGTTTTCAGTATAGAATAAACTCCAAATTGTTTTGAAATGTTTTTATAACTCTTTTCACAACTGCAACAAGACTTTACCTCTTAAGCAGCTTAGGTTATCAGCATTTGCAGAAAGATGTCGAACGTCTTCTATAGGTCTGTTGTGGAGAGTTCAATCACATCTGGAGTCATCTGCTGGGGGAGCAGCATCAGAGCCAGGGACTTCAAGAAACTAAACAAACTGCTAAAGGAGTCTGGCTCTGTTCTGGGGACTGTTCTAGAGCTTCTGGAGCTGATTGTGCAAAGAAGGATGCTTCATAAAATGAATATGATCATGGATAACCCTGAGCATCCTCTTTACAATGCATTGATTCAACAACAGAGTGTCTGCAGCCAGAGGTTTCTCCAGATCTACTGCAACAGTGACCGCTACAGGAGATCCCTCCTGCCCACAGCTATAACCCTGTATAATGACTCTTTAAAGAGGTTGTACTTCTATTAAAACAAAAAAACTGAGGTACTTAGTGATTAGCAGTTTTTTCATTTACGTTTTTAATATCAAAATGCATCAGCTGGCATTAAACCATACTTTGCAATGAGAACCAACACCATAACACTGCTCTGCAAACCCCAGGTGCCTGACACTTGTTTGAGGCTGCAAAGCAGTGGAAGCAGTGGAGTACTCCTGTCTGCCAGCTGGTTCAAGTATCCAACCTCTGGGCCAAGAGGTTTTGCATAATGCAGCATGAGATTCCTACTAATAGTAATTTGTAGGTGGAGATGGATGGCTGATAGGAGGGGAAACCTCCGGTCAGGCTGCCAGATGTGCCAGACACGTTTTACACACAGTTTGTAATATGTCTAAAAACAAGAACTCCGTATAAACATTAATTTAATACACACAGAGACAATACAAAAATGCATGTACACATTCATGTTATATTGAAATTATTGGCCCAAACAAAGGGTACACTTGCAATTAATGGAGCATTCTCCGTTTTAATGGTAAATGTGCCATAGTGATGATTTAAAATGTGCTCTCAAAGTCCAGTTGGATTTTGATTTAAGACCACAGATATAAAAAGAAATGCCAGCTAGTTGAAGGTGACCGGAGAGTCTGAACGTCATTTCGTGCCAAATCAAATTTCCTGCCTCGAAAGAAAAACAAGGTTATCTTTTATGAGCTATTGACAGAAATGGTCCCATGTGCAGCCATATCCATCTAAAGGATAGAAGGCCTCTGGAAAAACAAAAAATGTAAACACTGAAACTAATTTTATACGCCATCCATCAATGTCATGTTTTTGTTGTTTTTTTTAATCAGTGGTGCCTTTGACTTTTAGCTGATTTGAGAGTTTCTGGTGACAACATATTTCACACTCAAAGATATTGTTCAGTTTTACACATAGACATTTCTCCCAAACTGTCTCATTTGATCCCGTGGCTCCTTCTGCAGGCTGTTGGTTGTCTTGCTGTGTTTGTGGGGTTTTGTCACAAGCGTTGTCACTCCATTATAAGAGTACTCACCACTGCAAAGATCAGAACCAGCAATCAATTAAATCTGCAGAAAAGTACGAATGCGACAGTGTTTATTACAACATAGATAGTGAACCTTTCTGTATGTGTATGTTTGTTTTGAAAAAGACCAAGCAAGGCATCTGAAGGTCTTCAGGTCTGACCTTATGGAAACTGCAGTTAAAGCCAGTAGTGCACTAATACTGGACCTAGCTGGACTCCATGAGTGAAGGTCAAGGAAGAGGGGGATAAAATGCAAGACTATGGTGTAATTTATGGGTCTGTATTGCAACTACACACTTCGCCTAAGTTTAAGCCTAAGTCTAAGCCCATCTGGGATGATATTCGATTAAAAACAAAAGTTATCTCTGTAGGAATTCAGTGTATTTTTCCCTCCGCACACAAAAAAATAAGATTTAAAGGAAAAGGCTCCAATGGAATATTCACATGTGACATTCTGTTCAACAAAATAGTTGAATCTCTCATCTTCTGAATGTTTCTCTAAATGTTTTCCCTTTTCTTTTTATTATTTACTGTATTCACAGTGAAGGAATATTCCTAGGCAGAGCTGATTTATAATGTGAGAATTTCTTTCTTTGTCCTGCAGATTGTACCCTTCCCTATATCTGCCTCCAGTCAAGGTGACTATAACAAAGAGAACATTCAGCAAGATTATCTAATCAAAAAAACTAACCTGCAATATACTGTGTTGGTTCAGCAATTTATGTTACAAGATGTTGAGAGAGATATTAAGGAGGGTTTTGTTCTGCGTCATGCCACATTACAGTTAAAATTAAAAATGATATCATTCAGTTAGCAGTTCCTCCAAAGGACTTACCCACTGAACTCTTGCTGTGTATTGCTGGAAAAAATTTTAATATTCAGGACTATTACAAAAGCAAGCAACGTGCCTTAAACTGAAACCTTCAGACAGTGAGAGACAGAAGATAAGTCCTCCCAAAATGCACAACACAGATCCAGCCCAGCCAATGAAGAGAGCTGCTCCTAGCTCAAACCTGCAATGTGAAAAAATATGACAGATTTAATTTCATCTGAATGTACTTTTTTTTTTCAGTTTTACGTACATATTTTGATTTTTAACATGTACTTCTGTGCTACAAAGAGGGGGTCAAAGAAGTCGGTTGTGATCCTGTGTGCATATATTGAACACGCTGTCAGGCTGCAGATGCCTGTAGAAAGAAATGAGAAGGTTTATACTCTAAATCACTTAATCCACAGTTTACATATATTTACACATTAGGATGAATGGGATTTACCCGTGAGAATGAAGTGGAAACCAGACAGGACCGTCAGACGAGCCTTGGTGGTCTCAGAGCCCCCGATCTTCGTGCATTTCATCCCTATCAAGGCCAGAATGGCACCAAAGAATCCCAGACACACAGCAGCGATCATCAGACCCCGACACACCTGAATATAGGCTTCATGATTTAAACAGAGGAGGGTTGCTTTAAATGAACTTGCTCCAACTTCTACCACCACAAAAAATACAGTCTTGCATGCACCTCCACATCAGAGAAAAAACAGGGAAGACTTTAAAAGGCAAACATAAAGCTACCCTTGCTCTATACCTGTCCAATATGCAGTCAGAAAAGGAGCTGTTTGCTATTATATTCACCATACTGGCTAATTTTAATGGGTATCATTGTGTTTAGACCTTATTTTTGTTTGTCCTAGTGGGGGGTGCTGCAGGGGGGGGGGGGGGGGGGGGGGGGGGGGGGGGGGTATTGCAGTAGAAAGATAGTGTGTCATAATGAGTCTCTTTTAAGTAATGGGTTCAGGTGAAAGGTTGTCATTCATTTGCGTTTCTCTTGGCTCACACGTAAGCATTCAGAGAATCAACAGCATTGCACTTCACTGACTTATAATAGGGTAACATTGCTCGCATTGCTCAAATTGCAGCTGCAAAGCCTAGTGCCTGCCAATGAAATCATACATGGGGGTGGACCAATACAAGCTAAAGAGTCTTTTACATCAGAAAAATGGAGGAAAAGCTGATTATCAGTTTTTGCAATCGGCCCATCTTGCTTGATCAGACATTATGATCATCCTGTGGTGACTAGTTTGTTTTTTTTGTGTGTACTTATAGCGGTAAACTCATATATCAGTCTTGACTTGGGGTGACTTAATTATTTCTTCATTGTGGTTTAATAGAGTTCCTGTGCTAAAGGAGCTGTAAAAATCTATTATTAGAGGAATTGCGTCCAAATTAATCAGAATTCTGGGAGCTTAGAAACTGCTGCTGTCTGACAGGGTTAAAACCAAACATCTTGCAACAAATGAGAGGTGATGCTGTCTACACATGTGATCTGGAGTGACAGTGACCTTTGTGTAACTGTATGACTTTCTCAGATTGCCTTAATACGACACATTAGGGTGTTTTATTGGTCCAGCTCGGCTCCTTTACTGAAACATGCCTGTGGTGGCCTTTAACTTTAAAAGTAGTGGTTGTTTGTGGCTCTAGGCCAGTTAGAGAAGGAAATATCAAGTTCTTTTTTCACAATGGTGCTCATTCATTTAAAAAACAACAGGTGCATTAGGCAGATGGACACTCACAGATGCACTGTTCCTCACACTCACAGTACAGATAAATCATATTTCTGTTTCTTCCCTCTGATTTCAATAAAACATCACTGACAGCTACAGCAAGAAAACACAAACGAAAACTCACCATCCAAAGCCAGCATTGATGGAAAATCCTTACAGTTGGATACGCCAGTGGAATCAGTCACGCATGTTTTCCACAAATTAGACCAGAAAGTTGCTGTTGTGATGACTGTCCCATCTACAGAGGAAACTTTCCAGTAGTCTGTTGGTAGCGTGGATGACACCAGGATCCAACCAGAGACGGTCAGAAGAAAGGCAACAATCTCAGTTGCAATGTTACCCATTTTATTTTTGCTCCGGGTTGGAGGTCTGCATTAGGGCCAGGAGAAAAATATTTCTCTCCAGAATAAAAGAGGGAAGGTGGGAGGGTCAGTCCTGGTACGTCAGCATTGGCAGTTCTGCAGAACTTTCTTCTGCTTCACCTGCTCAGTTTGTCTTTGACCACCTAAGCCTGAAAGGCAATACCTCAGATGCTTACTGTTGTCTGATGTTGTTGTTGTCTATATACACACACACACACACACACAGATATATATATATATATATATATATATATATATATATACATATATATATATATATACACACACACACAAGTCATAACTCTAAGGATATCTGTGTCATTGGTGAATATTGGAGGAGCAACAGATTAAAATGTAGTCACACTGAATGAATGAAAGGATGAGCATCATAATAGATCAACACAGTATGGAGTTTGCTTTGAACTAGTCTGTTGACAAGTCTTCTTTCACGGCATTATAGCTCCACCAAGTGGTAAAAAGGGGAAACACTCAAATGTTTATCTGCTTCACAGTAGTGCAGCTGTTTATGACACAGTCAGTGACCATGTTAAGTGAAACATCTACTTTTATAAATGCTTTGAAGTGACATAGTTTATGCTATGTAACATGGATCTATACACACATGGATTGATATAAATAAGCAAGATGAATGTATTCTCTTGTTTCATTCAATTTTTGAGTCAATAGAAGATAAACAGAAAGAAAAGTGGTTATGCAAAATGAAATTTTCAGAACAAATAACCATCAGGAAAGATTCAGGTAGGCGAGTTTTTAAAGTGATCAGCAGCCACAGACCCAGCTAGGAAGCTGTCTATTCCTCTGAAAATCTAATTAATGGAAGGACACAAAGCAATACAAGACTAAAAAGTGGTGACAATGTGTTCCCTGGGAATATTTTTATTTTTAAGAAGGGAAGCAGTGGATGTTCACTTCAGTTATGGCAGACCAAGAACGCTTCAAAGAGACTGTTGGAAGATCAATAGAAAAGCAGGGTAAGTGTCCTGAATGATCCAAGAGTTCAGAGTCCGTGGTATTGGCATGCAATTCTACTTTGCAGTTGGACCTGAGCATTTAATGAGGTAGATGATTTAGAAAAGAAAGAAATAAACAAAGTAAGAAAGAGTCGGGTGAACTGATGAAGTTAAAACACAACTTAGGAATGAAGAATTTGTCAGACTTCAAGGCATGGAGGTGGAAGTATTATGTTTTTATCATGGCATATTTGGGAAATTTGGGATTTAAAGCATTTTAAAGGGACTGAGGCTTACCAGTGTTGAGGAGACGTTTTAGACATCTGAGAAGGTCCTACAGGAACTAAGAAGAGCCCTTGTTGTGCTCTGAGGGGATTTGACAGAAAAATATATGCTCATTCTGTTGATTTAATTTTTATTTTTTTCAATTATCTTTTCAGGGCTTGTGCTTAGCAACGGGATTGAACTTTGAGCAGTAATTGAGAGATGTGGGGAAGGGAGGGGGAGAAAGGAAGTGTGATGAGAGAAAGTCCAAAGAGCAGTCTGCAATTTACCAGCAAGTATAAAAACATGTTGATTTACTACAAAACATGTTGAATCCAACGTGACATAGGAGTTCAGGTGCTAATGACGTACACCCCTAAGACTGTACTAGAAAACAGTTAACAGGTGGGCAGTTGTAGATTAAACGCTTTTATAGCAGACGCGTTACAAAGACAGAATGTTTATGGTTAACACTAATTTACAGAGAACACTTTCCCAGACACTGCTAGGTTGTACTGCTGTTTGCCCCAGTTTACAACTGATCCTTGGACAGTGTCTGGGGCCATAAACTGGTAATGACTACAGTCTTCCCAGAAGGGAGCATTACTAGACATCTAAGCCCAGGTGTTTTACTGTCAGAAGGTAATAGAGGGAAGATGCTGAGAGCATCGTAAGAAAGTCCCTCGGCGGCTGAAGCCTCAGTGGTGCGTTTCCATGACTGCTGTTGCTGGGATATCTCAGAAGATTCCCTTTCATAATCCTGTAATCCTCCTAATGAAAGGGAAGCAGCTGGAACAGGTTGTTATCTGTTACAGGCTGCTAATGAAATGATAATCTGACATGATCATCTTCACCCTGGTATTAGCTTTACAAGGCAATATCACTAATTGGTATTAAAAGAAGTCGGTAGTGTAACGTGGATACATTACAGTAAAAATAAAGGGATGGTTGGGAAGTTATGTAAGTAGCCTAAATACTACAAGTCATTGCTGCAGCTCTGCTTGGTAACTCTTTAAAGTTAACCAGTGGAGCGTTTCTAAAGGAAATGTTATGACAGGTCTTGGTCAAAGTATGACAGCGATGTAGTACAAGAGCTCCCTTACCAGCCATTTGTTTACAGCTCTGTTTGTAGAAGCTGACACTTTTTAAACACTTTTTTTATTATTATTTCTGTGCACATAGCAGTCCTGCTCACGCTTGACCTCCATCTCAGCTTTTCTACACTTATATTTGTCTGTTAGGGGTGAAATTTACTTGCTGTTTATGATGCATAAGTGACAAATCATGACTTCTACATGTATCTCGTGGTTATTTGGCACGTGAGTTATGCACATCATATGTGTCAGGCAATATTCACTTGAATGCATTAGGCGCTAGAGTAGACAAGTGTAGAAGTTTACTGCTAGTGACTTTTAAGGGAGTTTTCCAGTTTGCCATGTGTGGTGTTGTGTTCAACAAGGGGGCAAACCAACGGAACAAGTTGTCAAATGTGGAAGACAAGCAGTCTGGGTTTCTTGTTGTCAATTTCCTACATCGACAAAGCCTGAGATATGAACTCTGATCCCATTGGCATTGATTTAATGGCCTAAGTACAATATCAGATGGCGCCAGTTTTCTCTGCCACAACAGAAGCAGTTTAATTCAGTCATTGACAACAGTTTGAGAATTCCACTGAAAACATTACACATGCATTTGCATGTGCATTCGCCAGATCACTCTGGCTGTTTTTTGTTTGTTTGTACATTTGTTGTAAAATCACTGAACATTTCAGTTTACACTGGAAACACGTTCTCTTTATCTTCCTTTAGATTAACCAAAAATGAACGCTTGTGAATTTCTAATCAGTCGGGGTTTTTTTCCAATTTGAAAATGACATTTCAGGATTAATATTGTCCCTTGTTAACTACATTCTCCTCTTAAGACAAAGAGAAAATGTTATTATTCTTTTGGTTCATGCAATGTTGTTGTTGTATATTTGCTGGATACATTTCAAAAAACAAAAGCAGTTGTATTTCTACTCTGGGTTTACATTTTGCCCCCACGTGGAACCAGCCTAGACCAGTAATATATTCTGATTTCCATCTAAATCATTTATGATGTTTGTCTGCCACCATCCTGTGTTGCAGCCCAGAAAGCATGTGTGCTTCGACTAGATTCTAATTTTAGAAAATGTAATATATCTTATCACTTCTGTGCTGCACACGTGAAATCCACACAAGCAGTAACCTACAACTTATAGTCTCTCTGGTGCAGTTTTGTTTTAGAATACATACATAAAGGGGACACATTCTGAAAAAATAAAAATAAATATTCCTTCTGTTTACTGTATATAACCTACTGTAATGTCATGGTTGTAAGAGATGTTTTTCCCTTTGAAAAAGAGCTTTATATGTCTCCTTTGCATGCACTTTATTAACAAGGGTCAAAACCCAGGGGTGTTTCCTGGGTTTTGACCCAAAAAGACCTGGGCTATACTCCAGCAGATGTCTTTGAGCCTGAATAAGTAGAAACAAGTATGGATAATGGCTACACAGATTACTGTCTCTTGCAACTATAAGAATAAGTTCACGTTGAAGGACTTTTTACACACAACAACCAATTGAGTTGACAAAACCCTACTATACTACAGATTTACGCTGTAATTAAATGGTGTAAAGGGAGTACTTCTCTTCAGTGAACCAAAAACATGGACCTGGGAATATGTGAGGAATTAAGCAGGCCTATTACACAGGCCAGACAGCATGGGAAAGAAGTGTTGATCCCTTGCAGTTGAATGTTGTGGAGTTCATTTCAGCTGCTTGTAATAATCTCCTGCTGGCTTTTCTCCTTTGGCCCTTCTCCCAGTCAGTACAAGCCAAATATCAGCAAGCAAGAGCAAACTGTGTGAGCGTTTGTGCTATGAGCCCCTTAGATGTGTTATTGTTAGACCTGACAGGGTCACTTTTCTGGTTTATCTTGGTTGAATCTGACTGATGTCTTAAACTATGCATTAGGAATAGAAGGCTGAAGGGAGTTGGAAGGAATGAAAATAGGCAGTGTTTTTTTTAACTCTCTTATTCTCCCTGCTCTATCTCATTGCCTTTTATGTTTGTACAGGAAACACCTGTAAAGAGTGAAGGCCCATCTCTCATCCACAGCCTGCTATTTATAAATAGAATATCCTCTTTGTGTGTACCAAACGTCAGTATCTTTGTCCAAGAGACCAGAAAGCGAGAAACAAAGGTAGCTCCATGCCATGGAAAGTTGTAGTTAGGAAATTCTTAGTTGTTCCTGGTCAGACAACTCAAACTAAAGATTTGCACGCGATCCTGCTTCTCATAAATGTCGACATACTCTTCGTCGATCATGACTAATTCAGTCAGTAAATCTGAATGACTGCCCCACTTTAAAATTACTTGCTTTGACTAAGGTCAAACCTGGTGATAAGAGGAACTGGGAATTTTGCTGCATACTAATAATAATATTCCTGCAGATGACGTACAGGAAGCCCAACACACGACAAGCTTAAACAGCTTCTTCCACTAACTAATGAAGATTGCTTGAACCCCTGAGCTGGCATATTCACTCACACCCTACAAAAATCTGTTATTGGGAATAACTTATTTCATATGCAATAAGAATTTTTCTCTCATTAATGGACTTACGTGATGTTATCCCTTCCCCTCACTATCAAGGCAATTAAGCTACTTTTACTTGTTATACTAAAATTGTGATTGGTAATGCCTACTTTCATACTGACAAAACATTCTCCCTTTATGTATTTATTTATTTGTCCTAACAATACAGAATATTATGAGGAATCATTAAACATACAATTGTAATGAGTCACCAGTGTGTCTGTTGGGGAAAATATTTCACTGTATTGCTGGGGTTATGTCTCACTGTCGGTTAGTTTACCCTGAACATTCATCATATTTTCCTAAATAAATTGAGGAAAATTAAGCCTGAAATTATTGTAAGCCAATCACGTGAACGAACCGTAGACCACCGTCCAATAGCATCGTCCGACCGTTATTTCAGCCAATCGGGTTGGGTTCGGGGGCGGGCCATAAAGGTGACTTCTTTTTTACCTTTTTCTGTATTACGTAAGAGTTTTTGTGGAAGCTTGTTCTACTCCCACAAAACAATGTGTTTCCAGACATGTAACGGATCATAGCGTGGAGAAGGACGCTTCAGACGGACGGGAAGTTGGGGGCAAGAGCTGACAACGATGAAAAGAGTCGGAAAAGATGCCAAGACCAACCCGGTGGCAACGGCGAACATTTTGTCCAAGATATTTTTCTGGTAAGTCGTTAATAAAAAAAACCCGAATACCCGGATGAAAGCCGTCGTTAGGCTAGCGGGGGATTTAAAAACAAAAGTGTCTGTTCGCTTTCGTGATGTTTTTATTTATTTTTTATTCACTTTACTTCAGCCTGACATGAGCCAGTCGGAAACGGGAAGTGCCGTTGAGGTGCTACGTTGAAGTAAATGTGGCTTTACACGTGTTTTAAAACCAGTCAAGAAACAAAGTTTAGAAACTTTCCCTCTGTTATGTCTCATATACTTTAGTTGTTCATATATAGTTATGATATTCTGGATTGATAGGGTTATAGACCACCCTCCTGGAAGTTCAAGGGTTCAGTTTTATTTTCTTAAGGCTTCATTTTACCAGTTCTAAGCATCTTTACAGTTTTCCTTCTCTGATTTTGTTTTTTTTTTTTCAGAAAATGTTATTTTGGAGCAATATGAGACACAATATAGAGACTGAGGATCTTTATGTAATTTTATATATAGGTACATTAGAAAAATCTGAATGGTGGTGAAATAATTCAAGAGGAAAGGAAGAGAAAAAAATATTTTGACTGATGATTTTCTCCTTGAATTCTGATGATAGAAAAGTTAGTTGTTTTTTTACATTTACATGTCAAAGTTGGACTAACGCACCTAGATAATCCAGATGGGAGTTTTACACCTGAACATAAATGTTCAGTTGGTCTGACTTACTTCACATACTTACTTCCAGAATCAACGAATTAAGCTGTTAACAAGAAAGTCACAAGGATTATCACGCATTCATTTGTAAAGGTTTACTAGTTTACTAGTTTCTTTCTATGGCTTGGAAACAGGAGCCCGGTCCAGAGATGGGAAGCAGAACTGGAGACGGAAGAGTTGAAGATGTTGAGATTTTCCTTTGGAGTGGCGAGGATGGATAGGATTGAGAATAAACGCATCTAAAGTAAAAGATGTGCTTAAAGACGAGGGATAGTGAATATATTGGGTGAAGGGTGCTGGAGATGGAGCTGCCAGACAGGAGAAAAAGGGAAAGACTAAAGAGGAGATTTCTGGATGTGGTGACATGGGATATTTGATTGGCTGGTGTGGCAGAAGGTGCAGAAAACCGTCTAAAAATGGAAACAAATGATCTGTCGTGGTGAACCCTTATAGGTAAAAACTCAATGAAGAAGTATTTCATTTGTAAATGGTACTACAAATATAAAATATACAGAGTTGTAAAGCTGTCCATCTCTGATGCGGCACCAATTCAGTGCTATATGAATAGTGATGTTATGAATCAGCTGGAACGAGGTGAAAGAGTCAAATTATAACCTGTTGGAGTAAACGTTTTAGTCAAAACATTGATTGCCCTGTCATGCTTTGTTTATGAGGCAAAGTTAGTAGTCGTCAATTTGAATGGCCTTGTTAAGTAAAACTGTAACTTGATATAAAGGAGCACGTTAATTTACTGAGTTGTAAAAGTACAGTTCTTAGTAACGGTAAAGGTTTTAATCTGTGAAAATGAACTCAGGGTTGTTCACATGTTTGGAAAATGTTCCTCTCCAACTTTATCCATTTTTTAAGTAAACTATTTGCTCGGAGTGATAAACACACAACATTCAGACCTGGGACTGTATGTTCCCGATGTCTTAAAACACACTCTAAACCAGTATACTCCACAAGACAAGATGGTCTTTTCATCAGAAATGTTGGACCAGTAGGTGTCAAGGATGTCCTTGTGTGCTTTGATGTGACGCATCTAGGTAGGTTTGCGTGAATCAAGAGGAGAACTCCCTTTTTCAAAGGATCATAAAGATTTAAAAAGATTAAAAAACATGTGAAATGTCCTTTTACTGTTAACACGTCTGTCCCCAGGGCTCCATCATCTCAAAGTCAAAATCTTTGCCTCAAGGGAATCAGATTTTGGTTCACCGCACATTTGTTACTGGATGTTAACAGCCATCTTCGTGGCTGCTAGATGATTTTTATGGCTTTTACCCATTTTTCTATGGTTTTTAACACCACAGCGAATTGCTGATTGGCTCAACAAACTTATGACTTCTTATGACTTATTTATGTGCTGTGCTTTTTGACGTGCTCCAAATCTCCTCTGACTGCTGGGATCGTGTCTCCCTCAGGTGGCTGAATCCTTTGTTCAAAACTGGATACAAACGGCGGCTGGAGGAAGATGACATGTACAGAGTTCTCCCGGAGGACGGGTCTGAGAGACTGGGTCAGGAACTGCAGAGGTAGTGGAGCCTTTAATCTCTCATATAAAATCTACAGCTCAACTTTCTCTAAAAAATATATCATAGTTTTTTGTCCAATCAGCTTTGTATATTATCATGCAGTCATTTATGTGCTTCGTGGGCAATTTGGTGCTTGTAGGGAATTAAAATAAAATAAAATAAATAAAATAATGTAATTTCGAACAGGTGATATCAGTGGGCAGTTATAGCGATGACTTAATTAAAAAACAGACTCAGGAATGGCTGAGTCTTTGAGGAACAAAGATGTGGTGGTGGGGGGGAGGGGGGTTGAAATGAGGGAAATGTTAAAAGCAGTTTTCCTCAAATAAAGATGGGAAGGAGTTTGCACATTTCTCCTTTCAGTGTTTATAATAACATGAAATTATTCAAGGAGAATCTGGAAGAATTATGGTGTGTAAAGTGCAATAGCTGGACGCCCTGATCCTCAGATGGGACTGCATCAAGAGCCGTCATTCATCAACAGATGCGAAAACCACATAGGCAGAGGATTTCTGTGGAAGCATTTGTCAAGCGCAGTACGGAGTGACGCTCAGAAATCCCAAAGATGAGGAAGTAAAAAGTTTTATTTTAACCTTGTCAAGAGATGATGTGGATAACTTTTGGCTTAGAGGCATTTCAGATGGACCATGGCAGAGTGGAAACATGCTCTGATTCAGATAAATCAGATCTTATTTGGAGGAACTGTGAGGTTTGACCAAAGACAGCGTGACTACCTAGACTGTTGTGGGAACTAGTCCAAGGGCGGCTCTGTGGTGGTTTGGGGTTGCATTGGTGCCCCTGGCAGAGGTCGTTTACACCAGATTTGGTTATCAACCACTCAATTGATATATTTTTAGTGTTTGAGTTATAGTTATTGGTTTCAAAAAGGTAGAATTTTAAATTTAAGATTTCTGTGAAATGTTTTCTTTCTTTTTTATTTCAGCAGTTTTAAAAGTTGGGAAAATTAATTATAGCTTCAATTTTGACTCCTGACAGGTGGAAGACATCTAAAACCATTTTTTTCCTTATTGTTTTTGTTTCTTATTGTTAAGATGCTTGAAATGCATAGCTCGGCAAGGATCTGATACCAGAATACAAGATTGAGGAGAGCAGTCTTATGCTGCAGTGGCAATAAGAAGTAAAAGTGCACAGTCACAGTGACGTTGCGTAGCGCTTTTTATCTCTCACTTAGATTCACAAAGCACCTTCCTTCACTTAATTGCTGTAATTATGCAACACTGGTAGATGCAGAGACTTGTGTCCTCACTGTGTTTCTCATTTATTTAATGTGAACAAGCTGCAGTAGCCTGAAGGCATGAATTATTCCTCTGTGTGAAATGGAAAGTTATTCCAATGCAACAGCAGATGCAATAATTCACATTCCTGTGAAGTTTTATTCTTCCCTCCAACATGTAAGAGCTTGTTAATAGTAACACAGAGGAACCCGTCTGTGTCGGTCTCTCTCCTCTCACTCTGAATGATTACAGATTTTTGAAAAGTGTAGATGTGTGTGCTGAGGAAAGTATTAGTGATGGTTTTCAAACGGGGTGGATGCAGGTAAATAAAATAAGTTGTGGAGGTTCTTAATGTCTGCCGTGGACTCGAGACATTTGAAATTAATGAACAACTGGATATTAATATTTAATCATTTTGGATCGTGGTCACTGATCACTTTTTGGATCAAAAAATGATCAGTGGTTAGAAAAACAAAAGATGAATGTTGTTGCAAGTGCTGATATTATTGTGTAAATAACTAAATCCACATAGATGAACAATGTATGTGGATTTATGCTTTATTTATAACATTTTTCCTTTTATTCTCTTTTCTACATTTTAATACTAAGTGAATATTGTGGTCAGAAATGATACATTTGTATATAACTTTATAAAGTTATGTGTCAGGTATATAAAAATGTATAAAGTACTTCCAGGCTGTTTTTGATTCATATTGCTATTTTCATAACAATGATTTTAGAAATATCATATCAAACCACCATTGATTTAATACAGTCAGAAGGGTACCATGTGTCTCAGCTGAGTGATAATCTAGTACTAGAATATGAAGGTGTAGGAGTTCTCATGTGCCCATGAAAAAACCTTCCCAGTGAGGTACGAAGGCGGACAGGTACCGAGAGGCATCTAGTGTTTCATATCTAGGAATATCTAATCCTAAAATGCTAAAGGAAACATGGTGACCTGGAAGATAAAATCATAAGCTCATCTCTCCAACAGAAATGTTGTATTCTTCTTTCATTCATTTTTATTTTTAAACTGCTTTACTTTTCTGTTAATCATCTTACGGGTAACACAGGTTAATCAGTCACGGAGAACAAGCAGTCCTCTAGTCAGGTTAGACTCGCATGTCTGAATCTCAGCCACAGGCAGAGTCGAGTTGTTTCTTTAGATTAGAAAAAGTGCAGATTTGCACACTTGCATCAAAAGCAGACGCAGAGGGAAAACTACAGTGAGCTTGGAAACGAGACCAGCATGTGGTACAGCCTCCGGATACTTCTGTCTTTTAATGGAAAATTTCTTATATATACCTGCCATTATAACAAAAAGTATTCCAAGCGTTGCCAGAAAATCAAGAAGCTGTTGCACTTTGTTCCGACTGTGAACTTAATCAGTGAAGAACTGAAAGCGAGCCTGATGTTAATGACTAAATGTTGGAGTTCCTCTTCACTCGGGTTACTCATGTCACATGTTTTCCAACATGTGCTGCACAGCTGCTTACAGATCCAGCTTCTGGAAGTCCTCCAACATTTATAAACTTTCTACGTACTCTCCAACTTCAAAATACAAGGGTTGTGTTTGTTTACATTTTGGGAAGCTTTTCTTTATTACTGTGGGGGTTTTTTTTTTTTTGTTTTTTTTTTAAGACTTTAAATGTTATGAATAGCGTCTCAGCTCAGTCTGAGTTGTAGTCTTGTTTCATGTCTGAAGAGACTTGTTGGACGTACATAGGAGTGAAATGAATCCTGGGAAACGCTGTCATCTCAAGTCTGTGTCTCACATCCAGGGATTTCTGTGAAAGTTGGGCTTATGCCAGACATAAGGTTCCCTTGATGGCCAGACATTTCAGTTTGTGTCATCATAGCAGAGTAGCTTCCATAAAAGATCCATTAGACAGACAGATACTCAAACCTCTGATGTGACATAAAGGCAACTAGACTTCCTTTCAGAATTGAAATGTTGGAGCTTAGATTAAACGCGTTTGTGCATCTTTTAATAAGCGAACACGTATACCGGGATCATGTGACAGTTTGAAAAATTGCCATGGAAAGTGAATACTTTTGTAGAGCAATTCACCGTTGATAGTCAATACCTGCGGAGGTGGTTTGAACTCAACTAAATTCTCAACAGCAAAAGCTTTGCCAGTCAAGAAAAACAGGAGGCCTCGTTTTTATGTGTGCGGTTTTTTAATTGCTGCCTCATAAGCAAGTGCTGACTCATCAACATGCAAGAAGTTATCAAATGAAAGGGAATGACGGCATGACATCTCTCCGTTGCAGATACTGGGATCACGAGGTCCAGAATGCTGCCAAGGAGCTGCGCAAGCCAAGTCTCACAAAAGTCATCGTCAGGTGCTACTGGAAAACGTATTCAATATTGGGACTCTTTACACTAATAGAGGTCAGAGTTATGTGTTAAAGCATGAGAGCTGGTGTTTTTATATACATATTACACTTGTCAGCTGTACATGACAGCAGATTTTCTTTTTTTTTTGTAAATGTACTGTGATGCTGATCTTCTCTGTGTAACAGGAGGCAATTAAAGTGGTCCAGCCGGTTGTCTTGGGAAAGATGATTCGGTACTTTGAAAATTACGATCCAGACGATAAGGCAGGTTTATACGAGACGCTCAGCTACGCAGCTGGGTTGTCGATCTGCACCATCGGCCTGGCGGTGCTTCATCACCTCTACTTCTACCACGTTCAGAGGTCGGGCATGAAGATCCGAGTGGCAATGTGTCACGTTATCTATAAGAAGGTCAGCAGAGAAGATTTGTCTTTCATTTTACGCTTCTATCTTTGCTTCACTGATGAGTTTTCTCTTCTTCTTCTTACAGGCTCTGTGTCTGAGCAGTTCAGCCATGGGGAAGACCACCACTGGCCAGATCGTCAACCTCCTTTCCAACGACGTCAACAAGTTTGATGAGGTACGAGAAAATTCATGGATTTAGAGGATTGTGGAAATGCGCACGACGCCTAAGTAAATATTTTACTTAGTTGTGAGAGTCTGAACACATCCTCTCATGTCGGCGCCTCAGAGAAACCCTGCCCAGTTTCTTTCCGAGCGTGAGGTTGGGGCTTAATTACACTCGCAGCAGCTAATCTTGTTTGCCTCTTCGGAAGGTCGAGTTTTAATCAGAGCCTGCTGCGGAAGCCTGCTGAGTTTTGTTTCCTGACAGTGGGGTGGTAATTACAACATTTGATGCTTTTGTTCGAGTTTGGATACAAGTCTGGAGTGTCCGCTGTGTTTTAAGGGCTATTGCTTAATATTAAAAGATACTTTTTATCATCACTAGGTGACTCACATCTGTGAATTTCCAGTGTTTTTGTGTTAGTGATGATGATATAAGTTCCTTTGAACAGGTGACTATCTTCCTGCACTTCCTGTGGGTGGGGCCGCTTCAAGCGGCTGCGGTGGTGGGGCTGCTGTGGATGGAGATCGGTCCATCCTGCTTGGCAGGAATGGTGGTCCTCATGTTCCTGATGCCCACCCAAACCATGTTTGGGAGACTCTTCTCTAAGTTCAGGTAATAACAGACACGCACGCAGTCAGTCTGAGACATCTGCAAGCCTGCACTCTTAAATGTTTTCCTGTGTGTATAAATGAACCTTAGGAAGCTGTGCGCAGTTTTAAAGGAACTTTTCCAAAACTGTTTGAGGTCTTGAAGTGACGTTAAGGACTCTTGATTACTCTCAAAAAAGATGCCGCACACCTGTGTTTCTGATTTGATAAGAGGCTGCTCTTGACCGTTCATGTTGATTTAATAACTCGAGGTTATTGGGGCAAATGTCATCCCCCTGTTTTCCTGCTGCAGGAGTGGGACGGCCGTTCTTACTGACAGCAGAATCCGCACAATGAACGAAGTGGTGTCTGGAATCAGGATCATCAAGATGTACGCCTGGGAAAAACCGTTCGGTGCTCTGGTCTCTGAGGTCAGAAGGTAAAAACATGAAAGCACTCTTGCACTCAACAGTTTTTCCCTACAGTTTAAAAAGAAATTGAACATGCATCTTAAAGGTACACTTGTTGAGTTGATGTTTATTTTCTAAGTAATCATTTATGTCATTTAGCATTTCAGTAACTCCTACTCTCATGTACAGCTTGTTGCAGCCTGTTGCAGGGTCCAGGAGACTAAACGTCCAGTATAAAATAGGGCTGGATTTAAAAATGTGACTCCTCCAATAAGGATGAAAAGGCACGCAGCTTGTTATAACTTTACTGAAGTGCGTAAAGAGGAATGTAACGTCCTGGATCGTTACGCATCTGAGAGGACAGATGGACTCATGCCGGACTCGGTATCTTCCCTTTAAGCAGAACGTGACTGATAAAACTTACTGATAAGTTGTCTTAGTGATAGCTGTTTCTTTAAAGTGTTGAGGTTACCAAGCAATGAAATGTTGCAACAAGCACACTTTCAGCTGTGCAGCACTAGAGGATGGCGTCACATTTTTTCATATCAACGTTCTCCACATGTTCTCTAATTTGGGACAGTTCGGGAATGCGGAGGGGGTGATCTGCAGCCTCCTTTTCCTTCAAAAATCTGCCTCAGGCCAAATTTTCTGCCATCAAAGAACAAAAGAAAAAATATTGTTGGCCCTCTGTTTTTCAGGAAGGAGATCTCCAAGATCATGAAGAGTTCCTACCTACGAGGACTCAACATGGCGTCATTTTTCTGCGCCAGCAAGATCATCCTCTTTGTCACCTTCACCCTCTATGTTCTTCTGGGAAATGAGATCGTGGCCAGCCGCGTGTTCGTTACGGTGTCGCTGTACACGGCGGTGCGCCTCACCGTCACACTTTTCTTCCCGAGTGCCATTGAGAAGCTGTTCGAGAGCCGCGTCAGCATCCGGAGGATTCAGGTACAGCGCTCGAGTTACTTTCAGAACCGAAACTCCCGATAACAGTCTTCAGCGAGTGTTCATGAAGGACTGAGAGGCAAAGTGAAAGAAATCATAAACAAATAGCCGCTTTTAGTGACTGCATGCAGTTATAGAAGCACTTTGTGTCACCAAACGTATACGTGCGTATGTTTTATTTTGTGTTTATTGTTCAGTGTCAGCACCGCTGTTCTTTTAAAGTCCAGATCCATAAACCAACCAAGAGAAATGATACCACAACAACGGCATTAGGCGTGACCTTATTTCTTTCCTTGTGTATTCGATCAGAGCCGAATCAAGTGACTCGGGAGCAAAAAAAGATGCAATAAGGATTTGTAACCATAAATATAACTCAATGGATGTGAATGCTGCATGTATGAACACTTTTACTGACTTGGTCTTATAACACTTCAAAACTTCCTCCATGAATAATAATCTTGTCATATGCTCCTGTGTTAAAGTAACGGCTGCGTTGTTGAAACCTAATCCATAAAGTTGTGTAACATGTTACTGAAACAGTTCTGCTTTCTGTGCTGAAGGACTTCTTAATATTGGATGAGGTGACAAAAAACATCACGGCTGTGCAGCAGGACGAGAACAAGAGTCCCGCTGTGGAGGTCCAGGACCTCACCTGCTACTGGGACAAGGTCGGATCATCTGTGTTTTTAGTAGGAACGACTGGACCAGAGTTCTCCTGGTACCAGCCAGTGCTTGCTCTTGACACTCGAGCTCTGCTGTATATGAAACTTTTATTATTATACATTGATTAAAAATAGTCTGTAATATTTATTAATATAAATATTTTGTTTCCTTTACAGAGTTTGGACGCTCCATCACTGCAAAATGTCTCTTTCACCCTGAAGTCAAATCAGCTGTTGGCTGTAATTGGACCAGTAGGAGCTGGAAAGGTCAGAGACGAATAACAATTATTTACAGTAGTTAGTTTGAGCAGCTCCGCCACATCAGCTCGTGGTTATTTCTCTTTCTGTCTCGCTGCGATCCAGTCGTCCTTGCTGAGCTCCATCCTGGGAGAGCTTCCTTCAGAAAAAGGGGTGCTCAAAGTCCAAGGTCAGCTCACGTACGCCGCTCAGCAGCCCTGGGTGTTCCCCGGAACCATCCGCAACAACATCCTGTTCGGAAAAGAACCGGACCCCCAGAAATATGAGAGGGTGATCAGGGCCTGCGCTCTGAAACGGGTGAGATTTATCAGAACTAGTTCAAGGAAATGCAGGATTAAAGCAATAAATACTAGAAATAATCAACTTGCTCTCAAATCAAACTTAATTTTCTTTGATGTAGTTTATAATTGCCGTCCAGACTAGTCAGCTGCCACGTCATCCAGTTCGTGCCGAACGTAAATGTTGGTATTCACAAATACTTTGGTCTGTTTGAAAGAAAGACGAGCTGGTTTCACTGCTCAGAGCGGTTCGTTTGAGAAGAGCGTTGTTTATCTGATGATGTTGGCAAAAACATTGTTTATGTCAATTGTTTATACACAGCATTGCATCCAGTTCAAGTGAACTAGACCGGGTCATTTGATGTCAGTTGTCTGACATGAACGTAGAAAAGGACAAGCAACTGTTTGCTGCCCTTTTCTTTTCTTGAGATCAGCTCAGATCAGGACCAGAGTCGTGCATCAGCTCTGTCAGATAAATCTGTCTGTTAGAGCTGAAGTAAAAGGTTGAACTGGACTGTTAATGTTCACTCACCTGGCCGGAGGTCACTGAAGACGTCCACAGTAAATGAGTTACTCACGAGTCCTGTGAATGTGCTGAATGAACAAAAAGATTCATTAACCTTTGACAGGACAAAATGCGCGTGTTGGATCTGACTGGACGAGCAGCGTAAAGTAACATCCTGCAGTCGACCTCCCTCCTATTTAAAGTCCAACTCAGCTGGGATTTAGCTGCATATACAGCACATGTGCATGTCTTAATGTCAATGAAATGTCTTAGAAAAATAAACATTTCTAACAGCCCAAGATGGGGAAAAAAAACTTTAAACCCAAAGGAAAAAAAGCAGAAAATTAATTTGAGAGAGCCAGCTTATTACACTGCAAAAACAGCCCCTCTAAAAATAAGCCTAATATTCATCAATATAGTTAAACTTGAATTATTTTATGCAATAATAAATTTGCCAATGGGGTAAGAAAAAAATTCCTCGACTAATATTCTTAAAACTATCAAAATAGTCTAAAACGGTGTTCCGTTTTTTTGCAGTGTATACAGGGGAACATGGGAACACTTGAGGCTTACAATTGAAAACATGGACATTTACCTACTTATAATGTTAACTATGTTGAATTGTGTTTTTAAGCATTGAGTGATGTCATAACTGTGGCTTGTGCAGGACTTGGAGCTGCTCCCGGGCGGTGACAAGACGCCGATCGGGGACCGAGGAGCCACGTTGAGCGGAGGACAGAAAGCTCGCGTCAACCTGGCCAGGTTTGTAAACTGTATCTGGCTTCAAATAACCTAACAGAAAAAAAACAACATAAATCTGATCAAGTATATTTAATAGCTGTTGGGTTTGAAAGAAGTTGAGTTTGATTCAACAGCATGAGGTTCGTGGTTGTGACCGTTTATTATATTTGTGGTATTTCGTGGAATCTGACTGCAGTCATGAATAGTATTTCTATTTTAGACAATGAAGGGAAATCTTGAGGAAGTGAAAGTTGCTTTGTTGTCTTTTTTTTTTTTTTTTTTTTTTTTTTTTTTTTTTTTTTTTTTTGTTAAACCTTGAAGTTGAAGCGAGTTTTTTTTTGTCCTCAGGGCAGTGTATCAGGATGCAGACATCTACCTCCTGGACGACCCTCTGAGTGCTGTTGATGCTGAGGTCGGGAGGCACCTTTTTGAACAGTGAGTGGCTTCCGTCACACAAGCTCACCACACCTTCCCCACCTCTACTAGACGTTGTTAGGAGCACCAGGTGATGCTTTCTCGTTCAGGAGTTTACAGAAATCTCCCAGTTGTGCTTAGAGCCGGAGAGCTGGAGCGGAAGCCTGTGAAATTGGATAAAAGCAGGAAAAATGTTTTGTGAAAAGCAGGGTGGAGATCTGTGGGCATTGTTACCGTTCAGGATCTCACTTGTACGAAATGTGACTTGTAACTTCCTTTTTTCTGCTCTTTGCTGGTTTCAGTTATTGTTTAAACAGGAGTCACGGATATGAACAATTCCCTAGTTAACAGTCTTTTAAAAGAAAAAGAAACACAATCTGGGGAAGATTTGCATGTAGGGAACTAAGACAAGAGGATTGTGGCCAAGTTGGGCCCCAACAGCTTCCTGTTAACCCCTCCTGCCTATTACACAATGAGTTTTCCAAGTTTTTGTCACTTTCACTTTGACGTGAACTATCGTTTACAACCATCGAGCTCTCTTTCTTCCTATCAGGTGTATCTGTGGCCTGCTGAAGAACAAGCCCCGCATCCTCGTCACCCACCAGCTGCAGTACCTGAAGGCGGCTGACCAGATCATCGTCCTCAAGGAGGTTTGATCCCGTTAACAATCCCTCCTTAACAAACACGTCACTCTGTGCAGCGTTTGCACTGAGATTTAAAATCTCCAAATAACAAAAAGCACTGGAACTTTGTTGGAAGTTGAAAAGAAAACAGTGATTCTTGCATTTACTTATTTTCTTTCCCTCATCAGCTTAAATAAAATGCATTTTTATTGCAAATGCACACAAACGTCACAACATGCTGTGTTGAAACAGTAACTACTAAAGTAACTAAAGAATAACTAACATGAAAAAATAGTCCCTCTAAAAATAGACCTAATATTTGTATTTGTATTTTTTTTTTTTCTCTCATTTATTTTGTCCATCCCTGATTGTTGTACTGGAAACGGCTCCAATTTGAAAAATGTCCCAAATATCGCAAAATCCTTTTTTACGCTTCTAGGAGGTGGTTTTTCAGGCGTTTCGACAAGCCACTTTATTGCAAAAGTGTAATGGAAACACTTTTTGCGCATTTCCATGTCTCTGGCAGTGCTGGATGTGACGCAGCCGGTCGATCTAAAGTCATCAAAAGTTCACAGTGCAATAACGAAAACCGTTACGTCAACCTTGGCCTGAGGTCGTGCCAGCGTCTCTGGGCTCGAAGGCGTGTAAGGTGGACCATAACATGAATGTATGAATTAGTTTTCCTAAAGTCAGTCTCTGTGATGGTATGAAGTTGCATCATAGACGGGAACGTTGACGTGGAAAAAGCACTCTGGGACTTAAGATGCAGATTTGCCCTCAACACTACGTGGGTTGTTAAAACCACCTTCTGCACCCAATACAAAGTCATGAGTGATGAAGCGGAGGCTACGCAGACTGGACTGACCTGCCTGCGTGGCCTTAAGAAGAACTTGACATTAATCCCCATTTTCATTTAAAAAACACACACAGGAAGTGTTTTTGGAGCAAGAACCAAACAAAAACTGCTGAAACTGCTCGTCTCAATACCTTCAATGTCAGAACGCCTTACAGTCGTAAGAATAGACACATGAATATTTCATCATATCCCAAAGTTTTACTGATAACAGGTTGTACTTATCAGTCGGTAATGTGTGACTTCTTAATCTTCCTCAGGGTCACATGGTAGCCAAGGGAACTTACACGGAGCTTCAGCGGTCTGGAGTGGACTTCACCTCCCTGTTGAAGAAAGAGGAGGAGGAGGAGGTGCAGCTGCAGCCTCCCCCAGACACCCCCACCAGGAGCAGAACTCTCTCCCAGACTTCCGCGCTGTCACACACCTCCTCGGTCCAGTCCGTCAAAGATGGAGACCACCTGCCGGTTGGTGCAGCTTCTTTTAATTGGAGCTCCTTCATGGTTAGAAGGGATTTTCTGTTCCACTAGTGGGGGGGTCTGAGGCTGTGAAATACTGAAGCTGCAATCACAACTCCTGGTGATTTTCTTCTTTCTTTCTTTTCTTTTCTTTTCTTTTCTTAAAATATAAATACATATTTTGAAGTTCCCTGTTATTGGCCAACCTGCAGTTCCGCAAACTTCCGCTTTATTGCAATGAATTCCCACGCATTTCTGTTAATTCTCACATAATCCCATTAAAATCCACGGAAAGTTTCCAGCTGTCAAAAAGCTGCGAACCAGAAACGACAGCGGCTGCAGAAGGTGCAGGTTTATAAGCGGCGCAGAAGCCGTGTAAATCATTACCGAGGTCGGGTCGAGTTGGTTCACTGAAGGTGGTCTGTGTGAATGTTTTTGGAAACACTGATGATCACCAGTCAAGTCGGGGTTAAAGGTGTTGCTCGGTTACGTCCACATCAATGTTTGAATTTCACATCCAACCGAGATCTCGATGAGGGTCAGATCTTTAGATGGGATGATGAACATATTTAGTAACGTGGGCGCTTGTGCGTTGCAGGCAGAACCCGTGCAGATGGTGCCGGAGGAGAGTCGAGCTCAGGGGAACATCGGCGTGGGTCTGTACTACAAATACCTGCGAGCTGGAGCCAACGTGCTGGTGCTGCTGGCGGTCCTACTGATCAACCTCCTGGCTCAGGTACGCAGACGACACCTCGCTCTTAGTTCTCCAGTAACCCTGGAAAAGTCACCACGTGTGATGTTGTGTTTGTACCTCTTTCTTCCAGGTGGCATACATCATGCAGGACTGGTGGCTGGCTTATTGGTAAAAACGCAGTTTTTAAAAAAATAAATAAATAAATAAATGTAAACATCATTTGCATGTTTCTAAAAAAATTTTTTTTTTGGCTGATCAGGGCGGACGAGCAAGAAAAGCTCAGCGCCAGCAACGCCACCATCAGCGTAAACGGAACGAACGCCACCAGAGAGCTGGATTTGTGTTTCTACCTGGGTATTTATGGAGGTGAGCTTTAATCGCGTGCTGCTGTTTGCTCAGCTCGCCGCTTTCCTTCGGAGTTTAAAGGTTTCTGTTCTGGTTCTCGTGCAGGTTTGACTGCAGCCACTATCATTTTCGGCTTCATGAGGAACCTCATCTTGTTTAATTTGCTGGTCCGAGCGACGCAGTCGCTCCACAACCGCATGTTCAACGCCATTCTCAGAACGCCCGTGCGCTTCTTTGACATCAACCCCATCGGTAAGCGTCTAATGATGGTGTTTTATCCAACATTCGGTGGTTGATTGTTCAGGAACGTACCCTCTGTTCACGTCACTGCCATCTGAAGACCCGACCCACACTGTCACTCAAGTGGAAGTATGTTTTAACTCTTATCAGAGGCTTAAAAGTGAGATTTATGACATCGCCGGTTGTCCTCGCAGTTGGATCCATTATGCTGCAAACTTTTACTCAGTTCTGACTCGAAACTGCACCAATGTCTGTTGTTCTGGTCCCTAAAGTTGGTTTACGCTCGTTATCATCTAGTAATAGTCCCAGGGTTGGATTAACTGGTCCCGAGCCCGTGGTCCCTGTGTAAAAATCCCATTTGTGTCCATGTGGACCGGAAGAATCGCCACAAATCCTAAACTGCTAAAGGTGGCATCATGTTGCAGTTTTCTAAACTTTTGACATTTGTCTCACTTCAGGACGAGTTTTGAACAGGTTTTCCAAGGACATCGGTCAGCTGGACTCCATCATGCCGTGGACGTTTGTGGACTTCATTCAGGTAGGGACAGATGTCACTTCCAACCTCTCACTGGAGATGTTGGAGAGGAAATTTAAACCATCCGTCTTCAGTCTGAGGGTTGTTCCAGTGATGGAATGACAAAAAGAAATAAAGTTTTGGATCAATCTTGCATCCGTCCTCAGCTTTCATGGTGCTCTGTGTGTTTTCATGTCTTCTCCGAGTAGGTGTTCCTGCAGATTCTCGGGGTGATCGCTGTGGCATCATCTGTGATTCCCTGGATCCTCATTCCTGTGCTGCCACTCCTCGGGATATTTCTGTACCTGCGTCGATATTTCCTTCAAACCTCCAGAGATGTCAAACGTCTGGAGTCCACCAGTGAGTCTCTGGGCGTGCGCGTGTGTGTGTTTGTGTGTGTGTGTTACACACAGGCTGATTTATCTTTCCATTCCAAAGCAAACATTCCCAGCTTCAATTAAATATCCAACTCTCTGTCCTGCAGCTCGGAGTCCTGTCTTCTCCCACCTGTCCTCGTCTCTTCAGGGTCTGTGGACAATCCGAGCCTTTGGAGCGGAGGAGAGGTTCCAGAAAACCTTCGATGCCCATCAGGACCTACATTCAGGTTCTCCTCTCCGTCAACACGTTTAGATTTACTCTTAGTGAGTATGAACTTGTAAACTTATGAGAGTTTTCAACCCGAACAGAGGCCTGGTTCCTGTTCCTAACCACCTCTCGCTGGTTCGCGGTTCGTCTCGATGGCATCTGCTCCATCTTTGTCACAGTCACCACGTTCGGCTGCCTGCTGCTCCGAAACCGTAAGGAAGAATTCTGGTCATGTGGGGCACCAGCAGAGGGCGCCAGAGGCCCTAAAATCTCTGGGGAAGGGTCACGTCAGGATGGTGAAGCTGCTGATCTGTGATGATGAAAACACTTTGTTGTTGTTTTTTCCTGCTCCGGTTAGAGCTGGATGCTGGTTCTGTTGGGTTGGCTCTGTCTTACTCGGTCACGCTGATGGGAATGTTCCAGTGGGGAGTCAGGCAGAGCGCGGAGGTGGAGAACATGGTGAGAGTCTCCCGTTTGACAACAGTTCTGCTTTTTAAATAACTGAAGTCTGAATGAAGAAGGAATGTAGAAGAGGACAGAAAGATATAGATGTTGGGGGAATATAATTTAAATAAAAGGTTTAAAGATACATTTAAAAGGAAGGAAAATTAAAATTTATGGTGAATAAAAAGAAAATTTAAAGCAGAAATATAACAACTAATTGTCTAGTTATTTTTATTTTGCAGCATTTAATGGGTTATATGTTTATTTGATGAGCCATTAATTGATTTTTGTTTAACTTTCTACCCTCGAAACAGACAATGAAATGACACTTTGAATAGATATTCTGTTAAGAATAATTTTATTTATCACACAGAAAGCAAAAAAACCTTAAGGACATCTCAGCGTGCGATTTATTGAAAGTAGCTTTTAAGAACCACTGCTGCCACGCACGGGTGCTTTGGTAAAATAACCAACAGCTAAGCTGAAACGAGATCTGAACTTCATCTCCGTCCTCAGATGACGTCCGTGGAGAGAGTGGTGGAGTACACCGAACTGGAGAGCGAAGCACCCTGGGAGACCCAGAAGCGCCCGCCTCCAGACTGGCCGAGCAAAGGCCTAGTGACCTTCGACCAAGTCAGCTTCTCCTACAGCGCCGACGGCCCGCTGGTGCTGCAGAACCTGAAAGCCATGTTCAGACCCAAAGAGAAGGTTGGACACTTTTGCTTTTGTCAGAGCGACTAATCCTCGTCCTGTTCGAGCTGACGTTGTCCTGCGTCTCAGGTTGGGATCGTTGGGAGAACAGGTGCCGGGAAAAGCTCGCTTGTCTCGGCTCTGTTCCGCCTGGCCGAGCCTCAGGGGAAGATCCACATCGACGGACTCGTGACCTCTGAGATCGGCCTGCACGACCTGCGCCAGAAGATGTCCATCATCCCTCAGGTGAACTTGAACGCACGTGAGCGGTGACGTTGCTGGATGGATGTAGTTGGTAATCTTGTTGTACAAGTTATTTATGTAAAAAAGCTTTTAATAGGTTTTATTGAGTCTGAGCACTTGCAGGAGAAGCAGTTTTTTATTATTTTTCATACAAACGGGACACTGTTGTCTAGAGCAGCAGAACGCCTCGTGGTCCCACCACCATCTAAAAACCAAAAGATACTTGAAGGCATGAAGCATTCCTCAAACAGACGGGCCTTTATCCGTCCAGATGGGTTTTTTTCAAGTCTGTTGCCATGACATTTTGGTAGCGAATCAAATCCTAAAAAGTTGGGGAAAAAACTAACTTTTTAAATCCTCCGCTCATGGTTAAAGTGTTAACTGAGTGTTTTGTACATCAGGACCCGGTGTTGTTTACTGGCTCCATGAGGAAAAACCTGGACCCGTTTACCGAACACACGGATGAAGAACTGTGGAACGCCCTACAAGAGGTTGGTCGCAGCCACATGTCCTTCACTTTAAAATAAATAAATAAATAAAATCATTATTGTATCAATCATAAGAAAAACAAGAGTAGGAACATGTTGGAGGTAAACTAAAGTCCTGACCGGTTCCTGTCCGGTCCAGGTGCAGCTGAAGTCGGTGGTGGAGGATTTGCCTGGGAAGTTGGAGACCGAACTGGCCGAGTCGGGCTCCAACTTCAGCGTGGGTCAGAGGCAGCTGGTGTGTCTGGCCAGAGCCATCCTGAGGAAGAACCGCATCCTCATCATCGACGAGGCCACAGCCAACGTGGACCCCCGGTACTGCTCATGAACCTTCGTCTAGATTTAGTCGCGTGTGCTTGGACTGAACTACTTCTGAGAGCCCACGTTAAAGTCATATTTTCTTTGTGCAGGACAGACGAGCTGATCCAGAAAACCATACGGGACAAGTTCAGAGAGTGTACCGTACTCACCATCGCTCACCGCCTCAACACCATCATCGACAGCGACCGCATCCTGGTGAGTCGCGACGCCACGAGGCACTGATGTATAATCGGAAACTTTGTCCATTGAAGGACAGAAAGACCAGGAGTTCTTTTCTCTTCCTTTTACAGCCAAATTATGCGTGTCAGTTTGACCTTTCTCGAACAGACCACAGGATGCTTTCCGACGTGGTTGTTCCAAAGACGTTACGGTTAAAGAACTCTCAGTAATTTCCAGTAATTACTTGTTCAGCTGCTGCAGTGTGATTTTGTGTTTGGTCACATGCAGAGCATTCTGATCCTACTGAATCAGAAGTAGAGTTATTGTTCTTTTCCCTTGTGAGATGATTGTTAGATGGTCCTGGAGATAGGAGAGATGTTTGTTTTTGACCTCTGAACATCTCGGCTCTGGTGTTACAGTGAGACTTTCCGACGAATGGGCTTAAATCCTCCACGTCGTGCCGACTGTCAGCCATCTAGAGTAGCTGCAAACCAAACGTATCTCCAAAACACAGTTGACTCAAATGTTTTGATGACCAAACAGCTTTAAAAGTTTAGTTTCGTAAACTGGCTACGCACACAGCCGAGGTCTGAGCGGCCCGTGTTTAATCAGTGACCAGGCTGGGATGAGAACCAGAGCCGTGGTCACGGATGTGTCCCTCCTCAAACCAACCACATTCCACATCATGAACATTAAACTAACACACGGTGGTTAAACGGTACTTCGCCTTAGTCACCCGTCAGTTGGATGTCGTGGGCCACGCCTCCATGATGCATGTGCATCACTGCTGCAGGGCGAGAACATATCAATAACTGTGAATACATGTGCCAAGTCTTGTTGCGTTGAGTTGTTCTCAGAGGAACCGTTTGTCTTCCAGGTAAACGCCTCATTAACGACAAATATTTGGAAGTATTGGCGTATAACCGCCTTCAAAATGTTTAGTCTGGCGTGTCACACTTGAGTTTGAGTGACATTTCTGTACCGAAGAAACGTCCCACTTCCTGCTGCTCAACCGCAAACTTAAAATCTTAAAAAATAGTGAAACTAGTCTATTTGGTTTGCAGGTTCTTGATGCGGGGAGGATTCACGCCTACGACGAGCCTTACGCCCTGCTGCAGGACACAGGCGGCATCTTCTACAAAATGGTTCAGCAGACGGGCAAACAGGAGGCAGCAGCTCTACTGGACGCCGCCACGCAGGTGAGTTTAATGCTTCCAAACACAAACCGAAGACTCGCGTCTGGAGCTGACTCGTTCAAACACCTTTGCAGGCTTACAACAGCAGAAGTCGCCCCGACATACCCAACGGACACACAGAAATGGCCAACGGCAACCTGGTCATCTTTGAAACGGCGCTGTAAGAGGCGGCGCCGCAGCAGAAGAATCCCGAGAGAAGGAGAGAGTCTAGACGGGTGCAGAGCCGGTCCAGCACGGCGACAGGAGGTCAGGACCTGGAGAGAGGCTGCAGGGCCTTAAGTTCACGCACAAAACCGTTTCCTTTTCCAAGCTGAGAGCCTGGAAATCACTGCTGAGAAACTGTTCACCAAGAGCACTATTTATTTTCTGTGCTTCATATTTAAGTAGGATGTAAATGCCTTGGAGAAGTGACCCTTTTAAAAAAGAAAAAACAAAGTGCCTTTTTTCAGGTTTGCAGCATTTTTTTATGTGCATCTTTAACACTGCTTTTGTATTGTAAGTACAGTTGGTATCTTTGCACAAGATGCAACTGCAGATGTTTCAGATTTCAGTAAACAACATTTTTTACATCTGTGTTTGCATTTTCTTTGGCATTTCCCTCAATATGAGACGTTAGAGCTTAGACCCGAGTCGAGGTTCAGACAGATGCTGTGGCTCCAGTGGAATACTCAGTGGCTTCCTAAGCTTATAATACTGGCTCTTTAAATATGGCAAAGACAAGAGGAATTTTTTTTTTTGGCTTAGAGTTCAACATCACCTGTCTTCACAGCACCATTGAAGTCTGTACCTCAAATCCCATCACGCACCCACGAATCTCAGTCCAGCTGTCAGGACTGCTGCGTGCTCTGTGCTGCCTGTGGAAACGTGGGAAGAAACTCATCTGTAACTCCAACTGAGCAGCTCCAGAGTGAAAACGGGAACACAATCAAGTCATTCTCTCCTCGTCACCTGTCTGGCCGACTCCAGCAGGGCCTCCGCCTCCGCCTGACCCATCTGTTGCACCATCTTGTAGAGGGCACCCTCGCTGTTCTGCAGCAGAGTGAAGGGCCGGTCCAGCTCCTGAATGGCCCCGCTGTCCAGCACCTGAAGGGAGAACGAGAGTAGAAGAGCGGCAGCCCACAGGTGACGGCGCCGCTGCTTCAGCATGCCAACGTGGAGACAGACTAACACTCGGTACATGGACGGAGAAGAGACGCCTCACCAGGATGCGGTCGCTGTCGATGATGGTGTTGAGGCGGTGAGCGATGGTGAGTATGGTGCACTCTCTGAACTTGTCCCGTATGGTTTTCTGGATCAGCTCGTCTGTCCTGGAGGACACACGCGTGGATTCAAAATAAGCTGAGCATCTGCGCCGAGCTCAGCGTTTGACATGAGTTAGAAGTTTGAGTCTGGAATACCGGGGGTCCACGTTGGCCGTGGCCTCGTCGATGACCAGGATGCGGTTCTTCCTCAGGATGGCTCTGGCCAGACACACCAGCTGCCTCTGACCCACGCTGAAGTTGGAGCCGTACTCGGCCAGAACCGTCTCCAACTTTCCTGGAAGCTCCTCCACCACCGACTTCAGCTGCACCTGGCGGGAATGAAGAAATTATCTGATAAATGCAAACACACATCCCCTCCGAGCGTTACGTAACGGGGTCGGCCTTCTTTTGCTTCAGACCATGAATTCAAATTCAGGAACTGAGACGATGAGGCTCCAAGCTGCTCAGCTGGGAAGAAGAGGAAAGTGGAGAACCTGCAGAGGTGGACTGCAGGAACAACCCCAATACCCGTATGAGTTAACCAGGGACTACGCCTTCACTGCGGTCGCTGGACACTTGCCTCCTCCAGAGCCCTCCACAGGCTTTCATCAGCGTGCTGGTTCAAAGGATCCAGGTTCTTCCTCATGGTGTCTGTGAACAGCACCGGATCCTGTGGAGCAAACAAGGACACGTCAGAGACGTGACGCTTTTGACGCTGTTCAGCAGATGCTCCTCATAAAAGAATCCCAACCAAGTATTCGTTACAAAGACACTAATGCTCACAGACGATGTCATTTGTACTTTTACCAAAGTCAATAGTGATGGAGACACGCCTCCACTACCTGGAGGGAGTAAGTATCCTGCAATCATGGACGTGAACCGTGACGTGAGCGTTGCGGCTGGCGTGTTGACGTCTCAGCTCATTTACCTGAGGGATGATGGACATCTTCTGGCGCAGATCATGGAGGCCGATATCCGAAGTCAGAACTCCATCGATGTGGATCTCTCCCTGAGGCTCCGCCAGGCGGAACAGAGCTGAGATCAGGGAGCTTTTCCCAGCACCGGTTCTCCCAACGATCCCGACCTGACTCAAAGGAAACACTCGTCACATGATGTCATTCGTTTAGTTGCTCAGTTTTACGCCACATTTATACCAACACCACCGCTTCATGTTCCTGCTCAATAAACACGTTTTATAATGAAAGTGTGACACTGGGAAAGAACTTTTATTACCCACAGCTGATCTGGACTCTAGTAAAAATCTACCGGTTAGGATGGTTTTAGTGCCGCCACTCCTGTCAGACCTGTCAGGTCTCACACGTGAGACCTGCGAAGTGAGTCTACTTCCAAAATCAGATGACGAGGACTACGGTTGCATTCATGTAAAGGAATGAATATCATGCATGTCGTCATGCTTCACCTTCTCGCTGGGTTGAAAGGTGGCGCTGATGTCTTTGAGGACCAGCGGGCCATCTGAGCTGTAGGAGAAGTTCACCCGGTTGAAGGTCACCATCCCCTGGCTCGGCCAGTCGGGGGGAGGGTGCTTCTTAGTCTCCCATGGTGCTTCGCTCTCTAGCTCCGCGTACTCCACCACCCTCTCCACCGATGTCATCTGAAAGTACAGAAGCTTCTTTGTAGCTGCAGGGAAGTGAAGCACTTAGTTTAAGGGGGATTTATAATCTAAACATCTTCTGTGTCTGAAGGTATGTGGTAAACTCCAGGCGCCAACAGATCAACACATTACGTTAGATCAATTAAGTACCCTTAAGATCCACCCATCCATCATCTACCAGCGCCGTTTTAATCCTGCAGATCATCATCCAGCCTTCAGCACTGGTTAAAGCTCAACTCCACTCAGCCGTTGGTTTTTAAACCCGTTTGATGTTAAAAAGGAGCTTGACTCGCTGTGACAGAAATCTGAGATCAGACTGATCAAGGAAAGGAGCTGAATGTTCTGGCAGACTGAAGAAAACGTGGGGGAGGCTCCGGGGAAGACGGCACATCTCTAGTAGGTGGTGACATCAACTGTTGGTGGGACTTAGAGGACCCATCCAAAGAATATTACTGCTTTAGTATGTTAGAATAAATATATTAAGGGTTTTATTTGCTGATCACATCAGTTACTGTGAGACACTGGACACTGACGTCCGGAGCAGGAACATTTTCTGGATAATTTCTTACCATGTTCTCCACTTCTGCGCTTTGTCTGACCGTCCACTGGAAGTTTCCTATCAGTGTGACTGCGTAGGTCAGCACCAGGCCCACCTGTCCAGCCTCCAGACCTGTTCAAACACGGTGCATCAGGAAGAATGATTAAAAGACCCTTCTGCTCTGCAGTACCTCCCTCTACAGCTTGCACTTGCACTGCCTCGATATCCCTCAGAGCTCCAAACCAGAGAAGTGTGCTCATGTCAAAGAGAAAAAAAACAATGAAACATTGGTTTTTGCTGGGTTGCAAGACTTGCAAAGACTAAGTCAAAGTGCAGGAGCAGCGCGAGGACAACATGCAAACATCCTTAACGATACCAGGTGAAACAGTTTGAGTTGAGTCGTTTTGATTCTGGTCACTGAAAGGCTTGATTGGTTTCATCAGATGAAGTTTTAGGACAGAGAGTGAAACATCTGTGTGTAGACTTGTTTCAAAGCTTTGACAGTTATAGTAAAGTATAGCTAGAAACCCGCTGCCTCTTATCGATCTGGGATGGGCACAGAAGGGTTACAAGGTCCATCATCCTGCACTGAAGAAGATCCCAGGCATGGTTCACCCCCATCTGGTGACTGCCCTGCACAGAGTCCTGACCTCAGCCCGGTAGTCTCCGCTCTAATTCATCCCAAAGGTGTTCTGAGAAGCAGACCTTCTCTGAATGGAATTCAGTTGTTTTCAAAGAATTCAGTCCCTCTGAACGGGAATAAACAGCTATAGATAGTGGATGACATCACACAAAAAGTTTCTTTTTTCTTTACAGTTTTTGTTCAATCCTTACAGACATTTATTGTGTGGTCAAGGCAGGAATAAATCAGAGTTAAAACAGAACATATAGCCGGTAATCAACACTACAAATAAGACAAATATGACCATGGTGTTCAAACATCACATCTGTTTGCACGTGTGGTTCCTCACCATCTCTGAAGATGAGGCAGCCAAATGCTGTGAAGGTTATAAATATGGAGCAAATGCTGTCAAGACGAAGCGCAAACCAGCGTGAAATTGTCAGAAACAGAAACCACGCCTCTGAAATGAGACGAGATGAAACCATCATCACAAATGCTACCGTGACGACACTGTGTTTTCACCAGATGATGCAGCTGATGCTGCTCCAGCTCCACCGTACAGAGGAGTAAGGAGCATTTCAGCCATCGCACATGTTGGGACAAGGAAATATAAATGAAAAGCACACAGTCAACCTGAGTGGAGGTCCTGGTGAGCATCAAAGGCCCTCTGTAACCTCTCCTCAGCTCTGAAGGCTCGAACCGTCCACAGACCCTGAAGAGACGACGAGAGGTGGGAGAAGACTGGACTTTGAGCTGCAGGACAGAAAAAGAAAGATGTTGAACGCAAATGTTCACTAAACACCCATTTTCTGACAGCTTAAATCAGACTCGAGCGTACTTGTTGACTCGAGGCGTTTGATATCACGTGATGTATGGAGGTAGTAGCGCCTCAAGTAAAGAAAGAATAAAAGCAGAGGGACGACGGGGATGAGGATGAGAGGGATGACTGAGGCCGCCACGGCAACAACGCCGACATTCTGCAAAAATAACTGGAAAAAAAAGGTCACATGGTGAGATGAAGCACAAGATAGGGTCTTGCAGAGCCACTTGGAGGCAGAGATGACCCACACAGACGTCTTAAAGCAACAAGTTCTTACTTGATAAATGTCCACAATCGTAACAGGCAGCATGGAGTCTATTTGGCCGATGTCTTTGGAAAATCTGTTGAGAATTCTCCCTAAATCGAAGGAAAAAACAAAAGGAAACCAACACTCTTACCACCAGAAGGATGTTAAACAGCATACGTGTTTTTATTCGTTTTAACCACTTTCCCATTGTTTTGAACCCATCTGCAGTGACTGTATCGATACAGCACTTTAGTCTTCAGGGGGGTGCGGTGTCCTCCACAGCTACTCCAGAAGCAGCATAGGTCAGAAAATGGAAATAACACGGCAACTTGAAAACTTAGGGCTCACCTATGGGATTGATGTCGAAGAAGCGAACATGAGTGCGGAGAACAGCGCTGAACATGCTGTTGTGCAAAGTCTGTGCCGATTTCACCAAGCTGTGAAACAACACCAAACTCCTGATGTAACCGAAGACGACGGCAGCTCCCGTCAAACCTGCAAGTCAGAGCAACGACACCCCCGTGGATCCAGTCACAAATCCATCGATTAACAGCGGGACCCGTGAGCCGGGGGAGGGGTGGTCGGGGGATTACCTGAATAAATGCCGAGGTAGAACGTGAGATTAAACTGAACATCTGAGTGAGTCACGTTGATGCCGTTTCTAACGTCGACAACAGTAGCTGTCCTGTTTGACTGCTCTTCTCTTGCCCTGTTCGGTTGCACAAAAACACTTAAATCTGATAGGAAACAACAAAATGAAAGTGTGCATAGAAAGTAGAAGCTTGTGCAGTGTTTGGCATAAACTAAAATCCACGCGTAAGTGCTCACCAGTAGACCAGCCACCAGTCCTGCAGGATATATGCAACCTGTGGAAACAACGCGGTTCATGAAGAAAACCGACCTGAAGGTTCAGATCCACGTTGCTGTGTGGCATTCGCGTGGTCCTAGACACCAATTCCTACCAGGGGACTTTGTGCAAGTGTATTTTACTGTTTTACCTCTGCTATTATGCTCAGCAGAACGACAACCATCAACACCAGAGTGTTACAGCCTGCAGAGAAGTACTTCAGATAAACGTGGCCGCCAACAGTTCCTTCAGCTCGACTCTCCTCCGCTATGGGCCGAACCGGCTCAATCTGCAAAACAAGTAGGAGCGGAATGGAAAGGGATTTAAGTTAAAGGATTAACCTCTAACGTGCCATCACTTAAGGGTTCACACCAAACGCTTTATTTATCCACTTTATTTCCAGTTTTGCACATTGCAGCAATATACAGGAAGGTGTGCAGACCACACCTTTAGGAATCGGGCCTTTTGTTTAATAGATATACCTACAGGAAGCTGCTGGATGCAGTTGTTGTCCGATGGCAAGAGGCTGCAGTAAGACGAGTGTGAACCGTGGGAGAAATGTGTCTTCTGGCTCACTAGAGACACTTTGTCTGGGTCAAGTGATCGAGATATCTGCTCCTGATCTTCCTCGTGTCTTAGAAGAGACATCACGTCCAGGCCAGAATGCTGCAGCTCATTGTAGGTTCCCTGGACCATGACGTGACCCTGGAGATACAAACATCAAAACTTAATGAAGAAGAAATGAAGAATGTCATTTAAAAAAAAAAAAAAAAAGAACCCTAGTGCACAGTTGATGCAAGTAGGATACTGGAAGTGCCTTCAGTTTAAAAACCAGAATATTTGATCTTCAAGACGTACGAACCTCCCTGAGAACCAAAATGTGGTCGGCGGCCCTCAGATGCTGCAGCTGATGTGTGACCAGGACACGACACTTGTCCCTCAGGAGACCACAGATACACCTGATCATGAGAGCAAAAACACATTACAAACTTTACAACTCCACACGGTCTACAACATGCATCTTTGCAAAAGCCAACCATGGGTTTGATTCCTCTCTGGGGAATCTTTCAAATGTGCCATGAGGAGTACAAGCATTTACTGCCTCTCCACAGGAATGCACCAAGGCTCAGCTACGGGGCCCCTACTTCTTAAGCTTTCATATGACTTTTCTGCAGATGACTCCCAGCTTTATGTCACCCACATGGCCTCAGCAGGAACCTCAGGTGGGCCGTCTGATAGACTTTGATGATGAAATATAATGACATCCTTACTAAAACCTCTCTTAAATCCATTCTTCATCCCAGCCAATCAGTCCATCAAACAATATCGATATTAAAAACTGCTTCTTTTTCTCTCATCTTTAGAGTTACAACATAGATGGATTTAAATACATTAACAGTTGGAAAAAGAGCACTGACTGTTCAAAAAGATGCTTCCCAACTTGTGCATCCACGGCACTTAAAGGATCATCCAGGAGGTAGATGTCAGCATCCTGATACACAGCCCTGAAAACAATCACACCCAAGATCAATCAGAGGTCAGGGGAAACCCTGCTCACTTTCTACGTAATAATGTAACAAGATGCTGTTTAATATAAAAGTTATTTGTCATTTCACAATACTGGATAACTGCATTACAGCATTAAACCGGTTAACACAACCCTTTTAAATTAAGCATTAAAGTAGCAACTAGTGCAATCCATCTCTCCAACTGTTCATGTTTGTTATGATATTTAAATCTACATGTTAAATCAAGCACACGTGGGCAGTTTCCGCTCCCGGGCGGCGTTCCTGCTTGCACGATGGTGCAGCTGAAAACCGCCAGCGTCGTCACACCTCGCCAGATTGATGCGAGCCTTCTGTCCTCCGCTCAGAGTGGCTCCTCTGTCTCCGATCAGCGTCAGATCTCCGTCTGGGAGCAGCTCCAGGTCCTGTATTCAAGAGAAGTTAAAAACAGGCTGCTGCTGGCGAGTAGGTTCACGTGATGGCCAGAAGCTTATAAAACAACAGCAGTGTGTAATTCGTAGAGGGAAAACTCAACCACCTATCATTATTATTATTTTTTTTATGGATGGAGTGCATCTTACTCCACATGAGACCAAAACACTGTAGCTGAACACAAAGTCGTCATCACGTGGTTAACCGCCACGGCTGCGGAGGAGCTGAAGGCCTCCAGTCTGTGCAGCGGCGCCACATCTCACCCTCTTCAGCGCGCACGCTTTCAGGACTCTCTCATACGTCGTGAGGTTCAGCTCTCTTCCGAACAGGATGTTGCTGCGAATGGTTCCAGGGAAGACCCAGGGCTGCTGGGACGCGTAGGTCAGCCGACCTTTGACCGTCAGCGTCCCCGAGTCGTTTGGCAGCTCTCCCAGGATGGCACTCAGCAGGGATGACTGGTGGGACACATGAACGTTACAGACATGTAAGCTGTCTAGGAGGTGAAACGCAGCAGAAACACACTTTACCGACCTTTCCACCTCCCACTGGACCGACGACAGCCAGAAGCTGATGAGATTTTACTGTGAAAGAAATATTCTGCAGGGACGCTGAGTCCAAACTCTGGCAGAACAACAACAGACATGCCGGGTTATTATTCCTATTTTAGCTATAACACATCCAAGTCTCTGAAAAAACATTTTCATCTTACAAAGTTTACCTTATCCCAGTAGCAAGTCAGTTTCTCAATCTCAATGCAGTTTTCCTTCTTTTCTTCCAGAGGCAGCCCAAAGTTTTTTCTCCCAACTTCTTCCAGCACCAGGAAATTCTAGGATTGCATTATGCATTAATTTATGTCTATTTTGTAACGCTGCCATTCCTTCTAAAACCCCGAAAAAGTTGTATTCACGAGTCTCAGAATTCTCCACACATTTTTTATATATATATTTATATATATCTGTTCCACCTTCCTCCTCATTATAATGCATAAAGGAGTTACGTGAAAGTTATATAATGGCTATTTTACATAACTGAACTGAATTAACAAACCAGAACATAACTACCTTAATCCTGCGGATGCTCACGGCCGTCTCGGACAACTTCTCAACAGCCAGCGGGAAGAACAGGGTGACCGTGAGTTTAATTGTGCCATACAGGGACACCGTGACGAACACGGTGCTGGCAGTGATGGTGTTACCCAGGAGAGCGTACACGGTGAAGGTAACAAAGACAATGATCTTGCTGCTGGCGAAGAAAGAAGCCAAGTTGAGTCCTCTCAGGTAGGAGCTCTTTAATATCTGATTGATTTCATTCCTGGGAACACAAGACGAAAAAATAGGTGTGAGGCCTGGGGCAGATTTGGAGACGCTCTGGATCTTCGGCCTTGATTGAAGAAGCTTTTCAAACATGAGAGTTTTGTGGAAAAACGAAAACCGTCTTTGAAATGTCTGAAACGCCTCCAGTTTCTTCAGACTCGAAGGGAGACAGCACATGTAATCACAGGTCAACAAGTCTAGAGAAAAATCTGTTTGATAAGCTGCTTTATGAAAGAACCACAAAGACTTCAAAACAGCAGGTCACATGACGAACATGTCGAGCCACAACGTGGGATCCTTCAGAAGCTCCGGCATCGTCAGTCAGCTGCCTCCGTCATCCGTCTCTTTTTAATATACTGGTGACAGGAGCAAACGTAACTGACGGTTACGCAACAATAATGGGAAGCACGTGGCCACTTCTTTTGGTTTTTTTTACTTCTTTTGAGTAAACGGTAGACACGTGATGATTTAGGGATCCCGTGGGCAACACCTGATGGAGTCAAATGGGAAACCGCATTACACGAATGGGAAAAGCATTTCTGCACCGAGAAACAAATGCCTTTACTTTTCCCTTTGCTGTACTAATATTGGGGGGGAAATAACAAGCAATAAAATTCTGATCATATGCAAAAACAGAAATGATTTACTTGTAAATTTATTTTACACTCTGTCAGTATTTATGGTTTGACTGTTTGAGGTCCCTTTGAGAGGGGTTGATGTGTAACTGAGGACGTCTTTCATGCGTTAAAGTAAAATCTGTCATTTATTATCCAGCACGCATTTGCAGGGTAAAGGTTTGCTTTAAAAAAAACATGTATTTTTTCACAGAAAAAAAAAAAAAAAAAAAAGAGAAATGGAAATAAAGAGGAGCTAAAAAACTGGACCCACGGCCTGCAGCGACGCTGGGTTTTTTACCGCTATGAGAAACTTCAGGCACATAAACACACATACATATATATATAAATACACACATATACATATATATATATATAAATATGAACAAGTAAAGGTTTGTAGGAACGTGGTAAGGCTTGGTGTGCTTCGTTCTCACATGAAATCACCGCACCCCTCTAAGATCAGTCTCGAAACGTGTCTCCAGAAAGTTCTCATACTGATTTACTTTAATACATCATCTATGCACCAGTTTCTGCTCTGTCGAGGAAAAAGACAAGGAAATCTGTGGTCATTCCTCCAAGTCATCTATATAGAAACGGGGATACACGACTGCAGGTCTGTGTGCTGATCTAAATATTCCCTGTAGTCCTGATTTTGCCAGATGATTTCTTTTATAGTTCATAAACACTAATACTGTGAATTATGTGTGGTGTTTACATCTGATGACAAAATGTGATTGGTTTACGACTCATTTTTTACTCCCTCATAAATGAGTTATTGCAGACAGATAGAGCTCCAGGTTTATTGTAATGCCAGCAGAAAAAGGCACACAGTTTTTATTTTGATATTTCAGAGGGGGGAGTGTTACGGCTGCCTCTATTAACCCCAGCTGTTTCTTGTTTTTCCTCGGTGACACCCTGATTACCACTGCTTGGAGGCGACTGGCCCAGATGTGGCCCCAGACACCTTCATCTCTGGCTTCCCCATCCAATCACCGCTCCAGATCCATAGCCCCGGGAAATAAAAGGCCCCCGCCAACCTTCATTCAGGATGGGGACTCGATCGCTTCATTTTTAATAGGCTTTTGACTGGGATGGATCCCATAATGAAACATGCATCTGTCAAGTACCACAGAACAAATCAAGTCAAGTGAAATCAGGGCCTCATCTTTTCTCTGAATCCTGTCATATCGTGGCCCCAGCAGGAAACACAAAGGCCACAATGTGTAGCACTGACAAGATCATGAAACTCAAAGAGGCTTTTCTTAACTAGGATGAATAGATTCCAGTCATTTGAGGGCCTGTTGACTGCTGATCCTCAAATCACCCATGAAATTCCCTTTTTACGCCTCTGGGGAAACAACAGTGTTAACATGACTTATGCAAGAGTTAAACTGGTCCAATGTTTTGTTTGTTAAATAACAATGCAAGAGGTAGCACAATTCTAACACCTGCCTATCAGTTTTATTGTTGCCTTGCATATTTGGCAGGGTTTTAACGCAATAGTCAGTTTAAAAACTCCCGCAACGCCATTTTCAGACGCCTCTGGTACAACTTGTGTTGGTCACGGCCCTCACAGTACGACGGTACCCAGTTTGCACAGTTGATTTTTTTTATTTTTTTTTTTAATCCTTACCTTCTGACTTCGGTGACTAAAGCTGAAAACGGTTTCTCCCAGGCGTACATCTTGATTATCCTGATGCCAGACACCACTTCATTCATGATGCGGATCCTACTGTCAGTAAGAACAGCAGTTCTGCTCCTGAAACAAACCAAGTGAGAAAAATGAAGAAAAAATAGCTTGAAAATATTCATAATACATAGACAAGACTGGGTGCATCTCGTATCTCACGATCTCGTAATGACAACTCTGAATAAAACTCAGACATTGATGTAATAACTTGCCCAGTCTTGCTTGCAACAACAGCATTCGGCTGGGAGGAATATAAATTAATCTAGACAGCCTCATTAACCATTCGGTTGATGTGTTCCAGACAAAACACTTGACAGATGTGGCATTCACTCAAAAATCACAACTTGAACATTCTGTTCAACATCTGCAAAGCAGAGCTATTTTGTAAGTCTTAACAGATTTGAGCTACACCTGCCGCGGCGCCGGGGGCCGTTTGGAGACGCTGCATAATCGCCAGACAGTTTGCATAAGAACAACACTGGCTCTCACAGATTTTTACTTCTGAATGGACTGTATACTTATCACATTAGTTTGGATTGTCGTGCCTTTCTAGAGCTTGAAGGATGGCACCGCTTACTGATGGGTTTTATTACTGATCTCTTATTTCATAGGTCCAGTACCGGTGCATGAATCACTCCACTGTTGTGTCTGGATCACAGAACAAGCTGCTGCACTGGCCTCTTCTTCCAAATTTACGAGCTCATTACGCAGCTGTGGCATTTAATTAATGCCTGTGTAGCAGTGGATTTAATGTGAAATAAGCTGAGTGTTACAGTCTCCTGGAGGTTGCCGGTATTTGGGAATCAGCTGGGACGATTCATCTAGAAGCTCAAGTCAAACCTGCTTCTCAACATACTCAACAGGTGAATCTCTGAGCTCTTTACTAAGGACAAGAAGCTAAAAATATCACAGCTCCGGCAGGTAAAGTGCGTAAACTTTAGAGGTGTAGTAAAACTTTAGCAAACTAAAGCAGGTCCACAGTTGGGAAATGTATAGTTTGCAGAGAATTTACAGGTTATTGTAATTTTTATTTTAATTTATGGCTAAAATTCGATGTTCCTTACCTAAATATGCCGAAGAGCTTTCCAAACCACGTCTGCACTGGCAACATGAATGCGATTGTGGCCACACCGGCCAAGCACGAGGGTCCGATCTCGTACCAAAGAAAAATGATGATGACCACTGCCTGGAGCGGTCCCATCCACAGGTAGTGCAGATTGAGTATAATCTGTAGAGATAATGAGTATAGATGACCACAAACGTGCAAAGAAATAAAATAATAATATAGTCTACAGAAATTACTGAGTCACAAAAACTATCATTGTCCTAAACGCACACACACGCACACACACACACACACACACACACACACACACTTTTCATGATCCGGTTCCTTTTTAACGCTCTTTAGTTTTATTGCCTTCTTTCCAGTTATTACATCATCTGCATCCACACGCTCATGTTTCCATACCTCATCAAAATGTTTGACATCATTTGAAAGGAGATTCACAACTTGGCCAGTGGTCGTTCGCCCCATGGAGTCGCTACTGAGACAAAGAGCCTGGAAGGGAAGTGTTCACACCATCTTTGTGAGCCAGTAATCACATCACGAATCTGCATTTGTCTCCTTCACAATCAGCCACGTTGCTCACTGACCTTCTTGTAGATCATGTGGCACATGGCCACCCTGACCTTCATGCCAGTTCTCTGGACGTTATAGTAGAAAAGATGTTGGAGCATTGTCACTCCGAAAGTGGAAACGGACATGGCAGCGGCGTAGCCATACACCATGTACAGACTCCTCTGATCATCTGGGTCATAATTCTCAAAGTATTGGATTATTTGACCCAAAAGCAGAGGCTGGAGCACCTTAATAACTTCCTGTATGCAAAGACAGTGACCAAAAGTTCTGAACGAAATAGCCGACTGATCTCAAATGAACCATTTACTATTACAGAGCAACTTTCTCTGCAGACTTGTCAATGTCTGGACCAGCAGCTCATTCTGGATAATATTATGATCGTTTAAGGTTAAAGTAATCAAAATCAAAGCAAATCTTTGACGATGTTATAATAATGATTCAATACTTCAATAAAGAGAAAGATTTAAGCGGTTAGAACTTACAAGCACGACTACATACAGCCCTGCAAGTCCGTAGGACCGTCCATAACATTTGACGAGAGCTCTGGTGAGACTGGGTTTCTGGAGCTCCTTTGTAGCACGTTTAACTTCGAGGTCCCAACATCTACAAACAATCAGAAAAGACATAATTTCAGCCTTAGATACTGTGTTGAAGAACAACTCAAATAGTGTATTACCGATGAATATAAACATGACATTTATAATTGCCTTTAAAGAGTAAACTACTAACTTCAGTAAAAATCTGTTGTCTCACAAAAAGGAGTCGAGCAGATTAAAGTTTATTCCCAATTTAAAAAACAAGAAAATAAAGAAAATGGGTGTTCACATCTATGCAGAAGACCTTGGTTTGTTTATTTATGTAAACTGTTTAGTGAGCGGCTTTTAAAACCGCCGTGAAAACAGAAGAAAAAAAAAAAAGATGGATCTTTTTCAATTAGATGTTAGGAGCTCAGAGTGCTTATGAGGACAGGTGGGAATGACTGGGAACGCAGTATTGTGTGTTTAAACACTGGAATGCCTGCAGCAACTGTCCTGAACGTACCCAGCCTTCGTTCTCTATTGGCAGATAAACTGCAGACAGAAAAGAGAGGAGAAAGGAGGGAGGACTGAAGCACATATCAACATCAGGCCCGCAACATGTTACTTCACTTCAATAACACCCTGAACATGGAAACATTTGCTCCGTAAACTCAATTTCTACTGCAGGAAACAAGACCTTAAAGAGCCTTAAAGAATGTCTTCCTAACTTCATGTCCAGGATGAACATTTTTACATAACAAATGAGAATCCAACTGCGATGAAAAACCAAGAAAACAGAGCAAAACAGGAAAAGGTTTCACCCTCTTCGTGCATCATATTTCTATGAAATGTGTAGAAATGTGTAGAGGATCAAAGATACATTTTAAAAAAGTGCTTCACAGGTACAAGTCCTAAACACATTCCCAGTAGGCACATAATACTTTGGTCAATTAATGCATCAAAATACCTCTGTAACTCATCTCCCAGGGTTTCAGAAAGGTACTCTGGAAGAAGACTGTACATGTCATTCTCATCGAGATGTCGTTTGCGACCAAGGTGCAGCAACGGGGTCAGCCAGCTGAAACAGAGTCACATGCAGAATTAAACAGCAGTTCACGTTAGGTCCAGCAGAACACCGATCACACGGCGGTTCCTTTCCTCTATATTTGCATCAGACTGTTTTGTGAAACAGCCGCTGCTTCTGTGTGGATCTGCTTGGGAAATATTTTCTAATCTCTAAGTTAGAGCTGATTACCTTCACTAATCATAATGAATTTATCTCAACAAAAGACACACATGCATCATGACATAGTAACAGTGTCGGACTGTTTGTCATGGCGTTAACCGGGACACACAAGGTGGAATTCGTGATTGTTTTGCATAATAGGTAGACAGCTTATCTGGAAAAATGACTCAATTAAGTTGTCTGGGGGGAGGGGGGGGGGGCAGCAAATCCTAGTCAAATAACGTTCACATTAGGATTTCCTGGAACAGCGAGACAACAACTGGGTTTCATTGAATTTCACACTAACCAGCTGAGTAACTGGCCATCATTCATGTATTGCTTTTACAAACTAGACAAAAATCAGGAATCAAGCTTAACCTCTGCTAGTACATAAAATAAAAGTGGCATTTTTTTTGACAGATTAATCTAATTTCAAACCAAATGGAAATTGTATGCAAGTTTGCAACAAGTTTGCTTGAATGTTTTTTTGTTTTTTTTTTACAAATCCAATCAGTATATAAAAAAATGCAGATCCCTCAAATGTCTGAGTGGTTTAAGACCTGAAATCATGTTATGAAAGAAAAGAAAACACTAAGATACAGCATGTTATTTGTGTATCCATAACTGGATCCGGGAAATTAAGAAAACACAGGCTTTTCTTTAAATGTTTTCTATCAACTTCAAAAGAAAAAAAACTGGATCAGTCTATGAATGCAATGAATTAACTTGTCTTTTATACAGTAGATCAGTTCATTTCATGATTGCGCAATCCTCTGCCCTGTCAGACTGGATCATTCTCACTCACCATAAAAAGATCCTTGAAAAAAAGCCGGCAGTTGCCTGTGGATTATGTTTGGCTGCTGTCTTTGAAACCTCCGTGTTCATAATGCTGTCAAGTGCGGTTGCTCTCCGTCCCCAGATCGACGCGATGCCCAACTCCGCGCATCTCTGCACAAGCTCAGACACGATTTTTAATTCACTGCGTCTGCAGCTTGGTGACGTCACGCGCGGCGGATTCGCAGCCAATAAAACACCTGCGGCAGCCCAGGTGGGCGTAAATGCACGAGCCCCCGATTAAACTGAAACCGATTAAAAGAAAAAGAGAAAGATAAAGTTTTAAAAAAATTGGTATTTAGAGGCGATTTCTGGATGTTTAAGTTCCCTAACGCGTATTTTGAAATCGTTGTGTTGAAACTGTTATTGTGTTTTCGGTTTGAATTTGGTAGAAGCAATCTGTTATTCAGTAATTCCCCATTATGATTATTGTGCTTAATGCTTACCTAGGAGGAGTCTCTCCTTTAATTTTTTTTTCGATTTCGTGGAATCAATAATAACTTCCTTGACGTGCCGCAGTTGTTTATTACCGCAGTCTCGAAGTCTTCGGGTTACTGGCCAAACATAGTTCACGTGAATACAGGACAACACACGAAGTCGCGTCTAACCGGTCACTACGAACGCCGTCCTTTCTAACTAATCCCAGTTACCGTAAACACATATTTAACGGTTTAACAAAAAAAAATACATATAGAAACTTCAGCTGTGGGTAAATATCTCTTCTCACGTGACGTTTTCAGCCAATCGCGCTCGTTGTGATGATGAACGTTACAGTTTGTCATGTGAAAAACGAACTCGTATACTATTATAGTAGACATAACTAAATTCGAAAAAAAAACCAACATAATTGTCTGATCTGTAGATGGTGAAACACACTTTTTTCCGGGTTCTTACGTTTTTGAGAACCCGCGTTAGTAACCATAATTTCCTTTTTGCGGTGTTGCGTTATAATAGTAGGGCCTAGGAAATTCCGACTTCACCGCTGGAAGTGAATGCAGCATCAGTCATATGGGCGGTTTTTCACGCACGTCCAGACAGTCATCACGTGCAACGTTTACTGATAACGAGGGCGAGAGGTTGAAAAGGGATAGTAAAGATAACCACTCACATTTTACGTGATAATAGCAATAACGACGTGTCTAGAGTTAAACATCAATATCACGAGAATAGACAGAACTAATTTGAACGCCACTGCCGTATAGAAGCACAGAAACGCCACATGTTGTCCAGCCACCTACCAATACAACAGGAGGAGTGTCAGTGTGTTTGGATGCACTATGTAGGACACAAACAGAAACAAAACCTGCAAATGTCTTCACATCTGGAGATAACATGCACATGGTGACGCAACTCAAAAATCTAAGTCAGCCGGCTAACAATGTACTCTGTTGTCCAGACTTGAACATGACGGCTCAGTGTTTTCTGGACTTTGAAACACAGAAAATGTCTTAGAAAAGCTTAAGCCAAACGTCCAAAACTGCACCTAATATCTGTTTAAAGACTCTTCCTCCTCACTGAATGGCACAGAGTGTAACAAAACTTTGCATAGACAAAATGGTTTGTTTTATAATGCTTAAACTTTTTTTTTTTAACAGCTTAAAATGTGAAATAGAAAAATTGTTTTAGCAAAAAGACACAAATGACTAAGTTTTTTATTATGTCAGTGATTATGCGTATGTAAAATAAAATTGAAATCAATCTGAATCAATCTTCAAAAATAAGAAAAAGTTCATGGGAGGTCAATAATTTATGTAATTGATTTAGATCTTTCAGTTACACAAAGTCAACAGTAGAGGGAGCACAGAGACGTTTTAAAACGTCAATGTTCCACCAGTTTTATGTTTCCATTTTTTTATTTGACAACTTTTAAGGTGCTGGATTAGGATCAGTCAGAACTAGCTGTTTAAAATGGATTTACAAGCTTTTCTTTCCGAACAGTGCTGCTTAAACAAACAAACAAAAAACAAACAAAAAAAAAAAAAACAGGAAAATCCAAAACTATTTCCAGTAGAAGTTCTTCAGGCGTGCACATATTTCTGTGTTTCAACGCACCAAACAAAAGTTTCAGCATCATTGATTTTCCCAGTGCAGATTTTAGTTTCATCACTGGTTACTTTTATTGCTTTTATTCAATCTTCCACAGGCCATCCCTGCTTCTCCTTATTCCACTATTACCTTCTTCAGTTTAGGTGGAGCATTTACCTAATGCCTAAAACCTGCCACGTTGTCATTACTGACAGAGTCCTGACAGGTCTTATGTCACTGATAATATACGAATGCCTCCATCAGGTGGAGCTGAAATACCTACAGGTTACATGCTCTTAAATTATCTTGTCATTACAAGTTATTGTATAGTAACTGAAACTCTAGGATGGAAAAAAAACAGCAAATGGCCCGTTCATTCCCTCTGTTTTTGAATGTGCGGACTGTCATAACCATGAGTTCAAAACTGCTGTCAAACTGTCAGTCTGAGTGACTCGGTTTACATTTCACCAGTGCAAACTTGAATGTGACAAGCAGTGATTTTAATCCCATTTGTGCACATTTTTATTAAAAAAAAAAAAAAGTACACGTAATAGGCCTACTTACAGGCACGGTTAGGACAGTTACTGCTGTTATTGGTTACTTAACCAATCAGACACATTATGCGCCCCGTGACACAGATCACTTTTTTTTTTTTTATCTTTAAACTGTTTTGTGTCTATGAGGGCGAGGCTGATGCTCCACGAGGATAGATGCACGTGCGAGGCTGATCAGCGCTAGGATTTCAGAGGGCCCGTCTGCACATTATGCAAATTCAATTTCTGCTTATGTGAACAAAAAGTCATTTTGAGGGGGGAAAAAAATAAAGCTCCTGGTATGCCCACGCTTTCAAAACATTTACTGGTTAATCAATTGTATCCTAACATAACCACATGGCCTGAAAAAAATATCATTTTTTGATCATGAAAAGCATAGCAATGCTGTACATTTAAATACATTTTTTCAAAGAAATCAATTTATCAAACCAATTCTGGCCTTATAATTGCAGTATGTTTTTCCCTTTAAGACTTAAGTATATAGCCTGCAAATCAATAATCACAATTCAGACAAATCTGCAGTATTATTTATATACAGAAAAGACCACGTTTTCAATCTACTTACATCTGGATAAGTTAAACAGCAAACCAAGCAGCCTGGCCACCGAGCTTTCTGTTGAGAAAAGCTGTGGAACGATTCCCCGTCCAACACCTGACAAAAAAAAAAAAGAAAAGAAAAACAACCCATAAGTGCTCTGGGAAGATTCCAGCAGCTTCATTTAGAAGAAGAGGAAAACAGCTTATAACTATGACACAGACAGATATTTTGAGACATTCTTTATAAACATACATAAAAAAAAAATATTAATGTATCAATGGCAATTTGTTTTCTCAGGAGAGAGTTATGGAGCATGAACCACAGGGACAGTTAAAAAAAAATAAAAAATAAAAAAAATAAGGGATCTTCCAGATGTTGCTCCAGAACCTGTAACTACCCAAAATGCCACCATCCCTCTTGTCTGTAGCCTGCAGGATACATCGTCTGCAGTTTCCAAGAAGAATTAAATATACAAAATTGTCAGACCAAAGGACAGTTTTCTTCTTTGCTGTAAAAGGTTGGTGTCCTGACTAAAGTCATTTCTGCTGCACAGCTGCATCTGATTTTATTGTCCCAATGCCCGAGGATCCAAATATATTGGTTTTTCCACTTGCATACCTAGATTACTCTTTATGAATCCCTGAATCTTTTGCTTCTTAGCATCCATTTCCATCCTTAAATTTAAAATGCACTTCTTTAAAAAAGAAATTCACTCTGCTCAAACACAACAACTCTAAAACATATTAAAACGTAAATAAAAAAACCCTTAAACTCAAATGTATTCACACTAGAACCTAAAAGACATGAAATATTGAAAAAGAGAAATGTATGTTGTTGTTTTTTTTTTGCCTCCTGAGCTACAGCTGCACAGCCTCTTAACCGGGATCAACGTTCATGTGAAATACAACGAGGCAAAGTAGGAAACTTTCCTGTGGTCAGACAGAGTCAAATTTCAAATTCTTGTTTCCTCCAGACTGAAAGGAGAGGGAGCATCAAAAAGCTGGAGGATCTGGGTGCTGAACTGGCCCGCCTCAGTCCAGATCTGCAGAACGTTCACCAACTAAGGACGTCTGCTGCATCTTCAAATGAAAAACACGAAACCCAAGAAAGACGACCCCCAGAACTGTTGAGCTGCTCATTTTAAAGCATGTTTAGGTGAAAAAAAAAACCCAAAAAACCCCCTTAAATGACAGTCTAAGAAACAGTTTAAATTAATATGTATGTATATTTAAAACTTGGTGTCATTTTTACAAATATACTTACAGTAAGCTGGTAAATTCAGCTGGATACAGCTGAAGAAGAACTTTCACTTGTGAAATCTGTCCTTTGGTTTCTGGTCTGGGTCAGCTGATCGAGACAACTGCTCCCGGGACCCTGGAGACACAAACATCAAAACTAAATATAAAACTAAAAAGGTAAAGTGCTCTATTCTGGTGAATTTTTAGTGAGTTCCTAATCCTTGCTGCAGTTATTCTCACACACAAGCATTAAAAAAAAACAATACAACACATTGTTAGCTATTAAACTACTGATTCTGTCAAACTCAGACTTTGTTTTTATGAAAAAATACCCCAACAAAGTGAAACTAACTTCCACAGTCTAGTGGGACACATGACATGTCTTACAAACCGGTGGTTTTCTGTCCTCAAGTAGGACAGCAACCAAGAAATGACACCTGGGCTTCAGCAGACTGCAGACAGGGATCACACACACACGCACGCACGCACGCACGTTTAGAAGCACTTCCAGGAATCTGATGTAACCGTACATCTGTTATGCAGGCAGGTTATTCAAGTATAAACCAAACCGGATGCCAATAATGAAAGTGAAGAAGTGGTCAGGCCTGTAAATCTTTTGGGGGTTGGATCTGGCGACTGGATTATCTTTTCGGATATTTGATTTTCATTTTAAGATGTAAAGGCAGTGTTTTAACTTTTATCAACCGTTTGTTGGACAGTAAGCAACTCTGCACGTTGTCATTGACCTTTCCAGCTTCAACTGGTGTGCAGAGTCGGTGGGTCCAAACCCCGACCGAAGAACACCACACGTCCGATTAGTTTTCCCAAACACATTTGTTCTGTAACTGAAATATTCCGACATTCACTTCACCCCAGTAGAAAGTCAGTTGTCAATTTTAACTTCCAGCAACTCTGCAGGTGATGTTTTATGCAAGATGATAACGGGATTAAAAAGATTCTTCCCTCATGTCTTTGCAGGTGTCATTAAAAAAATACAAAAATAAAAAAGTAAGATGGAGTTTAAAACTGAACCTCGACTCTATATCTTTGAGTCAAGGCTCTTTTCATTATTTATGTAATATTCTTGTTTGAACAGAGTCTCTGAGCACAAGGGCGCTGAGAACTGCTCCCGCAATTTAGTGGAGACAATGAAAGACGGATTAGAAATCCTCCAGCTGTCACACATTTGATTGACAGCCTTTTAACAAAATTTACAACAGAGAAGAAAAAATTACCTCAGTCTTTTTAGTGCACTCAATGGTCTGACAACTTCTCAAACGCTGGAGGGAAGAACTACAGAGGGATATGGGAACAAACGCACGCAAAGTGTTTGTTTTCCTCAGGAGGGTGCAGTGCAGGACAGTGAAGGTCACGGACAATCGTGTCCCTGCTGGCACAGAAGGCAGCGATGTGGAGTCTTATTCAGTAGAACCTCTTCTTTATTTGACCGATTTCTTCCCTGGGAACATACGACAACAAGTGTTTGAAGTTTCGATGGCACATTGGAGGCGATCTGAGCACTTTGACACGTGAAGACCATGTGACACTGAACAACCTGAGCTTCTCTCCATCATAAGCTGACGTCGACAGCAGAATAAAGATGTTCACGTCCGCGACTGAGGAAAAAAACAATCAGCTTGTGAAATCTGCAGTGAAATCTTAAAAGTCAGTCCTAAACCTCACATATAATTGTTTCAGAATCCGGCAATATAAAATAAGTGGAACAAGAATGCTGGCACGGAAGTTAAACCAACAAGAAATAATGAATATTTTGCCAAAGTGTGCACAAAATATAGGTCAGCGTGTTTTTGCAAATTCGGTTAAGCATTTCCTTTCCTGGAACTGAGTTTGACCAGGAATTTCCACTGCTGGAATTAGCATTCCTGAGACAGAAACTAACAAAGTGCAACTGAATTGCATAACTCCAGGTGAGCATTCAGTATGCATCATTTTGTTTTTTGGTAAATATTCATCCTTTTTGTTTGCAACCACCTAAAATATGCACAAGGCAGCAGGTCAGAATACCTGTTTTTGGCCATAAAAGTACTGATACTGTTACTTAAGTTATATTACGTGAAGTCCTCAGTGTCCACGCAGCTTTTTAGAAAGTGGTTAATGCAGTACCATGGATGTTGTGTTTTGCCACTGCTGTACATCACATGTTATCCACCACATTTTGTAGCTCAACACTTATCCTTCCTGATCAAACTTGTCTTTTTCTCCCCTCTACTTTGAGGCCAGAGTGAGCAGGAGAGGAGGAGGGGTCAGAGTCTTATTTAATGAATCATTTCAATGTAAGCAGTTACCTCCTGGAAGTTTTCAGTCTTTTGAATATGCGGTTTAACAGCTGAAGGCCTCATCCAGAGTCGTGCTTCTTGGTATTTACAGGCTCCCAAATACTGTGCAGACTTTTTGGATGATCTCAGTGAACTGCTGTCTATAATCTGTGTTGATTTTGACCGTGTCATTATTGTTATTGGGATTTTAACACCCATGTGGACAATCCTCAAGACAAAGGGACTAAAGACCCGAGTAACACGCTGGACAACTTTGGGCTGACTCAGCATGAAACCTCCACAATAGAGGACACACTCTGGACTTACTGATCTCTAAGGGTCTGAGCATTTCAAAGGTTACTGTCTGATGTGGGCCTGCCAGATCATTCCCGTGTTTTCTTAGAGTGAGTTCAGTGCACACGAATGTGCCAACAGCAGTGATCACAAAACTGTGTCCAACTGAAAACAGTAGTGAGATCTTCAGGTCCAGGTCTTCTCTGTGACACCTGCCTGTCCAGGATTCAGTCAAGGAACTCTAAATGAATGCTAAAATGTTAAATGTTATGGACACTATTGCTCCCACTAAGGTGAAGGTTATCTCTGGAAGGAAGAAGTCTCTAGAGCGAAACTTCACTTTGGTGAAAAATGTAAAAAGAGTCTCGGAAAGCTGAGTGCAGATGGAGAAAAACAAATCTGCAGGTTTAAACACCATGACAGTTTTACCCCTTTAACAGCAAGGACCTGGAGGAGATCTTACATCAACTGAACTCCTCCTCTTGCTGTTTAGACGTCCTGCCAACAGACCTGTTACAGATTGTGAACTTGTCCTTAATGTCAGGTGTGTTTCCAGAACCACTAAAAACAGCTGGAATTAAACCTCTGCTGAAGAAGGACAAGCTTGACAAGACACAAATGGACAACTACTTGACCAAAATATACTATTATGCAGATTATATATTACTAGCTATGCAGATGACACACAGATATATATTACAATCTCACCAGGAGACCGAGGCCTGTACAGGCTCCTGGTAAATGCATTGAGGATTAACGACTGGATGTGCCACAGTTTTCTCCAGCTAAACAAAAACAAAACTTTGTAGCCAAAGACAAACGATCACAGGTCACCACAGAGCTTCAATCTATGCTCCTAAAAACCAACAAGGGCAGAAATGTCAGAAACACTCTGTTTATTTAAATCCAAGACACACCTGTTCTCAACTGCATTTAAATAAAGCTCAAAATCCAGTTTTACTTCTAGGCTTAAGTTTCAAAACTTAATTACATTTTAACTACTGATTGTATCTATTGCTCTTTTTTTCCTTTTGTTTACATTTTAAATCAGGATTTTTATTTAATGTCTCTGTAAAGCACTCTGTAAAACATGCCTCGCCTTACTTTTAACTGATGGCACTAAACTCAGTTGCTGCGTTATTGATCCGAGATTAGATATGATCATCCATCTGTGTGAACAGTCAGACCACGTCAACCTCTGGCAACAGCTTGCAATCCATATACTTAACAAAATGTTGCAATTACAGATAAAATTAAATATTTACAGCAGCTGAAGATGCAGTCCCTGTGGAAAATATAGTAAAATTGGAAAATATAAATAAAGTAAAGAAACATTTCTTTCAGGGAATGCATAAAATGTGCTGATATTACTGCAGATGGAGTGGATGAATTTACTAATCCAACAAAGCCAAAGATGATTACTAACCACTGACACAGGAGAGCTACCACACCCTGAAACAAAAATGCTTTAAAAAGCTCAGATGTTACCTTAGCACATGTGAACTCGGATGTAGCTGCATCTCAAACGAGGTCCCAAATGTATCATTAGGCTGGGAAACTGGAGTGTGTGCAAGTCCAGAGTCCTGGGGCTGCAGAAGATGCACAACTGAACAAGGAAACTGTTTCACCATCACATTTATTTTGGCCAAAGATTAAAATCAATGGACTGATTAGGACTTGATAGACGGTTGAAAACTGAAAAGCACAGCTGTTAAAGCAGTGGAAGTTTCCACAGCGCTCCAGTTTTCACAGTCCTGACATCTACAAGGACAAACATGTAACAGGATGAAGGATATTGTGTTTTAGGTAACAACCCCTTAAGGACAGTTCTGTCTCCATGAATCCAGATTGACTGTTTGCAGCGGAGGAACGCATTTGAGAGGAATTTCCCTGTAAAGCCCTTTTTCTGTTTACAAAAATGTCCCAATAATGTCAAAACAGCAGTTAAGACGATAACCTAGTTTCAATCTGAATACGAGGTGAAGTTTTTACAAACTATACAGTGATTTAAAATGCATTAATCATCCACCCTGTAATCAAAGTAAAAAACGTAGCTGATTAACAAAATCCTGATGAATTCTAGCAATGACTTGGTTTGTGAATTAAACTCTGCCTGCAAAGCAAGAAAAAACATTAACCTCTTGAGGAAACCTAAGGTGTCAGTTTGCCTTTTATGTGTCAGTTTCTCATTGACGTCGAGGTGGTAAATCTTTGCTCATCTTTACTAAAACTGGAAAGAGCAGCTTGTATAAGCATATATTCATAATGACATACTTCGGCGGTGCCTCTCCCAGGGTCTAAGGATCATGCTCTCAAAGAGCGCAGCGTGCTGTCATGCAGTCCTCTACTCTCTGTGCGTGGTTGAGGTGCAGCAAGAGGATGTTAGTCACTGCATCTGACAATTGTTTGTTATAGATGTCAACTCCAGGAGTCCAGGTCCCATAGCTGCAAAACAAGTCCAGATCATCACCGCTCCACCACCACGGTCGACAGTTGGTTTGAGATATTTGTACCAGTATGTTCAATCGTGTGATGTGCATCATGGTCAAACACTTTGTCTCGCCTGGCTGAAGGTCTTGATGTTTGTTGACAGCCATGCTCCCATGTCCACGCCTTAGGAGAGGTTTTCTCCTGACAAGCCTTCCAAACAAACCATACATGTTCAATTTTCTTCTACGTAAACCATCATCAACTTTAATATTTAACATACAAAGAAACATCTGAAGAGTCTGAGATGATTTCCAACATGCTTGGTTTGACCTTAGGGTGAAACTTAATGCCAAAGTTTCAATGCTCTAGATCTGAAAGCTGCCAAACCTCCAGCCTTTGAAAAGGTTCTCACACGTGCAGATGATCACTTAGTCAAGTGCATTTGAATAGCAGCACCTGGCTCCTACTATTACTAATTTGTGCGGAGACATGAAGGATGTAGGTCATTTCTCCTCACCGATTCTACGTTTTGGCTCAATTTCATTCTTTCATGATGCGATGCCAGGTCATGACGACACATCATACTAATCTATTAAAGATGATACTGTCATGGACTTTTGCATTGATTATAGTCCTTTAATGAAGGTGTTTCATGAGACAACTGTGAGAAGGGGAAATTCTTTAATAACGTTTATTCTAAAAAAAAAGGTATAATTTTTTATGTGTAAACCCAAATGTCAAAGTGCATAATTGTATAATTATACACATTATAAAATGTGTATAATTTTAGTTACCATGTGCTGGCACCAGCCTGCCGACTTCTCACTTTGTACATCCCTAATTACTCAATTTGAACCTCTCAATTTGGAGTGTGCAGCGAGGCGGTGTGGTACTTGGCATTGCCTTCCTTCAGCAGGAAGGATCCTTTTGTCCAATCGAACATCCTGGGAGGAGTTTACATGTTTTCCACATGCTTGAATGGGTTTTCTCTGAGTCCAAAAATATGTCTTAAGTTAAGTGGCTGTTATAACTTGGCCATGCAAGAAGGTGTAAGCCCTGAGGACAGACAATTAAGAGCCAGGGAACACAGAAACGACAGCCTCAGGTGTTGCGTCTTCAGGAATCACTGTTACCACTGTGAGGAGGCTGCATATGAACATTAAAATATTTCATTCTCACCAAAATCACTACTCTCTTGGTTGTGATACTACATACGTTTGTATAAGCCTGAAAAAAGAAAAAATTTTCCAGCAGTATTTTGCCATCAAGCAACATCTCAGAGGACGTCTTTCTTGTTTGTGCAAAAAAACGTGCCACCCCACTGCAATCTTTTATACCAACCTGGAGATGCTTGAACACAGTTTCTTCAGATTTTGCTTATAAAAACACTCTTTCAGATGTTGGAAAATCACTTGAATTGATTATGACAGAAATATGCGAGTACACCATTTTTCAGTTTATGTTAGACGTCATTAAAACACAGTATAAAGATGCGTCAAATTTGGAAATTAATGTAAATTACACGTGTCACTGTCCACATTCAGAAATATTTCTGTTCCACACAATAATCAGTAGAGGGAGCTTTAAGTCCATTTATACATTCTAAGGCCCTTATTGTGAATATATTTGAAGTCCCTCTGTATCCTTGAATACGCTTCGAGGTGAATACAGTTTTAATAAATACCATGTCCTATTTCTGCCAGTTAAACCGAAATTAAATTGATTTACACACTGCATTTGCTTACAATATTCCTGTATTGCAGCTGCTTAAAGAATCTCTTGTTCAAAACAACTCTTCTAAACACAAAAGAAGCTGTACACAATTGAGAAAAATGAATAAATAGGAGCTCAGGATAAAATGATTTTCTCTTTTTAACCAAACTTGACAACGTTTTAAAAACGCCTCACGGTCATGGAAAGATAGCAGTACCGATCCAATCCAATAAATCTACAGCCCAGCTAATATTACAATTATAATAATTCTCTATACCTGGTGGAAATCATTGATCCTAGTCATCATAATCCTTAATGCTTCTTTTCCTGCATCTTCAACAACCACAACAGAAAACAATCCTGTTGCTTTTCCTCATTGATTCGTTTTTGGGTTTTTTTTTAAGTTTACTACACATAACATTTACCTCAACTAACCACTGAAGTGCAGACTGCTCGCCCGTTGCCGAGTTTCTGTTGGTCAGCCATCTGCACATCAGCCGTCACTGCTGCATCCGGGGCCCCAGCTGCTGCTAAGTCGCATCTTGTTTACACCAGGGGCCAACGCCATGTTTGACCTAGTTGATGAAAACGCCCGGGAGGAATTTGAAAGCTGCAGATAAACAAGTTGAAAGACACCATTGTATAATCAAGCATTTCATCTCAGGTTTCCTAAAATAACTTCACTGAAGTGTTGGAGAGAGTTTCAGAAAACGCACCAAACTGAATTAATCCCGCTGGAAAATGATCCAATGAAACACTCACACCCACATTTTTCTAAGTTTATATTTCCGGTTGACAGCATTTGAAAAGTTGGTATACCCTTTTCCAAGACGATGGAGAGAGGACAGCAGCAAGAGACTAAAAGGAAAACTCTGTCCGTCAACTGAGCACAACGAACAGTCAATCTGACAAAACAACTCCTGAAGATGCCGTATACTAGATCAAACTGTTGTTTCTTTGTGTAAATGTTTAAACAGAGGACAAGGACGGCCTTCTAGTACCTACAGAATGCGTATATCACTCATTTACACAGAACATCAGAGGAGTTAATCATTGCATACAGCTGAAACCGCCGGACACACGTTCACCTGCATGGGCCTGTGCAGTTAAACTTCAATTGGGATTTCAATCCCGAATCCCAACAATCTCAAAAACAATTCAATTTAGAAAACAAAACAATGTATGTCACATATTTTGTCTTGTTTTCAGAAGACTCGATCAGATGCAAGTGATTTATTCCACCTTGTTGTGTGCAACATAGCTATTTATGAATAATATCAAGGTCACGGTGGCGTTTGAGGCCATAAATGTTTGAGAAATTATTTGAGCATCTCTACCAGTATTTGCTATGTTGGGTCAAATCCTTTTAATTAAGATTCAAATTTAAACATTTTATTGTTAGATTCAATCAAGCTTTAAAAAACAAACAAACAAAAAAGCATTGTTGACCAGAATCCCGGACTATGATTTTATTCCATGATCGAGCGGCTCGTCACACATACTCACATTTTTACACCTTTTTGACATGTCGCTGCTGATGCACATGCAAACAGTCCAACAGGCCAGATGGGTGTGTGTGTGTGTGTGTGTATATATATTTTTTTTTCTGAGACCTCTGTACCACTCCCACAATCAAGTCATATTTAGAGATATTTTTAATTTCATTATATAATAAACACTTCCAATAAAACTAAATGAAGTTTTTTCTGTGTATTATTTCATATGTGAGGTATTAAAAAGGCCTAGACAGTAAATATGCTGCGTTTCATATCCCCCGTCAGAAGCCCAGAACTCCCCTGGGAAAAAAACAAACAAAATCAATGCAGCATTTTGGCCACAAATGTTAATATTTGAAGGATCTGAACTGATGAAGTCTCTCCTCACCACTCTCCAGGGCTTGTGGTGTTCACACTGCTTTTATTAGTGTTCTTACCCAATGCCCCAAAAAATATTCTCAACTTGCATTTTTAGTTCAGTGTCTCTTATTTAGAGGAAACAAGACCAATCCCATGATGTAACGTCAGATTTTGTGATAGAGATTATTGATGCGACTTCTCCAAGATCAAAAACAAGATGTAAAAGAAACAGGGATATTCGTGAAAGGTGCGTCCGTTATTTAATTTCATCTTGATGAGGCGAGTATTTTACTTACAGAAAACACGAGTGAAGGCAGAACGACACACAACACCAACGCTCTGGGTTAGGGGCTGACTACTCTGTTTGATGAAACATTTGGCCTCCTGTGAAGACAGACTAGACCTGACCTACAGCTGCAAACATGGGATACATCCAGAACCTGAGCATGCCACTGCAGCCGGGGATATCAAAATGAACAAGTTGAGCTTCTGCAAAGGAAAAGACTGCTTATTAAAAAGGCCCTTATTAAGGACCCTTATTAATAACTGTAATGAAAAAAAAAACAAAACAACAGGCACAGTTGCTGGTGATGAGTTGGTGACATGCAGACGTGTTCTGGCGTAAATGATTTTTCACTTGGTTATAAAGCATGTGGAGTCCAGATAAAGAAATGACCGTTTTCTCCTCACAGCTCTATGAAGTCCAACCTTCTAAACCCAACAGCAGAGATGCTCATTTGCTCTGCGACTTTTTGTCCACATCCTCATTTTGTGGTATGCTGAGAAGTTCCCGGATCCTCTTTAAGTCCTTGTTGGTTTCCTCTTTCTGCGTGCTCACATTCAGACTGGTAATCAACTCGTCCGTCAACTTCAACCGGGCCGTCCTTATCATTGGAATAGAAAACAGAAACAGAGTTTTTTTTAGTATAAATAAAAATCATAAATCGGTAAAAGATTCAGCATTTTTGTTATACACCGACTGGCAAAAGCCAGTGTACAATATGGGTTCCTTAACCAAATTAAAACTTGTTCATGGCCCTGTATCTTACCATTCTGCAAGCTTAAGCTCATAGAGCTCTCTGCGCTCTCTCCTCCTCCTCTCTCGGAAGGTTTCTCCCGTCAGTGACTGCAGGCCAATGGCAAAAGCACCAACGGGAATCCTGTCGAGAGTTTACATTAGATGCTTATGAAAATATTACGTAGTGTACATTCTTTATTTGTTAAGCCAAAGTATTAGGAGACACACCATCCGCTGAACCAATGCAACACAGCAAAAAAATACCAATCCTGCTCAAAACATTTTTAGCTTGTGCTTGCTGACAGAACAATCCTGAGACGAGATGTGAAGCGTGATGGGCTTTGCCATTAGCTGCCCCTCCCCACCCCATCCCTCCTCTGCACCTGGAAAAGTCAAGGCTTGGGATGTTTGCACACATCAAACGCTTCAAGTGGCAGCCCACTGAAGCACACAAGGAGAGGAGGCAGCGGAAGCAGTGGCAACAATGCGGAGAGCCAACAGGAGACTATGCCTGAGCCAACATGGCAGCGATGATCACAGAGATGGTCCGTCCCCCAGCCTCTCCATTCTCTCAGGCCATGAAGCTCCTTTAACACAGATTTTATCATTGTACAATCTGCTTTTAGCTTTGCACTCAACTAACAGTGGCAAAGGATGAGAAAACTGAGATGGTAAAGGACTATGTGAAGTGCCACCGAGTACAAATCAGAATGTGATTGATGAAATTTTGAAGCTGGAATAACAATGATGCTGTACATGTCAGGTGGCAGCTGATGCCTCAGCCTGCGTCTCTGCTTCAACATCCAAAACACAGCCCACTGCGGGGCATACGAGTCCCTCTGGCACTGTGAAAAGACCTGGAAGGGGGTGGGGGATGGGCAGGGGTACAGCTGGCCAACAGAGGGTCGCTGGGAGGGGCACAGCTGGCTGCCAGAGAGCTTGCTGCTCTCAAGCACACAGACCCGATTACTGACATGGACATAGGCATGACTTAAACATAACTGTAATCACAGTTGACCATGTAAATGATCCCACTTCTGACACTTGATATTGTTCAGTTTGGTCAGCCGTAGTAGTGATAAAATTAAAAGCTGTACGTGGAAATAAGCTTACCCCAGGACGGCTCCGATGATCGACCCGGCCACCAGCCCTCTCAGGCCCAGGTTCAGTCTAAAAAGCCCCACAGTGACAGCTGCTCACATAGAGAGTTTCATCATGAATCACAGCTCAATGTGGCGAGTACACACTGCACGTGTTAAAACCACTCGTCAGGCATTAAACAGTTTGTAATTTGTATTGAATATGTTACCAGTGATTATCAGTTACCATGACATACGGAAGTGAACTGCACATTTCTTGATTTTGCACATCATGCATGCAACACATGTCGGTTGTTATTAATGTAAATATGTTTCAGAATGCACATGCTTGAAGGTTTGGTGCTATAAATGTAGAAAACAACGTAAAACTGTGAACATAAACCTTTTGTCTAAGTTCTCACTTGCACATTGATGTTGTTCAAGTTTTCTCTTGTATTCTACAGGTGCTGGATCGAATCTTCCTTTTAAAACATATTTATTACCATAGGCCCTCACTACATTAATAGGGATTAAATAAAATAAAATAAATTAAATAAAATCACGCCATGCAACTCACCTCCAGCTGCAACATAATGGCTAAGGGAATCCTTGTCTCTGTACACAGACAAACCTGTGCTGATGGAACTGCAGACACACATGATGAAAAAAAAGCAAAACAAAAGGTATAAAATACATCTAAATTCTCATATGACATCATCCCCATCAGACAAACAACTGATAACTTTTCCTTTTTTGATTGAACATGCAGCACATATTAAAAGCCTTTCTCTGAGAATTGTTTCAGCTCTGGGAGATGAATATCTTCAAATCCAGTTCCTCTGATTCGGAGTCTGAAATAAAACAAAAACAATTCATGTTGCATGTTTTATTCTGCTTACCTTAACATGGTGACTATTAGGGAAACTCTCCAGCTCCATCTCCATCCATATCGCACAAAACCACGGATTGCTGCGTTATGAGCTGAGCGCTAAAAGAAAAGATATCATCCCTGCTTTTAAGTTTAAAGTTTGTATTTTATCAAATCTTAGAAAGTCACCCTCATCTACAACTGGTCAACAATCATTAAAAAGTCACATAACAGGCCAGATGTCTTATGATTTGACTAAAGTGTAGTCTGTAGAAAATCTAAGTGCAACAGACGAGACAAAACTGAAGCTTTTTAGAAAGTCATATCAGCTCTATGTTAACAGATGCAAAAATGAAGCACTTAAAGAAAAGAAAACTGCAGCAACTGTGAAACACAGAGGAGGCTCAGTTATGTTCTGGAGCTGCTTTGCAGCATCTGGTTCTGTGTGTCTTGAATCTGTGCAGGTACGATAAAAATCTCAAGATCATCAAAGCTTTCTTGAGTGAAATGTGCTGCCCAGTGTCAGAAAGATTCCTCTCATAATAATCCTAACATTCAAGTTTTATGTTTCAAGAACATTATAGATGCAACAATAAAAATTCTACATATATTTTCCTTATCCATTGTGAAGTCATAATTTACAGCCATTCAATGAATCTGGAAATAAAGCAAGTCTTTCTTACATGTTTACTAACTTTTCAGATATTCAACACTGCTTTGTCAGGAACGTTGATGCCTGAAGTAAGATTTCACTTACCACTGCTTCCACACGAGTTGTGTACACTTCTGCCTGGCTGACCTGGATATACCTTTCTCTGGCGAAGCGTGCAGCCGGAAACCCCCCGTAGACAAAGCCTGCAAGTGCAGCGACAACGCCGCACTTCACCACGATGACGAGCTCCTCTGGGGGTTTCTGTTTCTCCCTACAGAGAAACAGAAACGTTCTTTAGAGAACCCAGGTAGTAGATGTACTAAACATATAAAATCTCAAAACAGTTCGGTAAAAATAAAAATAAAATAATGACACAAAGACAATGGCATAAGAGACTGTGTTAAAGAAGAACAGGTGAGTTTTGTTTTGTTCCCCAAACAGCACGAGTACTAAAAGCTTGAACAAAAACTTAAAATGTAGAAATTAGCTCTTGGTGTATGACTGACAACTTGTGATTATGTCTAATACTTTGGTGATTAACCAAAGAAATGTGGTCAATAAAATCCCACCGAATTAAATATATATATATATATATATATATATATATAAATAAAAGACAGAAAGCCAACAAATAAGAACCAACTCTCTATAAAAGAGTTCCTTGATGCGCCCCCATCCTGTATCTGGAAACTCTGGCTTGCCAATGTTCTTTGGCAGGGTGCTGGGAGAGGGAACAGGAGCGGGGCTGGTGGATGAGGAGGGCGGCATCTGTGCAGGCTGGGCAGCAACATCAGCTGCATAGACCCCGGGGAGCAGAAAGCAGAAGAAACGAGGCCCAGCAGTCTGGACGAGGCCCTGCAGTAGACCAGTGCTCAACTTGCCCTGGGGGGCCGAATCTGCCCGTCGTCTGTGCAGGGCAGAGCTTGTTCTGTGCTGCTCTGGATGCATCACGCATCAGCTGGCGTCAGGCTGCAGCAGGGATTCAGAAACACATGGTTGTGGGCTGAGATGTTCCACTCACTCAGTCCAATTTCAGCACTGAAACAAATAGCCTTGAGGCAAATGAAATATTGGCAGGACTACAGGACTGTCCAACTCAGCAACTGTTTAGTGATGTGGCCACACCAAAACACAATCTTATGGTAAAGAAACTGGGACTCTATAACCCTCAAAACAGTCAATTGAGCTCCAGTATTTTGCATTAGCCACACTAGACGCCACTCAAGTCAGTTTCTGACTCGCCAGAAGGCTCGAGGACCATTTCACAGCATTTTAAAACATTCAGACCACCTCAAACCAAGTCCAGTTTTCGTAATGACATCGCTTAATAAATTCCCATTAATGTTATTTTCATTCCTGCCCAATAACTTGCTTTAATATTCCTGCTACTCACTGATAAATTAAGGACAATTGTACAACGTGGAATAACGGTTCCATAAATCACAAACTGTGTTGTAGAAATATTTAGATATTGCTATCTAAGAGATAATTTATTACTATTGTGGTTTTTGATCGGGATCTGGTCTAAAGTAGTCTTAACTGTCGGAAAAGAAGTGAAGCGCCTCTATTTCCCTGTTTTACACGTTGAAATATGAACAATAATACGATTTTTTCATTTTTTCACAATGAGCCAAATAACGCACACGTGTGTCAGACTAACAGCGCCGTATATTCCAGTTTCTGCTAAAATGCCTCATTATATGGACTTGAGAAGCGCAAAACTATGACTTAAACGCGAAACTTGCACCGGTTATTCATTTTAAGTCTCATGTCGTGACCTTGTTTACACTCAGGTTTAGTAAAGCTTCCCGTTAGCCTCTCGTCCTCGTATGAAAACGACACGGTAGCTCACCAGCAGCAGCCGCTACACTTCACCAACGACGAGCTGTGTGTTATATGAAGTGAAATGGGGCTATTTCATCCACATAAACGCCCGTGCTTCTTATTTAACGACTGTATTTGAGTGGTTTATCCTCTTTCATTGATTTTTCGTGACGACAGACGCCGCAGCCTGCGCGTCGACCTCTGGACCCAGACGGGAAACTTCTCGAGCGAAGTCAGCGCCGCCTGTCGGTGGAGGACTGAACTCATCGAGACGCGTTATGGAAAAGTGGTCATATTAAGTGCTTGAGGACAAACACTTTCTTCTGTCTGAAATGACTGTCAAATAACTAAATTAAAACATGACGCAGCTGTAAAGCTTACTCTGGGGCAGGCTGTGTCTGAAAACATGAGCTGGTCTGACTTGTTGGGTTCTGTGACATCACAAACCCAGGTCAGAATTGTCCAGCCTTCCTTCCCATTATTTCCTTCAAAAACTGTCATTCTGCATTTACTGCTGCCCAGAAGCTGTAACATGATTTCAAAAGATGTACACCCCTCAGAATAATCATTTTACAGTATTTATTTGGTATTTTAATCTAAGCATGACAAAAAGGGAGAAAAAAAAAAAAAATCAAGCCTTTAGGAAATATTTTTTAAAAAGCCTGGTTTCTACAACAGATAATGCACCAATTCATGCCATTAAATTCAGAGACAGACTGAGCGGTTCATATATATTTAAAAACATGTTTATTGAAATGTTAAAAAAAAAAAAAAAAGTTGACCACAGTGAGATAGCGATTGTACTATCAGACTGGCAAGACACTTGATTATGGATTCTTTGGTCTAATAAGCACAGTAATTCACAATTTGTAACAGGAAAGAGGTGGGGAAAAAAAACATAAATGACATAGAACCTGCCTGTTTACAGTATTGTGAATACTACAACATATTCAACATAATCCTACATCAGTGACATCACCTCCACACATCAGCACTAGTTGTTTTAAAATGTTAAAATAAAAAAGTTTCCCCAAAATGCCAAACTTGAGAGTTCAAATAAAATTGAAAAATCATTGCTTGTTGTTGGAACTTTGTGTGAAAGGAAATATCACCCATAAGGTATTTTCAAGTCACAAATCTCCTGCAGAAACCTTTAAAACGGCAACAGTGGTCCAAATGTACAGAAGAGAGCAGTGTGACTAAACCTGTGTTAACTGGTCTGAACCAGGGTGAAGTGATAAGTCAAATACAACCACCTCTACGACATATCTGTCAACATTAAGTATTAATGATAGAGCAACAATACTTTCCACTTTATATTTATACATCAAATATGCTCTTAATAATCTTAAAAAAAGCTGGTGTTCAATTGTTTTTCAAATCCATTACGGATAACCAAACAGATGTTAAATTACAAAAAAGAAAAAGAAAAAGCAGCCAAAATGCTCTGATTTAAAACGCTTTAAAAAGTCCAGTCTAGGTGAAATTATTACAAAATTCATAATTACTACTTGCCTTTCAAACACTACCAAAGGAAAAAAAAAGGACTTACATTTTTTTTCTTGAAATGCCCATTAACAGCATATTTAAGAATTAAAATCTAAAATATGTGGAAGCTGTTTTTTTTTTGTTATGGCATGAAAACATGAGTCATTTAAGGAAACAAAATATCTTGACGTTTTTGACCATAAGACAGTATGTAGATCCGCCCCCTAGTGGCCACATGTTGAAATGACATTTAAAAAAATATCTACAGATACAGTTTTTTTTTTAGTTGTGTGCCTCACTACTGCCAAACATTTAGACTTCAATTAAACAAAACCGTTTTATCACAAGAGGATTGGCGTGCTGTAGCTGAGGAATTACATTCATTGCTGCCACTGTCCTCATGAATTGCGCTTCACAGCTCGGTTTTGCTGGGTTTTTGAACAATCTGCTTATAGTCGTTCCTTCTGCTGGGTTTGTATGTGAGAAGCTGGCTGAAGTCAGATAGGAGTCTCTCCCAATAGCAGGAGACGTCTTCCATTCGCAGGTGCTCCAGGATGAATTCCTGACCTCTGTGGGAGATGGAGAAGTCACGAGTCAGAAGAGGACAATGAAGCAAGTTTCTACCAAAATCGTAAAATAATACCCATTACCTTGTGGCAATCTCCTGTGCGACTTCATCATTGTCTTTGACAAACTGTAAAAGCTCCCTGAGGACACAGAAAAAGGCGTTCACACAAGTGAAATTCAAATCACGATGGTTAACAAAAAAAAAAAAAAAAAAAAAAAAGAGTAAAACTAAAAAGGACGCAGCTCAGTTTGTAAACCAAAGAGGTCGTTTGTGAAGACAACTCCTGCCGAGGTACCTGACATCTGACAGATCCTGCTTGACTGGGATGTAGTGGACCCAGGGCTTGAGCTGAGGGTAAAAAAACTCCTGCCATTCATCCCCAACGTGGAAGACCAGGGAACCACAGAGGAAGAGATGTTTGAGGCGAAAGCTCGCTGCCACACCCCGGAAGTTGAACAAGTACCTGCAAGGGAATCAAGGTTTCTAAGGAATACAATAGAATTTCCTATTTCTAACCCTGAAATTAAAGGTGGAGCTTACTTGTAGTTGCAGTGATCAACCAGGGGAATTTCTTTGGCTGGAGGTCTCCCGAGTGTGTCCTAACAAGGAAGGACAAGATTTCCATCCCAGTATGTGAGTCTGGGTTAGTTTATTCACAAATACACAAATGCACACAACCCTGGACTGATGTGGCACCAATGCGACTGACCTTGTCTGACTTCCAGGCCTGGTTCTTGGTGTACTCTGCATCCACCAGCTCTGGAGCTTCTCTGGACAGAAGGATGAGAGGGTCGCGCTCTGGACTGGTTCTACCGCACACAAACAGAGCAGGAGGATGTGTAGATGATTAATTCGGAGGGGAATATGGGTGTCTGGAAGTGTGGGGTAGGGTTTCATGTCTCATTGGTATAAAGTTCCCAGTTTGATCTTAAAAAAGGAGCTACTGCAGACTAGATCTCATGTTGAATTTCCTCTGAACAAATCTCCCTCTAGGGGTGTACAGCTGCAGATGATAACATATTCCATTAAATAAATAAGTCACCAACTGTCCTCAAATGTCTGGTGGGAGAAAATGCAATTTAAAGAAGTAAATGATGACATTACAGGCGCATTTGAACTGAATCCTGAATGACCACGTGACCGACCTGGAGCCTCTGAAGAATCCTTTGGACTCTTTGTTTTTCCACGGCCACCGGGCTGCAGACCTAACAGGGTAGGCATGTGAAAACACATATTTAATACTCAAGTTACAACGTTCACTTGGTTAAGAAAAAGAAAAACGAAAACAAAAAAAAAAACACTCTATAGACATGTCATACGGAAGCACAAGCGTGTCAGGAACCCATGACTCATGTAAAATGCCATTTTTTCTTTTTAGCAGTACAGAATAATCGGAAGTACTCCCACCATGGATTTGTGAGCTTGATCAAAGTGCGTTTAGCGGAAAAACAGAACAGAGTGTTTGGATGAACTTCTAGTAGAAACGTGCTGATTCTCTGGAGATTATTATGAACCTCCACATGCAAACCTGTGGACCCGGGTGTTAGGAATGCTCCAGAACCAAACCACCCTGCTAGTCTTTTCAAATGAATCTGCCAGCATCCGACCGGTGACAGCCTTGCAAACTCTTGCAAACTAACATTATTTATTAGCAGGGGGTCCCGAACCCCATAGTCGTGGAGCACCCTACACAGGATACCACGAGGGACACGGTTGAACACCTTCTCCAGATCCACAAAGCACATGTGGACTGGTTGGGCATACTCCCATGAACCCTCCAGCACCTTGCTGAGAGTATAGAGTTGGTCCAGTGTTCCACGACCAGGACGAAAACCGCATTGTTCCTCCTCAATCTGAGGATCAACTATCGGCCAAATTCTCCTCTCCAGTACCCTGGCATAGACTTTCCCAGGGAGGCTGAGAAGTGTGATCCCCCTATAGTTGGAACACAGTCTCCGGCCCCCTTTTTAAACAGAGGAACCACCACCCCAGCAGCACTCAACAGCATCCATACTTGAGGTACTCGGGGCAGATCTCATCACCAAGGAGTTTACAGACTATCTCAGTGACTTCGGCTTGGGTGATGGAAGAGTCATTTCCTCTGCTTATATCTTACTTTTTAAGATCGCTCCTCATCAGATCCCATCTTCCCAGTCCAGTGGGGTATATGGGCCACACAGCGGGCCCGCCCTCCCAAAACGTCCACGCTGGGTACATGATGTCCTGGTAGTCCGACGTCTGCTCAGGTCAAACGTACACAAGTCGGGTCACAACTCGTGATTTTTGCGCGTTGATAAAATGCCTGTATATATTCTGACCTTACTGAAAGAGAAGACGGGCAGAGGCGGCTGCACCCAGCCTGGGACTTGAGGGTAGTCCCTCACGTTTACCACCATCTCCAAGTCCGGCAGCCTGTTAATCGCCTCCAGGATGAAATGTTCCACTCCACTGCACCTGAAAAACACGATTCAAGGGTTGCAAACTAACGTATCATGTTTGCATCAAACATTATAAGTAAATTCATCACCATATGAACAGGTTTTACCGAGCAGGGAACATGCAGTTGTGCTCTCTGTACAGCTTGTGTCCAATGATCTGGTAGTGGGTGCCCACTCCTCTCCGAACCGTAGCAGCCATGGCATCCTCAGGGATTCCACTTTTGAAGGGCTGCAAGTCACGCTGGAGGATGCTGAGGCAGAAATAAAGAGAAACACCATCATGTACCTTTCTTAAAAAAATTTTTTTTTAAATCCTCCTTTGTTTCCTACATCTCTCACCTTAAATGGCAGCTGCAGTTGACAGAGCTGCACGGAGCGTACTCTTTAACAGATTTTGAAATCCTTTCTCTGAATTTCTTCCACCGGTTGTCTGCGACAAAACACACAGGACGGTTAATACTGTTTGATTTTGAACAGTGAAGGAGGCTTCTGGTCATCGGACTAACGACCAGATGTGATGAACATCTGCATTTTTTGTGTTTTTTCTTTCTTTCTTTCTTTCTTTCGTTTGTTTTTTTTTTTTTTTTTTTTTGGAGGGCCATCCTCACGACACCCGCTGGCCAAGCCGACTCATCCCAGTTGCACCCAGTCGGCCCAGTTCCTGCCTCCAGACCCAGTCCTGGTCCACATTAAACCGAGATAAAACTACATCATTAAAAACTACAAACTACAAAAGACAGCCGTCGGCGTGTGTTTATAGTGGTCAAAAGTAAGCAACCCGTTTTTCTGTTCAACCTCTCACGGATTGTATAAATAAACCCACTCCGAAAACTCGTTTTTTAAATATGTTTGTCTTAAAAACAAGAGACTTAAACGTAAAAGTGAGACTAGTTGAGGTAGCTTCGCTGCAAAGTTGGCTAGCTCGTGAAATGCATAATCAAAAGTTTCTTCGAGACCAAACGCGGTAAAGTGTCAAGAATGCTTTCGAGACCGTTTAAAAGATATTTTTACCTGATGCAGCGACAGAACTTAAGTTGCACATTTGGAAAAGTGTTAAAAAGCTCCATAGCCACAGGCTCTCCATTTTCCATCTATCGTCTAGCGTTGTCTGATAAGAACAAAGCGGCGCAGTGATCTGCGATCGGCTGCTTTTGCCTGACTACCGTAATTACGTTTATAGACGCAGCGAAAGTCTCCAGAAGCGTTTACTACCGTAATACTTAGAAGAAACTGGCACCAAAGAGACGCTCATCACAAACATTTACTAAACTGTGAATTCATTCTTGATTAAAATCATAACACAATCTTTTTACAGCTATGCAACAATAAATCTATGTTGTATCAAATACTGAATGGCTGACACAATCCCTAAAGCTTTTCTCATTTCTGATACCAAAAGATGATCTTGATGACATTCACTTCACGATACAATGAGTTTCTCCATGGAGAACAGAAAAGGAGGAGGAATGAGACCCTCCTGAGATTTGGGATGCAAGAAGACAGAGAGAGTGGGAGACAGGACAGGTAGGGAGGGAGAACCATCAAAAGAGAGCAAAGAAGCAGTGAGAGTAGAAAGAGTGATGAAATATAAGCGATTGTATGACCAAATCTATTGATTTATTTCAGCTTTAGTGCATATTTCTTAAAAGTTTGGACGTGAGAGGCTCTTTGATTTCCTTGTAAACTCCGTTTGGGCTTGCAAACATCTCCACAGCTGAACAGCGATGCAGGGACAGTGGCTCTTTCTCCTGTCTGGCCTCTGCCTTTGCCTGTCTTTCCTCTGCACTGCTGAGGAAGGTCTTGAGTTCCCAAACTTTGACGGGAAGGACAGGGTGCTGGACATCAACGAGCGCAACTACAAGAAGGCTCTGAAGAGATATGACCTGCTTTGCCTGTTCTACCATGAACCTCTGCCAGCCAACAAAGGCCTGCAGAAGCAGTTCCAGATGACAGAGCTTGTGCTGGAGGTGAGAAAGAGGGTCCCAAGATGTAGAAAAAGGGGAGGTGGAAGTTAGAGAGTAAAGCTGACATTCTTTCTCTGTTATGAAGCTGATCTGATCTATATTCTAGATATAGAAATGCAATGGTTTTCACATGTATCAGTGCTGAAATAACTGTTATCAGTTGAATTATTCTCAGATTTAAAAAAAAAATCTTTTTACATTAATTAGTAAGTAATAACTAATGGGTTATTTATAATTGCTGCAGGTGTTTTTCAGGTATGCAAATACCCAAAACCTGTCAAGATGATTATTAAAAGATGTATGTAGTGTCCTGATAGGTCTCACGTAACATGAAATCCCTGCAGGTAACATTCTCTCGCACTAACTTGTCTTAAAAATGAAATGTATAAAGACAGAACCCCCTTGTTGGGAAACCAGACAGTGAATGCCTCTTCCCTGTTAAACCATTAGTTTAAAAAAAAAAAAGAAAGTGCTGTTAAACTGTCAATTTCAATGATGCACTCTACATTTCACATGTGCACACTTTAAAGTGGCAAGATATGATTTTAATACCATTATGTGCCCTCCTTTGTGGCTCATGCGTCCAGGGACTCTTTCTAGGTCATTCTGCTAATTAAAGTTTGTTCCCAAAACCGTTAAGCATGTTCTTGTGTAATTTAGAAATCAATCAACTTTTTTAGGCTTTTTTTTTTTTTTTTGCTCACTTCCAGTTGCATTTGCATCTTCAATTTGAATGTTGTATTTCTGCCATAAGAATCGGAAGCAAGTCGTAGAAATGCGTGGTACAGTGACATCACAGACCCAGATTAGAGTACAGTTATCCAGCTTTATTATTTTTATTTCCACCCGTGTCCACATCATGCTGCACGTTGAAATTGGATAGTCCACAGCTGTAACATGAGTTTCAAAAGGGTACACGTTTTGAAACTGGTTTCACCCCACCATAGAGGGGCTTGACATCGAGTCAAGTGGCAGACTCCGCCCCCTTTAACCAGCTGCTATGAACAGGGCAGTAAAGACATGGTTGAAAAGGTAGCTTTTGTGTTGTATCTGTGGTATTTTGACTGAAATTTGACACTGTGTCATTTCATTAGACCTCAGATAAATATATCAACTTATGCCTCCAATAAAAATACTGATATTTAACCCCACTGTAGCACTACTAAAGATCATTTTGCAGACGAAGTCACTCATTTGTTGAACTGCTTTTTGTGACTACCCAGCTTACAGCTCAAGTCCTGGAGAACAAAGACATTGGATTTGGAATGGTGGACTCCCAGAAGGATGCAAAAGTAGCTAAAAAACTGGGTATGATCTTCATATCACGTTCCTGCACAACACCACAACTACATTCTTTCTCCTTGAAACATAATCACATGACTTCAATTTCTATATATATCTGAAAACAATAAAAGAATTGACATAAGTAAAGTAAAGATTATTTTAGGATTGCCCGTTTTAGATTAAAACATAATCCTTCTGCTGTCAAACCAGGTGTGGAGGAGGTGGGCAGCTTATATGTCTTCAAGGGCGACCGTGTGATCGAGTTTGATGGGGAGCTTTCAGCGGACACATTGGTGGAGTTTCTGTTGGATGTGAGTGGGGAAAAAGATTTTTAGAAGGATCTTAGAAATCAAGGGAGACGTACTGCCAAGGCCAACTTTTGCCTGCGACTGGTATTAATTGTTGTTGGTTTCAGAGTTGACTGGTCGTGAAAGTGACCTAACTTTGTTTTAACATCCCCCGTAGGTGCTGGAGGACCCAGTGGAGATAATCAATAATGCCATGGAGCTGCGAGCCTTTGAGAGAATGGAGGAAGACATCCGTCTCATTGGATACTTTAAAGGAGAGGATTCATGTTAGTTTTTCAAATGTTGCCTGCATGTGAATGCGCTCATATCTGCATCTGCTGAAGCGTGTGATGAAGTGAAAATGCAGCCACTCTGCATCACAGTCCCCTGAAGTTGCTCTGGTGTGGTACCCAGATATAAATCTGGAGACTAATGGAGCAAGCTGTTAAAGAGAAACCTGATTCCAGACACTCACCCAGTCTCATGAGAGGCTTTAAATAGCCTCTAGCACTCCATCTAATAGGTCAAACTGCAATTATAGTTTCTCACAAAAAAAAGAAAAAAAAGGGGGAGTTAAAGTGAGGCAGGGAAGATGCTATCTGGCTCAATATGACTGTGACACAAATTTCCATTATGAAGCCTATATCTGTCCAGAGATAGTTTGGTCCTTGGTGGTGACCTTGTTGGAAACAAAGCCAGAAGCACTTTACAAGCGTATAAAACTGTGTTAAGAGACACTTGGTTACCACATTCATGATGTCAGGAGAGAAGACAATGGATTTTGCTGCTTCCCTTCACAACACATGTCTACTATATTGATGCTCGTCTAAGGATGTGAGCAGGATGTAAATGCTGAACTTCAACTTTAACATGCCTTACCTTTCATGCCTTTGTTTCTTGATTTCGTCATGTTTCTTTCTCGTTTTCTCAGACTACAAAGCTTTTCAGGAGGCATCAGAGAGGTTTCAACCTTACATCAAGTTTTTTGCAACATTCGACAAGTCTGTAAGTCTAAATCACCTTGTGTCTAAACAATATCCTTTATAACCGTTTGTGGACCCTGTGATTTACATATTAAACACCAAATAATACTACCAAAGTCCATATAGTCTCAGCAAATGCACTTAGACCTCCAGAGTGGCAAGGAGATAAAATCGTGATCCGTTCTTTTTTTTTTCCATAAAACAAATAAAATACAAAAAAACCTGGCAGATCATCATTAGAATTCTACAAATAGATTAATTTTAAATAGGGTTTGTTTTCTTATTAACATGTAGAATAACAATGTTTGACTTGTGTTGATGAATTAATCAAAACTTGAAAACCTACTAAGTCTTGTGTTGACGTGTATTTTGAGTTGAATGTAAAATAAATGGTCTATAAACGTCAAATATATTTTATTTCTTTTTCATTTTTATGTCTAAAGATATTCCAAGGCTTTTGTATAAAACAACTGATTGTGGTAAAAAAAAAAAAAAAAAGCCTTTCTTCATGTAAATTAGAATAGAAGACGATTTCCTTTTAAATGTTTGTTAACCAACAGTCATTAAATGAAGCGAATAAAGTTATTGAGGTTATTATCAGTCAGGTTTTTGAGGTTACATTAAGTTTGCAAAAACGTGGCCTGGACGTGTTCAAACACCAGAGAGTGATAACAAGTCCACTCTTGTTTTAGTAAATAGAAATTCTTGTGAATTTCTCTATTTCTTGAACGAAGTTTAATTTGTTTCAGGTAGTCTTGACACTGGAATCACGACGACATCCTGTTGCTTTGTTTCAGGTGGCAAAACATCTTTCCCTCAAGATGAATGAAGTGAATTTTTATGAACCGTTCATGGAAGAGCCGGCCATCCTACCGGGCAGACCCCTTTCAGAGATGGACATTGTTGAATTTGTCAACCAACACAGGAGGTCGATTTAACTCACTTACAAGCGTTATTCGGCTGTTGTGAGGCATTTTTTTCAGATGGGACGAACTAACAATATCGTCTTTACAGGGCTACTTTGAGAAAACTCCGGGCAGAGAACATGTTTGAGACATGGGTGAATAATGATTGTTCTATTAAAGCAGAAGAAAATGTTTTACTAAACCTTTGCCACTTGCATTTCCATTCAGTTGATAAAGGACACCAAAGGTATCCTGTTGTAGACGAGTCTCTTCTGTTAACTATCTCCAGGAGGATGATATGGATGGAATACATATTGTTGCTTTTGCTGAGGAAGAAGATCCAGGTCTGCAGCTGCACTTCAGAGCTTTTTATTCTTTCATATTGCAGTTGGAGTTTCTACTTTTCTCTTGCACCTGAAGCTGAACCAAGATACCTCTTTCCTGTCATCTCCAGATGGCTATGAATTTCTGGAGATTCTGAAAGATGTGGCCAGAGACAACACCAACAATCCAGAGCTCAGCATTGTGTGGATCGATCCTGATGACTTCCCCCTGGTTCTGTCTCACCATTGATATTTATTTGTCCAACAAAAAAGAAGCTAAACCTTGTATAACCACCAACACAAAAGATCCCATGAAGTGAATTTTGATTGTCTTGACCCTACAGCTGACCACCTACTGGGAAAAAACCTTCAAGCTGGACCTGTTTAGACCTCAGATCGGCGTGGTCAACGTCACAGATGTAAGTAGGGCTCTCAGGACACACCATGCTCACCTTGTTGTCAGTAGTCTTGACTGCATGTGCTGCTCTCCAGGCTGACAGCGTTTGGATGGACATGTCTAACGATGAGGACCTTCCCACCGCGGAGGAGCTGGAGGACTGGATCGAAGATGTCCTGTCTGGCAGGGTGAACACTGAAGATGACGATGAGTTTGCTGACGACCAGGACAGTGACCATTACGTTACGGAAGACAGCGATGAGAGCCACGACTTCAATGAAGAAGATGACAATGACGAGTAAACTGTCAAGAATTGATGTTTAGACGTGGGTCTCAATTATGAACAGCTGAAAATAGAGTCCGATCACTTTTTTAAATAATTTAAAAACATGAAACTTAGAAGGAAACTTAGTGTCTTTAAAAATGTATAAATCATAGCGGAGGTAGACGATAGTTTTAAAAGATAGACATTAATATCATGGGAATATTTGTCACCTCATTTATCATGAAGTTAGTGCAGCGCCTGAAGCTGTATTTGTCCTGCACTCACAAGGAAAAAGGACATTATTTTATTTAAGCTCTCAAAACAAAAAACTGTAAAACAGATGCTAAAACAAAGTTACTTGAATCTAAATGTCTAATATGTATGCACACCTGCAAACCTAATTAATAATGACAATTAAAAAAAACTACACCAGTATGTGAATATATTATTGTATGTCAGAATACATAGTCTAGATGCTGAAAAAACCCACTTTCACTGTTGATGAGCATTTTCACCTTGAATTATTCAAACCCTGGTAAATAATTCAGTTAAGTGTTTTAATGGAGGCAAGGACCTGGACAGTGAGGATGGAGGGGTTTTGGGGTGAAGGAGGCAGGGCCAAGACGAAGGCTGCCACCCATCAGGATCCAGAAAACTGCATAAGGAGCAAACAGTCCAACCGCCAAGCATGAATAAATAATACAAGGTTATGCAAGAATCATCATTTCCCTGGAGGTGGATGTGATGCAGTGTGTCAACAGGATGTTTGCATCATGGTGTGGGATTTACACGATCTATGCCACATTCAACTGTGTGAACGTTTAAATGTGACCTGAGGCGAGTAAACATGTCATAACATCTCCTGAGGAAAAAAAAAAAAAGATCTACAGAGTCAAGGTACAAGTGTTGTGATGTTCCACAGAGGCCTCAGGTCACAGAACTCCTGTGAACATCAGCTGAGACGAGGTTTTGAATGACTAAACGTGTTCTTCACAGGAGGGGTAGACTGTCTCCCCATGCTGGATGATTGAGGCTAAAGATGTGCAATTTGAAACAGTCAAGAACAAAGAAAAAAGAGGAGTAAGACGTGTGAAGGTGTTGATTTCTGCTCAAAACTGAGGCTGGTAGAAGCTGCATGGAGAGATTTACTCTCATGACTTGAAATAGACACAAACAAGTCATTACAGAAGAGATGGAGAGGGAGAAATGAAGGGAAGAAAACATTCCATTTAGATGCAAATGCTCCTCATTTTCCTCTCCATCCAGCATCTTCCTCTTCGCCCGCCTTCTGCACGGAGCAAGCGGTTATGGGAGGGGGGGATTAAGCCGAGGACAGATGAGTTCCGACAGGCGGCCTCGCGCCCCGGGCTCGGGGACGGATGAGGTTGTTCGTTTTCAGCACTGGACAGTGACACTGACATTCATTTAACCACAAGGCCCGGCTGCGCAGCCCTGACAGGCTGACGGCAAGCCAATTACCAGTGAGCTCCATGACAACAAAGAAGCCACCAAAATAAGGCCAGAAAAAGCTGATATTTTGCCCAAGCATGTCAAGCAGCAGGGCAGGACGCTTAATGCGCAGCGACAGAAGAGACTGCTGGCGAGCCTGCAGCTAAGGCCAGGAAGCTGGTGCATATGGAGGAGCCGATGAACTGAACAGAGAGGTAGTTAGGAGGTGTGTGGCAAAGGTGGTAACAAGACTGGAGGATTTCTGTTCAAGGTGGACTTTTCCTCATTGTAGTTACGCAGACTGACAGCAGTTTACCGTTCGGTTGCAGAGAAAACGTGAATCTAACACGTATGACAGTTTTTATGAAAGTCACAAGCAGCCAATACTGTAATCATTTTATCCATCTTCTTATTTCACAATATATAGTTAAATGTCCTGAGAGAATTTCCACAGATGACGTGTGGAAGGTAACAGTTTTCCACGGATCTTAAATAACGATGTTCATTACTGTGTGTGTAATAAAAGCCATACAAACAAGTTGACTAGATATTTCAGTTTTTTTGTACTTGCAGCTGGACTATGTGTACACAGACAGGAAAAATACAATAATTGACCTTAGTCTAAATAGAACCAGAAGTGAAACAAGGCCGGAAGTCCCTGGAACTGCGTTCCAGAGGGAGTTTGTGATGGAATACTATTCCAGTCACAAGCACTCTAAAGAAGAAAACATTAAAAAATTAAAACAAATAAGAACCGAAATGCAGTTTAAAGAGGTGTTGCATGTTTACCTTGTGTCATACTCCAATTCAGCTTAAGTTTGGAATCATTGGGTGAAATAGTTTGGAAGGGCAAATTTGTATTGAATTCCAACCTGAAAATAACTTCACCAGGTTGCTGTTTTTCCAAAAATTCACTTTTAATCGGCTAATCATTCCATCTTAAACAACACGGTGATTCAAAATGATCTCCAAACTGTCTCTGTGGTTTGCTCTTTATTTGATATTTTATATACCTGCTGCTGCTCAGATCGCGACTGTGGTCAGACAGGTGTCTGTCTGACCCAAACCATCAAATCCATCAACATACCCCAAACACCAGTCACAGCTCTTCTTCCACCAATAAAATTAACCACAAGTTTACAAAATTTGACATTTAGCGTTTTTCCCTTTTTTAAAATTTTATTTTTTAACTATGGTACTTGAAAATATTATAAACAACTTTCTCCAGGTGACAGTATGCGGTTTGCCCGCCAGGGGGCAGTAGAGGATGTAGTTAGAGTGACTGAAAGTCAGCTTGACATTTTTGTAACTTTGATATGTAAACAGCAGATTTGTGACAGAGACAAAGGGACTGACGGGATCATAAAGTGTCATATTACCATATATTTTATTTTTAAGTATTTAATCTGTGAACTGCTTCATTGTTTGAATGAAATGGTAATAATTCCTCCTGAGCCGTCTGTGCAGGGACTGACCTCGAGGGATTTCGTGTTTGTCAGACAACAAAGGTGAGACAAGGCAGTAAAAGAAAAACCTGACGGTCCTGTTGGGAACGAGGTTCCGCCCTACCCCAGCTCTCCCCATTCATTCAACTCTGTTGATCAATTGCTGGATATTATGAATTGCTAAAAAATATGGACCCAGCATTCTTGGAGGATGAGGGAAGAAAAAAAAAACACAACAAAAGTATTTCAATAAACTCATGTAATGATGAAAACAAAGGTTTTACAAAGTCTGATCTGACAGGTGGACATGGCGGTGGAGCATTTGGTGGTTTAGTGCAGAGCATTAAAACTTGTCTTTAGTAAAGACACATCACACACTGACGAGACCAGCCAACAGTCCGGATCCTAATCCAATTTAAAATTTATGGTAGAAACTGCAAAACAGATCCATAAGGCTCAGTCCTGAAGCCCCTCTGTCAAGGGCTACAAAAACCTTTTAAAAAAATTATTCCAGTTATGTAAAAGACTTGAGGGTGTGCAACAACTTTTAATTATTGAAACTTAACACTTTGTCCAGATTTTTCACATTTAAAGCCCTGCACCTTGGCAGCCCTGGTACCATACATCCTGTATACACCAGTTTTTAATGTGTCATCATAACGTACCTTTTTCTCTCTGCACAGGCTTCCAAACCTTTTACACCGTTGTCAAAGTGAGCTTTCAAAATGACACTCTTGCAGGTTTCCTTTTTAGGAAGTCTTTTAATGTGAAAAAGACAAAAACATGAAGAGGCATGGAGGTTTGCAGGTAGTAGCTTTATAATCTGAGAGTGAATTCTTGTTCATATTAAAAATGTTTCAAAGGAGAGTTGTAATTGGCTACAGGTAGATCCACTCCCTCCTCTTTAGTTTGGAAATGACTGAGTAACAGTTAAATTCATACAAATTTCCTGCTGTGGAATCTAAATGTGCTCAGGAGAAATCAGTAGTACTTTTTTCTTCTGTCTCGTCGTGCCCAGGCAGATGCAGCAGACACCAAAGCCCTGAGAAGACTGCTGAACCACTGATGAAAGGCAAACGTCTTTAGGCATGTGCCCATTGTCTTCGCCTCTTTTTTAATCCAGTTTATTTTGAGTTCAGCCTGGTGTTCATGAAAGATGCACCCAGGAGAGGAACGGTGCATCGAAACAAGTCAAAACATCGCACTTTGGCTGTTGTTGGCAGGCCGGACCTGCTGGAGTGCGACAAGAACAAACTGAGTTTGTGTGGCGTTCTGCAGATGTCCAGGCCGAGGTCTTACATTCCCACATTTTCAGGAATATTACTTGATGTGTGCGCATTTAATGCAAAAATGAAAGTTTCTTAGTTTTCCTGTCAAAAGCATTTGATTTCCATCAGGTCCAAGACACCTAAAAAGGTCCCAAACACCCCTAGTGTTGCAGAAAAGATGACCCGTCCCATCAGGTGTCCTGCATCAAACGCCGAGTCGCCCCAGCACACACCTGTAGTGGTTTGTCTGTCTGTCCTCTGGAAACCTCACAGGCTCTGTAGGAGTCTCAGAAACCTCAGCACGTCTGGTTCCAGCTGAGTTTGGCTTCAGCATCTTAAATGTTGTAGCAACAAGTGATTCTGTTAAAAAAATGATCCACGCATCCACACACTCAAACATACAGTATGTGCACACAACCGTAACCAAGGTGACCAAATCCTGGTCAGCATCTTCCTTTCATACATTTAAAGTCATACATTTAAACATCATCAAATTTGAACATGTGAGATATAGATTCATATAATAAATTATATATATATATATATATATATATATATATATATATATATATATATATATATATATATATATATATATATATAGGGTGTGTGTGTGTCTGTGTATAAAAGTACAAAAAAAAACTTCAAACCCAAAATGAAACACATAAGTGACTCAACATGGTGAGGAAGAAAAGAACAAGAAACAGCTGGCATCCTAGACGGAGGTTTCAGACTGTAGTCGCAGGACAAACTTGTGCGATTTGGGGTCGATGTACTCCTCTGACATCTGGATGTAGGGAATCTTCTTGGATGTTACCACCAGGCTGAAGTCCACGCATTTGAGCAGGAAGACGGATCTGTCTTTCAGGCCACTGGTGACCGAAGCCTCGCTGATCAGCGTCCACTGTCGAGCCAGCCAGTGGTCCCGGCTGTACTGCAGGGTCGGACCCGGGGTCAGGTAGCTCTCTAGAAACGCCTGGGAGGGAAGAACATACATATAACCAACAACCAAACAAACATGATGCATGTGATGACGGTGTGTTTAGGACGCAGGTAAGACCTTGGGTGTCATGTTGTTGGTGATGCAGAAGGCCAGGTGCTGCTGGATGCTCTCCATGCTGTGGCAGTGCTGCTGCTTGGTGGTCCTCAGATACTTCTGCAGTGCCCGGGCCATGGAGGGGAAGATGGCTTGTGCTGCCTCTCGTGGATCCATCACATCCCCCGGAGACTTTTTCTGCTCTTCTTCCTGCATTCGTTTAATGTGGGTGAAGGCCTCCTCGACCGCCACCACCAGTCTGGGACAAAACAACAAACAAAGGCTCCTCTTATGAGAAAACGTAGGCTTCTGCAGATGCAGCACCTTCCTGCAGAGGATCAAATCTCACCGTGCTCTCCGTTTGCGGACGCGCCTCTCGTGCTCAGCCTCTTCGTAGTATAGCTCGTTGTGGCTGGTGTCTCTGCGTCTGGCGGCGGCTGCGATCATGGCTCTGGACTGGGAGTGGGCGAGCCCTGCTGCCGCACTGTTCCCCGGACCTGCAGCATCAACACCGTTAGAGAAAGTGACCGCTGTGTGGGGGAGTGTCACCGGTAACGAGATGGCAGTGGAGGTGGGGACACAAGCCTTTGATGATGACATAAAGTGCAATGTGAAGGGACAAGCTGCAGTGGAGTGGAGGGGTTAGATTACCAAAGCACATAAACCTCGCTCCGTTTCCTTTTATCACCTGCAGTGTTGAAGCTGACAGGAATAGCCACACGGTCGTTACTCAAAGTGGTTCCCAGAAATGTGATTATTAAAAGAAAATTAAAAAAAAAAAAACAAAACAAAACAAGCAATCCTCCCACACATATATCGCTACTGACATTCAAATGCTCAAACTACTCTCAGGATGTGCTGAGCGTCCAATTTAACGAGCATCTTGGGCAACTTCAAAAGGTGACATTTTTCAGGATTGGGATCGGAGATCTGCTGATGAACCCTGCCTGATGCTAATGCACGTTAAAGCAGGAGCAACTTGTGAATAATTTACGCGGGGCAGGGATCGACGCATGTACGGAATAATTCATGGACAGAGAAGGGGAAGGTTTCACCCCGCTGCGCTCGTGCTGAGACGCAATTTATAGGAGAGAAATAATGTGCTGAATTGGAGTTTTGTGAAACACTTGTTAAAAACTATTATAAAAAAAAATCACTATTAGGGGTGGATGTGGGAGGGCTGCACTGTCTTTGATTTGTTCTCATTTCAGCATTTAAAATCTTTAAAATCTTTAAAATCCTGATGACTTTTCTGCATCTGGGGGAAAAAACAGAACCAACAAGAAGAACAAATAGCTTGTAAAAAAGCTTGTCAGGCATCATAAACGGGCTTTAAGCCATTTGGATGCAGTGCAACTGAGTGCTGCAGCTGCTTTGTGCTTTGTGCTTTGGGCGTTTCCACCCTTCAACCAACATTATTGTGTGTAAATGTGTGGTTAGGAAGAAGGAAGAGGGAAGCTGCTCGAGACTGAAGGGTACCCGAGCAGCTGCTGCAGGTTTGCTGCATCAAAATCATGAAGGATGGCGAAGCTCAGGAGAAAAATGACGAGGCAGTCGGCATAAATGCCATTGATTTATCAGCCATCTCTGCGGGTGTCACACTGACAGTTTAAAGGAGGTAAAAAAAAACAAAACAAGGAGGGAGACAAATGGCAGCACAAGAACAAAAAAAGAGGAGCAAGTTAGTGCACTTGAGTGAAGCTTGAGTACACTTACGGGACAACAATAATTTAATAGTGGGTATGTGTTACACTCTCCCAGCTGTTGTAAGGATGACTGAACTTCCTCATCAGCCTGTGGCATGCAGACGGTGAGTTTTACTTCAAATGCATCTAGAAAGGACGGCTCTTATTGAGTGAACGCAAGCAGGTTGTGAAGGTGCTTTAGTTACTTACTGTCCAAAAGGTAGGCTTTCAGTTTAGCTCTAAAGATGTCTTAAAGATTTAGCGTCAGTGCGAGGAGACACATGAGAGTAGGAAGTCAGCAGCTTAAAAACGTCATTTCGCCAGCTCAAACGTACCACAAGCAGGTACTAAGATGGATATCATATGAGCGCGCCTGCATTTTTGCAGGTTGTAGCACATTTCCTACAAATCACCAGAGCTTGATATTACTGTCGACAATTTTTCCCACTCTGCCACACGTGGAGATCTATTTTCTTCCTTCGAGGCAACCATTTGTTTCAGTATACTCCATCAGAATAATCCACCTGTAGAGACTTGAAAACTACTTGGGAGAGGCAATTTATCGCAGGGAAACAAGCTGAATTATAGTATGTTAAAGGATCTATATAAGTCATTGTGTGAAGGAAAAATATACTGCAAGGACTCTGACGAGTTACAGCACCGGGTCTTGGTGTATTATTGACAACGTCCTGTCACTTTAAGACACCATGAATCTGGTGGGCCGTTGAGTGATCCTGAAGAATAAGTTAAGTTAAAACCTAAGTTTCAATATGACAAAATTTGGAAATTTTACACCTAGACAAAGTAAATGAAAAGAACCCAAAAGAATCAGGTCATTACCAAGAACATCAGTAAATATAAGATTTTACACTGTCATTATGTGTTTAGCACAAACTATGGCAAAATTAAGAGAAGCAGTGTGTGAAAACCAAGTACAACCTTTGATTCAGTTACTTGTAGAACCGCTTTTAACAGTAATAACGCGGCTTCGTGTTTGACATGATCAGTTTCTCACATGGTTGTGGAGGAATTTCCCAACTCTTTACAACGCTGCTTCAGTTCACAGAGATTTACGAGCTTTCATTTAAAACAGCTCTCTTCAAGTCCCTTCACAACATTTCAGTAATGTTGGAGTGCTAAAACCTTCTTCTTTTGCCACTTCGTTTTAGATGAGTTGGTATGTTTGGAATCTGTTCATTTTTGTACGACGGTTTTTAGTAGTCGGACATATGGCCTGACATTTGACTCTAAACTCAGGTGTTCAGATAAGTTTATGTTCAACTCAACAAGTGCAATGGGACCACATGCTGCACAATAACTTAAAATCATTACACTTCCACCGCCGTGCTTGACAGTGGGTGTGAGATTCACCAGTTACCTTCCTATAATGATATAGCCTGAATGTGTGTGGCCAGCTTTAAATCCTAAAGAAGCTGTGAGGGTGTACTTTGTATTTCACAAACTGCTTCTGCCTTTAAAAAAAAACATCCTGCTGTTGAATATTTACACACTGCATTTTGCCATATTTTGTTACGTTTACCCCACTTTTCTACAACAAAAGATATAAAAACTTCCTCATAGACAGTTCTGTTTTCTTACTAAAATTGAAGTTTATTTTTTATTTTAATATTCAATAACGTGCATTTCATATGCCCTTTATGTTCACTCATTTGAGGTGGACATTTACAAGACAATTATACATTAAAACTGAGACTGTCTTTGGTTTTGTGTTTAATAAAAGAAATTTTCCAGTTTTTGTTTGTTGCATTCAGTTGCTATTTTCCACTTTTCTCACTGCACAAATCACACTGCAATTTCTGTCAAAGGTTGCCTCAAAATCATTTTTGACACCAAAAAAATAAAAAATAAAATAAAATAAAAACAGAGTTTTTTTCGGGACTGATCAAGAAGATGTATTTTCAAATGATTCAATTAACTTAATATAAGTTATAGGTGCATATTAATTGAATATTTTCATATTAATCTAATAAAAATGATAGACGATGTAATAAACGGAAATCAGAAGAAGTATCAGGAATATTGTTGAGTATCACATTTTATTTGAATGAAATTAACCAGAAATTGTTTTGGTAATTTATTAATAATCTAAACAAAATGTGAAACAAGCAGCATCAACAGCCTCTGGATACAAGTACGTTAAAGGTTTTCTCCTTCTGAAAACAGTGATTTACTTCGCTGGAAACCATCAGTAGTGTCTTTATATATTTTAAAAAACCAAATCACGAAATAATCTAGAAAACAATGACCAAGAAAAACCGGATCACTACAGCGTAAGAAGACTTAAGATGGCAAATGAATTGCTATATTTTCTGTGTTTAAATACAAAAGGGTCTTTCTTGAAGACATCAGCTTATACTTGGATTATCACCATGCAAAGACACACTTTTGACTCTACGTGACAAGAACACAAATATCTGAGACAACAGAGCATCCCACTCACCCTCAGCAGGGGCTGCTGGGAACTCACCATCCACGTTGTAGACCTTGAGGCCAGCCAGGTGCTTGGCGGCACGGGACTTGGAGGCAGAGAGCAGCGCTGGGTTGTGGACTGGGAAGTCCCTGTAGTAGTGCTCTATGATGGCCAGAGCTGCCCGCTGAATACTGGAAATGAAGAGGAAAAACGGAGAAGCAGAGAGGTTTTTTTTTTACTAAAGGAAAATTAAAAGGGCTTTAGGGCAGTGTGAGATATCTTGAGGTCCAAAATCGGAGGGAAGAATGAGAGAAACATTCAACGCTTTACACGTTTGCTTGGAAATCCCTGCAAAGTCTACAAAAGAACAGCGAACAGCCAGGAGAAGGCAAACTTTATTTTTTGGCTTCATTTCAAAAGCTCTTATCCTGAGAATAAGAAAAAAAAAAATCCTTCCCTAGTATTTCTGGAAGATAACAAGTGCCACCAACATAAAGCAGAAAGGAAGTAAAGCTGAATAGATGCTGGCTTTGATGGAGGAATGGAGAAGCACTTGAGAACTTAAAAAACGTCTTCTTGATGGATCTAAATGGGCATATTTATAGGTATGAGTTGAGAAGATCCAAGTTTGGCTTTTATGTTTTGTTTTTTTTACAATCTGCAGTGTTTTGGTTGCTGCATTTCCAACTGACTCAGTGAGAAGACACGCGGAGGAAGATGACAGAGAGACCGAGATGAAAGGCAGGAGCTGACTGAGCTGTGAGAGCAGCTGCTACTCATGCCTTCATCGTTCACGCCGCGATCAGTGCGTGCCACGTCTTGTCTCCCATAAAACCTATTAAACTAACTATACACAAGTTTTCACAAGTCATACACCGCAGATCACTGCCTCTTTTATAATGTACCATGTCTGTGCCTTTACTTTGCGCCCTTCGTGTCCCTTCTAACGATCCATAAAATATTTTACATTTTTTCTGTAAACCAGCTCAACATACCAATTCAACTCTCATTTGGGTCAATGCTAAGTCTCAAAGTTGTCTGATTAAATGTATATTTTACAGAGGAGGTTCAGTAAACAGTTAAAATACTAACTCAGATTTGACAAACCACGAGATGAGAAAAAAAACCGATAAGACAAAATAAAAACAAAAGGACGTTGCATAAGAATTGGTTTCAACAAGACTCTCACAGCAAACTAATTTTGAGACTTTTCCATCGAATGAGGACTTACAAACTTTGCGAATCAAAATGAAATCTAAAAAAACTGTCAACACGATTAAGTTTAACCTCAAGCAAAGAAAAAGAGAGACTTACTCGGTCACCGCTTGTTTAGATCTGAATACAGTTATCCAGTCATTTTTGCACATAAAGTGAGAAAAAAATAAATATTTTTATGTTGTTCTGGAAAGATATTGACTTCATTATACACGTTTGGTCATATCTAATGACTTTACAACATACAGCACATAGAGGCCAGTTATTTCCTTACAGTTAAGTTTGAAAATATAAATGAATTAGAACAATTGCTTAATTTTTGAAGACTCTTTTATTGCATTTCTCACATATACATTCGGCCACTGGGTAAATAAGCAGTTACCTACGTAAAAAGGACAAACGAGTGAAAAAAGGCCTTCAGTTTGCGCGGATGTCTGATTACGCAAACACGTCCCGGCTCTTGCTGCTGCTGAACCTCACCTCCTCACTTTCAGCTCAACTACAGATACAGGTTTAAACTACAATGCAGCAGCTTGTGATGCTGGAGGATGTTAAAACAGGAAACGGATTCAGAGCATTTAAAAGATTGAGACTAAAAAGGAGTATATAACAGTTACAGCGGAAAGAAATACGCAAACTGAATTAAATATGCAAAAACTATCTGGGTGAATGCCACGTCAGGAACTGACGCTAAGGACCCGTGCTTCAGTGTTTCCTTTCTTATTATCTTTCTTGTTCTATTTAATAAAACGTCTGCAGTTTTCAGACAAAGACCATCCCAAACACGGTGACAACTGAGTTGTGACTTTAAAACACCCAAATATATGCTTTCAATGTGGCAAATTATTGTTTGCCCATAACATACCCCTTTATTAATAGAAGACACGTTTTACAGCAGTAGATTACAGTAAACAGCCCACGCTGGATTAAAGCGGCTGTAATAACTCCGCTGTGACCACAGGTCCAGTTTAATGACCTGCATTTGGCAGCACGGCAGCAGATGCTGCCAGATGTTAACAAACACGTCTCACAACTGAGCTTTTCATTCTGTGTTTGTTTCCAGAGATACAAAAATGAACACGAGCGAATCAGCATCTCTGGATGTGTAAGCGCTCGTCGCATCTATGAGGAAAGTTCACTTTATTCTCATAAAACTCCAGCTCCAAAGCATGCGCTTCCCATTAGTGTGAAAGAGGATAACGGCACAACTCCTGACTCACTCAAGGAGGCTTTCAGACACTTTCTAACCTCTTTTCTTCAACTCCTGCCTCTCAACAAACTGCACAACTGCTTTACACACTTTACAGACTGAAAATAGGTTTGATTCTGTCTGTTTATGTTGACCTTTGGGACGAGTATCTGGGGGTGAAGTGAAACATTCAAATATCTAAACACTCTTCGGCTACACATATTTTAAAGATTAAAGACAAGGACTTGTTCTGAGCTGGTGCACGTTCAATAGACAATGTTCACAGTTTTTGACCCTTCCTCTTTACAGAACTTAGTGCTTCAGCTCAGATACATTTATTAGCTCTTGACAGATGGGACAGATGGACTGAGAGTCTTGGTTTCATCATACTTCTGCAGAGGAAGTGTAAAATTAAATTAGACAGCCTGATACAGAGGGCATCGTTGTTAAATGGTCGCTTGAATAAGCGCTGAGTCAGACCTTCGCTCTTCCCAACTTCCATCAATTATTAAACTAAACAAACAAGACAGGCACTTTGCAGACTCGGAGCAACATGAATGTAAACTTAAACAAGGACATATAGGCCTTTTTGTGCAACCACTATTGGCTACTAATGAGGAGTTGACCATTCGTGTAAAGCTGCTGCTCTGGCCTGACCACTCAGGAAATTCCCATGTAATAAATGTGCTTCGACACCCGCCTCTCTGCAAACAATTTTCCTAGCCCAGAAGGAATCTGTCCCATATTCATCTTCTCTGGTCAACAGGGGGCAAAAAGCGTCCCTCTGGCCTTCAGAATGGCACCAAAGGCGAGGCAGACGGAGACGAGCTGTGTGGGCCCCGGGGCCCAAGCATTATCATGAGGCCATGGACGAATGCCAGAAAAGCAGGAATACGAGCACTAACAAAGGGGACGGATAAAAGACAGGCCAAGAGCGCAAAACACACACACACACACACAAATACACACTTGGGCCTGACACACCGCCCATGTGTGCAAGAGTGTAAGCTGCATGTAGCTGCTGCATCGGTGCACGTGTGTCAGGCTGACCAGATGCTGGGCTGCAGTCTGCAGGGAGCGCTGATTAGCTGCGTGTTTACAGTCACAGACGGACAACAGAGCGCGGCGGGCCTGCTGCTGGCCAAGCAGGGATGAATATCACAGCTTAGGAAAGGACAACAACCTCGAGGCAGCCGGCGAACACACCAAGCGGACCATTACACACATACGCTTGTCTGACACCACAGCAAAATCAATGTGCAATCAACCTGTAAGAGATGCAAAATTCACCCGCTGCTTATTTGATTTTTTTTATTAGTCTAAAATAATTAAAGGTTCTTTTATGTATTAAAAAAATCATTTCTCAGAATGCAGAACTAGAGCTGCTGTATTTTGGGTAAAATGTTCCTGATTTTTCTCACATAAGGTTATAAAAACACACGCTTTCCCTTTTCCTCCAGTCCCACGTACAATACAGCTTGGCATTCTTCGACACCGCCCTCCCATTAAGTATTAAACCCTCGTTCCTCGTTCAGATTTCTCCCTGCTTCAGTCTCCTGGGTCTTTCCTCTGTACCGCACCCTCTTTGTGCTGCGCCTTTCTGAGGACTTTCCCATCTGAAGCCTTCCCCTCCCTCCTCTTTTCCTCTTCTGGAACTATTTTCTCTCTTGATCAGCCACTTCTCCTCTCTTATTTTCCATCTCCACTTCAACCTCTACCATTTCCGTTCAGTTTCCCTCTCAATCATCACTCTTCTTCAAGCACATCTCTTACTTTCTTGACTGTTATGAGACTTGATTTTATGTAATCTTTCCTCCTATCTCTGAGTATATAACTAACAACGTTCTCATCTCAGTAACTTGACATTTATCTACAGTCTTCATCGACCGTCTTGTCCTGAACTCACCTGGAAGTCATTTGCAAGTTTACCCAGAAGAAAGGTGTCCACAAAGATATTACCCATCATCTAAAGCCTCTGTGATATTAGGAAACTGTTGTATTGCCACCTGTTGGCAACAGGAGTTTTGTATCGTGCGTTCCTGCTGGCGGTGGCACCTGGGGGCGGTGGCCATGAGTGCGAGGGCCCGATAACACCCCTTGCAGGTTTAATTCATGCTCTACTCTTGTCTACTTCATAGACAGATCTATCTGTAGTACTGTAAATATAACAATTGACCAAAACCACAAATGACTGAGCGGGACATGTGTCATTCTGTCATAAAAGCAGCCACGCTGCCTCTCACCTGAGCTGACCCAGGTTGTAGTGTCTCGTCTCGCCATCCGTGGAGCGCGTGACACACACAGAGAAGCACGGCTGAAGCTGCCGGAGCTCCAGCAGAACGATGGCCAGGTAGTGGATGAAGAGCAGCGCGTCCACCAGCGAGACGGCGTACTGCACGATGCCCTGGTAGTTCTCGTCCTGCGAAAACAAGGACGTTTCCAAAGGTGATAGGCATCACACACCTGGACAAATTTGTTTGTACCCTTCCATTAAAGAACGAAAAACCCACAATAGTCAGTGAAATAACTAGTAAATATTCAGTTTCAGTTTATTACAGTGACCATTGCAGGTTCCTCTTTACCTAAATGAAAAGGTAACCTTAACTTAAAGCATACACAAAGAACGCACAAATAACAAACTATGTGCTTATATGGAAAATACGATCGAGCACATTTCAAAACATAGAATATGACATATGGCTGTGAGAGTAAACCAGGAGATTAAACACATGTAAAATGAGATGTAGAGCATATGAATATGAAGACACATTTCAAAGCTCTGCAAGCCTTTTAGTCCCTCTGTTTGTGTGAGATTTCCTGCAGCATTGGAAATGACGAGACCGACGGGGATTTAAAATTATGACTAACGCAGTAAACAGACAGCACCGGGGAGATCAAATATCTGTGTTTCGGTTGTTTTTGTGATTTAGTTAAGCTCCTGAAGGCTCTTGCAGCATGAGACCCATCCCACTTTTTGCAACTTGAAATGTCAGTGTTCAGACTTGCTTGAATTTCCATTAATGTTTTTTTTTAAATTACTACGTACACTTAATTGTGTTTTTTGCCAGCAAATCCCTTCTCCCAACACACCTGTGAGTCGAGGATTCGGACCGAGTAGAAGAGCCAATATGAGATCACAAAAAGCAGGACCAACACAGCAAGGAGAGCCTGGAACGCGAAGACCCGCGGGAGTCCTGCCCGCGCCGGCCTACAGAAGAGCGCCCAGACAGCCAGCATCAGTATGAGCAACTTGAAGGCCACAGAGATGAAGAGCCCCTCGCAGGCCGTCCCGCAGTTCTGCAGCTTCTCTGGCCAGAGGATGTGAGGGAGAACCAAAAAAGCCAGTGGTGTGAGGAACACGAGCAGGCCTAGGATCACCGCCAAAGTCCGGGTGAGGTAGCGGCGGCAGTCGAGCCCCACACTGTCCTCCAGGTCCTTGGTGATGCGAGCGATGTCCTCCTGGGAAAGGCTGTGCTCTGACGTGCCTGTGACAGCCGTGGTGGTCTCGCCCCAGTTGTCATCCTGAGAATATGAGGAAAGAACCAAAAATTACCAACAATAATAACATCTCTATTCCTTTGTTTAATCCTCATTTTCACAATCTGAAATGAATCCCCAAAAATCAACCTTCTGACTATAAAACACAGTGGAAATGTACTTCCAAGCACGTGGAAAAAAAAAAAAAAGGAATAGAAAGTGGGAAGTGGCAAAAGCAAACAGCATGAGCTGCCAACAGGGCTGCGTGCTGACGTTTGGGTCCGACTGCATCCGCAGATAATGAATGTCAGCGGTGTCGGAGCAGAGCCGTCAGAACAACAAAGATAAGTACTCTTCACACGGCAGTCATAACAAGCTCCCGATATGGCGGCTGAGTGTTGCTCATGCCAGCAAAAAGAAAAAAAGTCCATTATCCAAAAGGGCACTCAGTAAAATGTGAGGATCACATCAATAAGATGTGCCTGTTACAAACAGCAAGAGGACTGTCCAATAGATGCATTAGAAAAACTGAGGGGTTTAGGAGGAGGAGGAGGAAGAGGATGGAGCACTGGGACACAGAAAATGTTGCTGACCTCTGGGTTAAAGCAGCTGAGATGAAGCAGAACAATGGGAGGACCCCTGCAGCATGATCACGGTGACCTCAAACCCTGACATAAGCTACGCTGAATCCTCATACACCAGATAAGATCCACATTTACAAGACTGGAGGAAAACAAGAAAAAAGGTTTCATCTTTGTACATCCTGATTCTAATAAAAAATTATCCCAGCTCCTCGAGAAGATTCCTTATTTGTAGGTCTATTTAATGCAATTTTATAATATCTAAAGATATTCCTGACATGACCCCTTTAATAACCAGTTTTGATCAATATTGGCCTGGAGACATCAGCAAATAACCATGCTGGTGCAGCTACACTGCAGACAAGAACTGTCTGCTTCAAATAAGTAAAAAAAAAAGCACAGATGTACAAAACTGGAATTTCAAACCAGTAAGAAAGAAAAAAAAAATCAGAAAAACGATCATTCAAAGGTAATGACATGTTAACTATTGGCTTGTTGGTATAGTTTTCGCTGACAGCCTCTTTGATGAAGCCCAGCGCTAAAATCTGGCTCGGCTTCATCTGGCCTTTGACACGAGGTTGTAAATACTTGTGTCGCTGTCTGCATTTCTCTGGAGGGCCAAGCATCTCCGCTGACCCATCTCAGGAGATCTAAACCTTAAGGGTGGAATGCATGGCTCAGGTTCATGGTGTCAGAGGGTGTGCATGCTACCACATTCCTGCAGGCAACCTGACGCTGGCTGATCCGAAGGGGCCAAAGAGCCTCCATCTCATTTACTCCACATAATAATCCAAAGCTAGAATTCACCTATTTCTTTTTTTTTTCAATCATTTCTAAAAGCTGGAACAACTGTGGTTGACATTTATTTATGATGAACTGATAAATTAAAAGACATGAATTGTGTAGTTTTGACAAAACACATCCTCTACCCAGAACTAAAGCGACACCTCAGGTTTCTTTTTGTGTCAGCAGAGCAAAAAGTACCATAAAAAGTGGAGTCACATGCTGTTGTTTAATTAAGAGTCTTAAATCTTGGCACACCTATGCCTCTTTTCCACTAGTACCTGCTCGGCTCCGCTCACGCTGGACTATACTCCTTTCTAAGGGTTTCCCACTAGGTGATAGTACCGGTAAGTACCTCACAGAGCGGAGCCGAGTAGGTACTAGTGGAAAAGGTGCTCTAAGCAACACTGGAGGGACAGAGCCGGTAACTTTTAAACGCTTCATTTAAATGTATTCCTGTGTATGGAAGACTAAAAATTGAGCTCGATGTGCTGTGGAGTACAGTTGCTCTCTTCTATGTACCTGTCAACAGATTCTCAAGCCCTAAGCCAGTTGATTCGCTGTCTGATTGGCGAAGACAAGCAAGCAGCATGTGTGTGTTTGAAAACAGGAAATCAATAGGCATTAGGTGTAATAAAGAGAGCCTCTCTGACTGCAGCGTACTTCGACAACACCCAGGGGAGACATGAATCACAGCATCTTATGCCTTGGAACACAGACACACCAATCGTTCACTGTTTATAACTCTGGTTAGACGCTGCTGCTTAAAAAGTACATATTTTGTTGAAAGAAAAACTTTTTTTATGTGCTATCCAGGATTATTCAGGTGTGTGAAGTGACTATCAATCCAAAAAACATGTCGTTCTGTGACATGTTCACATTTTCATGGTTATATTACATTACCAGCCCCGGCACAGAGTAGTAATTATCCAGCCAACCCGCTCCTTTATTGTGAAAACTCAACACAAGGTGCTGCTGTGGCAGGAAGGCCAGAAATTCAAAACATAAACAATGAAAGGCGGGAAAGGTGAAAGGTTGGCTCTGGGTAAAGGAAATGTGGCAGAGACATGATGATCAACTCAAGCAGGTGATTGCCAGTCTGGTTGTAAGCCCAACTAAAATGTTAAAGGAAAACTGATTTCAAAATAAAACTAGAAAAGAAAATGTGAAATTCAAAACAACATGCAAACAATCCTTCTTAACTACTACAGCCTTGAAAATTCTTCTTTTTTTTCTTGCTAAAGTGAAGATGTGAAGCATAAAAATTACTACTAATACTTATAATAATATATGTCATAAAGAAAAGTTGGTCAGGTGTGCTTATCTTAAAAGTGCAAACAGTTTTGAACACCCTGACACATATTGCTTTAAATTTAGGACAAGTTTGTTGTTGAATCCTTACTACTGTACCTGGGCTTTCCCTCCAACACCGTGACTAAAAATAGACTTTGGTGACCCACATTTCCTCTAAGGATTGACTAATCACCGTAACACTGATCTGGTTCAGTACAAACAGCCTTGTAGAGAAAAAGTGAAACTGAGAGAAAAGGACTGGGGTTGGGGGACAAAGACATAAAAGAAGAGGGCAAGGGTATGATAAAAATGTTTAATAAAAAGACAGCCAACCACAGGGGAATACGCACGCGTCAGCTGAGCACCTGCTGTGATTTATTTGACCCAGATGAGGTTTTATAAGTGATTTCTGTGCAGTGGGAGGAGCTGCGGCGTTACGCTGGAAGGAAAACAGCTGAGTAAAAGAAGTGAAATTACATGTTGTCACTACTGAAGTAACTATGAAGTCGAAAACGTTGAGATTACATAAACCTGTCACTTTGTTCTGAAAATATGTATTTTAGTCAACGGTTCAGATTTGCAGGGTATGTGACGTCATCAAAATAAGATGTGGAATCATCCAGCTTTGCCATCTTCAGGAGTTGAAAGAGGCTGCTTTTGTGCTGCATCTCTGTGGTAAATTCATCCAAACGTGTCATAGACATTTCATTACTACCTCAGGAAATTGTGCAGGACACAAAAGTAGGTCTTCAAATTTCTACCATTTCTACAAAAAAGATATCTGAAACTATTATTCTGATAAAATCCAGCAATGCTGCAAAATAAGTACAACGTGAAACAGTAGCTGCTGAGTCTATAAACACTTCCTGCTTATATGGTCTTTACCTTCAATGCCTTAGTTAACAGTGTTTCGGACACACTGTTCTGCAGAAAAAAGAAAAACAGCCCCTCCTCACATCAACAAAGCTTTTAAAAATGTATTTTCTGCCTTTTGTCTCCACCAGAGTATAAATAACAGTTACTGTCTCTAACAGTCAATCAACCGTCCACTAAAAGCCTGCTTTCTTTTGTTCAGTTGAGAGTGGAGTGCAAACAAAGCTCCTCAACCTGCAGGAACAAGTGCACTCTGCTCACTCCTGGGAGGTGAGGTGTTGTGTTTGTGATTGTGTAAAACAAAATAGCAACATGCATTTCAAAAGGGCTCCACGCTGCCGTTTCAACACAGTGTGGACGACGTGTCCGTCTGCCATGAAACCGTCAGGATAAGGACAGGAAGTATTTATAAAATTCGATTACTCTGAGACTGTGTGAGGGTGGGAGATTAAACGTTAAATGAAGGACCACGTACACCTTTACTGTTAGATTGCTGCCCCCGCGACCTGAATTCGGACAAGCGGAAGTGAATGAATGAGACAATCGCAGGTCAGAACCATCCTAAAACTGTCAATCCAAATCATATTGGACCAGTTCAACTGGATCTGGATTGAGACTTGCTTTCTGTTGGACCAGGATTTGGCTATTTGGTCTGGACCACAGTCTGTGGTACACGTCACACCTGTAAATTTAGCCTGGATCAAAAAGACCAGCATTGAAAAACATTTAGTTTGGAGCAATTGTTATTTTAAGAAATTTAAGGTCTCTCTGCGGTCAGAGGAGTAGCAAAGACCAGTGTTTCCTCTCCACATCAGCTGCTTTCACAAATATCCTGTCATGCAGCAACATTTGATGTAACAGCACAAACAAGGACAACTAATTTTATTATTGCGCTCCATGACAAATCACACACAGACCTGAGCGTGCATGCATCTGATCTCATGCAAGTGAATTCATTAGGAATTAAAGCAACACTAAAGACGAAAACTAAACATGTTTTTTATGCGAAGTCTTCAGACAGCACCTAATCTCATCACTACAGCATCATTTCTAGTGAGTCCAGAGTGTCTTAGTTAAGTGGACTTGTCACTTTTACCTGAGTTGTTATCGTCCCTGGTCCACAGCTGGCGGCCTGAGGTGAGTTAATAATCAAATCCTCTGTGGTGACAATCACTTCCTTTATCTCCTTTAAAGCCTCACAAACCTCAAGAACCTGCAAAACGTCATCCCCTGCCTCCATCACAGCTGGTGACAGCATCCAAAAATCCTCGTCTCCCAAACTTGTCCTCAGTCTGGTTCACACAAATGGTACAAAGCCGTTGCTTTCCATCCTCCGATCCATCCCAGAGTTTGATTTAGAGTGTGAGAGTGACCTCACTGACTCTCCTGATCTACAGTCCGGCCCCTCGCTTTATCCGTCTTTATATAGAACCCCCCCCTGCCATTGTGCCTGGGGAGATATAGTATGGGACTGTGTGTTCACTTGGCGCATAATGTACAGGGCTTTATGAAGAAAGACAGAGCGCAAGGAAGCGTGGAGAGTGGGAGAGATGAAGAGGAGTTGGGAGGGGGAGATGAGGAAGCAATCACATGGGCTGTCCTGACTGCAGCTGGAGTGTTTTGGGGGGGGTAAAAGGATTGATGGAAGGAGAGGGAGAGAGAGGGAAGATGACCAGAGGAGAACAATGTTAAAAAAAATCTGAGTCCAGTCAGCAGGTTAAATAAATAACACACCAATTAGGTGTCATCGCCCTCCACTTAAAGATGCCTTTCTCTTTCCCCATTCTTTGTCCTCTCTCTTCGTTTTCCCCTCAAGGCATCCTCCCTCATTCTCTGCTAGTCTCTTGCCTCAGCACCACTCTCCATCCATTGCTTCTGACCCAATGAACACTATGGTATCGCTGACATGGCCACACGTGTGTTTATGTGTGCATTTGCAGGGAGGTAAAACGCAACCTGTCCATCCAACCAGCCAGTTAATTTTGTATCAACCTGAAATACACCGAGCCTGGTAGATCACACCCACGTCTAGAAGGATGTAGGGTCTGAAAAAGATCCATAAGGCCTCCCGATCCAAGGCGCAGCAAGCGTAAATTAAACTTTTGCCGCAGTCTGTCGGATGCAGCAAATACATCTGCTTGCAAAGGAATTATTTGAGTGCCACCTTCTGTTCAATTTTTGAATAAAAAGACCAAATCTTTAACTTTAACCAAAACTGATTCAAATGGCGGTTAAATGGTGAAACACCCGAAGTGTATTAATCTTCATGAGTGTGGGGGTCTTAACTTACTTCCACCATTATTAATAACATCTTTTGCTATCGGGAGCTTGTTGCTGGGCCACTAACTGAACTTATTAAGCCTTAAAGTAGGAATTCAACAGGTAGAACAAGAGATTTTTCCTAGTCCCAACATGTTATGTGTCATTATACCAATTGCTGAATAAAAGAAATCAAAAAAAAAAAAAACCAGAGAAGCACAACTAATGCCAGCTATATGCTAGATAACTTTGTAAAAGAAAGATTTTTTTTCTTCAGTCTAGATGCAAGTTTGATTTTATCATAATCCCTAACAACCAAGATCACCAAAGCACAGCTGAACTCAAGCAAAACCAGCACGGTCTACTTCCGACTGTGAAAATTTGCCTGCAACCTTGAAATTTCTACATCACATTCATGCTATCTGGGTGTTTTTCAGATGATGTGACTTGTGTGGGATTTTCTAGGCGGTATTGACCTTGACGTACACCGCCAAGCAAAGACACACTCGCCCACAGCTGCAGGACAACCGCAAAACACTCACCAGAAAGAAGGGATCCCAAACATGAACGCAAGCTCTCTGCCTCCTCCAGTGTCTCGACATGACTGCCCAACAGTGAAGCTACCTGTGTAGCCGTCGACTGAGGAACGCCGAATGGTGTGCTGCTCCTACCATACACTTCACGTAAAACATTCAGCTCTAGTTGGCAAACAGCTGAGACCACAAAGCAGCTGAGCTTAATTGGATGGAGTGGGCTGTGGGATGGATGGGAGGATGGAGAAACAGTGGAAGGAAGAGGGTCATGAGTTTTGGGAGTCAAGAGAAGATGGGGAAGAAGAGCACAGAGTACAATTTTTAGAACTATCTACTTCAATATTTCATGTGGCAAATGCTGCACTTACAGCACAACAACGATTTTCCTACTTTTCCTTCGAGTTTCCTATTCCGCGAGGATGGAAAACAGCAATAGTATATTATAAGTGGGAAACACTGGCACCATTGGGATGTCATCCTTTAAAAGGCATTATATTACACGGTGTCAACCACTCCTAATTTGGCTTTAAACTATAAAAAAGGTTACGCAATCAAATGCAAGTCATGCAAATAAACACGTTCAAGTGCATTTCAGGGCAAATTGCCTCTCATTCTTTCTTTGACAGACTGCGCCTGATCGCTGCACAAATGTTTACCCAAGCAATTTCAGACACAAACATCAAAATGAAAACAATATGAAGCATTTTTTTTTCTTCCTTTTTTGCAGACACAACTTACATGCAGCTGTCCTTTCTCTCATCACAGGCAGGGAAAAGGAAGGAGCTATTTCTCAGAGCAAGCTCTCTTGCGTTAAGGTGTTTGACACCTTGTTCAAACACTGCTTAAGCTGCAGAGCTGCCATGCTGCATCATCCCGAGTCACTCAAATCTACCTCCTGCTACCAGTGACAATGTTCAGTTACGTACAACAACACAAAGACAAAATGACTCAGTTGCTCGGTTAATTCAGCATCAGTCTGTCAGTAGAAAGTCTGTCAGCTATATTCACTTCCATTGTCATTAACAAAAAAATCCAGCCAGCAGAGCAGAGAAAGACAATCCACAGACTGATAATACATACTCAAAAAAATAAAGCAGTACTGTTGGCGCTGTCCACAAGTGCTACATTGCATGTTCACCATTATATGAGATTAGTGGCTTCTAACCTTTACTCTTAGAGCTACCTCTCCTCGAGGCTGGAAGCATCGGCGTCTAAAGCTCAAGACTCCCTTGACAAGAACATGTCAGCAACAAGAATGATGAAACAAGTCTTACATTTCCGCTTTAAGCAAGTTCACATGCAAGTAAATCTGTGCTTCAAGACATATGCAGAGTGCATAAGAACATCCTTGCACTGCATGATGTTTGATTCACCAACTTGGATCAGTTTGTCTCACCTTCACTTATTCTATTTTCAATAAAAACGCATCAGTCTGCTCTTTTAATCCCAGATGCGCTCTTGCAAATGTCCTGTAATTCCATACAACGTGTAATTGCCCAGCTGACAACAAACACACGTCAATCTAACAGCAGATGTTTGAAGGGTCAAGTAAATGTGCAATGGATTTTCAAATGCCCAAATCTAACCAACTAACTAACCAAATCTAACATGAGAATGGTAAAATTCCTTCTGTCTGTAAAATAAGAGCAGTGAAGGAGGTCTAACATGCAAAGAAAGTAGTTTCAAAAACAGTAAAAGCATTCCTAGAAATTGCTGTGACATCAATTGTCTTCTGCATCCTGTGAATTAAAATTCACACACACAAACAACATCTCTCATCAGCAGGCAAATCCTGTTAACAAATTTTGCTTGATTTTGTGCTCGTCTCAGTCTCCAGTTCGACACATTGACATGTAAAACAACCCCTCTTCTTGAAAATTCCTGCAGCAAAGGCATCACAGACTCAGCCGTGAGAAGCCTCTCTGCTGGATTGTGAGGACATCCCTGCCTTCAGCGATGTGGCGCTCTGTCAGCCAAGGCTCTGATAAAGTCCCAGCAGCGGAGTAATGAGCGGAGCGCTGCACCGTGAGACTCAAAGGCGAGAATGACGCATGCAAACAGGAGCATATGCGAGTGTAAGACCCCAGCGCACAAGCACATGCAGACACACAAGGATTTGTGCTGAGCCTCGCTCTCAGTAGAACTGGGAGCCCTGATTACTCGCGCTGAAGCCAAACCCTCCGTGCCCTGTCAGCAGCACCGCTGCAGGCCACGGCATGAATAAGACATGAAGAGCGAAACGCTAAGGATGGCTGTGCTGTATGGCAAATCCTGACATGCGTTAAAATTAGTCACCATGTGGAGACAAAAACACAGTCACACATCCAGAGTCTGCTACGGAGTCTTCCCACAAGAGAAAGTTGCTGCCAAGTAGGTCAGTAATTCATGTTGCATCGTCTCTTCGCTTCAGCTGAACGCTACATGAAGGAGACTGCTGCAAACAGTCTAAAACAACAGGTCGCTCACGGATAAGCAGCAGCTGAATGTGCGCTGTCCGTCAGAGATGTTCTGACACCATTTTTGTCTTGTTTTTTATTTTATTTATTTTACATAACTCTTAAAGAAAGTTTTTTTATGATTTGACAAACCCACACGCATGTAATCATAGAAATAACACTTAACCACCAAACCAGCTTCTCTGGCATGATTCTATCTGACCAATCGGTCCCTCATTTAACATTTAACCAAACACCATTTAAAGTATCAGATGTTTACCTGCTCCCTACCTTATATTTATAATTCGTCAAATAGTCCATCCCATAATCCATATTCTGATCTTGCATCCGACGGCGTCCCAGTCAGCATGATGCCTGAGGGTCGACGTAGATCTTTGACCGACAGTGAACAGCAGTCTTGGCTCAGCTTGGCCCATTTCAAGGTGAGGGGGCCGCTGGCGCCGCCCCCTCACCTTGAGCGACCGTACCCCGCCACAGCAGTGAAATACACACTTTACTTTTTACTGAACTGATAAGGTAGAGCTCTTCGGTGCAATGAGGCGGCTTGCTTTTATCCATATCATGTAGCAGTTATTTGTCAGTGAGAAACTTCCTGACAGAAATGTCCCAGATCTCGACAGAAATGGACTCTCCCTTCTGGCTTTTGCCCTGAAGTACCAGATGGCCCGTCTCAGCCCAGGCTGATAAACACAATTATCATTCCAACCCGTTTTGATTTCACTGACTGATAAATCTCTCCAAATCCTTCACAAATCGGACTAGCCCAGTTTTTACTCCGTAAACCAACTCGCAGTAGCTTGTGGAGACACTTGTGAGCGACGAGAGCGAATTGGGTTACAGGTAAATGTGTGGAAATTGTCTGGTGAGTGCGCTCATCAGAAGCAATTTAATAATCAGCGTTTGTTTTCAGACTTACCTGAACTTGCTCCCCCCGAACAGCGGAGTCGCCCAGCAGCGGCTCTGCGGGCGGCGTGTTTATGGTTACAGACTTTTCTGAACGGCTGTCTTTGCTGTGCGGTTTGTGGCGGTCCCGGCTTCGTTCCCTGGGGGACAAAAAAGTACGGATATTGTAAATATTACACATTTTAAAAAAAAAGAAACTACTCTCTCCACAAAACTGTTATATAGTTTGATGTTTGCCATTGATTAACCATATATAGTAAAACCTCTACGATCTTCAGCAGTACTGACAATGGGGATGTGGCAGCTCCCAGGTGACCGTTGCCCCATACACCCCCCATATGTGAGCTGCAATTCATCAGCTCCATTAGCCAGACTGCCCAAGTCTTAATTCTGTGCAGAGCACGACAGGCAGGTAACCCCATCCTCAGCCCAATATCCTCATCGCCACATGGCATAACGCCCACTCTGCAGTTCCATTACCGGAGAAAAGCTCCACGGCCTCAGTTAATCCCTCATCTGCCCCCCTCCCCCTCCCCTCCGGCTTGGACACAGTTGGTTATAGTTTCAGCAGAATGCACAGATCAAAAATGCAGATAAAACTGTCACACAAAGAGACTGTTTTGAGGTCCTGCACGGCAAAACACCTCAAGCAAGATTCATATGAAAGCAGCTGTATCGAAGCAGAGATCTCAAATTACACTGGATAAGATGCCGTAAAAAAAAACATACTAGACATCAGCTGAATCAGGCATCATGATTTGATTTGATTTGATTTTCTGCCTCTAAATACAGAAATGGCATATATCCATATTATACCACATAACATATTTATTAAAGGTTAGGTGGGAGATATTGCAAAACAGCTAAGAGTCAGAAAGACTTTGCACCCTGTGCAACCCTTAGTACTGAACAAATAATAAATATAAAATAATACTGGAATGATTTGTGAGGTTGGGAAGTCTGTGGTTTGTGGGTTTTGTTAACCCAACCATCTGTTAAATTCTCTCTGTTAATTTGAACTGATGGTAGCATTAAAACCTTAATTAGATCAGCTTTAATCTTCGCAGTCTGACAGTGAATAAAATGAAATCCTGTCACAGTTAAATACAATCCAGATTTATAAAGATCAAGCTTTACATTGAATTCTAAATGGCAAAAGAAAAAGACTCTAGAGGAGTCTTGAGCAGTGCTCTCGTGAACTTTCTAACCATAACACAGAGGATATCCTGCCTGCAGGGGACGGGGAGGAAACAATATGATTGACAGCAGTGGAAATATTACAGTCTAACAGGGCTGATTACAGGGTGTTAACCAGCATGACTTCCACCTCTATTCTTGGATTTCCTTTTAACTATGGACTTGATTTCCTTCAGAAAAATCAAAACAGTGACTATTGTTTGTGCAGCGCACAATAAAACAAAAATCTCATTTTCATTAGCCTGCAACAGCCTCCTTCACTTGCAGACTGACTGGCATGTTCTCATCTAATACGTCCAGGAGATGAAGGGGGTTGATTTAAGCCTTTAAACAAACAACCACCGTCATTTTTACTTTAACTGTCGTGATCAGTGTGGTGATTTTAGATGGATCAATCATCAGTCAGACGCTGGTACTGATCATGTTTATTAATAGGGGAGGAGCGCTGTAGAGGAGGGAAGAGGAGGAGCGGCAGCGCTCACAAAGCAGCCGTCCTACTTCAAAGTCATCATCAAAATAATAAGCAGTTGTGAGGAAAAAGTAATGAAAAGGCAGCAGTTGGAGAGAAGGAAGGGCAGAATGTAGTGTTGAAAGGGAGCAAAACAGATATTTGAGATACAAGCTCCATTTTAGGGCCTATCAGATGTTTTCTGTATTTATCTCAATCCTGTGAATGACTAGACACACGTCACAATCGATCGGCTGGCTTGACCGCTCGGCATCATTGCTATAACTTATTAAAGCTCTGATTTTACAGGCACCTCATTTTAGAAACAATGGGAACCCCTGACGTAAAGTCAGTGTTTTACACAGTTTTTGTTTTCATTAGTCAGTCTGTAGTCTGTAAATAGCTTCTCAGCTTGTTCCTGGAATCCTGGTGGGACAATAAACGTGAGAAAACAGTGTAAAGTTGGAGCGAGGTTCTCAGAAACTGAACCAGAAGCGTTCTGAAACCGTGTGTGCACGGACAGGAAATGCAGAGGTAGGCAGACCCGTAGCCAGCCAGGGCGACATTTGAACAGATCGGCTTCTGTCTACCAGCACCTTCTCATTTTCTCAACCCCCCTCCCCCACAGCAGGCTTCTGGGGTGATCATGCTGTGTGGAAACCTCACTCCTAACCCGTACACACACTCCTCCTTCTTCCCACATCCTCTCCCTGACTCATTAGCATTCAGCCTGCTGGTTGGTATTCCAGCAGTGTGCTGTGCTATGATTTGATTAATGGAATCTGACTTCCAGCGTGGATCCCTGAAATGCTTTTGGCTTTTTTGGGAACGGTGACGATTGGAAAAGAGGAAGGAGGGGCTTTCTGAGCCACAAGATGCCTGGCGAGCTGGGGCAGCGTCCTTTCAGTTTTGCTGAGGTTGAGTGTGATCCTATTCGCGGGAGCAGCAGCAGGAAGGCAACTGAAAAAAGTACATCCAAATCCCAGGCACATTTGGGGTAACTGTTGGCACCTTTGGCCCAGGACCATCCCTGGCAACTGTTATGGGAACCAGATGTGGCCCAAGTCACGAACTTTGGTCATGGCTTTTATTAACTCGGGTTTTGGCATTACATGCATGTCAAAGCCAATTTATGATTTGGTCTGTGTCTGGTAGATTTGCAAGTAAGCGGAATGATGAAGGTCATATCATCAGTCATGGCCAAGTTTTGGCCGGAAAACTGCAGATGTGGGCTGCTACGCGTCATTTCTTTGTTATCTAGGTTGGCATGAAAAGCTACCCATGGACCAGTTCATCCTCTCTCTGGCTGAAGGGCTGAGCCATGAAGCTTGTTTGTCAGCGCGCCAATCTGAGCAAAATCCCTGGTAGATAGTTGGGCCTCTGCCAAATAAAATATAACAACCACCCACTTGGATGGGTCATCTCAAAATCATAAACAAGTTGGAGACTGATGAAGGACGGACCAGCGCAAAAAGAAAGGCTCCAATCATTTAAATGTATGAAATCCTTTAATTAGCTTTACTTACAGACTAATTAATCCAACAGAAACATTTTAATCTTGTAACTTTCAAGAATGGGCTCATGCAGGAACCTCTATATAGTATTAAGACTGAATAAATCTGTTTAAAGTACTCAATTGGTCCCTTATGGATTTCGAGCGCTGTCCTGTAATTGGAGTTACAGCAAATCAAAAGAACCAATTTTCCACTTGAACAGCTGCTAATGTTTTCAAGTCAAAAATCATTCACATAGTTAAAATTTAAGTAGTAAAGGAGACCAGATCTGGAGGAAATTTTGAGAGCAAAACTTAAATTGGCTCCTCACCAATTGTTCATGTTTCCAAAAGTGGATTAAACCTCCTTTAGTGGGGGAGTGCCAGAGCAGTTGAAACCCCCCCCCTTTTTTTTTTTTAATAATTTGCTCAGCAATAGACATATTTTCCAAATGAGTGTTTAGGTACTGAAGCAAGGAATGCAGTGAGAACAACAAGACGCTCAACCATTATGGGATATGACATTGTTTAGGCTTGGGTTTATTCCCAGTATCTTTGTTTAGACAACACCACCAACGCATGGCAGCTCTTGGCATTAAAAAGTTCACCTTCACAAGAAGTTTCAAAGGCAGCAATTTAGGTTTTTTGTTGTTTTTTTTTTGCGTATGAAATTAGAGGCCAGCTGGTGGTTTTGGCACAGTCGTGGTTGGAGCCGAGGAGTGGAAGGGCGCCTGGCAGGAAAGTCCATATGTTCCTTTCAAATATGCTGTCACTTCTTTGACAGGCTACAGAAACACAAAGGAATGAGAGGACGGACGTCTTCGCGAATGCTTAAACTGCTTAAACTTCCAAAAGAACGTTTGCGCTGCATAACCTTCAGCCACAAGGGAACATCCTGGCTTGGGGAATGAGCCTACCCATCCTCACGGTTTAAGAACATGGGAACAACAGAGGAGAGATCTAGAATCAATGAGAACATGAGCAGCTGCTGGATTTTTATCTCAATGTGCACACAGGAGTCAAACTCCAACATGGGTGTTGATGAGGAGGAGAGGAAACAGAAAAAGAGAGCAGTGAAGGGGTATGACAGTGACAGAAAACGGCAACAGGTGCCAGTGGGAGTGGGAGTGGGAGCAGCCTAAGAAAACCCACAGAGATATATGACGGCAAAGCCGGCGGAGGCCATCGGTGAACTGGGAGGGGTTGTTGTGGAACAGGAACCTCCTCTCCAGTGACCTCCTACTCTCATGCACTTTCAGGCTCTCAACACATCCGCTGAGCCTTCAGTCAGTCAGGGCCCTTCAGCACCTGTCTCCCACCGCCTTCCTGAGGCCCGTCACCCGCAGACATTTCACTGATGACAGACTAATGTGCCTGCCTGAGCTGTGGGCTCCACACATGCTGGCCATGACGGGAGGACAGAGATATGCCACAAGTGGGACCATGCAGAAGGAGCTGAGGGTAAAACTCCAGTGATTCTGTTGGGTTGTATTTAATGCCATTTTTCCACATTTTTCCAAATAGGGGATTATGTGTATGAATACTTAAACAGGATTAGCAGAAGTACAGGTGTCATAAAGACGCTGCAGCATTCCACTCTGACATGCTGCTACAAGGGTTTTTGCCTCTCATGGCTTTTGTCTTCACTATGGAAACTAAAGAGTTGGGTTTTTTTGTGTTTTTTTGGAGGGGTTTGTCTTAAATTTAAATATTATCCCTGCAGTTTCGACATCATTGCACCTTGAAATAAAAGGCTTTTTTTATATAGATAAATAGATAAATATGTTAAAGGTAAACTCTACTCTCCATGGAAACGGTGACCAAGACTGATGACTATCATATTTTAACCCAAACAGAATAAAGAGGAGCTTTCTGGACGAAAGGTTGAAATTCTCAAAATGCCATGCTGGAGGGTTTTATATTTTTTTATGAATGCTTTGTTAAAACATAACTACAGAATGGGCTTCTTGGAACATTTCACAGCGATTTCTGAAACTTTTACCTCTTATCTATCTGGAGAACCTACAAATGTGAGCTAAATATATACACCAAAAGTAAACATATTGTGTTGTAAACTCTCAGGAATCACAACAACTTTAACAATGTGCTGGATTATGTTCGTTCTCACAGAGGAGCGCAGGATGGCACGATGCCATCTCAGTCCAGACCGTTCTCATTTGTCGTTTCAAGATAAACAAACAAAAGATACCTTCAAGAATCTCCTGAATGTTTTTTTTAAATTGCTAAATTAGTAAATGCAATGATGCACAGTCAATGGCTTGTCATATTTGCTGCATAAGGGAATGATTGATCAACTGTCAAGAAACACAGAGACTGATCACCTAACTGCTCAGGTAACAGACTACCAACAGAACAGTAATGTTAGTAGTTATTTAGCAACTTGAAGGGAACAACACCGTTTTTAACACTGCCCAGGCCTCCATGTAAGGCCTGAAACATGAAGACACAAAAGAATTAATGAGCAGGATCTCACCCATGCCTGTGCGATCCCCGAGAGCGCCCAGAGTAGTAGGAATAGCCCGAGTAGGTAGACTCTGTATCCATGGCGATGCAGTCCTGCTGAGGCAGCTGGGCTCCAGGCAACAGTGAGGCTGCTTTGCTCCACCGCTGGCAGACGCAGCGGAAGCGCGTGCGCTGTCTTGTTGGGCTATTTGCGATCGATCGGCCTGCTCAGGAGGCTGACAGAGGTGGTGAGCCGTCGGCACTCGGGCTTGAAAGCGACCCTGCGGGCGCCCGGTGAGGAAACATCAATCTGGAGGGTAAAAAAGCAGGAAAACAGGAATTCAAAATGTGAAGTGTCTAGGAAATCTGCCCACATTTGACTGTTCAAGGGGAGAGGAGCCAAAAAGAAAGAACTAGTGTCTGATCTGGAATGATGACAAAATTCAGGCATTCTAGTCTCAGGATTTTCACGACCATCAGCTCAGATGTTCCCATGTTGATCTGCTTCTTTTTTTTTTTTTTTTTTTAAAGAATCTATTTCTATCATTAAACTTATATAATGACAATAAGCAGCTCTAAGAAGGTTATACTCCCGCTGATTGTTCCAGATTAAAGAAACATTCCAATCCCGAAACAGCAATTTACTCTTATTCCCATCTGGCTGGAAACTGCTGTTCTGTGACAGTATTAAGTGTCTGACACACTGCAAACGGTTTCAGCATTGACAAGCTTTAGGATGTATTCTGTGAGACCGTGGAGGAGATGAAAGTTTACTTTGAACAATAGCTTTAATGACTTAGGTGTTACCAGTCGGGATTTAGAGCGCTGTGACAGAAGCCTACTGTAATAATAAAAATCATCGCAATTGCAATCGCAATCCTACATGGTAGAAAGCTCCTACCAAAATGAGGATGTGCACCACAAGCACAAGAAAAACTGCTCAGAACAAGCTTGAGGAACAAGTCAAAGTGCTTCAGGCACTGGTTCAGCCTTCAAAGTCCCCTGATCTTAATGTGATTGAGCTACAGTGAAGCATGACGGATTCAGAGAGGCCTCCACTTCACAAACCACAAGACCCAAAGGACCCGCTGCCGAATCTGAAAGACTGCTACCTAGACTGGGAGTGTCTCTGCAGCTTTCTCCCTCCCAGACCAGACTGGACCTGGACATTAATAGCTACAATTACTGATTTTTATTTTTTCCTGCAGATAGGGTAATTAAAGTCTTCTGCTGAGTTCCTGTATTTTCTAACATAGCACAAGAAAAAAAAAGATCTAAATGTGAGCCAGATGATTAATGAATGTAAATCGTTTTTACCCTTCATCAAACCCCTACTTGGGGACACCACAACTAGATATGGCACACTATCATAAAGCATTATGTTTTAAATTATTATTGTACATCTCAGTATTATTATTAATAATACAGATACCACCTATTATTAAGCACAAGTAAAGTAAGGAATTATGATGAGTGGCTGATTTGTGGGAATTTCACCAACTGATTGGATCTACATTAACTTAACATTACATTAACTACATTAATAAAATCATAAAACTTTAGTCACTTGGGAGGTATGCAGGAGCAGTCACTGCACCTCCACACTGAGAGGAGCCAGTTGGGGTGGTTTGGGTGTCTGGTTAGGAGGCCTCCTGGTTTTCTTCCTGGGGAAGTGTTTTGGTTACATCCATAGGCAAGAAGGCAGACCTCAGACACGGTGGAGAGACAACATTTCTTGCCTTGCTGGGAAATGTAATCGCTCTTCCTGAAGGAGCTAGCTGGGGAGAGGGAAGTCTGGACCTTCCTGCTTAGACTAATGCCCCCTTGACCTGAAAACAGATAAGCAGAAGATAATGGATGGCTGTTTGTCTCTTTTAAGTATTTTAAGAATTGACACGTTCTCATTTTGAATATCTGAAGCCATCAACCAGGTTTTTAAACATTGTTCTGACATGGTTTGAAACTCCCCTTCCGCAATGATGCTCTCAAGGATATATTTCACCAAGTCCAAAAATAAACAGTGGCACTAAACATCTGACCCAGTTCTAAGGAGCATAGCATCTTCACTTTACTGGGCATGTGTATGTATGTTTTGCTTGGATTTCAGACCCGAGGCTGTAGAAGTGCATATTTGAATATTTCCATTCTGCAAATCTTTTTGAAAAAAACGTAGTCACCCATGGTCCATTTTAAATTCCTTGCAGCTTCTTTTAAAGAAAGAGGGCAGGATTAATTTAATTACAATAACAACAGTTAGGCACAGCTGAAAACTTAATATTCAATTTTCTCAGCATGCAGGTCACATACGTCACACAAGACTGAGCTTTTACACTGTGTGTTTACGTGACATCATTCTAGTCAGGTAAACACGTTAAAAACCAAAATGCTCCCTATGCTCTGGCATCTGAAATACTGTCACCTCTGAATGCTGAGTGGCCAGACACACTGCTCTACTGCAGGAGTATTGACTAATCCCTGCTAAGTGGCAGTGACACATCACAGAGACACTTCCAATACCAACACCTGTTTTAATCCTCTTTAAAGGATGGGCATACACCTCTAAATGAGATATTAATAAGGTTAAATGAGTGTGGGGTCCAAGTTCAAACAGAGTGCAGATACAAGTGGAGACAGCAGACAGATTAAAAGCTTATTGATTATCTCCTGCTTCAGTGTTTGGTTTTTTTTAAAAAAAGGAAAAAGAAATGCTGTGTTCAGTGTCTTCACCAGCTGTGGTTCTCTACGCCGAGCACACTTTCTTGTGCTGATCCAGCGAGAGACCTGGCTCTGAGGTCGGCACTGAAGAGCGAGAGGATATGCCAAAGTTTTCACATGTGGTTTCTTTCTTTGTCATGCCAGAGAAATTTGGTAAGCGGAACCACTTCAGGTTTGTAAGCCCGCAGATGAAACCAAATCCTCTACTTTGGATGGAAGAGAGCCCCGCCAGGTTACTCATGGTAATCCAAGACCCCCTGATGAGCTGCCGGCTTGTCTGTTTGCTCTGGTGAGCAGTGGGAGAGGAGGAAGGGCAAAATTATACCACAGCAACACGGAATGATGGGATTAGTCTCCCACAACTTCACTGGTGTTGCGAATCAGTCTAAAAATGAAACATATAACTGTACAGAAGAAAAATAATAGTCATTACACGCGAACACCACCTCACCGAAGCTCCAGAAACAGACCAATTATCTGTTGCAAACAATATAATATTCACTAGGCATCAGGATAAATGCACTATTAGCACATTTCAGCTGATGGACTGATGGTTGAGTTTGACGTGAAATATACAGCCATGACAGAGAGTCGACCACAAACGCGTGAGGTGGAAAACCTCACTTGTTTGTGGTTGACCCTCTGTCATGGCCGTATCATAAAATGTAAGATTATGTTGCAGAGACACTGATGAGATAAAAGAGATGTCGACAAAATAATTCCAACTTTAATTATATCCTTCAGAAACCTGCATGAAGTCTTATTATGCATTTGAGAAGCGTTAATATGCTTCGAGGGACCAGTGCTATGAAACAGGTTGAAAATATCCAGGATTTGTTTATGTGATCTGGCTTGACGAACCCTAACAAACGAGAGCACTCTAAGCGTTAAATAAGGCAGTTCATCAACTTCTTGAACTATAAGTCAACCTTTGCTTTTCAATTCTATTTATGTGCACATTCATGTAAAAATGGCACTTTAATAACCACTCACAATCTTGGCTCTGGAGCCACATATTTCTTCCAAAAGGAACAACCTATAATCTTAAAATGGTACGAGAATTTTATATATTTATAGCAGAATGAAAACAACACAGCTGCTGCAGCCGAAGCAGGAAGGAAACTTGCAGATGAGGTGAATAAATGAGTCAGGTTAGCAGCATTATTACTGCATCATTAAAGCACCTGGAGATCAGTGGACAAAACTACAACTTGCAATTTAATGAACATTTGTTTTTGTCATAATTCAGAGACACAAAAAGACTCCTGCCTGGACGGAGTGCTGAAGGATTCGGAGGCCACACTCAACTTTGACTGTCAAGTATGACAGTTTTTGATTAGTTTTTTTAATCTCTGTGGTCTTACTATCCACTCACATGTCTTGCTTTCTGTATTTTCTAAAATGTTTTCGTACTGTATGTATGCATGTTCATTTCTAACCTTGAAATCAAACCTTCTCCAGAGCAGGTTGAATTTCTAATATAAACCATCTTGATCCCAAGTCACTAATCCAGTTTTATTTTACAGGCCCCCCGTGTACTTTTGTTGTGTACTCCAATAGACACTGGAGGGGCGTGCTTGCAAGTGAGATATGTGCATTAAAAAGCACACTTAACCTGGTCCAGAGCAGGTTATATGGATTGAATTTCATCCTAAATTGGCATCTTGAAGTAGGCTTTTTTCATATTAAGTTACACTTTTGCACATCATATCTTGCATATGCTTGCATATATTTTCTAAATCAGCTGCATTTGAGGTTAATCCCACACTTCAGTGAAGTTTTTGATTGATGACTAACATGTAGAAACAGAACAAAACAAGGGATGTCTGTCATAAAACAGCAGACAAGCATCAACCTCTGCAATTACTTACTGAAGAATTTCTGCTAGCAGAGTTGATCCTGAATAAACAGATACATGCCAATGCAAACTTGTGTGGAAATCAGTGGAAGGTAAAGTCACAGGATAAATTATTAAAAAAAAAAAAAAAAAAAAAATCTTCAGCTTTGTCTGCTTTGAAAGATAACAACGTCTTGGAACTGAACCTGGAAGCCCTTGAAACTGTCTTAGGACACAGTTTGACAAATATATGTGTAAATTAACTGAATAATAAATACAGAAATAACTTTTACATTGTCTTCCTTGTCTTCCAGTCACTAAAGATCCTAAAAAGTAAAAAGAATTCTAGTTTCTCTCACCCTCATTGGCTATCTACTGAACTTACTGACCTCCTAAGTGCAATAAGGAACTTTTACAGTTGAACAACTGACAAAGACCCATCAAGTTTGCTGAAGTTAGATAGTTTGCAGTTACTGAACCGTCAAGGTAATCCCCCACAAGCTGACCTCCTCCTAAACCTCTGCAGACATGCTCGCTGTGCGACTGGGAGTCAAGGAAAGGGCAGAAACAGTTCCTCCAGTTTCTTGAGTACAGTGGCAAATTAAGCATCTAATGAACCAGATAAGACAATCTGTCATGTTTTCCATTCAAAGCTTCCTTTCAGGCAAGCCACTCATCCATTCTTCCTTATTACATAACAGAAGTGAGAACCCCACTGTAATCATTCACATCCAGCAAAGACTCTCATACCCCACCAGTCTAACATCAACCCTCTGCTGCAAATAATTCCCCTTTGACACAATACAAAACATTTTATTGTGACCTCAAAAGTCACATGTTCACATGACTAATAGGAATAATCACAGTTGAATCTGCAGACAAAACTTACAGTGAGAGAAATTATTGACTGTCCCAGCACAATGTGACAGCTTTAAGTCAAGTTTATATTAAGTGCATTAATGGAGAATTATTAACATCTCAACGAACAATGAATAAACTAATAGATGTGGCAAAAATCTGTTTAAAAGAAATAGCCACTGTCGTCATTCATAAAAATCGAATTAGTCTGCTGTGTTACTTCCAGACGACTGGTGTGCCTTTCAACCTCCCGTCTCACTGGCGTTTCTCCCTCCATAACCATGACAACCTAACAGCACTGCCTTGATTATCGCTTCGATAACACATGTTTTCACACTGTAATAAGAGACAACCAGCAAATTCAAAATAATGGCTTCTTCACTTGAGCTGCGGAGAAGGTAAGTCACCGACAGCTGCAGTCACAAGACGTGCTCGGACAAGCCACTGTGGAAGTCTGACCCGGTCACATGCTGGATGCGTTGTTGTCCATGACTGAGCTAATGAGGGCCATTACTTCTGTGGAATTCAATCAACATTCTCCAGTGTCCCTGGAGCTGGCAGATATCACGTTGGATTTGACTCAAGGAAGACAGACATCAGCAGACTTAGGGTCTCAGTTATCCTTTATGGAGACTGAATACTTCAGTCTGTGTATTACTGATGAGACAGCCCATCATCGTGCATCTTTACGGCTGTAATATGCAGAATATTAATTACATACCACAAACAACTGTTGTCTGCACACATCTAAAAGACAATGACTCTGATTGTATACACAGCTGGTAATAGCTGTTGCATTTTCTTCTGTTACTAGGCAACTAAAAATGAGCTTATTCTTATTGGTGAATCACAAAAGCCAGCTGTTGATGATTGCATGAGCTGGTCATAGTTAAGTACTTCTGACTTGTAGCACTTTAGGAAAAATGCCATCAAATTACAATCTGTTGGCTTTTGTTCACGATGGGCATCTGAGGTAATGTTATCCTCATGATGTGTGAGGCCAACTAAATCTAAAAATATCCATATCATGCATTTTGCTGGTCTATGATTCGAAGAACAAGTATGAGTTTTTAAAGCACAAAATCTAACAATCAGGACCAAGAATCTTATCTGCATTTTTTGCTTCCAGTTACTGTGTCACGGCCACTGCAAACAACTGTAAATGTTGGTATGGGGGCAAATCCAGGTTTGGATTACAACAATTAACTTCTTGTAATCGGAAATATACCTTTCCCTTTGCTAGTCTGTTGCAGAGTTAAAATATAGGGCCAAAAAAACCCCCAAAAAAACCATATCATGCATTTTGCTGCAGCTTTGACAGGAATCACACTGCTCTCATATTATAGTCTCATTCCAACATAAAAGTCCTTAATGATAATGAGGGCCTTGCATAATTTATGGGGAGGAAATTGTTGCCACAGTTTGATGTTGATCCGAGCTGTCACAACTTCACGCTGTGTTACTGTTCTGCTTTTCCACAAATAAAAGCAAAGATTTTACATTTTTTCCTGCTGACATATATAAAATTTATAGGGGATGTCTAATGATCCTTAAATTTCAAAGAGCATTATACAAGTGCAATGAAAATGTGAGCCTGTGTAAACTGTAGCCTCGGTTTAGTCGTTAGTTGCATCCCTTGCTGTAGTATGCTTCCTATATAGAATAAACTTGAAGTGGTCCAAGATTGACATTTTAAGGCGGACCAGAGTTCACGTCTTTGACCTACATCAGAGTTTAATTGTGCATTCCCACATCCACTAATGAACCGGACTTTCTGAGAAAACAAACTCTGGTCCATTTAAAGAGGACTTAACAGCTCTGGTGTGAATGCATCGTTAAATCCCCTTCCTGGTGCTTGGTTTGAACTTCAACAGCTTGTTTTAAAACCATATCCTGTCTGATGTTTCCATGATCAGTTGATTAGTTATTTGTGTTGACAAGAAACTGAAGAGCCTGGTGGGTGTATATAAAGCAATTTAAAGTTTCTCTCTTCTGTCAATTAACAACAATCACAAAAGAGTAAATAAGAAACCCAGTTTGGCTAAAACAATTAAAAGCAATTAATTCAAGCGGAATAATTACAAGGTTCTAGGCTGCAACTATATTTAACCTCAATAATAGCCAATTTAAAGCCTGAATGGAGCGTCGAGGCGGGTCTACCCGCCCACACCGTACCTGTGACCCGGCAGACAGGCGGACCTACAGCCAGGAAACTCCCTGGTTTCGCCGTGGCCTCACAAGCCCCCTCCCCTCATATAGTTCCCTCAACTACACCAGCCTAAATATTACACGTGCTAAAAAATAAAATAAAATAGACCAATAACACCAGACAAATTAAACAGGGTTTAAATGTGTTCGATTTAGGGCTACAGGTAGTTTTTCAGAGAGCGGAGGTCTCCAGTGTATCCCTCCGCGTCAACTCTGCCGCCGCAGGTTACAGTTTACAGCTGGGCTGCGATACGCCAGCCGGGTAACAGATCCAGTCAACCGTATGAAGCATAGTTGACTTTCCCCCCCTCGTCCTCCAGAGTCTGTGACACCTCTTTTTGATGTCGAAGCTTTAAAACAGCATAATTACCCAAAGTGAAAATCTTAAGAAACTCGAGACGTTTCCTAAATGTTGAAACATTAATGGTTAACGTTCCCAGCCGCAGTTTGAGGGCATTAAAATGAAGTTGAAAGCGTTCCCTTTCATACAGGTAGACAAGACAACAAGGGCGTTTTCCCATCTATTTTCCTCAAAAACACACAAAACACCAAACAACAGCCTCTGCTGTGCGTACGTAATTAAAGCTAGACACGCTCACCCACATTTTAGGAGGCTCCAGGAATTAAGACAGGACATTTTTAGCCTGTAAGGCTGAGCTTCACACACAAGTGAGTCTCGCACACACTGCGGATTACATGTGACAGTATCTCAGACGTCATAAAAACATAACTCACCTTTTATCAGCGGAGATATCATTCCAGTGGTTGATAACGCATCCAGAGGTTGTAAAGTAGTTTTCCCCACGGGAGAAGGCAGTGTACAGTAGTAAGGAGCCCCTGGTAACCGTAGGAATCACCCTGGCAGTCAGGAATTTCACAGGGGGCAGTGCTTCTCGCTTAGGCGCGATGAGGCGGCGCAGTACCGAAGCCGTCCGCTAGGGGGGCGTATGTTCCGCACCGAAGGCCCACCAGTGAGCCAACATCAGAGCCAGAGTGGAAACGAGCACGCAGAGTGATGAGCTGTTTAATCACTGGAATGTGATGTGCACAGAGGGGGAACTAAATGGGGGCTTTTTTTCTCTCTCTCCTTCTCTAACTGTAGCTACTGAAAATGAAATAAAATTTAATGATGCCTTGTTGTGTGAGAATCACACCTAAATATATCTCTCTCCAGATAAGCTTTGCAGTGTGTAGACAATAATGAATCATGTTGTTTTATTATATTCATTTTATGACCATTTAACATTATTGCGTTTTATATATAATGCATTTCCTTTGTTTAATCTTTGGTTTAAATGGGTTATATAGATGACTTGCTGTTACAATGATCAGATACACATATGGGATCTGCCTTCCGTGTGAAAAAATAGTGCAAAAGTATTTTAAACTATAACATATGTATAATAAAATGATCATATTATTTAAAAATGACTGCATTCGCATCGATTTGTAATATATGAATGAATGCATTTTTGTGCTATCTTGTTTAACTGTATTTCCTATAAAAAGGAAAGTGCTGCTATAACAAGTGCAAAAGCACCTGCGTCCTTTCTTGTGTCTCTGCACAGGTAATGTTTTTGTCATGAGGCTGAAGATGGTAAACAGTTGCTCAAAGCAACAAAGCAAACAGGGGAGCGACAGCAATCTGGCTTAGACACAGTCGGTGAAGGAGACGCGGTGAAGTCAGCGAGGCCTTGAGGCAGCCTCTTCAAACACAATGTAAACAAACAGAGCTTGTCTCCTACAGTTTTGAAGATGTGATTGACTGACTCACATTCGGAAATGTAAACAGTCTTTTCAAAAGCCTCCCCTGCAGGGGGTTACATGATCCACTGAGGAAAATTATACAGTCTTACATATGCATGAGGGGCAAAGTGGAGCGAGCATACAACGCTGTCTGCTGTGACACCCTTGTGTAGCAGGAACCCAGTGTTTCTGGCAACAGTTGATTAGTCCTGAACTACGGCTCAGAGGAATTCTAGTCTGCTCTTCAGTCAGATCGGCTTCAACTCTGGAATGGTAGTGGGTTTCCTCACATGAACGCTGGCTCCAGGTCCTCCGGAGACATTTATACTCTGAAGGTCATTGTCTGCCTCTGTGACCCGTGTTAATGACGACATTCAGTTAACTGATAAGTGTGCTGATATTTTGATTTAAAAATTGACAACCTAAATCAGAGGTCATTGAAAATTGTCCTGGCCCAAAGGCAAAAAAGGAAGAAAGCCAAAATCATGACACTACCTCCACCGTGTTTCACAGATAAGATCATTCTTTCCTTATTCTTTCTCTTATTTATTATAACAACAGTGTTTGGATTGTAAATAGAATAAATCTTTATCTTTGTATAATAATATACATCAGTGGAAGTGATGTGAAACTTAAAGCTGTGATAAAATGTTCTTTCACTCTATAATGCCAGATGTGTCATATTTGATACATGGATTTCTGAGACTGCTGTACCATCTCCTTAAAAAATAAAAATAAAAATATAAAATTACTCAATATATTCATAATAGGACAAATATTACAAAAAAAATATATTTTTAGAAACTGTCAAGGACAAAATCAGAGTTGCCTTTAATTTTAGTACATAATAAACACTAAATAATAAATAAAAAAAAATAAAAAAGGAATATCCTCTGCAAAAAAGCTGAAAATGAAAAGAACAATGATCCAAAGCACACATACAACTTTGACTGAGATTTCAACTTTTTGCAAAGAAAAGTGGGATAATATTTGTCAAGTTAGAGGAGACTTATTCACTAAGACTTGACGGTGTAATAAAGGTAAAAGTTGCATCCTGTATTACTTTAAATTGAAGGGGGAGTTCAGATTTAGGGGTCAATGATACTCATGCAAAACACTTTGTCTCCTTATCTAAAGATTGGGCAAAATAAGTGAAAAGTTGCATCCCTGAAAAATGATTTCCCATTTCTCTCTTATTCTTGCCATTCTTCATTTATTGTGTCACAAAACAAAGCAAGCGAGTTCATCCAGCCTCCAAAGACACACAACAAAGCAGCAGATGCCTCCAGCAATTACACGCCCTTACATGAATCAATATTTTGCCCTCCTTTGAGCTGCGTCTTTAACAGCACACACCGTCCACACACCCTTAGATATATCTCATCCCCTCCATGACAAAGTGCGGGTCATGACTGGGACATGACCTCCGTGCTTCGCTCTTTAATTCCCATGAAAAGCCAAACAAACATCATGGAGATGGTGGATTGTGTTGAATTTCTATATTTATTGTTGTTCAATTATCTTATTTCACTATTTAAAAATGTGCAGATTAATAGAACTTAAAATATGCAACACATAAACAGATTTTAGAGTGTGCTTTAACAGGATTTTATAATTAAGAAGAGGTACATGAATCTAAGATCGTAGTTTAAGATGAGCGTGCCACCTTGTGGCCTTGTTGCGCCATTACGCCTTTAAAAAGTTCACAGATGTTTATCAAATCTCTTCATCTGACAGACAGAGGAATGATTTCTATGTTTAATGATATACATGCACCTAAAGGAATATTTCATAGTTGGTAACTCAGTTAAGTGTTTGTTTTGTTAACAGTAAAAAAAAATAAAAAAGGTTGATGTTGGTAAATGAGTCGATAATAATTAAAGACTCATTAGTTTGTTAACAAAAGCCCCATTATCCCCCGATCTTTTAATCAATCAGATGCGGTGAAAGTGCTGGAATCAGATTACACAGCTGAATGGGAGCGCGAGGCACCCCTGTAAGGCACGTGCACGCGTCGCCCGACTGCGCGCACGGGCGGCGGCGCGTGCTGTAGCGTTCTCCGCGCAGTCAAGGCGAGAAGCGCGCGCAGATGGCCCCCATTGAGATAGCGAAAGGATCAATTCGATTTGGTGTCTGGAAGATGGATGGATCCCTCCCCAAAGACACGGAGTTTATGAGTTTACAGGGGTTTTCGGTAAATAGGAGAGAAAAATGAAAGCGTGTAAAAATGAAGACGAAGTGGGAGGAGAGGAGGTTTATGAGACCGCACGCGCGCAGTTCAAAGCGTGAGGTAAAAAAAAAGAAGAAAAAATAAAAAAAAGGAGAGTTTTTGGATGACATTTCACTCTACACTCTACACTGATGTATTTGGTTTATAGTTTTTATTTAGTAAACCACTCTGTGCAGTCATTTCCTATTTACACCTCAAAGACTTAATTAAAAAAAAAAGATTAAAAACAAGAATAAACCTAAGTTGATTAGTCCTAAGTTAAGCATCTTATCTGCTTGATTCATGCACCATGCAAAGACAATGCAAGAAACAACTGTTTCTTGCCTTTGCTTTGTAATTTTTCAATAATTTCACAAGCAAAAATATGCTTTCTTTTTTCTTCTCTAAAAAGTTCATTCTCCAAAAGAATGCCCCCCCTCCATCCAAATTAAAACAAAAAAACAACCCAAAACAATTCACAAGTTAAGAAGATTAGTCTAAGATAAGTGTTTTTAGTTAAAGTTGAGAGGGCCAAAAGGTCAAATCCCCTTCAGTGAAGAGCAAATGATTCATTTCTCACTTTTAATAAAAGGAGATTAATGTAGAGATAATTCTCCCTTTATGTCTTTATGATTCATTGAGCGTAAACGTACATCTTGGCTGGATGTGTTTGTCCTCAGAGAATTAAAAAAAAAAAAAAGGGACAGCAGGATGTTGAATAAAATCCCCGTCTGAGTCACCGTGAGTCCCATCCAGAAGGACGTTCACAACAAAGGCCCAACAATTGGATTTAAGAGATCTTAACCAAATTTAAACCCAAATGAATATCACCATTTTAACTCAGCAGATTGGGCTGTGCGTCGGGGCCTTTTGCCCGCACGCGCACCTTATGACAAGCCCTGCAATACAGATGGTCAGAGCGTGAGTCTGAATGAAGGGGGGGGGGGGGGCGTCCGCGGCTGCTGACGCATTGTGGGGGACGACTTCTTCAATGCAGCACTTAATGAGAACAGACTGACTCTTTCTCTCTCCTCTTTTGCCTCCCCCTCCTCCCTGATTCTCCACTTTTTCTCTCCTCTGCCCATTTCCATCTGTTTGGAGACAAAGGGCCATGAGCCAGCTCAAGCCCCGGGACCCTGCTGGTGAAGTAGGCAGGGATAATACGGCCCATCCCGGGGGCTGCATTTCAACACATGGACCTGGCTTTGTACTTCTGTAGCACGAGTACCCTTCAAACTGCACACACACACGCACACACACACACACACACACACAGAGTGTGTGGAAAGAGGCGGGAGGGAGGGAGGGAAGAAGGGAAACAGAGTTGCAATATTGACAGGGGAGTTCTTGCCTTGAACGCGAACACTTCCATAATGCCGGGCGACGAGGAGAATAAAAGAGAGGGCAAAAACATGAGGCAGCACAAAAAGCCCCAAATGTTGTTCCTCGTACTGTGAACATATGGCTGTTTGTTGTCATACTCTTTCTCCCCGTCCAATTTACACAGAGCTCTCAGAATGAAATGAGTGTGTGTAGATCTGTGTGTGTATGTGTGTTCTCCTCCTGGCTTGTACCTGAATGATGATGAGGAGAAGGATGTCCAAATGCTGCTAATGGCCGATGTATAATCCCCTGCCGTCTGCACACACCTCCTGACATATGGTCACTCCTCGACCTCCGCCGTTACATAAGCAGAGGGGCTATGGGATGGGGGGGGGGGGGGGGGGGGGGGGGGGGTGGTAAAACGTGCTACTTTCTCACACACACTCACACACGCACACATCTAGACAGAAGAATGCACCGGCCACACTGTCAGCCAGGCTGTTCAGTGCCCTCAGCAGTTAGGGCTTCGCCTGTCACTTTTCTTCGCCGGGCCCCATCTGAGGGATTTGTAAAGAATAAATTGAAGAGGACTGATGCTACGGAAGCTTCTGGGATGAAGAGCACAAATGGCCTGGTGGTGCTTCGTGGCAACGTACAGATGGATCCCTCCGTTCAATAAGCTTGAGCAGAAGTCTGCCTCCACACCACGGCAGCATCACAGAGCTTGTTTTGTGTTCTGAAGAGGACAATCTGTTGATGCAACATATTGGTTTTTCTTTCCTTTCTTTCGTTTTTTTTCCATCCTCCTTTTTTTTTTTTTTTTGGAAAAAGACGCGATGGAGCGTTCAAAAATATTGGGCCAATTAGGTTAAAATGATGTTCAACAAATGGTTTTGTGAGAATCAGATTTAAAAGTTACCATACGATCAGCTCGCAAAGAGGCAAAAACAATATAATTGTTTTTTTTAGCTCCTCAACTTTCAGTTTCAGAGGTGATATAATATCTCAATGGGAAAGCAGGAATAACTGAGAATTTTCTGAAGGTTGCATGAAGTCTCGATACCGAACCGGATAAATTCCTTTCAAAATAAAATATACTTCAAAATAAGAGCATCGCTAACGTCTTTAACTTGACAAATTTGTAACAGCGTCCCCCATATTTGCCATGTAAATGTGCTAAACTAGACATACTTCAAGTGTCCTTAGTGTCATCCTGAATAATAGGGAGCTCAGTAAGTGGGGCAACTGGTCTTTTGTAGACTTTGTCCTTGACCTTGACCTCTGCCGTTTTGATACCTCCGTCCTGGCTAGTGTCTGGTTCTGTTTTAAAGAATTTCTGATCGCTTATTGAAATAGAAGAAAAGGGAACTTGATCTGATCAAAATTCAACAGAAGCGTTTATTCTAAAGAATATATGTGAGCTCACGTTTCTCCACCAACAGTCCTCAGGTGAGAAAGAGCAGTCCTGCCTTATACGTCAACATTTATACAGTTACACAATCTGACAGCACTTCCTTCGGCCGTCCCCGCCTGGCAATGAACCGACTCAGGGCGAGGAGGAATGCATCCACATCCACTGAGTTCAAAAGCTCTATGTGCCCTGCACATGTGGTGAGGCTCTTGAAAATCACACCCCGGTGCTTTTCTGTCCTCCGACCCTTCTTCACCAAGACGGGTCCAAAGCAGTCAACGCCAGACGAATAGAAGGATGGACCAAGACGTCTCAGGTGTTGTGGGGGCAAGTCTGCCATCTGCGGCACCTTTGGCTGGGATCTAATGTTGGTGAGAAGATGGGCACCTACTACAATGCAAATTCCTGATTATGCAAATGCATTAAAATAGACAATTCAACAGTGCAAACACACATAGAGAGGAATTGGATAAAACCCTTTAAAATAAAACATACTTCAAAATAAGAGCATCACTAGTGTCTTTAACTTGAAGACTATAACAGTTGGTTTAAATTCCCTCAACAAAAATATTTGTTTAGCTTACCAACTCACACACCTTTCCATTACACAACTTTAACACTTTAGGGTACACTAAGTTTGAAAGTTTTGCAATTTCAGTTGAGATGTGCAGGGTACTGTGATGTCACAGTCCCAGATGAGAGTAGAATTATCCAGCTTTTATTTGTCTTGTTTGCTGGAACTCTAAAGTGGATAGTACATCAAATGTAAAAGAGTTGCACCCTATGGAAAGGCTGGGGGTGGTCTGAGTCGAGAGGCTGACTTCACCTCCTTAAACTGCCTCCAATGAACACAGCTGATAACATGTGGTTGAAAAAAGTGCTTTTGTACTGTCGGTGCAGTGAACTATTGACTCTTTTTTTGGTGTGTTGCTTTCGTTTTCTTCATTTTCACTTCTCCTGTTTTCACTTTCACAGGCCTCTTGGACACTTCTATGTCCACTGTAGCATCATTTTATAGCCAGTATTAACCATTATTGTGAACCTGTGACATGGTGTCTTAAAATGATATGCAGAGACATTTGTTGTACTCTTGGTATATATATATATATATACACATAGTTAAGTTTTTAAGGTGTAAAATCCTACATATTTGACTCTGTTGCTCAGTTGGAGCAGCTTAACTGTGGTTTGTCCAGGGTTAAGGGTTCAGTTGCCACTGATGCTTCACAAAAAAGCTTCACTCCCGATGATCTAATGTGGTTTGGATAAAAAGCATTCACACGTCTCCCTTTCTGTAACTACAACCCATTTATAGCACAATCGATGGGAATGGGCGTCTATATCGCAAATGAATATAAATATTTGGATCTCCTCTGGTCATAGCATTTGGCAATATTACATTTCTGTGCTCGCTTGCTCATAAATTTCCATCTCTTCCATCCCTTCTTTCTCGCCGGGTTTCCCACGGGAGGTGCCAGACGGCCAGTAATTTGGTTGTCTTGGCTCGTCTGGAGTAACACCTGCCCCCTCTCTGGGGAGGGAGCGAGCCTTTCAGCCAGGAGCATACATGTAGCCTACTACTGCCTTTAGCTGCTGACCACTGAGCATGTGTGTGTGTGTGTGTTCGTGTGGCAGTGATGGTGTGTATATGTGTGTGTGTATGTGCGTGGGGTGGGGGGGTTCTTATGTCTGCATGTGCTTATTTTATCTTGTGAAACTTGTGTGTTTGGACAGTAGAGTGAGCAGCGGGTGGAGTTTTCATTTGCATGCTCAATTGCTGAACTGGGTTTACGCTCATTTCACTTTCACATGATGTGTGTTTGTACAGTTTTCTAAATGTTTGTCAGCGCTTTAAAGTTTGCAGTTGTGTCCCCCAGCTGGCTTTGCGAGAGCACAGACCATCCAGTGGAGACTAGTGGAGACCACAAAGTATCCCATAATGCATTTCATATCAACAAGCAGAAGTAATAAAAAGGGAAAGTATTATTAAAGAAAGTTACAGCGTCACTGCTGCACAGTGGGATATAATTTTAAGCTGTTTCCAATCAAGAATGTAGTTCTTCTAACTTTATATTTGCAGTTAATTTATCAACATAGAGACTACTTTAACATTTTTTAAGACACTGACTTTGCAATTGCTTCCGCTGAACATAATTTTAACATGGTAAAACCCTAAAAACACATAATATCAAGTATACAGCTCCAGGGTTCATTCTGATTTCTGTTCATGTTAATGTTCAGAGTGTTTATTTTATGCTCAATTAAATTAGATGAATAAGTGATAGAACAGTGATATAACACTTTTAGCTACAAACTAAAACTGTTAAAATAGAAATTTAAAATGAACACAGCTAGAAATTCAGCATTTTATTCAGCTATACGTAACTATAACTATTTTTTTTCTATACTGAAAGATAAAAAACGTTTGTGAAAATATGTCAAAACATGAGAGAAGATGTTTTTTTTAATGCATTTCCTTTTTAATTAAAAATAACACAGGAAAATATGAAAAAAGCTTGTCCATTAGAAACCAGCTGTCACACGATACCTCTACTACAAAAATCTGCATAAAGCAACAAGTAGCCTACACAACCCTGAAGAGACAAAAAATCTTTGGATAGAAGGATATGTTTTTTTCCTTTCACTATAAAATAACTTATTTGACTTTCAGAAGAAAAAAAAAACAGAGAAAAATAAATAATGAAATGTATTAGTTTAAAAAAAATGAATAAATAAAACAACACATCGAGGAGAATAAATTCATTAAATTCAGACTTTGTTTTTGGTCACAGCAAAATTGAACAAACAAACAAACAAAAATAAATGAATTAAAAAAAATAAGACAAACATGGAAACAAATCTGTAAACTGGATGATTTTCTTTTTCGTTTTAAATACCAAATTCTTACTGACCAAGAGACCTTTCAACACAACATTTTAGGGAGGCTAATATCCTAGAGGCCATTGAACCCCATATTGAAGTGCTTATCGTTGCTATTGATCGACAATAGACTTTATCAAAACAAAACGAAACAAAAAAAAGACACACATTAAGCATACATCAAATAAATAAGTAACGCAGTTAACAGAAAGTGCCATTTTTTTCAAAGTAAAACACCATCACTTTCCAAGTTCAACTTCACAGCCTAAAATATAGAAGCAACAAACAATATACATTTATACAAAAAGACGCCAGCCTATATGAACGTAAATAAATTAGCATTAAATATCAACACAATTAAATAAATAATTCCATACACTTTTAAAAAAATGATTAAGGTCACAATTTTTTCATGTCAAAAGTGGCACTTACGCTTTGAATATTTTTTTTTCTCCCATTCCTTTACGGAAAACTTTATCTAAACTATAGGTCTAAAGCAGCTATACTCGTTTACATCCTTTCATCTGAAAAAATACTCAAACTGAAATGCGAAGGAAGGGAGCTGAAAGTCGGATATCGGGAGGGATTGGACGTATTATGGTGTCGGCTGAATGTGGAAACTCAGGTGAATATTTCATAGAAAAGATTTTTTTTTCCTTTCCGTTTCATCGCTGCTGCTTGTCTCTCCTCCCTTCTGGGAAGGAAACCTGAACACCCGTGGGGTTCGTGCAGCCCGTCCTCCCCCACCGCATCTGAAAATGATTTCCATTATTGCATCCAACAGCCCAAACGCTTGTTGCTTGTTTGACGTGAGCGGCCTGGACGGAAACTTTGAGCTTTCATTCTTGCAGCTTCAGCAGTCAACTGAGGTGGATCTATTTCACTGACTTGTCAATGTGTTAATTAAAACCTTGTAGCCTATCTGATGGAAGATTGGTTTATGTGCTTGGATCCTAGTGAGCCCACACTGACATTTTACATCTGCCAAATGACCAGATTCCTCCTGAACGTAGTTTCATTTAATTATTAAGCCCAATTTATTTGTTATTTCTGCCATGAGTAGGTTTGATGTTCATTTGAAGCTCACTGTTTCAGATTAAAATGCATTATCTCGATCTCAAATTCACAAATTTAAAAGTAGTGAATGTCTATTCGTGATATCAACCTTGAAAGGCATAAAAAATACTGCGTATCTTCTGTAAAAACCTGCCGCATCAGTCCACCTCTATCTGCCAAACCTTCACCCAAAAATGACGCCCGCCACGCGTCCCAGTCCAGTCTCCCGTCCTTAGACGTCCAACACGTGATTGAGATAGGAGATGTAGCATATGGCCAGTCTGAGGATCTCAATCTTGGATAGTTTCTTGTCCGGAGGCAATGTGGGAAGTAATTTCCTCAGCTCCGCGAAGGCCACGTTGAACGCCTCCACCCGGATCCTCTCCCTGGTGGCGTGGGCCGAGCGGTACTTGGCCGTGGCCCTCCTCCGCCTCCTTTTCTCCTCCCTGCTCAGGGGCTGCTCGGCTTTGCATTTGGCTCTGTCCTCGCCCTCCGTCGGGTCGTCCGAGGCGCAGCCGGCCGACTTAAGGCCGTTGAGCATCGTCTCCGGGTCGGACTGCGTCCAGGAGAGGTCCGCCTCGGCCTGGTCCGGGCTCAGCATCATTTTTGCTCTCTAGTGTTGGCAGTCACTCTTTCCTGGGAACCTGGACACAGTCATCCACAAAATAAATAAACTATCCACAGGTAGCCCAGCGGCTACTGAAAGCAGGCTGTTATTATTTGTAAGAAAAAAAAAAAAGTTTGAATCTAGCAAATTTCTTTCTTGCTTGTTGAAAATCACAACAACAGAAATCAATTGTCAGATTTAATTAAACGCGTTTTCTGCCACTTTAAGGCCCTTGTTTGAGAAATCCCACAGTGGGATCCTGCCCCAACCACCCTCTTCCTCCCATACATCCAAATTCAGTTCATTGCATAATAGCATAAAGTGCTTAAATTATAAATGACCCCAAATTAGTGCAATGGTTAATTTATTAAAGCCCAAGACCTTAAAACGAGCCTTGCAATTAACCTTTTTACGTTTTCATATGTTCAGTTTGGTTCCAAATTTATTTATGTATTTTTTCTTATTTGTTTCTGTTAGAAGTTATGGTTGTTGTTGTTGTTTTTATTATTATTTTTAAGAAGAAGCCCCCCTTTTAATGTGAATTACCATAATCAGAATTGGCCATCTGTCACAGTGTGATGAACACATCTGCTTGGCTGAGGCCGAAGTGACTTGACAGCACAGAGGCTGAAAATAACGTTGACATCTGCTGGGTTAGACATTTCTGCAGCTTTGTTTTTGTTAGAAAAATAAAAGTAAAATAAGAATAATTTAAAGAAGGTTGTGTCACTCACCGAGAAAACAGATTATGCAGGAAAAAAAATAAAATAAAACCACAAATAAAACAGCAATGACAAAAATCGTGTGTGATTTAGTTTTCTTTAAATGATTTATTCTTTTAAGGCTTACCTTGATAACGTGTTGGGACGCAATTTGTTTCTTGTAACGAACCTAAAAGCGCTCTGGAGCGGAGCCTTAACTCCAGATTAACTCATATTCCCCAAACCAAAACAAGCATCAGATGTTAGAGTCGGGAAAGAAAAAAAAAACAGACTGGAAACAAACAAGTTCTTTGACTTTTTCAGCTGCGAACTTGCGACATGACAATCAGACAGGGGGGTCAAACGTCAAGTATGGAAATATCTCTGCAGATAGAAAAAAAAAGAAAGGAAGGAGGAAAAGGTCCACAAGACTTGTTGTGATCAGCTCGGGTGATTTGCAGGGAAAAAAAGGAAGATGATGGAGATGAGAGGGGATCAGTCAGCCCTCCGTGTGATCTCGGCGACAGGGAGACAATAGGCGAAGATGGGCAGATAGTGGTGAAAGTGCATCCGCCTGTGGAAGCTGGGGATAAATGGCTGAAGATAAGCAATGCTCTCTCTTGTCAGGAGTCAGATCGGAAGGCAGTTCGCAGATAATCCCCTCCTTCCCTTTTTCCTGCATCCAGCCAGAGTCAAATGCGAGATAAGATCCAAACGATCCCGACTAATAAAGGCTCACTCCGTGGACGGAGGGGATGGAATATATTTGAGGAATGGTATTGTCTAACGCCGCCCCCTCCCTCCGTCCTCCTTCTCCTCCCCAACACTCACCTCCTCCCTCCATCCTCGCGCCCCTCAGCCCTCGAGCGCTCTGCCTCCCGTGGGAGTGGTGGGCAAAGGGAAGGCAGAGATGTGTGCGTGCTGGAGGAGGGAGGAGGTGTGAGGGGGTCATGTTGTAAGTTCGTGCACGTGCGTGCATTTTTTATAGTGAAAAGCAATGATTTTTTTTTTTTTAGTTAGTTAGTTAGTTAGTTTCATTTTTAAATGCAGAGCAATTGGTGTGGGGGTGGGGAGCTGTGCAGGATTAAGGTTGGGGGCCAAGAAGAGGAAGAGACCTTTTTTTTGTTTCCTTAAAAAAAGAAAAACAAACTCAAATCAATTACCATTTGCATGTAAGTCAATTAGAAACAGACTGTTTTTATTTATCTGTATTTGTTTTAGAAAATAAATATCTTCATACACTTAAAAACAGTTAAAAACACTTATGGATGGGGCTAAAACTGAGATGATGTAAAAGTACCAATTCAGGTAAAAGAGTAAAATGTCGTTAACTACAGACCCTCTGAGAGCTCTGTGATTATGCAGCTTCATTACATTATGAACAGTGAGACGTCTGCATGTAAGCAGCACTTTTTTCCTTTTTTACACAGAAAGTTTCATCTCAAAAGTTATCAATAAATAAAGAGGAATAAAATTAAACTGCTGATTAAAAAACAACAACAACAAAACAAAACACTTGTTCACAAAGTGCCACACAGAGAAAGAAAATAGGTAAAAGATGAATATGTGATTTTTAGAAGCCAGTAATGCGTTAAAATGTATTGTATTATGGGATAAGTAATGCAAAATGTTAAATAGGCATAAAACACATCAAAGCTCTGTGGATTTTGAAGTTTTTTTTGTGTTAGTGGGAATTATGAGGAACCCAGTGTCTCTATATTTGATGAAATACTCATCAAATAAGTTCAGATAGGATGGTCTTAAACAAGTTCAACTCATGTCCCAAACACTGATAATTCCTTTTAATCGTACTTTGTAATTTTATCTTTGGATTCGGTCACAACTTTCCACTTAAGAAAACGGATTGGTTGAAAATTTGCCACATCTCTCGCCTCCAACAGCCTTTTCTTCTTCTTGGACTCTTTCATGCGTCCAACTCCCGTGGCATACGTTGCATCTGTCACATTTCTAGACTGACGCGGGGTTTTTTTATAATAGAAATATGAACTATTATAAAATATGGTTCATTTTTACACACACACAAAAAAAAAAAAAATGGTGATGGCGATGGGTTCTCATCTCCTCCCATCATGCATCCCTGTGCCCAGTGGCACCACCAGCGTCAGGTCAGGAGGGCATCGTTCCAGAGGAGGAGCAGCGGCCAGTACTTGTGGAGAGTCGCTGCGCCTAACGAGGTGATTAAAACGATAAGAGGAAGCACGGATGACTTGCCGTGGCCCGCAGCCACCGCCATGTTTATTGCCATGTCTCACACACACACACACACACACACACACACACACACACACACACACACACACACACACACACACACACACACACACACACACACACACACACACACAACTGTGAATGAGGGAGAAGTACCACTACAACACCAGAAGGACCATATCAATGAGAAGTTGGTGTGTGTATGTGTGTGTAGGAGCGAGAGAGGGAATGTTTGGGCGAGTGTGTCCGTGTGTGATGACCGACAGCTCGCCTTGGGCTCTGGCCCCGTCCGCGGAGTGTGTGTGACACAGAAAGACTCGCAGCGGGGTGTATTGGAGACATGTCAAGACTAGGAGAAGGAGACCTCCTGACAGCTGGAGCCCACGGACACACACGCGGACCACCACACTAACTGCTCCGCAGACAGAGAAGTGTAGATGGCCTGTGTGTGGCGGCGGCGGCGGACCCCTCCTCAGTCCGAGAGGCTCCTGGCCAAAGACATGAAGGACACCTCCAAGGCTGTTTTGTTGGTGCCTGCTGCAATTACATCCCACAGCTGATGTACTGAGTCTGGAGACAGGCAGCACCCTGCAGGACGGCCGAGTCACGAGAGGACAGTTAATGGACGCTCTACTCTCCTCTTTAAGAAACTGTTTCAAATTATCAATGAAACAGCAACAACTGTATGTCTGTTTCTGAAAACCAAGCTTGTGGGAAACAAATAAACAGGTCTTCCAGTCAAAGTCCGCGCTCACGGAGATGGCGATATAAAGATTCGCCTGTGACCTCCCTCCTCATTCCGCCTCCACTCTCCAGCTGTGCATTCATAATTTTCCCACGAAGGCCCAATACTGTGTGCTTTCACAAAGCATTGCAGCATTCCACAGTTTGAAGACCGTCCTTTCCTTCTACCTAATGCACGATGTCAGCTGAGAAAGTTCGTAATATGGCCAGTCCAGCTGGTCTCAACAGTTTGGTGCAAGTTTCCAAAGCTCTCTCACTGTGATCCTCGTAATTGTTCAGCATTTGCACATTTGCAGGACGGAAGCGGTTTAGTGATTTATGGTTATGATTACTGTTGCTAGAGTTTATATCACCAGCTGAGACCAAATACTGCAGTTGAAATCGGTGGGGAAGAAAAAAAAAATGCACATGTGGAGCCTGATTTTTTTTCTTTGAAAAAGGACCAAATTGTTTTCCAAGGCTGAAAGTGGGGAAAAATGTTAACATTTCCAAGGCCACATAAACAACCCTATTTTTGTGTAGGTGGACCTCAATTTAACAAAGCTGTCAACCACAAGTCAGGAAGTGATGTCACTCTGATGAAGTGCCTGTGATGGAGGCATTTCTCTAATCAGTCAGAACTCAGTAGACCCTACAGCTGTCTGAGCTGCTGCTTGTTAAAACAAAAAACACCTTGAACTTGTGTGACATACACCCACCTGTCACCTATCACACACACACACACACACACACACACACACCCACACAGTTTTGAACATTCCCAGGGAGCAGTGGGATGGAGCTGCGAAATGGGGAGGATTAGTCACTTTGTCAGGAGATATATGAGGCTTCTCTCAGGTGGACGGTGAGCCACAGGGGGCATCGAGGAGAAAGAGAGAGGGGAGAGAGGAGAAATTAGAGGCCAGGAAGAAAAGACGGAGGCGCAAACAAAGAGGAGACAAATGAAAGTGTGTAGAAATGAAGACAAAGAGTGTAAAAAGCACAGTTTGTAAGAAGCAAAAAGGAAGTTGGATTAACCAATCATTTAGCTCCAGCGACTCATAATGTGATGCTGCTTGTCTCGTCTCCTCCCAGATCTGAATCAGTTATATCAGCCGGACACAAACCCACATGCAGGGAAACACTCTGGGCAGAGCGTGACCGCCAACTTGCTCATGTGTTGTGTTCTGCTTTTTATTCCAGGGTGGTGAAAATGGCAGCGGGCCTGGACCCTGGCTCCGTGTGACTGTGTTGTAGACGGGGAGGGGAAGGGGTTGTCAATTCAGGCTTGAACAGGAGGTGTGGGATCCAGAAAGCTGGGGGTCCCATGTGAGAATGTGGCCATCGTCAGCACTGCCGTGGCAGGCCTCTGCACCATCTGTGCTCCCAGCAGGGCGCCCAGCGCGTTCTCCGCCACCAAGACACATATGGACGCGCAAAGGTGCTCACTTTCGCTCCCTCCCTCTAATGGATGTGCAGTTGCACATACATGCTCACTCACAGGGAGCAGAGACACTTGGGACTGAACAGCGAGAGACGAGAGGAAGGATGATGAGTTTGTTGATTGTGCAACGAATAGGATGATAGCATCCCGGTGATGCTGCCGATGTAAGTGTGATGACTTCAGCGCCATTATAGCATTATTAGTCAGCAAACGAGCCAGCTGTGCTCATATATTCACACCAAAATCACATCTTTGACTTAACTGTGGGAACAGCAGTTTATATTCTACTGCCTACATCAGAATTACAGGTTGTTGTTAAGCTAAGAAACTGAGGGAAAAATTTGATGATTTTAATAAAAAAGCTGAGTGTTTGTAAAACTTCCATCCATCCATTATCTGTACCCGCTTTATCCGTTTCCGGGTCACGGGGGTCTGTCGGAGCCTATCCCGACGCATATCAGGCGAAAGGCAGGGGTACACCCTGGACAGGTCGCCAGTCTATCCAGGGCCACATACAAACAACCAATCACACTCACATTCACACCTAGGGAGAATTTAGGAAGATCAATTAACCTACACTGCATGTTTTTGGACTGTGGGAGGAAGCCGGAGAACCCGGAGGAAACCCACGCAAGCACGGGGAGAACATGCAAACTCCACACAGAAAGACCCACCGGGCCGGGAATTGAACCGGGAACCTTCTTGTTGTGAGGCAACAGTGCTAACCACTAAGCCACCGTGCTGCCTTTTGTAAAACTTGAAATTTAGATTAAGCATACAGCTAATCTAGGTTTTGCACACAGATAGGAAAAGGTAAAACAACTTGCTTGGATATATTGCTGGTTTGGTATAATTCTACTTATTTGGTTTATATATAAGTAGAACAGGGAGTGTAACAGTAGGACCTTAAAGAAAGAAGCTAATTTTATTTTAGTTACCATGCATGTAACAACATGCAATGTTCAACTTCATGGGTTGTATCATTTAGGATACAAAGGGTTTACTAAACGCTGAATAAAAAGTGAGATGGGTTTTTTTTTTCATTCCTGTCACCTAGCTGTACGCAGGTTTCGATTATCAGATGCTCGGGGCAGTTTTACTGGGCCTCAGTTCTTGGCCTATATCGCTATTATCAAGAATGGTTAAGAAATGAAAATTTCAGGAACTTCAATGAACACCTCCCTTGCCGTGGATTAGGTGCCAATGAAAACTACTGGTTGGAAGGTGGTTTGGTTGGTGCTAAATGGGCTTTTTGTGTTCTTCTTTGCCTTTTTTTTCTATTTATTAGTGGATGGCAAAAAGAAAAAGTGGTGCACTAAAGTCACCATATGCACCGGTAGTTAGCTGAGTCAGTGGATCCTATCAGGTCCACCACTGTAAATACATACGTGGCAGCTGAAAGGACTGATGACTAAATCAGCCCTCTTACAATCCCAACCTTCCAAATTTTACGTCAGACCACTGATAATAGAAACCTGCTTGGTGTTGACAGTAACAGTTTCTCATCTTGTAAAAACGGCCTCTAAAGTTGTCATTTCACAGGATGCATTGCAGGAGAGCATTGCAAAAAGCCTCATTTCAACCTTTGTGGCGTGATAATAGGCCTGGGAGTCGAGACCCGCCCGAGCCGTAGAAGTGTCGCCATTCATATGATCCAAGAAGAGACTTTTCCACCATCGTTAATAAATATGTGACACCACTTCATTAATAAATCAATCACAAAAACACAACTCAGTTTTCAGTAGTCTGTATTCAATAAGAAAAAAAGTAGGAATCACCTAACTGATAAGTCACATTGGATAAACAAAAGTGAACACTGATATGAATTTCAAGATCTTGGCTGGATTTGTAGCGTCAGTGTACATTATTCAAGAAAATAAGGTGAGTAAAGTACCCCCCTTCCCTGCTGAATAATTGCCACTTTCTAAACTTTTTGCCATCACCTGTTCATTTGAGCTCCATGTGAGAGTCACCAGTTCAGCCTTTGCCGCCTCTCTCTCTGTCTCTGTCTTCATCCTGCCCTGTTCGGCCAACCCTTTCCTACCTCTTCGTCCTACCCTCTGACCCTCCTCTTCTGCACCTGCCTCATTTAAAGCTTTGGAGAGCTTTCCTTAGCCACCTTACACCTCCATCTTCCATAGCAGCCCGCTGACCCCCTCTTCCTTCCTCTCTCTTCGTCCCCCCTGTCCCTCCATCTAGGGCCTCCAGCTGGCTGATGAGTTCATTAGGCCCAGAGCTCAGCCAAGGAGCATCGCAGTGTTTGGGCCAAACCAGGAGGGCATCAGGGGGCCCCTGGTGGCTATTGGGCACAGACCATGGTCATTGGAATTGTGTCAGAGAAGTCTGAGATTGCCCCACATGTATGGAGGCTCTGTTTATTCTTGGAACCCGGGGACTATTATTCTGTGCGTTAGCAATCTGGTTTGGGGACTTGTTTCTCCCCGAAACTTCAGCGGCAAGAGCGCAAAGCGTCGCGGTTTCAAGGGGTCCACATAAACAATGGGGTGAACAGATTTCTAATAATCCCCACAGGTTGCAGTGACATCTGGCCCCACACTTGAGCATTGGCTCAATTTATTCAGAAAACACAAAACAAAAAGCGCCAGGGGCAAAGATCTGGGGGACTTAACAGAACGCTTTGTATGCGTGTCTATCAGTGCATGTGCGCGTATTGATTATGGCACATGATCAAGTTAGTGTGTTTTTGTGAATTTGGTTCAAATTAGTAAAAAAAAAAAAAAAAAAAAAAAAAAAAAAAAAAATATATATATATATATATATATATATATATATATATATATTTAAACCTCTTTTATGCACTTCTATCACTTTTGTCATACTCTTCTCTCTCACCTTTTCCTTCCTCCATCCTCTGCTTCCTTCTTCTCGGCAGCGGGTCATCTGGGTTGGGGGCCTCTGTGGCTGGGCTCAGGTGTAGCCTCAGCTGGGCGGGGGGGTGAGGGGTGGGGGTAGGGGTGGGGGGGTGGAGAGAGGAGAGGAAATGGAGAGGAGAGGAGAGGCAGCAGAGGCGAACCAGGAGGGAGTCCATCAAAACACGGTAAACAAACACGTGCGTTCACGTAAATATAAAGAAAAAGGGGAAAAAAACCCCAAAACAACAAAACACAGCTTTGTCCCTCACCCCTGTTTTCTACACCTCCCCCATGTTCTCTCTTCCCCTCTTCCTCTCTCACTCCTTCTCTCCTGGGAGAGGCCTGGCCGGGCTTGGCCTGAACGCCATCTGCTGCATAATGTAACGGGATGGAACTCCAAATCCTTCATTTCCACTCACTGCCTGTCATCTGTGCGTGTCCACTCGTACAGTTGCACACGTACCTTGAAAGGGTGCGAATGTTTGGGTGCGTGTGAGATCTCATTTTACGGATGTTGTGACATTAGCTCACCCGGCGATGATGCTGGCTGATAGGCCTGATGAGATAAAAGTCGATGCCAACTGAGCGTGTGTGTGTTTTTTTTTTATTTTATAAGACTTCTTCCCCCGTTTTCAAGGCTGGCAGCTTTATCAGCGTCCACAGAGGGGGCAAAACTCTTCTTTACATGCAGCATTTGGGCATCACTGGGATCCGGTTTCGGATATAACAAAGCCTCTAAATGAAACAGTCTTTAAACACGAACACTTGGGAAATCGAGCTGAGAGTGGCACCCTGCCAGAGATGTCCCAAATTTGCTTTTTGTTTACAAGTTAACACACAAAAGTGCACACACACAGAGTCGTGTTTAAGCACCCCACCCCTCTCCGCAGCGCTGGTAACCTGGAGGTGCAAAGAGTTGTCCCTCCAGGTCCCTGTGGGGCCACTGTGAATTGGGGGGCCATCTGTTTTGTGGTAATAAGCTTTCCCTTCATTCTGCCTCTCTCATTCCCTTTTTGCCGCTCCTTCTTTCTCTCTCTCCGCATTTGTTTGATTCTACTTTTGTTTCTCATCCTGTCTTTCCCACTGAGGTTACACACAAAGACATGAGAAGACGCAGACAGACAGAGACAGGGAGATCTGGCATGAGAGGCTGCGTTGCTCCTGGACATAAAAACAAAAAAAAAAAAAAGGAGAAAAAAAAAAGACAAGCCCGAATGCTGAGTTTAAGGGAACAGAGACATGAAGAAATATCACAGTGTGAACCCTGAACCCTGACCAGCTATCTATGGCTGTTGACATAGAGAAAACGTGACACATCCTTCCTCACATAAAACCATACATCCAGCCCCTCCAGCTGCTGTGCAGGCACTAAAGTCTCGATCTGATTTTATATTCTTTATTTGGAATAGTACTGATGGTTTAAGATTGCACCTGCAAATTCAAAACAAAACACAAAAGAAAAGCACACACCCTATAGGACTAAACTGCTATTTTGTTGTTTTTGCATAATATTCCTTGTGTGTGTCTCTAGATGCAATTTAGTTTTATATTTGGTTGTATTTTCCATGCATGGTATCTGCAAAGCAGCTTTCCACTCGCTTGATAATGATGATATGGATTTTATTGATCTGAATCCCCGATCTCACCGCTGCTCAGACCATCAGCCTCAGAAAGCGAACCCGACTCTGCTCGAGCCCTCACCTTGACGGTGAGTCACCGGTGACCGTCTGATTGTTTAAGTTTTGGTTTGGAGAAACATTTGGTATTAGATGGCAATGGATCGATCAGGATAGTTGCCATGGCTACGGTGCGATGTGATGGGGAGAGGCCAAAATGAAAGGGAGCCAGAGGAGGAAAGGATAGTGGACTTGAGTTCACATCCAAGCACAGACAGATATACATTAATGCAGCAGTCCTTGAAAGTGAATGGGGAGATGTCCAAGGTCCTGATTTAAAATTGCACAGTTCATACTTTATAAAGCTCTGTTAAGGACAGAAAATAAAAATAAAAAACAACAAAAAAAACATGTGTTTGCAGCTGCGTCTCTACTCCTGCTTAGATGTGCCGATTCAATCCTAACACAACACACGACACATTTATGTTTCATTACAGGCCGTGCATGACAACATCGATATGTCATCTGATATTGTTCATTATCCGGGCTGTGGCATTATCCGATTTATCCCTTCCTATGGCAGGTTTCAATGCAGCCGTGTGTTATATCATGATTATGAGCGGTCTGGATGTCGGGTTGCTGTCTGCATCTCATTGAGGCAGAATGAAGTGGATCAATATACCAGAGGGGGCTGAATCAGTGGGCTCTGCCTGTACGAGAGACAGTGCATGTGTGTGTTTGTGTGCATGTGGGCAGACAGGTTTGGGAGATCAGAGTGCACAACTGCTCGCGGCCTCAAACCGAGCCTCTATTTCTGCATTTTACACACACAAACACACACAAGCAGTTTTGAACAACAGTTAGGTGTAACAAAAATATAACCACACAGTATATCAGCCTTCAGACTGCTTTGTTTCAAACTTCACGAGGCTATATCTCTTCGACGGCACAGCAGGCAGGCTGGCAGGCACACAGCCAGGAGTCGGGCTCTCGCTTGCTCTCATTTAAGTGCAGATTTACAAGCTGTTTGCGATAGGAGCTTAGATGCCTTTTCAGGATGCGTTCTGCCTAGTTGGGATGGAGCCTCTGCGTGAATACATCTGTTGTGTCATCCAAAGTGCAGCATACAAGCTGTCAGAAATGTTCAAATTGGAAAAATTGGCGCGCTCTAATAGCTCAGGTGCCCTGTTGTTTTTTTCTGAGAAAAGGACTCCTTCTTGTTGCAGATATTTTCATTACTTTCATGAAAAAGAAAAAAAAACTCAACAAAAGAAGAGCACATGCGTGCTTGCAATGCTATTACCTCACAATTACACTAATTTAATGCCCCATTCCCCTCTATTAATCCCAACTTCTGTCCACATTTTTATTATTGCTTTAAATGAAGGGGCTGCCACATGCTTCACTCCAGACAAAAGGAAGGTTAGATTTATTCTTCTTTTGGGGCAGTGTGGGTGGCGGTGGACGGCTGTATGTCGTGGCGGTGGTGGTGGTGGTGGTGGTGGGGGGGGGGGGGGTTATGCATGGGCATAACCCAGCCCCTAAAGGAAGGCCCCCACTGCCAGCTGCCAGCCATAATTAAGCAGCGCTGCCGTGTCTATCACTGATTATGTTTGACCTGGCTAATAAGGCGAGCGTGTGCCACCTACGTGTGGCAGGAGAGCACCAGCCTCCGTCAGAGCGCCCATTGTCCTCTCTCAGATGAGGTTATTATTTTGATGTATTACTTATGACAAAAATGAATGTCTTGTCCAAACATTCTGCTCTTGGGGTGATGCATGATTGGATGTCAGTATTAGATAAAAAAAATGTTGTTGTAATCTCCAGAATATTACATATATATCTAATGCAACCATTTTACCCCTCCAATCTTCACATTTAAACTTTTTTTTTGATTTGGTAATGATTTTGAATGATGAATTTTGTCATGCAATGAGCCTGCTTTTCAACATGCAGTTATTTTAATTTGAAGGAATAGCTGGACAGAAATGATCAGAGACATTGTCCATCAAACACTGAATCAGTAGATGATGCTATGGCATTTTAAGGATTTTCTGTTAGTCTTTTTCATTTTCACAAGCAGTTTCATTTTTGGAGTTTAAACAGGTGGTTGGACTAAACAAGAGTATTACCTGATGATTTGCTAGATAGTTTAGAACAATTAATCTATTGACCATTCTTGTTAATAACCTGTTATAATCATGCAAACATGTGAAAAAAGGGGAAACATTATATCCTTTTTTCCAAAAGTCGGCACGTCTTAATAAACTGTCTTTAGCATGTTTTGTTTGAAATACATTAAAGCACCCTAAGAGAAAAGCATCTTTTCAACCATGTCTTTGCATTTCTGTTCAAAGCACACAATTTTAGGGGGGCTGGGTCAGCCACTCGACTAGACTCCACCCCCTTTTCAGGGTGTGACTCTTTGGAGATTAGTGTTTGTGCTACCCAGTGCACAGCGACAACAAATGCTGCAAGATGCACACGTTTGGGTGGAAATAAAGAGGGTACAGCTGAATTATTCCACTTTTGTTATGTCACAGTTCCCTGCTAATCTGAATATCTCACCAATTAATACATTTTAAGACTTAAGTGGCGCCAAACAAAGTAACAAGGTTGTGCTGTCTCAAGGTCTTGATCAACTTCAGACACCCAAACATATGCTTTCACCATGTTTTGTATTTTTTTTTTTTCAAAATACACGTCCCCTTTAAATTTCACCAAACCAAAGCTGAACAGTATAAATGATTACACTTAGAGGTGTTAATTCCTTCTTGTGCAAAGATCACTGTCTACCCAAATGGCAGTCTCAGGGAGGGGTATCCTTTAGTAACTGCCTTTGCCTGCATGTACACCAATGCTGCAGCAATCAGTATAAATTAATAATAGGTGAATTAAAGTGCTTAATTTAATGGAGGCTATAAAAGATTAATACCTGACATTATCCAAGCTGCTGTGTGGTTGGGGGAACCTCCCAAGCCCGAGGTAAACCAATCGCATTTCTATGAATATGACATTAGACACATAGATGTGATATGTTCCATCAATGTCAGCCAGTCGACAGTGCAGCAGGTCTGGGTAGAAAGTCCACTGACTGTGACGAGTCTATTTCTGTCTCTTCTTGCTCTCTCCCTTTCTGGGTCTAGAGGCGAGAGATCAGTTGAGGTTGAAGGAGAGCTGGTGTTTGGCCTGAGGGGCCCTTGGACACAGATTCTGTCATTGTTCCACAGCTGCTGTTCTGCTACACCCCCCCCGCCTCCATCCACTCTGTGGCCATCCTCACCTTAAGGGCGTCCCCTGGTACCCCGCCTCCCTAATGAAGAGTGACACGCGTCCGGAGGAGCTGATCTAGTCTGAAAGTGGGCCCTTGCCTCCACTGTTTTGTCTCCTATTATTAACTGCAGTGGCTCACACTGAGTCACAGTGATGAGAGCGCTGTATACCCGAGAGGCATCGCTCCCACATCAGAGGGGGGCTCAGAGGCCAGATGCAATTGAATGGATTCATGTGGACCTAATTGTCTTTATTCATGAGCTGTATGATTGATATTAGGGAAAAATGAGACATTCTAATTGTTCTCATATGAGGAATTTTTTACAGGCTGACGCTACGGAAAGAGTGGGTGTGTATGTGTGTGTGTGCACACTGCGAGGTGAGATATCAAACTGACAACTCCTGAAGGGCATCTATGCAGTAGTCTCCCGACATATCACTTGAAATAATTCATGCGGCTTTGTTGTCTTTTCTGACAGTCTCGCCTTCACGGCATCCAGTGGACCCAGAAACATTAGCAGGAAGAAATGGTGAGTGAGCAGAGCTGCAGCAAAGCTGGAGTCCCGGATGAAGTTTGTGGAGGCTGCTGGTTTTTTGAGGCTGCTTCCTGGGATAAGAACTCCCCGGTCTGTATTGCAATATTTCTTTTATTAAGTAAGACATGTAAACACCTCATTAAATGTCACTTAAGCCTCAGACAAGACTTTAAAAATGTAATTCTGCCTAACTAGTGCGGTTCCTTAAGACAACCTAGGTCATTATAACTTCAGTGAGTAAAAAAACTGTTGCAATGATTTAAGTCTCTTCAAAGAGTCACTGTAGAGGTTTATTGTTGCGGTCTGAAGGATCTCCTGTAGTAGTCTGAAGGATCACCATGCCACAAACCGATCCACCAGCTATTCAGTCTCTTGTCTATCACTGATCCATCCTACAACTGCAGAGTCATCTGAGTATTTCTGCAGATCCTACTTGTACTGGAAGTCTGAGGTGCACAGAATGCACTGCAGAACGAAACACAGTTACGTGTGTTTCCACCATGGAAAATTGCAAACCATATCAAAATAAGTGCATTGTCCCATACAAGTTTCTGTGGTATGGTACCCTTAACTCTGATTTGTGCTTCATTGACTCAGCAAACTATGTAAAGGACCTATGTCGTTGGAGTGTACACTTGGGTGGGTTTAATTCCGCAGTGCTGTTACGTGCATTCCTGGGCATCTTTTTGTTTACTTCCAATAGAGAGAGCAACAACCAAGCAGACCAATCATATTTGTTGTTGTTGTTGTTGATGGCGTCAACCTGGCGCATGGCAACTAAGCGCCAACATTCAAACTTCTGGGTTGAAGCCAGTTCAGAAGTAAGACAAGTTGCAGTTCCTTGACTGACCACTGGGGGCTGGCTTCAAAAACAAGTCAATCTCCATTGGCCCTCATGTTAAAATGTCCAACTTTGCAGCAGACATAAACATATTTACAGCCTACAGGCTAACTTTGATTGACATAATGTGGGTGTATTAAGGTATTAAGTTGGATGCACGCTTCAATTTCTCGTTTACATGTTTTTAAATCCTTCACTGTGCTCCTTAACTACACTGCTGCTGTCTCAGCTAGTTCCACTCTAAAGCTGTGATCTCAAAAGACCTCAAAAGTCAAATGTGTGCAAAATGCAATTGTTTGGCTTTCTTGTATGTAGGCTCAGGGTAAGTCCATCATGTCCACAATCGAGCTCGACTTTTCTGCTCCACATGAGGCATCCCAGTGAACCATCATCACAATCCTTGTGGGGGGGGTGGGGGCTTGAGTGGCTCAGGTAAGCATAGATTAATGCGTCTGTGCGTTCATATGGGCCATCATGCACACATGCACATGGCACAAATGAAGATGAAAGCACGTGTGAGTGCATTTATGCAGGTGTGCGTGAGTACAAGTGTACGTGTATGTGTGCACCCACCAGTGTAATGTGATAAGCTCCAGCAAAGGACCTACCTGATGCCATTAAATGCAATTTCCCATGTGTGTCAGCCGAGCCATTTGTCAGCTGCTAACACTGCACGCTTTATTAAAAACCTCATCCGCTTCAATTAACTGTGCCCGCAAAGCAGTTTAACTCCACTCTAATCCTGTCAAGATGTTTAAACAGACCTTACGTACAGTAGGTACATCATTTCTAAACTTGTCTGTGAGTTTTTGATTATTGTTATTGTTATTATTTTTGCCACAACTTTTATTTATCTTTTAAAGGCAGAGATTTTTATAGCGAAGCAGCTGAAGAGTCATCAGGGTTTTAAAGTTTTGATAGGACGACATCGCAGAGCATACAGGCATTTTCACACTTTTTTAGTATAATTAGATTTTTGTTCCTGCATCGAACACTCTTTGCATATGTGCCAATCTCAAATCTATCTCTTTTTTTATGGGTAATTGCAAAATTTAAGCATGTAACTGTAAAATCAAGCTTTAATTTTTGTGCAGTAGGTAGCAGATGTGTACCACTATAGTTTGCGTCTTTGGTTAACCAGGTTGCGACTGACAGAAGGCACAGTTCACAGCAAGGTATTTCATTTTGTGAGAACAACTTTTATCTAAATTAACAAAAAAAAAGTTAAGGAGATGTTCCTGCAAGTTTTGTGTTGTGTTCATCGTTTTTACTGCCATCTCTCATCATCTCTTCCATTAGCACTGGTTATTTCTCACTGCTTTTTTTGTAGTTTCATACTAATTTTGTGCAAAAAAAAAAAAGTCATCCTGAATTGGCATTTTGTTTTTGACCTCATAATTGAGCAATGGCTGAACATGAAAATTCATTTAGAAGTAATTTCAGTGCAGAATAGAAACTAAATAAGGGTTTTAAACATGGAAAGATTAAAGCTGTTCTTTTTCAAGGAAATTCATGAAAAATGAGTTTAAGACTCCTCTCAGCTCATATTTTTAGTGAGTATTTCAAACAGTTGTTTTTGCACCAGAGTGTTATTTAATTTGTCATTACATTTAATTTAGAGTATCTATGACCAGACAAGACAACACAGCTGAAACAATGAGCTTGGACTTATGTACTTTCTAGTTTATACCTGTAATGTTTTATACCTGTAAAGTTTTACTTGGTTCCACATACATACTTTCATTGGCTGGCCCTAACCCTAACCCTAACCCTGTGTAGCTGCAAGTGTCGAAAGTTGTAAATTTCCCAACGTTTGATGGAGGCGACGCTCCCACCGGAACGGACGGAACCGGCGCTCGGCTCAGCTCGGTGATGGATACTTCTTGAACGAGACTCTGCTGTAGGATGTCCACTTGGACAACACATCCCTCTGGCCAACAATGTGTGACCACAAGGGAAGATGCAGGATTCCTGGGTGCACAGGAACACGAAAAGCGATGCATATAAAGTATAATTTGCACCTCTGTTTTCACAGTTTTGTGAAGTTTCACAAAGAGTGACAGCAATATCTCACAACAATGTTGACAAATGCAACAAATTCCCTCCAAACATAAATTAAGTATTTTTGAATATGAACTGAATTTGAATTGAACATGAGAATCAATATGACATGACACTGTGTATACAAGCCTAAGCATGTACCAGTAATATATGTTTCCATTTTTTAAAAATTCTTTATTTCATCACTTATTGACATTTTGCAGATTTCACAGAAGTGGTGTGGTTACCACCGCACTGGGAAGGCTTGTTACCTCGGTAAAATGACCAAAGGACATTGTTTGCCGGTATCCACAAATATGTTTTACTCATTATTTCTTTAACCTACGTAATCTAAGAAAACTTTTTGAATTCCATAAAAATTCCAAAATGCTGCCTATAGAGTTGGTATTTGTCCATTTTAGTCTACTTTTTAAAGATGGCATTGAATCACCCGTCTCATCTGTGGATAACAGAAAAGACCTTTTCAACAGGTTCACATGGTGGTTTAATAAAGGTTATGATGGCCAGGTGGGTAGTTAGTTTTGTTATGATTGGCAGTCAGCAGTGAGGGCCATGAAGATGAAGGATTGTTAGCACCTCACTGAGTGTCAAGAAGGCATCAGGAAAACAGGGAAGCAGCCATGTCAAACTGAGAGCATGGAAACAAAGTGAAAAACCTGGCAAACCCTTTTGAAAATGTCCCCATTCAGGCGGTTTCCCCAAGGATACCGCACATTCTCCAGCGCTTCCTTTTCACAGAAACATTCAAACACGCTCTAACATAAAAAACACTCACGGTCATGCCAGCAGGGAGGTGATGGTTAGCATGGTGCTGCCACCAGGGACCCTGGGTGGGGTTTGCAGGAAGAGGAGAGGTGTAAATTGGGTGAGTGGGTGCAAAATCATCTAAGTGAAGGCTTGGTACTCTTCCTCTGGAGTCTTTGTCACTTACACACCCCAAGAGATGCAGGTGTTGGTTAAGGTAAAGAGGAACGAGGAGGATGGAGCAGTTTGGCTTAGCTGTCTTATCTGTTTCGTGTTTCTATCTGGACTGCGAACTCCACGGTGTCTTTCCAGGCTGCATTCGTACTTGGCCAACAAACTATGAGACGCTGGATTAGAGAGCGGAAATGTGAGGTGTGAAGCAGAGGGAAGGACTGACAGTCCTGAACAAAGATGGGACTGTGATGGTCCTGACCACGAGTAAACAGCTTTATGCCATAATTTCATATCTATCCACTTGACGCTGATGAAATTTGAAAGTGTAATCAGTGAAACGAAAGCGGAAAGGCGAGCAGGTGTGACTTGCCTTTGATCATAACGGAGACCAATTGCAATTAGACCCAAAATGGCTTGACGGCAGTACCAGGGGGCCGTTTGCAGATTATGTATTTTTAATCAGAGTTGTTAGCATCTGTGATGGATGCCCATTTTACTCAAACCAGCATCTGATGGTGTATGTCATGTTTGCTAGTGGTGAATTATTACCACGTGTAAGCTGCCCATTAACTGCATGAAAGGCTGCACATCCCCGTGCCTCATGCAGCTGCTGCATGGAAACATGTTTCTGAGGGCGAAAACTTCTTTAAATACTTCATATGTTGGCAGAACTTCTTTTGAATTCTGTTCCCTAATTACCTGATTTCTTTACATTTCTAATACGTTAAACATATTCTACATGCAGAGAAAGCATAACCTATTAAATAGATGAGAAAGGAGTGTTAAAAGTGATAAAAAATTGATTGATTACAATTTTCAGTTGAGCGACATTGTGACTCTGTTCTTGCATAAAGCTTCATTTTCAAAACGTTCCCCTGTATTTTCTTTAAGTGTCTGGGCGATAAAATGGCATTATCCTTTCTTGCTTAGATTTAGAAAATATCCCTTTAATTTGATTAAATTTAGTGAAAAATTGTTTTTCTAATTTTTGTTCTGGAAGGAATAATTGTCCATGGTTAATCTAAGATTGTGACAGTTACTGTACACATCCAGAGTGTATTGTACTGCTTCATTGCAGATTTTGTGATGTGCAACGTCAGGTCACTAAATGGCAGTAATACGGAGTTAACAGTTTTCCATCAAAACGTAATGCCTGGTTTATGCCTCTACTTTAAACCAATGATGCATGTCTGTCATATCTGGGAAGCTTACATCCAAACTTTCACCATGGCCTGATGCACGCCTGCTCAGAAGTGTAACGACGTGCTGGTTTGACCAGAATGCAACAAATGTGAATGGTCTGCTTGTCAGCATTATATTTCCTTTCAAAGTATTTCCTGCTGCTAATGTTTCTTTGTCATTTTTGAAACCAGGAAGAAAGATGGACTGCTGCAATGTCAGTAAAAATGACAGTTGTGCAACATTTATCAGCTCCAACATGCATAAATCTCATTTAAGTCAGACACATGTTGATCATTTTTCCTGTTTATGCTTGAATTTTGTTGGAGTTGCATGAAGTATGATTTTGAGTGACATTTTTCTGAGATTGTAGATGAGTATTGAATCATGGTTTCTGAGTGGTTGGTGCTGATACCTCACAGTGGGAAGGTTTCATGTTAAAACACAAGACAAATAGACTGATACCCAGAATGGTTTGTAAATAATACCCATACCAATGACTGACGTATCGGTGCACAAAGATGTTAACTAAATAAGTAGACCCAAGTTGGTAATGTGCCCCATGGTACACATGTGAAGATAATGAGAAGAAGTAGTCATATACAGCACATCTCCATGGTAAAGTACAGGCAAAAAATGTTACTTCAACTAGTTTCTGTTTCACACTAAAAAAAAAAAGCAAAACTTGTATCTTTCATAAAATACTGATAAGAGTTTCATTTTTGGAATGTGAAGATTCTAGATTATTAAAAGTAGATGCAGCTTAATTTGTTGACTGTTTTTGGTTAACATCTTTTCAGAAAGTGCTGATCTTGCAGATTTTGAATTTGCAGAAAACATACATTGAATAATAGTGGGCCCAACACAGAACCTTGAGGAACACCTTTATGCAAACCCACCAACTGCTTGGGGATAGAAACCAATGGCGGAAAGATGTTTGATTAAAATAACGTGGTCAACAGTATTATATGCCTTTGTTGGATTGCGATGCTCTTCTGAAAAGATCTCCTACAAGCAGCCGAATAGCAACTTTCTTTCTTAAGTTAAGTGAACTATATAAATGACAATAATTTGCTGTAAATAGCAAAGCAAAAAGCAAGACGAAAAGTGTTTCAACTTCGCATTTTAGACGTGCAGCAAATGCAGCATGATTTGAAGTTGAATTTGAGAGAATAGCAATAGCAATTGCATGAATATTCCATATTTACAAAGACCAAAGTCTATTTGTCAGCTCATGTGTGTGTTTATTTGTGTGTGTGGCCCCTAACTCGACCATGTGCTAACCCCACACAGCTGCAAAGCCCCCTTGAGGGTTTGTTGCACAGGCAACAGAGGAAGGGCGGAGGAGATGGGGTAGAGGGTAGGGGGGTGCGCTGAACATTCATTTCCATGCCGAACTGTTCTGGCAAAGACATTGTACACCTCTGTGGTTGTGCGTCTCTAGTGCTATTGCTCAATCTTTTTAGACCTGTCAGTTAGGGTTTTCATCAGTGAATTCTCCCGGCGCTAAGGTTGGAAGGCTGATTGTGTACTTCGGTGTGGCAAATGTGTTCCTTCTGTGTGTTAATACATGCACACAACAGATAGAGGTAGAGACAAGTTGCATCTTCAGAGGGAATTCAGAAGAAAAAATATGGTTGTTTTCTTCATTGCACATTTAAAATAGAATACAAATTACTTTCTTGCTTTTTTTCTGATGCTTTAACTAACTGTAGAACTTATCAGTCAATACTGTATGTAGATTAAATTACATCAGTTGTTTATAATTTCTGCCTTCTTCTTGCAGAAATAAGACAGCTCAGACTCCAGTCTGAAAACAGTATTGTAGAAACCGAGGCGTATTGGGTTCCTCAAATATCCCTGTCAATCAAACGCCGTTTCCTCTGAGTGCATTTTCTATCTGTCAAGGGTCATAGAGAGTGAGGATGAGACCCATCCCCTCCCTCCATCCTCCACTACCCAACTCCTCCACCTTCATCCCTCCCTCCTCTCCCAGCTCCTTAGAGGTGTATCTCTACCTTGTGCATCATGTCTGGGCATGACCTGTTGCTAGGTAACCCTGGGTCACAGCTGCACACTATGGCAAACCCTTTTTTTATTTATCAGTGAGTTATGTGGGAGACGGGGGCTGTAATTTATTAGTTTGATATTGGGCAGCCAGCGCAAGTTTGGGATTGTAAAAAGAAGAGACGTCTATAGCTCATCAAAATGCTTATTCTGATCTGGGGGCCTCGGTCCGCTGAAGAGATTCACAACAGAGGGGATCACAGCATTTTAAATTCATCTGCTTTTTAGTAAGAAAATCAAGCATCTCCAACAACAAAGCCAATGGTAATGCACTTTCCATGCTGGTAATTGAACAGATGTGGTCAGTGCTTAGAGGACGGAGGAGCAAGAATTCATCTCAGTGCAATATGTGACTGATTCATGTCCAAGGATGAAGTGGGTGCAGACAAATAGCATTATGCAGCTTTGTAGTCAAGACTCAACCTCTTGATGTGAACCCATTGAAAAACTTTTATCAGAAAGTTGACACATATCGTAATAGGAAACTAAAAAAAAGAAAAGAAGAAGCTAAATTAGCGTTCAAATAAAGGTACATGGTTGTTAACAAATGGGGTTTAATTTTTCTCTGTTTTTGTTTTATTCATTTTCTTAGGGGTTATTAAATCAATGTTTTCCCCTGAGTTAGATAAGTGTGTTTTTTTTTTCCTTTCAGCAGCTAAGTCCATCAACTTATTATCAAAACTAAAGAAAATGTGTGATTAGCGTTTTTCTTTTAGCACATTTTGTGACTGTTGTCAGTTAAGCAATAGCTTGTCATGTCGTCATTGAAAAACTGCTCATTTTCACTTACAAAATAAACTAAAATTTGTTTCATAAGTGCAAGTATCCACTCTATTTCCAGAGCTTGGCTGGCTGCTATCACGTATATGATTGATTTAGCCACCAATGCTAAGTCAAATCATGATTCAGCAATTTTTTTTTTGTTTTTTTCTTGAACTTTTGTGTAGTTAGGATTGACTAATCTTCTTAAAACATTACACTTTGTTGCTGTTTTCTATCTTTTAGTAAACCAAAATGCATACTTTGTCCTCTACTTGGTCTTAGTTAAATAGCCTCTTTCCGTTGCACATGTGGTTTTCCATAGTAAAATAGATCAAACGTTATTACATCTGAACAGATGGGTATGAGATGTATACTGAAATGAGAGCAACCTTCAAAGTAAAGTATTGTAGGGGAACATTTCTTGTGCCTACACACTGATTAATGTTTTTTGCAGACATCCCAGTCGCAGGGAATATGTTGCTAAGTAACTTTTCTGGAAACCGAAATGCTTCATAAAATGTCCATTCTTAAGGGTTCATGAGGAATGTGATTATTAGGTTCTCTAAATTTGGTACAGGACACAACATCGTTGCAGTTTTGTTTAACCCTAATGTATGTATATGTGTATTTAACATTACATTTGATGATGGGGCTTGATGAGGTGCAAAAATGTAGATCTGCTGTGATGAACTGTCAACACTGAATGCCATAAACCCTCTGCAGTGCAGCTATTGGAAGTAATTGCAGTTTTATGTATATATAATATAATAAGTCCAGTCAAAAACCAAAATTATATGGACTGTTGTTCTGTAGATTTCATTATTCGATGTAAGACTGTTCTAGACAAAATAGATATCAGTGACTACAACATTATCACAGTATTAATCGATGCTTCGTTGGTAAAATACTGAACATATACAACAGAAAATTGACGTCAGTGAATTATATAAAGGACAGCATAACTTCTGAATAGATAGCAATAAATATTAAAAATGCAATTCTGTTTCTATGTGTGAGTATGTATACCTATATGTATATAAAGATAAGATAAGATAAGATAAGATAAGATAAGATAAGATAAGATAAGATAAGATAAGATAAGATAAGATAAGATAAGATAAGATAAGATAAGATTCCACAAGGGGAAATTTGTGAATAATAATAATTTACTGTTCATCAGTCTTGCTCTATTAAATGAAAAAAAAGGAACAAATAAGACTAAGCCAGCTACTTTGGAAGTGTAGTTTTGAGAATATAGTTTCAGTTATTTAGTGATGTTCCTCAAGATATTTGTATGTTTTTTTTCTGTTTAAAAAATGTATTATTATTATTATTGACTTTTTGGTGAAGGTTAATATTTTAAACATATACTAAGAGCTCTTTAAATAGACAATATATGGGTTGAATCTTTAGTTTTTTTGTTTTTGTTTTGAATTTTTTTTGCATTTATACAACAACCCCATTCAATATATTCAGCACTTTTCATCAGATTCCAAATTTCTCCTAATGTTTTCTTCTCTCTTGTAAATCAAATAAAGAGTGTCAAAAAAAAGTGTCCAAATAATTCTCATTTTATTATAATTTAAAATCAAAATCATTTGAACAGGTGCTTTGCTACTAATCCATTATTTTTGCTCTGTAACTGTAAAGGACAGACTTCTTCCGTCTGAAAGTTTGACCATTTCTGCAACATGCATGATGCATCTGTTGCTTTTAACTCAGCCACTCTTTTCCATCTTTGCCCGATGAAAGCTCACCGCTGCATCGCAGGTCTCACCCACAATGCTTTTGTTAAACTCTTCTCCCTTAATGTGTGTGTGATGAATATTTTCTCAGATGCTTCCTCTAGGCTATAGCTGATCAAAACAAATGCACCTGCACAGTTTTTTTTTTTTTTTTCCTCCTTGCAACTGCAACTCCCCCAGGACGGGTAAAAATTGACTCCCTGGCTTCCTTCACCAGGCAATTATGTGCCATCTGTTCCCATCTTGGTTGTTCCAGCTCGTTTTGTTTCTGCGATTGTTCATCTAATATTATAGGCCTGAAAGTGTTAGCGAGGATGCATGTGTGCGTGGAGGGGGGGTTGGCGTAAGAGTGGAGGGGGTGGTGGGCACAAAAATGAGGAGTGGCATGAAGAAGAATTAATCGAATCTAACAGCCGAACCAGATCTTCCCCTCTGAAAGGAGATAGTCCCTCAAGAATGAAGACCATTACCATATTCATCACCTAATATTGCCTTCTGTATGCAAAGTGGAAGAGAAGAGCGCTATATGATTGTCTTGACCGCCTTTCTAATACCATCTGTAAAGTCCTACAGACCTTTTCTTTAATTGTTTGTTTGCAACAAGTCAACTTAGTACCTGATTTACTGTGTTGTTGCCATTTGTTTGAGAGCAGTAATAAAAGCCCATTAACTTCTCTGTCACATAATGCAGAGATAAACACATATACCTGGTTGTTTTGTTGCCATGCTGGATCATATTATTGTTTTGTTACAGTAACTATTGGGCCCATTACTCTCTGCCACACAGATGGGGCTGGAAGCAGCGTGCAGATTTAATTGCAGTCATGTTGAAGGCTAGGCGAGCAGCTGGATTGGAGAGTTTTAACAGTGATATCAATAACCGAGCACCACCTTAGGCCGCTATAATTTTCCATCTCTCCTGACAGAGCAGAAGATGGAAATAATCAGTCACAACACTTGTAAGAGAAGCTGTAGGACCCCACATGTGACATTCAGCAACAGTGATGGCTCAGGACCCAACCGTGTCCAGGGGGCAGGTCTCCCTGACTGTGTGAAGATGCTGGGTGAGAAGACGTTGGGAGCAAAGAGGGAACAAGTATGCCTTGCAGGCATAGACAGTAAACACCCAAAATGACTTAATTTGTGAATATTAAGCTTTCAAATACATTTAAGCCATCTAAAATGTCTCTTTTTTGCTTTATCAAATCAAAAATCTTTTTTTTTTTTCATTTTAAAATGTTTGTATTGTTGTTGAGTGATAAAGAAGTGCTTGTTTCAAATGTCCATCCATAGAAGCATCGAGTTCATTTTGCTTCATAATTATGGAAATGAACCAGCACAAACTGGTGACAACCTTTCCATTTGGAAAATCTTTTATTTACGCTTTCTCCAAATCTGTCATCCTCGACAGATTTGGAAAATGATTTTGTTCTTTGGTTTCATCACCAAACAACCTGTTAGATATCTGTTCTGACTATACTGTGCAGACCTGCAGCAGGACCTTCCTAAACCATATCTAAGACAGCAGCAGCCACAGACGGGTTCGCCATCTGAAAAGTGTTACGCAGTGCAATTTAGAGCACTTTTAGATAACATTGCTTTTATTTAAAAATGTATTTCTCTTGCTGATTTACATATATATACCTGCCAATTTCCAATCTACCTTCTTTCATAGAAACACATTAATGCATTTCCACACACGACCTAAATCTAAGATATTCACAGTTGTTAAAAGTGAGCCACTTGTGTTTAAAGGTTCGGGTTTAATTACAGGATTTTGATATTTTGAAGGAAAGGTCACTCAGCACCTTTGCCTCAAATCACGTTGGTGGTCTTTGGTTTGATATTTTGCATTTGCTGACATCTAGTGGTAGATTTTGAGAAAGCACACGATTGACTGGACAAACAGGTAAGAGGAAAAATATTTGAGATTTTAACCCTTACCGGTTGAGGTCAGCATCAGATCAGCAGGCAGAGAAAGAGGCATTCTTCACACCAAGATCTCTGTGGATAATTTCTGCTTTCTGGTTTAGAATATATTCTGGTTAATTATATTCAAAATGAAGTGTGAAGCTTTAACCTCTTGGTTTATTTATTTAATTTATTAATTTATTATACAATTTATTGTATCTGCCTGTTCAATCAGCAAAATATAAGCATTTTAGAAACAAAGAAATGACACTTGTTAGGAAGAGGGAGTAAGATAGAGGCAGGGAAGAGGGGAAAGACGAGGGTGTGACAATGAAAGGAGGAGGGAGGAAGAGCTGGTGGCTGCAGGACAGAGCAGAGAGAGCAGCAGAGGACAAAGCACGCAACTTAACTCAGGTAGGACCTGCTTAACTTTGCTATTAATACTTTATCTTGCATATATACACCAGTACCATTTCATGTTGCATTTTTGAGTGTTGTGTCTTAAAATCTGAATGCAAACTGTTGTTACACATATTTGATCTAAAACAATAGGGAAAAAAGTCTAAAAGGAAGCAATTTGAAGGGAAACATTTAATTTAGTTCTTGATCTACTTGTTCTTTTCTTGTAATCAATCAAATTGCATCTGAGTTGACATTTCTAGGAGGTCCTCACCTGTGCCGGGGTTATTCTGTGTGACTTGCAGTGAATAGCTCCATTGTTAAGTTGCGTTATGCTGGAATGCTCCTGAACATCCTGGATTATCTTCTCAATTATGAATGGTATCATTTATGCTATAGTGTCAGCACCTCAGCGAAGGCCGTCTGGTTACTAAGCAACGCGCGCCTCTCATGCAACATTAAAGCGGGGTAAACTGAGAGGAGTCAGTGGCCTAACCACGGAAGAGTGAGAGGGATTTGTTATTGACACATAAACAACATTTTTCCTCAGTTTTCTTCACTCCAACTATCTATTTAAGTATACATTTTGACATGAGCATGAAGTGTTTATTGAACCTCAATTGACATGTTCCTATATTTTCTGCTCACATTTTTATTTCTTTGTAAAATTTCAAATGGATATTTAATATCTTTTGAAAACTTAGGAAAAAAGGATTTTATCCACTGACAGTAAGAGGTTGTATGTTTCCAGAGGGACCTTATTGAGAACGTGTGGGGGGTAAACCGATACCCCTCCTTTCATCCTGCAAAAGCCTCGTTGTTTTGCTCCAGGCAGTTAAAAGCCACCTAGGTCTTCACTGTTAACATAAACTCAACTTTACACAATTAGAGCCCCTGAACATGATCCATGATGCTGAAAGTATTGACCCTCTATCTGCACACGTCTCACATACCTTTGGTCAACGGCTCGAAGACAGAACGCAGTGTCGCTGCCTTTGGCGGTGAAGTGCATTTCCATCAAAAGTGACAATAGGAGTCTGTGCTGCAAGGCTGTTAAGGTTTCATGATGAAGGAAAAAAGTGAAGTAATAGTAAGTAAGCATTTATTTCTCATCAACATTTAGAGCAAATAATCCCTTTGAGACAATGTTAAAATGTTTCTACATTGAAACATGCAGTATAATTGAATGTCAAGAGGCAATTGCTTGTGTAATGACGATGTTTATGTGGTTTGCTTTGAAAAGAAAGCTGTCTGAAATCCATTTTAAGACACGTATTGTTGTAGGGATTAGTTGTTGCTAAGAGAGTTGACAGCAGAATCTAATGCTGACCTCTAAAAGAAAGTAAGGTTGTTATCTGAGAGCACTTTAGAGTCTCATGAGAAACTGAATATTGTGTGGCACAGAAAAAGTTGCTGTGAAAGAAAGCTTGTGCCCCAGTTTTAAAACGGCCAAAGAGACGTGTACAAGAGCGGGCAGACTGTGTGATGCACCTCTTTCAACAAGTAAATCAGGTACTTTTGCTGCAGGACTGAGGAGTTAATTTACAAACCAAAACAGGTAGATAGAGTTGGTGGGGATTGATGTTCAAAGACGGGACGTACTGTCAAGTTGCTTATCAAATTGACTTAGCTTTTACAAATGGATTGTAGGGCGGTGTCTACACATAGAAGTGTTTTAGGAATATCATATTTGTTTTCTTCCTTTCTCTTTGTCCTTGCAGGCCTAACAAGGAGTGAAAACTGAAACGCCATTAAACAGGGTTTAATCAAATCTGCTATTCACAATGTTAATGAGGTCGCGCTCTGAAAGGAGACCCCTCCCTGGGTTCTCAGCCTTGCTGTCACCTAGCACTCCAAAGCGGAGAGACATGACCTCCTCATCCTCCCTATCCATTACCCCACGGGAGTCCATCTTTTTACCCACATCTCTCACATCACTGCCTGCATGGGCGACACAGGCACTTTCAAACCTGGAGAAGGGAGAGCAGGAACTCCGGAGCCTCAGGGAGCGACAGCAGTCCGAAGTGGAGGAGGTAAACCGTGAACTGGACAATGCTACGATTGAGGCTCAGCGGGAGGAGCGGCGTCTTCTTGAAAAGATAGCGCAGGACCGCAGGGAAGCCCAGCGATGCATTAGTCAAGTGAAGAGGGAGAATGCTGCAGCTGTGAGAGTCGTCCAGTCACTTGTTGATCAGCAGCTTAGAAAAATTGAACAACTGAAGGAACAGATTAAAAGATGGGGCAATACTGCTAGTGGATCCAACAAAAATCAGCTCCAGAGAGGTGTGGCAGAGGTCACACAACCATGGGAAATCTCTTTAACATTAAAAAGAGTCACTTTCTTACCAAACTCCCAGTCCAAGACATTAGGTTTTGGGGAAGTGGATGTTCAAGAGCAGGGCATGACCTATCCGATTGGTGTTTGTGGTGTCCAGGGGCAGAGATGTGCCTTGCACTCAGGAGACACAACATTTTCAAACATAACCCCTCTTGAAATTCGAAAGGAGCCACAGCCAAACCGAAGTGGGCAAAAATGTAGCCCAGAGGACAAAAACAAGACCAGCTATGAAAGTGGCCACTTTGTCCGGAAACTACATCTGTCAAGCTCTACAGAGAATGAGGAAGAGGACAAGCCTCCAAAGTCTCCCATACCAAGACATCGTGGCCTGTCTGAGTCTGATGAAGAGGTGGAATCTGTATGTTCAGATACACTGGGACAAGACATTTTCCCTGCTATTCCACCAGTCTCCAGTCATGGAGAATCCGACGGTGATGACTTTGACAGTAGACACAATGGAACAAAGAGGCACAACGCAGTGAAAGGCAAAAGGAGGCAGAAGGCCATTGTCTTGGTCTCATGTGAAGAACCTTCTTGCCCTCTTGAGGAAACTGATGAAAAAAACAAGGATGCAACAACATCTCCAAAAACCAGACACAAAGTTACTCTGTTTAGGCACAGTCTAGAAAATTTGTCCATGAAACACCTCAGTCTTGTACAACAATGTCCCTTGAAGAGGAACTCAAATGAATCATCAATGGACAGTGGAAGCCCTCCATCTCCAGTGGAAAGTTTTGATTCCTCCTACACCTTCACCGTTAATGCTTCTCTGAATGGGTCTCTCAAGGAAGAGCTCTGCCGTTCAATGTCTACTGCTGATCTATCTGGTAAACCTCACTCTTTGCTTAATATTGACAAAACTGAGCGCAGAGAAATCAGAAAGATCAACCGAATGCGCCTTGTTGAACCTTCCACTTTTGAACAAATCCCTGGAAATAACACAGAATCTGACAAAAACAAGGCAAACTCTGATGAAAGACAGTCAAGATCTCAAACTCGTGTAACACAGGGTTTAGGTGTAAACCGTGTGAGTAGATCTCTATCCATGTCAGCTATTGAAGGTGACAAATTAAATCAAGACAAGGAACCAGAGAGATACACCAAGGACAACAATGTGAAGATTGGACCAGCTTTGAGGGACCTAGAAGAAGAAGGTGCTTTGGCTGCAATTAATTCAGCTTGTCTGGTCAAACAGTTTGGAAAACAAGGATCAGGCCGCACTGACTTCAACCTGCCAAGTGGAGTGCATGCAACTCCCAGAGGGCAGCTGTTTGTGGTGGATTGCGGTAATGCCCGAATTCAAGTGACAGATCTCCAGAAGAACATTGTACAGCAGGTTTCTCCCTCTGGATCAGAAAGATCTTCCAGAATCTGCAACTACTTTGACGTGGCTGTGAACTCAAATCGCCTTATCGCCTTGACATGTGCTGCAGAGCGAGCTATGTTGGTGTTCAATCGTCATGGACGTCTCTTGCAAACATTTGGAGGCACAATTATCGGTTCCACCAATGATGAGCTGGATGCACCCAGAGGGGTCACTGTTACATGTGAGGATGATTTCTTAGTTGCTGACATCAAGCGTGGCACCTTAACCGCCCTCAAACTGGACTCCAAAACTGGGACTAGGTTAGAGCGCACAGTAGTAACCGGGTACCACAGACCTTATTTGGTGGCAGCCTGTCTCACCACTGGGCTAATGGCTGTATCAGAACGAGGTAATGAATCTGGCCGTGTACCATGCATTCGAGTCCTAGAGCCCAGCTGGAACACTATCCGAATCTTGGGAGTGTGCTCCAGTATGGGGCCTGTTCTGACCTGCCCCTGGGGTCTTTGCATTGACAGCGATGGTGATGTCTTGGTGGCAGATTGGGGAAAGCAGCGCCACTGTGTTCTTATCTATTCATCCAAGGGTGTTGGCTGGCCTCTGGTGGCGAGCAATCTGAGCAGCCCACGGGGTCTGGCGCTTCTCCCTGGTGGCCACGTGGTTGTATCAGACAGCATGAATCACTGCATTAAAATCTATCGCTACAAGTGAACTACAGAAGATTGTGAAAATACAAAGAAATATGGACTGAGTCATAACGTGCTGGTTTACTGATAAGCCTCTAAAGTTGTACCTTTTATAGAGCTTTATGGGTTTCTCATAGGAACTAGAAAATTGCATCTATAACTTTACAAAGTATGTAAAGTAAATAGAAGTACAACCCTGATTACAACCCCCCCCCCAAAAAAAAAAAAAAACTGGGATAATGTAAAAGTTGATTAAAAAAACAGAATTCAATGATTTGCAAATATCACAAACCCATGTCTTATTCAAAGCCGAACATAGAAACCATATGGATTATTGCAACTGAAGCAATGCACTATCATAAGACAAAAGTTAAAGTAAAAGTAATTTTGAATTTGATGGCAGAACCAGGTTTTAGTAAAGTTTAGACAGGATGATTTCACCTCTTTGTGGCAACAGTCTAAATGCATTTAAGAAGTGAGGAGACCACTTACTGGAGTTCTGGGAGTTTTATTTTGATTTGGTGTCTCTGTGTGTGTTATGCTCATAGTAGAAAATATTTTGTTATAATTCTAGTTATCAAGATTAATTCGAGATTGCCTAGCCATGTAACATAATAAGGAGATTAAACAGTGAAGTTTGCTTAAGTTTGAATTAAATGACTTTGCATGAAAAAACAATAAATGTTCTGGAGCAATTTTTATTTATAACTGCCTATTACCACACACTCTCAAAGGCTGTTCATTAGCTTTTTAGTAATTCTCAAACAAATGTCCCCAAATGTCACTAACTCCAGAAGAGTTTGTCACAAAAAAACAACAAAAAAAAAAGAAAAAACAGGGACCCAACGTACATCACAGGTCTTGATTGGACCAACATGAAGTCATCAAACATGTGGTTGAAAAAATATTAACCTAAAAGGTCAATTATTATCTTTGGAAGGGAACATAGAGTTTCACTTTTCAGCTACTTTCCAGAAAGAGACTTGATTGCTCCACACACCTGTGGAGAAAGTAACTTGCAATTCATGATCGCAAATATTTGTGTAAAAGCCCAGTTTTGCAAACGCAAAAAAAAAAAAAAAAAAAGTCCACTGACACACACACACACACACACACACACACACACACACACACACACACACACGCACACACATTTCATAATAAAAGCGCAGGTTCAGATCCAGCACTGCTACACTTCACAGCTTTTCTCCAGCGTGAGGCTCCACATCTGGGAACTTCAGCGAGACAAACATGGAGCTGCTCCCCAAAACTCTGGTTCTGTGTTTGGCGATTGCCCTTGCTAGGGCAGCACCAGTGTGAGTATTGATTATTTGACTAGATTTTAATTCAGAATAAGTCATATCTGTGAGGAGATTGAGTCTTGCTGTACAAAACCCAGAAGCCCTTGCAGGTAACATCATGAAGACTTTTAAGTGTGTTTTTTTTTCTTCCTACACTTGTACTATAAAAGTGATTTATTTATTTGGATGTGATTTAATTAAAAAAAAGACTTTTTGTTACATTTTTCATTTTTAGCACCTTGTTTAGTTTTAGTAATTGACAGATCATTTAAAGTTGTTTTACATTTTCTCTCCATTGCCACAGTTTTGGATCTTTATCTTTTTGTAAACATTTACCCTTATTGATTTAACTTGTGAAATTGAAGAGTGCAAGTTCCATTCATTTCATAACTTTGTTTACTGGTTGATAACGTTCCCAGATTGGATCAATGAAACAAATCTGAGAATGCAACCTCATCATATTACCCTCATGTTTGTCACTGTTTGACTAATGACTCAGTGCTCAATTGAAACTAAATAAAATTAAGTGTGTAACACAAATAACTTTTTTCTTTTTTAATAACTTTTTGTTGTTTTTTTTTCATCCACAGGCAAGATTCAGCAGTTGATGGTGGGTTTCATGTTGATATTCACATGGAAATATACTTAGAAAATTGATCTGTATGACAATGAACTGAACAGTGCTGAAGTTTCATCTGCATTAATGGTAATAAATTATAAAATTTTATTTTCATCCTGGTAAGAAAGATGGAAACGCCAGCGTGGATGTTCCAGATCGATGTGCAGGGATCGAGTTTGATGCCATCGCTCCTGACGATAAGGGAGACACTTACTTTTTCAAAGGTTTGGAACACTTACTTTTTATTTCTATAAAGCTTAAAGTTATTTAAGTCCTTTTTGGACTTCTTCATATTTATATTGCAAACTTTTTCTTACATATACTTCATCTAATACATGTGATCTGATGTTCCTCCTCAGGTGGCTATGTGTGGAAGGGTTTCAATGGTCCAGCTCAGATCTCCACTGTCCACTTCAAGGAGCTGACCGGTCCTGTCGACGCTGCTTTCCGCATGCACAACACAGAGAACCCAGGCGACCACGACCACATCCACTTCGTCCTGGTATGATTCCCACACACCTTCTTCTACGATTCCAGAGCAGAAGGCATCTACAGTAATTTAGTTTCTGCTCATAATCTTAGTTGTTCTCATCTGTTTTTTGAAATTATTCCCAGGACGACAAGGTGTTAAGTTACTGTAACCAAACTCTAGAGGAAGGTTATCCAAAAGAGATCCAGGAGGAGTTTCCTGGAGTCCCTACCCACCTGGATGCAGCTGTGGAGTGTCCCAGAGGAGAGTGCATCACGGATTCGGTTCTGTTCTTCAAAGGTATGTTAATATTTACTGCTGGAACATTCATCTTTATGAAAGTTGCACCTAATATGTGAAGTTTTTTTGCAGTTGTCTTATATTTACAATTAACTGCAAGAAAAAAAAATCACAAACATGTATTGATGGCTAAAGCCTTTTGGTTTTATCTCTGATGTCTTCAGGACAAGATGTTCATATGTATGACATTGCCACAAAGACTGTGAAAACCAAGACGTGGTCCCACTTACCTTCCTGCACCTCTGTTTTGCGCTGGCTGGAGCACTACTACTGTTTCCATGGTCACAACTTCACCCGCTTCAACCCAGTATCAGGAGAGGTGGCTGGTACCTACCCCAAAGACGCCCGCAATTACTTTATGCGCTGCCCTAACTTTGGTGAGTTATTCCTACATTGCTAAATTTTGTAAAAGAAACATCACTGGACTGAACTGTCTGGTTTGATACATATGAAATTTTATTTGTTGGACTGCAGGTCATGGAGGCGACCGTAAACCTCCTAAATGCAACGAAGTCAAACTGGATGCCAGCACCACTGACGATACTGGCAGAGTCTATTTCTTTGCAGGTACAGTAAAGTTAAGTAAACTTATAAAGTGCAATGATTGATTTGTAATTATATAAGTATTCTAAAAGTATAAATTTAAATCAAGAGCCATAGAGAGTTGAGGAAAGTTCGCATCCTTATGCTTGATTGCCTGTTACTCCTTAAATAGTATCAGAATAGCAGTTCTTCGGCTGACCACTAGGGGCTGGCCCGAAACGTTATCTGGAGATTAATAGTGACATTTGAAATGTACACGTTGACAGATTTGATAAAACATTTTAAATTCAAACCGTCACTGAGTCTGTACAGAGACGTCACAAACAAAGCTGTCACTAAGAATGGCGCTCAATCTGCTCAGGTCCCATCTACATGCGCATGGACACCCACCGTGACGGCCGTCATGCCTTCCCAATAACCAGGACCTGGAAAGAAGTGACCGATGGCGTTGACGCTGTTTTCTCCTACACCAACAAAATCTACTTGATCAAAGTATACCTCATTATGAACATTTCTAATCTCTGTAGTATGTTATAATTGCATAAACAATCCCTTTTACTTCATGAAATGTTTAGGGTGATCAGGTTTACATCTATAAAGCGGACGCCCACTTCACCCTGATTGAAGGCTATCCTAAGACGGTAAAGGAGGAGCTGGGTTTTGAGGGAAAAGTAGATGCTGCTTTTCTATGTCCGAACGAACACAGCGTTCATGTAATCCAAGGTAGGGTTTCTGACTTCTAATTTCTGAGCAGGGAAAAATGTTTAGACTCTTTCTGAATGTAAAAAATAAAAAGAACAGGTAAGATCAACAGACTTCTTCACACACGTTTTTTTTCCAACAGGACGCATGATGCGCAACATCGACCTCACGGCCACGCCAAGGGTCGTCACCCAGGAGATGCCCTTGCCTTTGTCCGGTATTGATGCTGGTTTGTGCGGCTCAAATGGGATTCGATTATTCCGGGGGTCCCAGTATTATGACTTTGAAAGCCTTATGATACTGGGAATGGCCAGGATAGCCCCTGTGCCTAAGCCGATAACCTCAGCAGTGATCCTGTGTGAAGATTAGGAGTCAAAGATTGATTATCCTCTCGGAAAATGATCCAGATCCTAAATAACACAGTCAGTGTAAAGTATAAATTATGACATGAATACTGGAGCAAAGACATGTGCATTTCTGTGATCGACTATTAAGATTTCTGAAAAAAGCTGTCTTTCGTAGAATCAACCTTTGTTTGGTGAATAAAAAAGAGAAACGAAAGGTGCTTCGTGGAGTGTGTCATTCAAATAATCATCATAAATAACACATAAATTACCCATCAATCATGATTCTAAAGTTATGACAGAGTTTAGCCACTAGAGGACCCACTGTACATTAAAAAAAAGCATCACCCCAGAGAGTCATTGCTCATCTAAATGACCTGGATATGTTCTACATGATTTTAGGAACTTGCGTCAGAATTTGTATAGCAGGACCACAAAAAGTGAGTAAGGAGTCTATTTTGTTTCTACGGCCCTGATCCTGTTACACACTCATTAAAAAATGTTTTTAAAAAACCTTATAAATGTTGTTATCCCAGCTCTTATTCTTAAATAAGTTCTAATGACAGCTCAGAGATAACATGTGATTTTATAGATTCATAAATAATATAATTTTCAGTCATACATGAAATCAAACAATATATTTTGTTGTTTACCTCTTTAGACAAATCTGGATGTTTGGGATCAATTATGTTCTGTTATTTATGATCAGATTAACAGACCAAAGACAAAGTGAGGATTTTAAACTATTACATACATCCCCTAATGAATGAGCTCCTTAGAGACTTTACCAAAGAGGCAATTAAAGGAATATATCTGAGTGCTGGTTCAGGCAGGCATATGGATATAACCACATTTACCAAATGAGGCTCAAAAGGATTTGGACCGTTGCGTAAGGGTCACATTTGGCTCCCAAACAGCCAAATGAAGGGTAGGTAGGGATCTGTCTGACGCGCCTTGTGGTTCATAAAAATCTTTGCTTCAGTTCTTGTTGTTAAGGATATTTATTACCCTTTCCTTGAAATACAGTTCCTCTTGCATAGTTATTGAATGGAATTGATTTGTAATTGGATTTACATTTGGTTGTATTTTATCTTGCGATCACCAGAAAATATTGGCACCCACCTCCCTTTTCTGTCACCCTCACGAAACCAAACCAACACCACTTATACACCCATTTCCCAAGTAGATCCAGGTGCCTTTCATCAACAATCACTCAATCCCAGTGACACACTCAAACCACACCCACCTGTTGCATCAAATGGCAGAGCAAGACGTTCCTGCTCCTCCACACGTTGACAGAAAAAAAAGTTAAACAGCCAGACTTTGGTCCGTTGCCTGGTAACTTCCAAACAAAGGTCTGAAGTTATCACAAGCATCACTTGGGATTTTCTTGCAACTTGTTTGTCTGTGATGTACATATAGACGTTGAGTTTATTTGGAATAAGAAAAAAAAAATCATAATGATCGTCATGAATAAACACTTTACAAAAGCATCGTGTCACCGAAACAGTCGTCCATTAATACAGCAGTTTTTCATGTTATAGCTCTCTCATCAAGAACGTTGTTTTGTTTAAACTTGTTCAGAGAACTGAGTATTTGTTTTCCTCCACTTAATAGAAAAGATGCACTTATTTATTTCTGCAACTATCTCTGAAGTCTGTGAGTTGCTGCTTCTACACCATACAAATGTAAAAACCTTGCTGTGCCCATGAATCTTTAAAAGTGTTATTTCTGTTGTAGTTTTACTCATTATTAACAGTCTGTGCCTGTACTGGACCAGATGGGAACGTATGCAGCAGCCTGCAAGAGTCCAGAGCTCGTAGCAACATAAGTACACATTCAAGGCCTTTTCACTGTCTGTAGAGGTTTTTGTTCATCCAAAATCCCTGGGACTTTCAGCTCGCACAAAGGAAGTGCTGGCCTCAGCACAGCTTCATAGACGAGGCCACGAGGACACACACACACACACACACACACACACACACACACACACACACACACACACACACACACACACACACACACACACACACACACACACAGGCTGTTTTCATTGCACAAGTAGCGAGAACACCAACAAAACATATTCATAGACCGACATGTTAAAAGAAATTGTTAATTTGTTTTGGTTAAAAGGTAAATGTATTACTTTTTGATCATCAGAGACTTTTTTTCTGCAGATTTTGATTAATTTACATGATGACTCATGATGCTGTTTCAATTGAAAAAAAAATGAATGAATAAAATAAATCCTTTATTACTAACAAATAATAATAATAAAACCAATAATAATAACAAACCGTTTGAAAAGAAGTGAGGACGAGCAAAGCTTATTTAGTCCTACCCCCTTCTATATAAATTAATAAGCATATTAATTATTTTTAATTATTTTTAATTTTAATAAGCATGTTTTCCTAATGTTGCTTTTGTTATTATTATTTAATTACTATAGTGTTCTTTGCTGCATACCCTTGTAATATTATTTAATAAATTTTTATATTTTTCAAGTTCTTTATGCTGGACTATCCACGCCCTCATTTTTCTCACAAATAATGTCATGTACAAAAAAGACCATTATATGATCATTAATGTCATTAATTCATATTCCACCAAAAGAGTTATTCATAATATCACGACTTAATACATTATTAATTAATTTGGCACAACCTCCATGTCATTCTAGTAGGCCTAGTTAATTTTGGGTATAAACTCATACTATACATTGTGTCAAAGAAATCATGTTTGATCATTTTCCTTATTTAAAAGTGTTTAATGACATCTTACAGTCATTCTGAATAAATCTGTTCACCATCCTTGTCACTACTGAAACGACATCTGAAATGTGAACCATCTGAACCAAGGACTGCAGGAGCTCTGGCTTCAAATGGATCTTCTGCTGGAACCGCCTTTGTCGCCGGACCCTTCCAGGCCAACCCAGAGCCAAAACAAATTTTATATCAGGCTGTAAATGTGTTTATTTCTGGTATAAAGTTGTTTATTTTTACTTGAGTGGCAAGGAAAAGTGGCTCACGTCTGAATTCAACCCCTAGTGGTGAGTTGAGGACGTGCACTTCTCACATTCGCATCAGAAAGGAAGTTGCCTCTCGGTTTTATAGGTGTCATTTAAGGATGAAGAAATTTACCTTCACCAAAACAACCTTCAACTGCTGGCTGCCCTGATGGTGTCCAGAAAATATGCAGGCAACAAAAACGAAAAACTTTTCAGAGAAAACCTGGTAAAAAACAGGTGACGTCTATGACGTCCAATAGTGTCTACTCTCAGAGGTGCATATTAAATACTGTGTGTCTCTTGGTTTAAGGTTTGTCAATCAATCTTCATTGATTGGCTAACTCGGGCTGTAAAGGCTGGCTTTAATTAATTTAATTTAATTTAAAAGAGTTTCAGTGTAGGTGTGTTTGGGTTTCTGGACCTCAAAATAATCGAGGACAAACATGTATGGTACAAAAAGTTTATTCAGTAAGAGTTCTGTAAACATCTGAGGTAAATGAACATTTACATCAACATGTTCTTCAACAAAAGCTTCAGACACCTAGGCACTTCTCTTCGAACACAGTCAGTTTACAAAGGGTGGGGGTGCTGAAGGAGTTATCCGTCCTTTGAAACAAGTGGATTTACATGAACCTGCCAGTGTGGATGCCATCATAATCCCTTCAAACAATTGCCATCGTTTCCATCTAAGGATGATTCAAGGCACATCCATGGTGTAAAAGCTGCAGTGGCCAAAAGTCTTTAAATGATTATTCAGGACAGAAAAAAAAAAATCTGTTTTCAATTATTATCTTGTTCATCTTAATTCCATAAATTAAAAAAAAACAACAAAACATGTTAATATCCCTGCTCACAAGACACCCTCTGTTATTATTTCTTCTCTATTTATATCTTCATAACTAATCTTTATCTATGTATTAATAGTATTAAAAACAACTTAAAACAACAAGGTAATAAACATTTCAGCAAGAGAAATAAGTCAAATAAACCTTGTTTCAATGATATTTAAGACAAAGTTCACCACCAATGGTCAAGAGGAATTCTTTAGGTTGGAGAAACTAACGTTTGAGTCAGTAGTAGTAGTCTTGTGATCTCTGGCAGTTTCTGATCCGGTTAAAATCTTTAGTCACATCAAACATATCGCGAGTTTTAGCAGCCAGAGGTGATGACTGAGGCTGGATTGCACCAGAGCTGGAGTAGGTTGTTTGACAGACATCCCAGCAACCAGGTTCAATTTTATCTGATGCAAATAGATGAGCAGCAAAAGTTTGATCCAACTATTTGCTCAAAGCATTGCACATCACGCCAGTGATGGAGGGCGCGTTGTGCGTGTCTCAGATATGCGGCCGGGCAGTATTTGATGTAGGGTTGCAGAGCGGTCTGGGAGATACACACACTCCACGGAAAGCTAGTTTCTTTTTCATGCTGTGTTGTCAAGGAGATATGATGAAGAAATCACACATTTTAACATCTTATATACTGCAACAAACAATACCTGCAATTTGAGATCTAAGATTTTGTGTTAAACTGTTTACTAAGGTGATTTCTGGCCTGGCCAGGCATCACATTCACTTTACAAACGACCTCCCGTTCACAGCGATTTTCATCGGACAACCTGGCCAGGCTGTTTTTAAATGGACTACGATAAATAAACAAAATTATTAATTTACTTCTAAACTGCCATAAATGCAGTTGAGCAGTATTAGTATTATATAGTGAGTACTAATTAAGGTACTCCAAGAGAGATGCAGTAAGAAATGTGATTTAACATCATCTAAGCATCATTTTTATTTTGGAAACAGTAATAATGCCACTTTTATCTGATGGTGAACACTTCAAGACACCTGGTTGAAACTACAAAAACAGGAAAAAGATAGTATTTAAATAAAAAAGCTCAACATAAATTGTACTGACTGTTTTAACATCATTTGTTGTTATGGTTATAACCAGTAATCAGTATTTTTCAAGTATTCAAATTAAAATCCGGCTCAGAGAGAAGACAAAGGTTTACAAACCCTAAACATAATTTCATTGCTTCTGTCCTGGGGCACCTTTTTTTTTTCAAAAAGAAAAAATTAAAAAACAAAAAAAAACAATTGGATGAGTTAAAATTGTTGGGAAGTTGCTGTTTAGCAGCTTTATTGAATCAACATTATATGAATGATTTTCTATGTGTTTTCATTCTTTTTTTTTTTTTTGGCAGGAATTTATGTGAAAAGAAACAACAGTTAACATTCCTATGTAAAACACACACACACACACACACACACAAAAAAAAAAATCATACTGCTTTCTGATGTTTTTTTTTCTTTTCAAAATAAATCTAAATGCTACGATATGTCCCACTGCTCATCTAAAACTGTTAACTCAGAGCCTCCTACACAGAACGGCTCGGAGAAACGTCACCGTTCTGTAACACACCGCAAACACAATCATTAAAGAAGATGTACTCGTGTTTTTATGCTCCGTTCAAGCTGCAAAGCTTAAAATCCCTCTGAAAAGAACTCAGTCAAATGTTCTTTTCACTCCTTTCTCTTTGTTTTTTCTCGTGAATTTGTATTCCTCTCGTCTGACGTTTGGAGACGGGCTGGAATCACTAAAACCCTCCCGATGCTTGGCTTTCTTGGTTTGGAGTCGAAATTGCAGCTTGATCGGAGCCAACGTTTTTAAAAATACCTGTAAGGTAGTTCTGTATAACATCTTTTGGTTCATATCAATCCTTATTTATTTACATATGTATATACTTTATATAGTTTAACCCTGATGTAACTGCAGAGATGTCATTTTGTAAACACTGAAACAAGATTAATGAACCTGAACACACACACAGCCTGAGGTGCCTAAGGACTATGTCTCAGGGTGGGACTGCTTTTTTTTTTTTTCTCGGCTGCTTTCGTCCAGTCGTCTTCTCTGTCCTCTGTCCTAACGCTGCTGCGTCCCTCTCTTCATTGAAACTACAGGCTGGGTGAGAGCAGGACACACAGACGAGACGGATTCACCAGACCCACAAACTCATCAGATCCATCATCACAAAAGAAAAATAAATAAAAATAAATAAATAAAAGTGCAAACCTCTCTTCTGATGTCTCCCATCAAAGAAAAAAAAAAGTTTTAAAATAAAAGAATATAGTATGATGCCTCAACGCTTCAAAGCTTACTAAGTAAGTCCAATAATCATCATCACCCTCGTCAATAAAATCCTTCCTTACTTGAGTCTGTGTTATCTATTTGCATACTCTAAGTGTGTGTGTAGGTGCATGTGTTTGTATTTTCTCTTGCAGCAATGATTTGGGACACTATATTTTACTAGAAAAGTAAAAGTATGGCCAAAACTGCAAGCGGCGGTTGGATTTTAGCCGCAGATGGTACATACGGTGTGTTAAAGAAATGTGGTAATTCACATTTTTTTGCTCAGAGTTGGATGAATACATTAATATCACTCACGTGTTTGTGTCCTACAAAGCTGAAACTTTCTGGCCCAAGACGCTTACTCATTGGTTTGACGTGTCACGACCAAAAGTCATCTGGTCCTGTCTCGATTTAAAAGAATTAGGGTTAATAAAACCTCAGATGAACAATACTGCATGATGTTTTAGACCGTGGCACTATTTATTGGACAAATTCAGAAGAAACGTGAAAAAAAACGTAGTAGGTATTTAGAGAAATTGTGAGGATGATCAAATTCACTGCTTATTAAGAGCATTCAGGTGTGTGTTAACACAATGTAAAGCAGGAAAGACATCATCAGTGCTTCTAGAGAAGCAATTGTTTGTGTCCATCAATCTTGGAGGGCCGTTTCCAAACAGTATTGTGCATTTACGACAGTTTCCAATCTCTCCAGAACAGGAAATCCAAACAGCATCACCCCAGACTCAGAACGTACAATACTCTGAGAAACTGTAGGAACCCAAGAGCTACATTTCAGGCTGTCCAGTCCACGTTTAGCATGTTAAATATTAAAGCTCACGCCAGTAGAATTAGACAAGAGACCGAACGAGCGTGCCTTGTTTTGAAGGGTTGCTGGGAAAAAGCTTCTTCTCCCTAAACAGAACATGGTTAAGGGTAGCAGAGATGCATCTGAACAAGCACAGAAGTGGACCAAAGTGACGATGTTTGCTCATAAAGCAAACTGGAAAACCAACATAGCACATCAGCACAAATACCTCACACCCGCTGTGAAGCACAGCGGCGGAGGCGTGATGATTGGGACTCGTTTTGCAGCGCAGGACACCTTGAAGACACCGATTCGACCCTGAACTCCCCGGTGTGTCAAACACGAGGCCATGTGTCTGAACTGCAGACTGGGTCATGCAACAGGGCAATAACCCCAGCGGTATCTCAGAAAAGGAAAAAAACGAGCTGTGCATAAATTAATTCTCATAAATCTCAACAAACAAACCAACGCCACAAATCAACAAAACAATTAGTGGATTTACAAGCCATTAAATCATGAAGTGTCCTTCGTTCTTCATTAACTAGTCGTGGCGTATTTTTCATTCTTAAATAAATAATGACACAGTGTAATTTCATGTCTCATTGCTCATCTCAGGTTGTATTTACCAGTTTTAAGATCATTCAAGAAAGGGGCTTTAAAAAAAACAACTTATGATTCAGTTGTCTAAAGTTAGAAACCCTAAGTTGAACTGGGAAAGCAGCTGCATTTGTTAATTCTGATATGATTTTAGTGTCTCCTGCTCCTTTATTTTGTACATCTGCGAAGGTTTTGTGTGGGAAAACTAAAATATATGTGCAAATATATATATATATATATATTTATAGATATATGTGTTTTCAAAAATGAGTATAATGAAGAAGATTTTCAGTCTACTTGTTGAAATCCGCTAAATAACTTTTCAGCTCCATAGTAATGACACAGACACGAGTGTGTCATTGTGCTTGATCATGGCCTGTGTTTCATGTCACAACAGAACGCTCTGACGTTGGACAGCATGCTCATATGTGTTTTTAGATGTGGTGTATGTCTGAGAATATTGCCTCTCCCTGTGTGAAGAGGATAAAGGAACTGTTTTGTAAATGTGAGCGTGTACTTTTGAGCTACACCGCCAGGTCATCGGGGCGAGCTCGCGCGCCGCTGCTCTTGCTGGCCCGTCTTGGCTTCCTGACATCTGTCCCCGCAGCAGCAGGAGGCTGATGCATCTCCGCCCGGGTTACCACGGTGAAATCATCCCGCGGGACCGCGTGAGGTGCTGTGGCAACAGCGTTTTCCTCGTTTGCCGCCGTCTCCTGTGGTGCCAGGGGGGAAAGAGGGGTATTGCGAGGGAGTGTAGGAAACGTGGATTGTTGCTTCTCGTGAGAAGGCGTCATGTCCTCCTGAGGAGAGGACGAGGAGGCAGAGGTGGGTGGCGAGGGAAGAGGAAGGGGATAGGAGGAGGAGGAGGAGTTTTTTCCATTCAAATTGTGGAGCTCCAAAGCCGTGTTGCTCCAGTTCTGCTCCATTTCTGCCAGGTGTCCTTGGCTCCAAACGCTCATTTTCTCTCCACTGCCATAAAACGAAGCAGGCAACAGGAAGTCATCTGGATGGAACGCCGCGCCATCCATCTTGAGCCCTGCAGGCACTGGGGCAGTGACCATGTTAGAGTTGACAGAGATCACAGTGGGCGAGGTCTCAGCTGGACTATAAGCTCCTCCCTCAGCTGCTCCATCACCCACAACGTTGGCATTAGCATATGCTGGCAAACAGTTGAGCACTGATGGAGAAGCCTGTTCAGGAATCGTCTCTGCATCTCCAGGCTCATCCGGGCCCAGTAGCGACTCACTGTCAGGAACGAACTCATTAGTGACCCCCTGCTTGACTTTCTTCCAGCCCAGGTGGTAGATCTCCAGCATGTTGAGGACCAAAGAGACACATGCAACCACCAACATGAAGATGATGAAGATTGTCTTTTCTGTAGGTCTGGAAAAAAAAAACAAATACAGGTTCAATCCCTAGATGCAATCAGATCAAAACTGCGTAGAGTGACGATAATTTCATAAACAGAGTGTGGCGCAATCAATTATAATTTAAGGGTATAAAGTGATACTCGCTGACCTGGAGATGAAGCAGTCCACCGTATTGGGGCAGGGCCAGCGACCACATTTATAGAGCGGCCTCAGGTGGAAACCATACAGGAAGTACTGTCCCAAGATGAAGCCCACCTCAAACAGAGTCTTAAAGATGATGTTGAAGATGTAGGTCCTCAGTAACGCCCCACGGATCCGGATCTTCCCGTGCTCATCGCGGATTGGGGGTTTCTCCTTTTTCCCTCCTCCTCCGTTGCCAACTCCGTTGTGATAGAGAGGGTCATGGTCTTCCTGGTGGCGTCCAGCCTTTCGGAGCTCTTCCTCCCTCTCCCTCCTCTTCTCCTCCATGCGGACGATGTGTAGCACATGGCCCAGGTAGATGAGGGTGGGCGTGGAGACAAAAATGATCTGCAGCACCCAGAAACGGATGTGGGAGATGGGGAAGGCCTCGTCGTAGCAGACGTTCTCGCAACCGGGCTGCTGCGTGTTACAGGTGAAGTCCGACTGCTCGTCACCCCAAACTTCTTCAGCTGCTGCACCCAGCACCAAGATCCGGAAAATGAAGAGCACAGTCAGCCAAACCTGGAGAGGGATTCAAAGGTGACATGAGTTCTTTTTTTTAGCATTGTGTTAAAAATCAGAAAAAGGTTAAGAAGGCGTAAAACTCAGTGATCGGGATGTGTTTGTCACCTTTCCAATCACAGTGGAGTGTTCTTGAGCATTCTCCAGCAGACGCCCTAGAAAGCTCCAGTCACCCATGCTTCACTCGATTTTCTAGCCTGAAGAGAGACGAGACTGTGCTGAAAGATGTACTTGTTTTTCCTCATTGCACTCTTGTTACTGCATAAACGAGCTGTGTGAACAAAAACTAAAAAATTTAAACCTCATCAGTCGGATGCAGCTGATCTGAGAAACACAAATGAACGCTGACCACATCTACAGGATTAAAACACAACCAAGTCTAAGTGGATGATTAAAAAATGAGCTTTAAGGTGAACCTTCTTTTCCTGGAGCCGTTCTGTGCTGGGTTTACATTGATGGTCGGGGTCATTGTCCTGCTGCATCACTCATCTTCTACAAACATTGAGCTGGTGGAGAGCCACCCTGGCATTACATTATTATGTAGAATATTTTTGTAAACTTGCGAAATTATTTCCCCCTAAATAATGGAAAAGTGGTTCAGGCTTTGAGGCAGCGATACAAACCCAAATCATGACACTACCTCCACCGTATTTCTCCATTAGGATGGTGATTTGACGCTTTTAGGATGTCCCGCTCAAGTGTCGTGGATTTACTAACCTCCTCTTTGGCAATTTTAAGGCACAAGTGGGCTCCAGTCTTAAGTATATTTTATCTGAACCACACCTCCAAACTGTTTTGCTGAATTTGACTCCAGAGGCTACTGGCTCCAGTTTCACTTTGATGATGCAAAATTAAATGAAAATCAGATCACATTTCATGTCAAAATAATAAAGGAAACCAGTGACGTCCACATGGTTCACATACTTTTCCTTTCTTCCCTTTATTTCTCAACATCTTTGCTTTTATTCTGTTTCCGGTGTCCTGTATTTTGCTCCTTTTATCAGATAATTGACAAGAATCAGTCTGATAAGAGTTAAGAAAAACACAAAGTTTACTTACTAAAATATTGTTGCGTTGACAGTGATAAATCCATCGACCAGAGATCAGAAGATAATCTAGATCTGGAACAGAGAAGCAAAATGCACTTGTCAAACGCAAAACCAAAGCTGGATTTTTGAATATATTAACAATACAGATTCTTTTCATTCCAGAGCATTTTATACATTTATCAGTTCAAATATTGGCACCAATTATGTTTTACTTGTAGCTGGAAATAGATTCACAAATGACTGTTCTTTATTTAAACTGATATTTCATTTGTGTCCGATCCAATTTGTCTGTAAATCGTTTGCAGAGTTATGAAAACTTGTTAAAACTGATACTGATCAGTGTATTGATCCTTCCCATTTCTGATTTCATATTTCTTATAACTGTGCATTTTTTTTTTCTGCAGTGACTATTTGCCTTGTGGACGCACATCTGTGTGTGATAGCGTGCGTGTGCGTGTGAGCAGCAGCGCTGGCGGACTGCTGAACAATAGCCGGCCATCTGTTGGAAGTGAATGAGTGGATAACAGGTCGTCCCTGTTGAATGCTGGACTCATCACATCCCAGGAATGCTGAGGGGAGCAAATGTTTTCCTGGGATTCACTGATATGAACACACACGAGCACACACACACACATTTAAAGTTACAGTGGCATTCACTGCTGCACACAAAGTCACGTCTATATGAGGCCACCTACAACTTAAAAAGATCTATCTGGGAACGTTAACTTCTTCTTTTATCTGGTTCCACAAAGGAATAACTCGGCTGTTATTAAAATATGCACTGGCACATCGGATTTATATTTAACCTTGCAAAACAAAGCATCTTCTTTAAAGCCAAATATCCTCACTTTTATCGTCTTCTCTGACATCGTCTTGGATTATATTCTTAGATAATAACTGATGAGGCCATTTACAGTATCTGTGTACAGATACAACGATCTAACCGTAGCATGTGTAGATCTACATGATGTGTTGACGTGATGAAATACCACCTGTCAGAGCAGACAATGGCGACGCTGCCAGATGGACATTATCCTGGCTGCTGCGTGCTTTTGATGGATCAGAGGTCTTTGTGCTAAAACAGGCCCAACAGTTAACTCTTGGACTGCTGTTTGCACCCCGAAACGCTTTTGAAGATATGCAGATGGTCACTATCAGAGCCGCCGCTGTCACTTCCAGCAATCGTCCAGTTAACCTAACCTCTTCTTACTGTACACGTCCAAAAATATAAAACACATGTATATATATATATATATATATATATATATATATATATATATATATATATATATATATATATATATATATATATATATATATATATACACACACAAAAAAAATTCAAGATGTACAGAAACAACAACTGTGACAAAAACTGATTGAATGAGAATTAAGGTTTTGGAGATATTAGGATGAAAATGGAGAGTGCAATGACTTCCACAAAAACAATAAATAAATCTTCTCAGTAACATGAAGCAACTTTAATCTGCATAAAAAATTAAACATATCTTGTTGGATTATTTCCTTAATTCCTAAACTTTGAACTCAACCTAATAAGTCACAAATAAGTCTTGTCATTTTTGATGTTATGCAATGAATTTGATCATTTAAAATACTTTTACCTCACTTTTGCTTAATTCAAAGGTGTATTTAGGAAATCTGTCATCTATAAAATAAATGAAGAATCAACTATAAGGTTGATTCAAAGCAGATTATTTAAATATCATGAACAGATTATGTTTCTTTAGTTTGAAAAGCGTGTAAAGTTTCCCATAAACATCTTGTGTGCCAGACTTTAAGACAACAGATATAACGGTCCTGTTACCCAAGACTCCGTTCTTTATATAGGTTTTTAAATATAATAACTTTGTAAACACTCACAAAACTGCTCTCATTTGAAAGCTTTGTATAATCTTCTTTCACACAAATACCATTATTGGCTTCCTGTCTGCCGTCTTTCCCACAGGGAAGTGAACGCAGCATGAGAGGTGCTGATAATCCAGCAGGTGGAAGGATGATAATCCCTCCTCTTCCCTCCCACTTCAGCCAACTCCAGCACTCCAGCATCCACCTGCTTACCGCTCTCCTCTGAAACACGTCTCCCTCCCGGCGGCGCGCTTCTTTCCTCACTTTTTCTCCTTCTCCTCCTCCTCCTTTCTTTCAGTCCCACGGGTGGGCTCCAGGCGCCGAGAGAAGAGTTGATGAGACCGATGGGAGAGGAGGTGGAGGTGGGGGTGGGGGTGTGGGGGGTGTGGGGGGGGAGAGAGGCACAGGGAGAGAACTACACGTTGATAGAGAGAGAGGGGGGAGAGAGAGAGAGAGAGAGAGAGAGAAAGAGGGAGAGAGAAAGAGAGAGAGATGGAGGGTTTTTTTTTCTTGTAAAGACACGAGGCTAGTCTAGTCTAAAAAAAAAACAACAGAAAAAGAAACAAAAGGCCGCGTGTGGAAGCCGTCCCGCGAAGGCGAAGCGCAGCGGCTGCGTCCCGCGTGGCCAAGGCCATCCGCCACTGTCACACTTTGGTGTCCTCGTGCGTGGGGCGCACGAAGGGGTGGTGGTGATGGACAGGGGGGCGGGGGGGGTTGGGGTCAGGGGCGTGTGGGGCATCAGATTCCTGAACAAAACAATTAAAAACAGGCCCATGTCATCTTCACCTGTTCTTTTTCTTTCATAGTTTTATCTCTGTAATGAAGTTATAGAGCGTTTAGTTATCCGTGGATGAAAAGGCTGGGACTGAAAACATCTAATACAAAAAAAGGAAAACTAAGGCGGTGCTATTTTAGTGGGCGATATGTCAATCAAGGGCCTGCCACACCTCTACAATAGTAATAAGTTAATATCATTAATAGTTAAATGCAGAGACAGGTGTGTAATATGATATAAAAACCAGCCCTAGATATCACTATAACAAACAACAGAAGCTGAACCATGAAGCCAAAGCACAACTGCAACATCTCCATCTATGTCACCATTAGGGTGACGTGTAGGCTAAGGTGGGGGCCAAGTACTAAACCTTTGGGTGCCATATCTGAACTGAGCCACTGAGAAAGTAAAATTATTCAGACTGACTAAAAAAAGCAGAATTCTTAGTTCCAACCGACTTCCTTCCAGGTTCAAGCTCATGCCGAACTAAGCTTCGTTGCAGTTCTTCAACTGACTGATGGAGGCCAGCTGCAAAAGTGTCAATCTCCTTTGACTCCCACGTACGTCCAAATGTCCAACTTTAGAGTAGAAGTAAACATGTTTACAGCCTGGTTCAAAAGATAGTTTGATTTCACACCGATGACAACTCTGAGTGGGTTGAGTTTTTTTGTACCACGCGAGGAGAGTTTATATCAAGCAATTAATTTATTTCTAATGTGATTGATTGGCAGTCGGCTCAGCCAATTGCTATCTGTTATTACTTCGTTTTCCTTAATTGTCATGCTATCGCCCCTCACAAAGCAAACAAACCCGCTTCGGCTAAATGTGACGGTCATTTCTGATTTCAATTTAAAACTCCCGCCACATTTCTTGTTAGTTCCCAGACTTTAAAGGACGGAGAACGCGACACAATAGTAAACATCGCCCTTTCGGGGTTGTATATCATCCAAAATTAAACTTCCAGACAAACTAAATGTATTTTCTTTAATAAAAACAGGAATTGTAAGTGCATTTTTAACTGTTATTGAAAAACATTTTAAAAACCTACAACATCTTTGTATTTGTGTGCACATAGTAAGCGTCACGAAGCGTGCAGCTGCAAATGCCTGATGTTTCCAGTAGATGGATCCAATTCTCCCAAATATACAGTATTCTTCTTTATTTTATACATTTGGATATGTAGTCTAACTCATCTTATTATGCAATTGTACAATTGACATTTTTGGTTTTTTTTTTTTTTAATCAAACTTTTGTTGTACCAGTTAAAAAAATCCAATCTGTATTCTCTGGTATCCTCTCCACCCCATGAATGTTAACAACATGGGCATCATAGACAATTTCTTCATTTTGATCTGTATTTACACATATGGATCATGTACATTTGTTACATGTGTTTTTTGGAAAACTTTTCTTTAGGTGCTGTCCATGTCTGTTGTTGTGCCCTCAAGTGGACACAAGTGACCTCTGGTTTGTCTTTATCCGAATGTTCTCTCTGTTGGTTGATTTCCTCTCCTTCTGACCACAAAGACCCCTGGAATTAAAAAAAAAGTAAAGTATGGGCTAAAGAGAAACTCTAAAATATGGACAATACGCAAAATATCATTGACAAAAGTAATCTAATACTTATTAAAATCACCTGACTGACTGACTAATACCTCTACCTAGTGACAGCCTTGGCGACGAGATATGCAAGTTCTGCCATGTTTAGGACCATGCAGATAGAAGAAGCAGTGGCCATGAAAACTATGAAGATGGTTTTCTCTGTGGGCCGTGAGATGAAACAGTCCACCAGGTTAGGACACGGCCACTGGTCGCACTGTACCAGCCTTGGCATCTGGAAGCCGTCGTACACTACGTACAGGGCGTACCTGGGGACACAAGACACACACTGTGTGTTTACACCAAACCGGTGACGTGGCAGACCGAGAGGAAGGTGGAATCACAGGGGCTTACATGAATCCACCTTCAAACAGCAGCCTGACCACCAGGCTGCAGAGGTACGTCCACCAGAGGGCGCCGGTTATCGGCAGTCTCTGCTTCTTCAGGGTCTCCAGCTCCTCCTCTTGGCCCTTGCTGCTGAGGAAAGCAGCCCTGCCAGAACTCTGTTGGACAAGAAGAATGAAGAAATACTATTTAACATGCTACGACATCACATGATAAGACAAAGACATGAAGATGTATGATGAAGAGACCTTAAACTGGTATTACAGTAAGTGAAAATATACATGACTCCTCCTGAGAAGTCAAAATGTAACATGATGAAGTTGCGGAGAAATATGGAAAGAGATGGAAACCAGCTGTTTTGTCCATGTCTTTGCATATATAAAATTTTATGTCTGTTATTTATACGTCAGGCTTTGAAAGACTACACGGCATCACTGCCATAAGAGACTTTCTTTCACACCAAAATCAACCGTCGTACACACCTGCAGGAGCTTCTTCTTGTCGTTATGCTTACGATAGGCCACATGCATGGCGACCAGGAGTGTCGGAGTGGAGACAAAGACCAGCTGGAGACACCAGAGGCGAATGTGGGACACAGGAAAGAACTGATCATAACAGACGTTCTCACAACCGGGCTGAAAAAACAAATACACACAGTAAAACAAGGAAAAGGTTGAGCTTATCCACTGTGTCTTGCACTCTCAGTGAACTTACAGTAAACTTTTGCTGCAGAAATGGCAAAAGTAGTTAGTAACTAGAAACTTCTAAAATATAAGATATCCGTGACCGTGATCGGGACCCACCAAAACCGAATCGGTTCTACTTTTACTGAGACAACACCTCTCCACAAAGTTTAGACATATTAAAAAACAGGAGGTAAATTATAAAAGTTATTCTCTTTCAGAGGCCATCTGCGATGGCCGATTGTCACAGCTGCTCCAGATGATCAATCAGCTCTCCCCCTCTATTTGGGCAATACCACGCTGAGACTCAGGGGGGTAAAGAGAAAAGACTGTGGTTGGGAGTTGCTGTTGAAAACAAGACAAAAAAAAAACACAAAAAAAACAAACTACTTCACTGTGTCTGCTGGTGAGTCTGTGCTGGAGACATAAGCTCTAGTAGCTGCTGCTGCTGAATGCACCTTCTCCGAGTATTGCGCGGTCAGATTTTTGGGTGAGGTTGTTCGGACTTCCAGTCCTGGAAAGCCTGTAAACTGCTTGAATATTTTCCACCTGTGAATAAAGGCCGATGCATACTCCACAAGAAAAGAGAAATGTGTTTGTGTTTTTGAGGTACTGAGACCAAGAACGTTTGTTTTTGCCAGGATATTTCATATTCGATGAGACACTAAAGTGCAGGACTCTTGGAAGTCCTCACAGGCCCCTCCTGCACCTACATGCAGCTCATACAGGGTTGCCAGATCATGCAAGAAAAATAACAGTCATATGAATTATGAATGCACTAGTTTAATGAAACCATGTGGTTACATATCATGAAAAGACTGAATCTGGAGTTTCAAACATTACTGCAAAAGGTCCTGATGAGTCAGGGCGGCAGATTAGGGAGGGGCTGGAAGTAGTGAAAACACAAAACAACCCCAAAATCGCTCATAATAAGCGAATTTGGACATTCTGCACACGCACCACGACAGAAAAAACAAAACAACAACCACATGGTGACAATAACAGTGAGATGATAGTTTATGAGTTAATAAAGAAGGAGGAGGAGGCAGATTTGTTGTAATCACTAATAGTAATAGTAATTCATGATTTCAGAGGAGACTCCCAAACTACAATGAGAACAAAATGACATTTTGTGTTTGCCTGCTCAAGAACAAGAACAAATTTCTCTGTTCTTGTGGAGTATGTATCAGGCTTAATTGTTCTCACTGTAGGATGATGGACTACAAATCATCTAATCGTGACAAGGGTACAAACATTTATTTTTGTTATCGTCACTGCTGATGTCTTTCCTTCTTGGCATTATGTTATCACAACGGGAAAAATCCAGATCAACAAGCTGTGAAAATTCTGCTTCTATGGAGGTCCTCACACCTGGTGATGAATAATTAGAGAAATGCATTTGATTTCCAGCCCCTGGATGCAGAAAAGGGGTGGACTTTGTATTTTCTTACACACTGCATCTGCACTTTTGGTTCAGCTTGTTCATCAGAAGTTGTAATATTGTTCTGCGTTACATAAAACGGGGTGTACTTTCTTTTGTAGACGACAATACACTGTGATAAGATATTGCCCTACCTGAAGGGTGTTACAGACGAAATCAGACTGCTCATCCCCCCACACGCTGTCTGCAGCTACAACCAGGACCATGACTCGGAAAATAAACAGCACGGAGAGCCAGATTTTACCCAGGGAGGTGGAATGATGGTTTGCTCCCACCAGCTGAGCATACAGAGCAGGCCAGGACATCCTGTCGGAGTGGACAGACTTACACAAGTGTCATACGGACAGATTTTAGACCAATGAAATTAAGAAGGAAGTCAGTGGCAAAAGATGAAAGCAGAGACAGCTGCTGAAACAAAAGACAAGTTTGAAAGAGGATGAAAAGGAATGAAAGTGAGAGGAGGACGGGAGAAAGCCTAGTGCCAGCATTCATGTGAACTGATGAACCTCTCTGCCCACTAAACTGAGCCCACTCTAGTAAAATCACACAGATCACACTGTACCAAGTCAAAGTGAGCCCTGGCATTCACAATCAGCCCATGATTAACTTATTTTTCACTAGTTAGTTGAATAACGCAGATTGCACCGATACTACACCTTGAACGTACCTATATATTCCTTATAGGTTAAGTCTTTGGAAGAAAAATTCTCAGTGTCAAAGTAAAGAAGGAAAAACAATAACATAATTTGAGCTTTTTCAAAATTATTCTAAATATAACAGATTTTGGCTGGAGATATTCTTCTTAAATCAGATCAGAAGTTTTCTCACCTTGCGTCAGGTGTTTCAGGTTATTTGCAGTAAAAATTACTTTCACATGTTCCTTTCCTGCATGAAAAAAAAACAACAACACATAACCCACTTTGGCAATATCACAACTGTCACATTTTTAACGGAAATTAATCTACAATACAAGACAAAACACAAACCCGCAGCTTCGCCCTCCTCTGCATGAAATCAAAGATGCGCCTTCAGCTGTGAAGTCTGCCAGGATAAAATATGAAGACTTCCTGTGATGAGTTTCAAAATAAAGTCCACCATTGCAATGTCCTGGAGGAAAAAAAAACAACATGCACTTCAGAAGGGATGAAAAAACGACTACGGTTGAATTTGAACTCAATCCGAACAACAGAACCTGACACACTGCTTCTACTCTACTGCTACTACCAGTGTTGTGTAGAAATCTAAAGTTCTGCCAAATTTGATCAGTATAGGCAATGGAAACGGTCACTCTGACGTCACTCGCTGCATTGTGAACCAGGAGTCTCAAGTGATGAATTCCACTTTAAAGTGATCCACGTAGGCCTTCAAGCCCAAGAAGCTGCAGGGTATGGTGATAAGGAAGGTTTAGGTGATGCTGCCACCAAAGCGGATGTGGCTACAGACAATGCATGAGATAGTGATGAGTGTGGTTGAAAGAGTGGGAACGACAGGCAATAAACATCTCAGGACGTTCCCCAGGCTTTGGCATGAAAGGGAGGAAGAGATCTGGAGGCCTGGGACTGATGGCCAGCAAGGTGACCTCCACAAACCAGAAGGCATCAGAGTTAACGTACGCTCGCACAGAAGTGCAAAGATCAAGATAATTTTTGTTTCACCAGCACCAAAATACTATTGACCAATGTCACCTTCCACTTAATTAAACTAAAGTCATTCAGAACCTTTGAGGGTCAGCGGTTGAAGTTACATGTTAATGTTAAGATGTGTTTGTTTTCTGCGTCTGTGATTTCCTTGTGAATATAACAGAGCACAGGTAGAGAGTCAGAAATGCCTTCTCAGATCCAAACCACCTCTTGGCAGCAGTCAGCCTGCAGAACAGGGCAGCCCTGTGTCCTCCTAATGACTGTGACGGATGAGCATTTCCCACTGTTTGTTGAAGTGTGGGAGCAAAAGCAACTTCCTCAGTTTGCACTTTGGACGCTCTCAAAACTGAAATGAAGACTTCTGAAGACACTGTGACAAATTCTGCATTCCCAGCTTGAAATTGGGACACAAACTTCAGGGTACAAATATGCATAAAAGGCCATAAACCAACAACCAACGTCTGTAGTGAATTTATGCATTATTAGAGAGTTTAGTGCTCTAAACTACACATTTCAGTTAGTTTGTGCTCTGTGCTACAACATGAGCATCAGTGGTCATAGAGAAAATGAAAAAGATCCTGAGCTAAGGCAGAGCGGCTGTAAGTTATTCTAAAAGAGTAATTAGGGGAATAACAGCAACACTTATTTCTGATGCATATCAATGAATGGATATCAGTGTCAGGGTGCGACTCAAAGAGCCACTGTTTGATCTGTCAGGGAGGAGAGGCCCAAACAGATGGGAGAAGCCTGGAGGATTGTTTCAAGCTGGTCCCTGAGGGGTGGGGAGGAGATCACACAAAATGAATGAGTGGGGAGGACAGAAAGAGAGAGAGAGGTAAAATAGAGCTGATTGTTAGAGTAGTTCCTGGTCCTCGATCAGCCAGCCAGCAGGAGAACAGAGGGGGCCACTGTCAGGAAGCATGAGCACAACCCCACACTGTACAGTCGCACACTGTACCATGCTCACATATATGTTACCCAGAAAACTGCACACACTCACCCACGTACAGTGTAATGAGTGAGGGGGAGAGCAGCATGTGACTGAATAGCAGGTTTCAGGTCTGTAGGTGGACTTGGCTGCCTGATCCCAGATCAGCTACTCCGTGGAAGTCTGTAAAAGCACTGTAAGGAATGTGAGGAATTTCTGGCATTTTTTTCTACTTCAAATAGCAGTAATGTAAAATATGAATGAAAATTTACACGGTAATGAAAAAATAATCATTTTCTGTAATTTTCATATCAAACTTGTAAAAATAAAGACTCAAGACTTGAGTTAAATTTGCACAAAGATGATTCTATACATGTATTGCATATTTATCCACTTACAACCCAATAATTGACTGTTTTTTTGTTGTTGTTTTTTTGCTGTTGTGTATATATATATATATATATATATATATATATATATATATATATATATATATATATATATATATGTGTGTGTGTGTGTGTGTGTGTGTGTGTGTGTGTGTGTGTGTGTAAAAATAGCTTTCAAAAGATGCCGACATCAGATTATAAAGATGTCATAATGTATTAGGAACTGTCGAAAGACCTAGGATACATTTCTTTAATACCATCCCCACTGTCAACCTCAGTGATGCATCAGGGAGGCTAGACATGATAGGAAGGAATATATTCACCCATTCATTGATTACCATACCCGCTCATTCCAATTCAGGGTCACAGGGATCTGCTGGAGTCTATCCCAGGAGAAAACGCAGCAGTACACTCTGTACAGGTTGGTTTCCATGACAAGGCCATATATAGACACACAAACAGACACTATGAGGAAATGTGAATGCAGAAAGATATAGAGTAATGCTGAATGAAAACTGATCCCAGTGAATGTCTTGTCTTAGGCAACGTTTTAATATCCTGTCAATATATAAAATACAGAAATCAGTGACCAGAATATCTGAAAAGTAGCAGCACGTAGCTCTCCCAGCATGAAGACGACATTGGAACTGGAAAAACGTCCAATCTTCCAATGAAAGCCTGCAGCATTGATTCCAACTGCTGCCAAAATTAGCACCAAATTAAATGTCTAAATATCTAAATGGAGAGGCAGGACATTTCAGTCCGTTAATTTTGATACAGTAACCTCCTCCTTCTTCTTATCAGTCAAATCCGTGGTTCGTGACTCTAAAATAATAAGTTGGCCAGAAGGTGGCGCTGATGCAACGTCATCTTACACACACCAAAGAAGAACGATTTCCTTTTCCGCCTCGTCCGTCGTTGCTCGCTGCAGCTGCACTACAAATAACAAAAACTACACAAATATCCCCGAAAATTACCAATGGCTCTGGAATCGCGGATCACTCAGGAGGAAATTAAAAAGGAGCCCGAGAAGCCCATTGATCGGGAAAAGGTAAACCGCCGAAATGTGCTTAACTTCCCAGCTCGCCTCGAGTTAACCACGCTAAAGCCAACTGCTAAACAACGAATCGAACCCCTAAAAAGTTTATTTAAACTTATCCTATATATAGTTCCACATCTGTGACGAACTTGCGTGTCAAACCGCACTATTTTCCCACTTACAATAAATAAAAACAACTCAGCTAGTAGAAGTCCGCGACGCGTGTTTCTGTTAGCATGCTAATTTAGCATGTTAGCCGATTGTGGCCGAAACACGAAGTTTCACAATAAAAGGTAATAAATCGAAGTTTCATAATAAAACGGTTTAAAAGTAACATGAGATGCAGACCGATGGAACCGCCTTGTAAGCAATTACTTCTTGGAGTAATTATAAAGTGAGGCATCTATGAGATGAGTTTGCTGCTCCCAGTCAACTCCGAGTCTCTGATCTCGGTTTATAGGTTTTTAGATATGTTGATAAATCATTTGCGCCTCTGACTGAACACCCTCATTGTCAGTGACAGCTCGCCCAGTTTATCCAGTATCATAATATAACATGCCGTGAAGGATTTAACACTACAGGATAGTGTTTGTTTTTCTTATGAAATCGCTTTTGATCGTGCAACTTTCTGTGAAATGCCGTGTCTATGGACTGGGGGGGGGGGGGGGGGGGGGGGGGGGGGGGGCAGTGTAGTATTAATAAAGGGTCGAGGCTGTCGTGGTTTCCCCCCCTCCTTTTTTAAAAAGAAAATGTATTTGAGTTGTGCTGTTGAAGGGAAACCGCATCAGTACCGTAACCGTATTAGTACTTAAATTGTAGTTACCTGATCAGGCCACTAGAGGGCAGTAAACATTTACAGGCATCATTGTACAGTCTGATTTATTATTTTCAAAATAAGGGTTCGTCTAAATTTAACACCTGGGATATTTTTTTTGTAACCAAGTATAAAATTTATTGCAAAATTAAGTATTAATATATGAACTAATCTTTTTTTTTTCTTCTGCAGACTTGCCCCCTGCTGCTGCGAGTTTTTACCACCAACAGCGGGCGACATCACAGAGTAGACGAGTTTTCTCGGGGCAACGTTCCCTCCAGCGAATTACAGATATACACATGGTAAAACTTTAACACTTCCTTTAAAGTCTAGCTGTCGCCATATTTTCACTGTGCTGTTTGGCGTGAATCTGGAGCTTGTGGATGTTGCAGGATGGATGCCACACTGAAGGAGCTAACGGGTTTAGTAAAGGAAGTGTATCCAGAGGCCAGGAAAAAGGGGACCCACTTCCACTTCGCCATTGTCTTCCCTGATCCCAGAGGGAAAATGTACAAGTTAGTATCGCCATAGAGGTAGTACTGGCTGGACTTGTGGAGGCGGTCTGATGAATTTACCTGCAATGTTCCCTTTTCCACCTTGTTCAGGTTGAAAGACATCGGCAGCACTGTGTCCGGCAGGAAGGGTCCAGATGACTCCATGACTCTGCAGTCTCAGCGGTTCCAGATCGGAGACTACCTGGATATAGCCATAACACCACCTAACAGAGTCCCGCCCCTCAGCACACGCATGAGACCATTCTGAAATGCACGAAACATGACCCGATACCTTTGATCTGTTTGTCTTAAATGCTTCTCGTTCATTTTATAAGTCTTGTTAAATAAAGCAATTTTTTTTCTCTCCAAAATTGAAAATTGTCATTGTTGTTTTATGGTATTTGGGTGGTTGCTTTCTTTCATTCTTTGAGTTAAACAGCATTTAATTAGGGATTAAATTACTATTTTTACAAAAACAAGATGCCTTGTTTGTAGAATAAATCTCTCTGATTGCACCTCATGATAGCTGTAGGTTCTTGTGCAGCTGTAATTAATCATAGTTAAAACTTTTTAGTAACAGATGTGGTTAAATTAACTGAATAATAGTTTATTTATCCCCAGTGAAACTTGAGGGAGAAATAATGTCAAATTTAGCGGTTTGAGGGAAATGCATTATTACAGGGAGGTTATGGGCTTCAGAAAAATCAATCACTTGCTTCCTCGTTTAATGTTTTGTTTTTTAATTAAAATTATTAATAAATGTTACTGAAAGTGCCACGATTGACATAAAAATTGCATTGGGTGGAAAAGTGGTGTTTAAAAAAAAACAAACACTTGAGCATACAATAATTAAATGTTACGAGATGGCCCAAGCTTTATATTTGAACCCAAGCAACACAAGTGGGGCAGTTCATGTGATCGGCACTTTATTTTGAAAAACAGAAGGGAGGTGTGGTCTTCGTTGACGCATGCGTGATGCCTCATTACTGCCAGCTAACCAAAGCTATTGATCGCAGCTTGTGGGAACAAAAGCAGATATTTAACACACTTAAATAGTGAAATGTTTCGTAGAAAACTGACTGCTCTGGATTATCACGATCCCAACGGATTTGATTGCTCAGGTAAGGAAGTAAACACACAAGAAAGCTATTTAAAAGTCAAGTACGGTGGAAACGGCTAACGTGTAGGTCCTGTCAGTGAAGATACGACGAACTTCCAGTCTAAAAATAGTAAATTCTTACGACAGTTTAGAGCTAGATACTCATACGATAGCTGAGACTTTTAACGACTAACTTTTACAGAGTTCAATACACCGCAGATTCATTCGGCATAGTTAGTTTAAATATCTGTGCACTATATAATGTTTAATTAAGGTATTTGTAACTTCACAATGTTCAGCCCTTTAGGGTATATTTTACCAAGTAAACCATTATCAACAGCAATAGGTTAAAAAAAACAGTTTCCTTAGACGCTGAGGTAAATAAATAGTTTCTAGTAAGAACGATGACACGACAAAATGACTCAGCAGGTGATTGTAATAACCGTGTCCTCTTAAACTGGTGGTCGTTTTCTGGTCACTGACGTGCACGCGCGTGCTCGCTTCTCACCTGTGCTCAGATGAAACACATTTCAGGAACTGCATCGTGTGGCTGGAGGACCAGAAGATCCGACATTACAAGATCGAAGACCGAGGAAACCTGAGGAACATCCCCAGCTCAGATTGGCCCAAAGCCTATCAGCAGGCAAGAGAGCTGGACGATCGCAAATAAACTGGACTGATTCCTAAACTTTGATCTGTACCTGACGTGATTTGTTGCGCGTGTGCAGTACTTGCAGGATTTGAATTGTCCATTCGGAGTCCAGGAAAAGCAGGAGGCGTTGGACTGGTTGCTGGGCTTGGCTGTGCGTTACGAGTATGGAGACAACGGTAGGATGCAGCTGTTGTGGGGTGAAAAGAGGGTTAAAGGACGTCTGACTTGTGCAACTTCAGTGTAGATGTTGGGAACCCCTGCTCCACGCAGGCAAGGTTTTGTCCTGGTGCAATACCAACGATGCCCAGTAGATGGCGATGTAACGATGCACTCTTCTTACCGGTGGTTTTTCTTTTCTTTTTTGTTTTGTTTTTGTTTGTTTTTGCACATCTCTCCTCAGTTGAAAAGTATAAGAACTGCCAACCGCTGGCAGCATCAGGTAACAGCGACAAAGCGGTGGACCCTCTTGTCAACCTTGATAGTAAGAGACATCTTATCTGTTCATCTCCGCCTCTGCTTTTGATATTCTATCTATCAGGATCCCCATTTGTTCTAAATGATCCTCATTTGTCTGTCCTTTTCTGTCTTCTCCAGGTAATTCTCCAGATTTCAAAGCAGGAGTCACAGCTCTGGCAAACATCCTGAAGATACAGCGACATGACGATTACCTGGTCATGTTAAAGGTGACGGCACGCTCGTGTGTTCAGATCATCCCCCTTGAACTTGACTCGGGTTGTGAAGTTGTGTGGACACAAACTTCTTCTGTGTTGGCTTTATAATTTAAAAAAAAAAAAAAAAAAAAAAACCAACCCACCAACGATTGACTGATTTGAACTACTGGGAGTAGAAACTAAAGTCGAATCCAGATTGGAGTTTTTTTCATAAAAATTTAGTCATACTGATTATTTTGTTGGTTTTCATGTCATCCTGACAGGCTATTCGCATTCTGATCCAGGAGAGACTATCTCCAGAGGCCATCACTAAAGCCAGCCAAAAAAAAGAGGTAAAGTTCTCATTTTCCAAGTGCATCTTGTTGAGTTTAGGACTCGATTATTGCTGCAGAATAAAATGGACCAATGGCCTCACTTTAGCCAGACTTGTAATGTTTCTTAGATGGGTATTATTTTACTTTGACATCAACTTCAGAGTTTGGTAAATACTAATCCAGACCTCTACATGAAGCCTAAATGCCAACATTTGATGCTCTGTCCCTTTAAATTTGGGCTTCAGTCTCGGTTTTGTGTGTTTTCCTTTCTCCTCAGGGTCTTCCTGTAGCTTTAGAAAAGCACATCTTGGGTTTCGACACTGGAGGTGAGTGCTGGTTGTTTCTTTTTGATCATGAAAGGATGTGCAGGACGCCCGAATCCATGTTTGTTTGGATTCCAGTCCTGCTGTCAGAAATCTCCTCGAGCGCTGCGAGGCGGGATTGACTCGATTGTGTCCTACACCTCCCCCTCCCCCAGACGCCACTCTGAACGAGGCGGCTCAGATCCTGCGCCTGCTGCACATCGAGGAGCTGAGGGAGCTGCAGACAAAGATCAACGAGGCCATCGTCGCCGTTCAGGCCATTATAGCCGACCCCAAGACGGACCACAGGCTGGGCAAGGTCGGCAGATGAGAGGGAGGATGAAGGGGCTCGCTGGAGGAAGTGAGGGAACGAACCGCAGGAGTTTTTATTTTGATTTTTTTTTTCTTTTTTTTTTTTTTTTTCAGAGAAAAAGCCTTTTTTCATTTCTGGTGTTTGACTGACTTAAATGAGTTTGCAGTTTTTCCATTCTTGCATGAAACGGGGCAGTTTGAACGGCCACGAGGAGTGGTCCCGCCTTTAGATTCCTGATCTGAGTTTTTGTACACCAGGATGGCCAAACCGATGCTGAAGTCCAGTAGTAATAGTACTCATTTCTGATACTCTGCTGCCATCCTCTTTTGTTATGCGGAAAGCAGTTGAAGGTTGTTTGTTTCTATCAGATATTTGTTTTTTCTGCAGTTGAAATAAACGTTTATTTCTCAGTGGTTTACATTAATGCCGCGTAGGACGCGTCTTTATACCACAGTAGAGATCTGTACTCGTCGGCATCTTGTGTGGTGGATGTTCGGTGAGAAAAAAAAAAAAGAGAATCAAGTATCAAATCACATTTTATTGTTATAAATATCACTTCTCATTGACAGAAAAACAAAAGATTTGAAATATAGTAAAAAATACAGATTAATGCAGAGACATATGACGGGACGGCAGTCGTGAGGCGACTGCCAACATTTCAGTCACAGGATGAAAACGGGTTTGATCCAGGTTCAAGTCTGGAGATAAGGGGAGCACCATTAACTGGAAACGCTTGGGACATTCGTGAAGACGGCACTTTGACTTTGTAATACTCGTGCACGTAGAAAAGAAGATTAAAGATTCTTCATTTGAAAGCTGGAGCAGGAGAACAACCAGCTTAACCTACCTGCAGCTGTAACTATTTTTTATTTTTCTTCATCCAACTCTTTAGTGAAAGACGTAAGTGAGTTACCCCCAAAATTGTCAAATAGTACCTTTTTAAATTGCGACCATGGATCAAGAAACTAATGAAAGCCAAGTCTGAATTTAAAAGCTAAACTAGAGAACTAATAAACCCTGATGTTCAGTTTCATAGCAGAACATTTAAAAGCTTTGTGTGACTGTTTTTTTTGGCTTTAAACGGTGCATAGTCTATTAAACAAAAAACAACTTATATTATGGGATATCTTTGATTGTCTGAAGTGGATACCAAATAAAAAAAAAATCCACAAAATACAATCCAGTCCCATTGTTTAGGACTGCCCAAGTCCTGAAGGACGTTTCTCTGTTAGTAGTTCAGATTTCCAGGGAACTGTGACATCCCAGACTCGGATCGGAGAGGAAATGTTCAGCTTCACCATCTCTCTCTCTCTCTCTCCAACTGCAAATCCAATCAAGCTGCATTTCCTGCAGCTCAAAACTGTGGCACAAAGTCGTAACACTGATATCAAAGAGACACACCCCTACAGGTGAGAGGGGTGGGGCCGAGGGACTGGCTCCGCCCCCATGAATAGTTGCTTTGCAAAGACGAGTAAAGAAGTGAACGTTGCACTGCTTCTCTGGTATTTTGACCGAACAATGTCACAGATTTTTCACTGAGACTTTGGGATGTGTCAATTTGATGAAAATAAAAGGTCATAATTGTCTTTTTAAGAAAAAGCAAACAAACAGGATGATGTAGCTCTAATCAATAAAAAACAAAGCAAAACGACTCACAAAATACAAAAATACAGTAGAAAAAAAATGAGGTATGAGACAAATTTACAAAACAACATTTACTTTGGGTTATATCTTCGAGGTGAGACAGAGGGGTCGGGGTTGTACTTTTACTCTGACGGCTGATCCGGACAACAGGAAGCCATCCTGCTCCCCTTTGGAGCGACCCCCTTTTTCTGAGGGTCGCTGGAGGAGGTGGTCCCGCCTTCTGTCCAGGATTCGCTCCCAGAACTGTAGCACCAAAAGGACCCTGCGCCTGCTGGTCCGTCGTTAGTGGCTCCCTGTGAAACGAAACACAAAAGGCACTCATTTATGTCTGTGGCATCTAATTTCCCAAAGGAGGAAGCTTTTAGATCCCGGTGGAAGTGAGAAGTTGGATTTCCCTTCCTGTGTGAATCCACTTGTGACAGGATGAAAGCGTCGGCGCTGCGTCGCCCTAATGACAGAACAAACACGCGAAGCCCTACACTTAAGGGCTTGTGGCCGCTGAGAATTTTCTCTGAGAACAAGTTTTCAACAATAACAGCCTTTAAGCCTCTTACAACCAGCTCCCAAACCCCAAACAAGCGTGTTTCAGAGCTGTCATCATGCTCACAATCATAACCCGGGCCTCATGAAGCGAGCTGTGGCGGCGTCACGTTTCCAGAATGTGATGTTCAGCAGCGGCTGTTTTCACAGTGAGACATGGCGATCAGATTCTTCGCAGCGTGCAGATGTGCGTAGCTTCGGCTACGAACAACCGCCAGGGTGCCACTTTTGAGATTACCGTGTGTTTGGAAGACTTTAAAGATGTTTAACGCCAGTCTTTGAAAGCACTTGAAGCCATCTGCATCCATCAACACACCAGACGTGACGCGCCCAAAACAAAGGTACAGGGTCGTGGACAGCTGTGTAATCATCGCTCTTTGGTCTCACGAGCGCACGTACAAGTTAGAAGTAGAGGGTCGCGCACAGCTGTGTAATCACTGCTCTGGTCGGTGTCGTGGATGTACGTACAGTTAACACACACACACACATTCTTGTTTGTGTGACGTAGTGGGTCTGAGCAGCTGTGTGATGAGTGTTGAGCGCAGGATGATGAAAACAGGTTCTAGGCTTTAAACAAGCAACAAAAACTGCATTTATGTCATGCAAAGACATCCGATTCCTTTATGCAGCTTTCATCGTAGCGTTTACATCCCCCGACTCTCCATCAGGGTTAAAGTTACCTGGTTTCTGTGTCTAAACAGAGCTGAGGGGATGGAGTCCCCGCATCAACCGCGACACTGGAAACAAACAAGCCAACAACGTTCGCAGACCCCTGCTGAATACACCCATCTCACCTGGTAGACAGCGGCTGGTTGCTATGGCAATGCCGTACAGGTGAGACCGCTGGTCGGGCAGGTACTCGTCAGTGAACTTGCTGCTGTCTTTGTTCACTGCGATCACACCGTCCCTGTGCAGCAGAAGACAGAATAAATAAAGATTATGTTTCTGGTTTTAAGATAACACAGTTTTTGCTCAAAATAAGACAGTTTTGACTAGATTTATGGAATATTAGGGGATGTTTTTGCAGTGGGATAAAGATTGATGAGGACAGCTACCTCCTCCAGTCAGTGTAGTAGAAGTGGTTCCTGTAGTAGACCATGCTGAACGGGTAGTTGAGGCCGGAATGGATCACTCTTCGGTCTGAACCGTTCGGAGAAACGCACTCCAGACGCTTCGTGCCTGACGTACCGAGAACCACAGACCAAGTTTAAAACCGCTTGTATTCACAGTAAGACGCAGAATTTCTGAGACAAGTTTCAATCTATGGATTGAGGTCAACATATTTTAACTTTAATTTAAAGTTAGAATTTCAGCTTTTTACAGAGTGAGAGTTTCTGTTTACCTGCATCGGCCCAGCAGATTTGCCCAGAAGAAGAGTCGTACGTCAGCGCATTTGGCAACCCAATCCCATCCGACACCACCACTCTGCGATTCAGGCCGTCCACGGACGAGCTCTCGATCTTGGGAGCCTCTCTGTTCCAGTCGGTCCAGTACAGCGTGCTTCAGGGAGACACGGGAGTGAAGACGTTACACAACGCTCACGCCCTGCGAGTTCACTGCCGGCTTCGACTTTTTTTTTTTTTTCTCCCCGGTCATGATTCATCTACATAAGCTCGGCAGCAATCAGACGACATGAGCCAGGCCTCCTAAATCAATGTTCTTTATCTAAGCATGACGGCGAACATGTGGCCAGTCTGCTGGGACCCCCAGGTAATACGCACCACATGAAGCAGTCGGCTCACACGCCATGTGCCTAAGAGGTATGAGGCGGCAGATGTTGGCGCATCAGACATTTGGACTTCACGTCACGAATCGCAGGAAACACCGATCATGAGTGGGCCTGACTGAAGTACTAAATACTTCTCAAAGCTGGCTTTCTCCCAGGAACACACGCGTTTCTGGCCTCGAGTCAGAAAATAAACTTATAAACTGTCAAACCAATAATGTGAAACACACATTTGAGGTTTTATGGTCAAGGTTATTGTGTTTAATGGTGCGTTTGAATCCACCGTATTGGTGATCATTCACACACACACACACACACACTTCCACGGGTGTTGATTATGGGATTAGCTGGAATGATGAAAAGCAGATGTTTGTCCCGCTGGGTTGACCGATGACCACCTCCCACGTTCACGTACATGTACACGAGCGTCTTAAAATTAATGGCGCCAGTAAACCTGGTTCGGTTTTCTTGGCTCGGCTTCGTGCTACACCCACAGGGAAATGACTACGAAAGAACCATCAAACCCCACCCCTAAAACCCAAATCCCATCATTTTTCTTTGTCATTCTCCATCTTCTATCAGTGAGGCCATGTTTAGGTTACAGTTTCAAGACCGAGACTCCAGCCTAAACAAGTGTCCTCGATGAGAACAAGCACTAAAACCATAATTTGAGCTCCATTTGTTTATTAGATACAGGCTGACTTCCTGCCTCGAGGACTACTTTGATTTCATGGTTTTAATAATGGACTAAAGGCCACATGTGTCCTGTTCTGACACAGCATCACCCGGGATGACTCATTCGGGTCTCAGCGGAGCAATTGGAGGATGTCACACTTGACCTCGAAGAGCGTGTGTGGGCGCATGTTTGATTCTTCCTCAGGAGAAAGATTTGGACCTGGCTGCAAACCAGATTGTTGTTTTTTTTAATAAACGTTAAATAAGCAATAAGAGGACCCGTTTTACCCGGTTGACGAAACAACGATGATGGACCGGGGGTTGACCAGGTCTGTGTCGAACAGTGTCCGTCTCCCGCTGCCGTCCAAGTTGGCAACTTCAATGACATCGGGCGCCGAGTCGACCCAGAACATCAACCGACGCTGGACGTCCACCGCTAAACCCTCAGGGCTGACGATGTCTAGAGGCAGCAAGGGAGGGGCCGAGCGTTACATTACATTTGCTACGTAAGTGAAGGCGAGCCAGTGCGCACCCATACTTGTGTTGATGAGTATCTCAGGCTCTGCTCCAGATCTCATTGAAGCCCTGTTGATGGTCCTCGCGGACAAATCCGTCCAGTAGACTTGATTTTCTTTGCAGTCATGGGCCAAACCAACCACGATGGAACCCTGGAGGTACACGTAAATCATCTTAGGATCAAGAGCGGCAGATGTCACTCTGCAGTCCCATCTCTAATTAACACAGGAATTATTAGAAAGCAAACAGAAAGCACTTCTTTGTATGTGAAATGAGATGGATTCTTCTAGATGTAAAACGTTAAGACTTTTCTTTCCACTGCTGGTTTTTCACTTCCATGCTGAAGCGAGTTTTCATTTTGCTCTTTTGAGGCGGTAGTGGCTCCGTTTTTTCACATATAGCAGTCAGAAGGTTTTCATCAGACTGGTTGATATCTTGTGCTGTGTTTTGTACCGGGTCAGCGACGATAATGGGAGGAGACAGCTGGACTCCACCAGGAACCACTGCAGCTTAATTTTGGTGTCCATTCTTTTTTTCTTTTCTACAAACAAAGACGCAATTTCACAACCCTTCTCTTACGTGTAGAGTCAGCAGCGTTTTGGACCGGGTCGCATCTAGTTTGGTCCCGTTCAGAGGAAGCGCTCCTATTTTCTGTCCCTGAGCGTACAGCAGTGTGATGTCAGTGTTTGTAGGAGGGGTCACATCTGGGCGGGGCAATGGACGCACAGTGGGTGGGGCCACCGAGGAGAGGCCTGGAATGAGATTGGAAGGAAGAGAAGAGGTTTAGTCATAATGACGATGACCCTAACTTAGAATCAGGTGTGCTGAAGCAGGGAAACGCCTAAAACCTGCAGGACACCGGCCCTCGAGGGCCGACTTTGTGCATCCCTGATTATAACATGGTTGTTTCTTTTTTCAGTTGTTCTTCTTCCAGCTTATCTTTAAATTTTCAAAGCACTCATATAATTTTGATGTTTCTTCATATTGAAGTGCGTCCAGGTTGATCTGCACTTGGAGTTTAGGGGAAAAATCTGCATTGCAGTTAAAAATTAATTAAAAAGATAATATACACCTTTAATTTTCTTTTTTTTTAAATTTATTTATTAGCCTATATAATAAAGATAATACTAATACGTTAATCTCAGTTGATAAAACTGGCTAGACTTGAGCTTACTTTTACTAAAATAAGCAGACAAAAGACACTTATCACAGGCTACTCACAAGCAGGTTTGACAACGTCGTAGGATCGAGTCCCAGGAATCTCGCGTCCATCCTGGTCCACACACCAGCAGTAAGGAGTCTCGCCGTAACACTGGACTGGACTGGGAGCACACAAGAACATCAGCTGAAGCCTTTTGAGGTTTGGCATTAAAAACAGACTCCATACTCCGGTTTGGGACGTACCTGAAATGTCCGTCTGGCTCACACTGAGGCAAATACTGCTGCAGCCCTGGTTTCCCACCGTAGTGCTCCATCAGATTGGCCCTCCACTGCTCACAAATGGATTCAGGGCGACTGTTTGAAGCCACCAAATCTTCAGGGAACACAAAAGCTTTCTCAAATCTACATACCGCCACACATGTTTGTAAAATTAAGACCCAGAGCCTTCTCTATTGACATTTATCTTCATCAAACTGAAGTGTAAGTGTGTTGTCCAGTCTGGTGAGTTTATATCACACTGTTCATACTTCTTTAGTCAAAACTGTTTACCCTTTTAAAATCCTTTTAATAACTCCCTTTATAGAGCTTTGTAACTCAACTTGAAACCACTTAAGGCTTCTGTTAATGTTTATACTCGTCTTCCTCTCCTTGTATAGATTTCTTATGTCAGACCCACTCGACTGAGAAGAGGATCAGGATGTGAAAGGGCAGCAGCTCTCCAAGCGAGAGGAGAGACGCTTATAAAAACAGACAGACGAATAAAACAATTCAGCTGATTCAGCGTTTCCAGAACGTATTACTGCAGCCACAGTTGGTACGCTGCAAGTATGACTCACTTGGTTTTAATTCTAGTTGCCGTTCAACCACACGACCGGCTGAATTTAGTGATTTGAAGAGAGACAGAGAGGAAAGAAAACATAAATTAACTGATGAGATTCCAGTCCTTGGACTGACTCACTGTGTTGGCAGTGAGTTTTATTGCTTATGTGGGTTCACATAAATGCAGACTGACTTTAGGCACAGTTTAATGTGGCTGTCACAAGAACAACTACCTTTATTTCAAGTGCAATGTGCGACTCGAGTTAAAGCTGGCAAACTTTGGGGTTACATCCAAAGGCAGAAGATGCGAGTCCTAAAATAAATTCCTGCAAAGAGCTGCAGTGGAGTGGAAGGAAGAAAACGCAAGTTTGATAAATGAAAAAGAAAAGTAGTCTAGTTGCATAGATGTCCAAAAAATCCAGAAGACCCAGACTAGTTCTTTGTATAAGAAAGGAAAATAAATCTGAAGGTTGGTCGGGCTAGGAATGTGTAGAAAAGAAAAGAGTATCTGACTGCCTCAGTAGAATCTCACCTGGTCTATCACAGTCCACAGGTGTGATGCCAGGTGGAGTCCTGGTTCCTGCTCTCTCCTGTCCACTGCTGTCAACACACCAACAATGACCAGTGGAGCCGTGGCACTAAAAAAAAAAAAAAAAATCCTCATTAAGAAGATGACTGAGGAACAAAAACAGTGGCTAAGTCTGTGAAGGAGAAAGTATAGCCTCACCTGCTGAGGTAGATACTGTCCTTCCGCATCACACCGAGGAGCAAACACTCCTGCTACGGGACTGCTGGCCTGGACTCGGGCTCTCTGCAGCTCACACTCAGTTTTAGGACGCTCTAGTTTAAAACAATATTCGAAAACACACGACTTTTTAGTAGGATTTGATGTAAAATGTATGGTATAGTTCAGATTCTGTGCAGTTTTGAGAAAATTCCTCTCTCTTGAATACTACAGACATAACTACAACCTGGGCTCCTAAAGACTCTCATCACCACTAAGCGCAGTCCTGGACTTTTTACACATGTACTTATACAACCTCTAAAACCTCGTCCACAGGGTCTTTGTGCTAAGCGATCTTGAGTCGGGAGTCTCACCGGGTTGGTCACAGTCTTTCGGTTGTGTCCCAGGTGGAGTTCTGGTTCCTGCTCGTTCCTGTCCATTCTCGTCAACACACCAACAATGTCCAGAGGACCCATGACACTAAAAATAAAAATGAAGAGGATTCAGGTGTGACGTATATACCTGTAATTCTTGTCAAGGTACTGAAAGTTCCATGGCAAAAGACGGTCTCATTGAGTGCAAACCTGAAGTGGTATGTACTGTCCATCAGAATCACACTGGGGCACAAAGACTCCAACTACCGGATACCCCTCTGAACTGGTGAACTGCGCTCGATCTCTGCGCCGTTCACAGTGACTTTTTGGACGCTCTGGTTCATCTGCAAAACATTCACGAGTTTGTGCAAGCGAACACACCCACTGTTAGAACTCGTTTCACTCCACTTACTGGCTGATTTTAAGTTGAAGACGTTCGGGCATGAGTCTACAAAGGAACCATACCCATGAACTGATGTTACTGCCAGGACAGTGACAATACAACACTCTCACCTGCTCTGTCGCAGTCTACAAATGAAGAACCAGGTGGACTCCTGGTTCCTGGTCTTTCCTGTCCCCTGCTGTCCACACACCAGCAGTATCCAGTGGAGCCATGACACTAGAGCAGTATCAAGAGATCAAACCCTCTCTCCACCAAGACATTTCAGCAAATCATAGACCAATACCCAACCCTCTAAAGTTATGGAAAAGGTAGTCGCAAGCCACTTAGGTGACTATCAGCATAGAAATTATTTACTTGAAGTTTTTCAGTCAAGGTTCAGAGTACATCATCACAGAGAAACAGCACTGGTTTGAGTCACTAAAGACCTCCACGTGGCCTCAGACAATGGTTTACTGCACAGGTTAGAGCACGTCAAGATGATTAAATCATATATATCCAATAAACTGCAGGTCTTTCATGTTAGTCAAGTTTCTTCCGTACAGTTGACGATCTGCCATGGTGTCCCACAGGGTTCAGTGCCAGGGCCAATCCTGTTTAGTTTATACATGCAGCACTCGGGAAGTAATTTTCAGAACCAAAGCATCACTTTTCATTGCTATGGTGATGGTTTGCAGCTATATTCATCAATGAGGTCAGAAGAACAGAAACATTAGACAAACAGCAGGCATGTTCTAAGGACAATAAGGCCTGGATGTCGACAAACGTTTTGCTTTTAAATTCTGCTAAAACCGATATTTATTATTATTTATTATTTATTATTTTTTTTGGTCCTAAACACTTTAGAAACAGATTTGCTGATTTTACGATGGCCTCCAGTACAACCATGAGAAATTAAGAGCAGGAGATTAGGAGCATCCCATCTCCCATCTCAGAGTGCATAGACCTACGCTCCAGGAGGAGACCAACATGATCTGATGAGTGGTAGCCCTTTACCCTTCTTCTCTCCTTATCTTTCATGTTCTTCTCTTAATTAAAGTACCTCATAAACTAAAGTTAATTATCACAAATATAAGGTTAAATTATGTTAAACTACATGAAATAACATACTAACCTGCTGTGGTAGATATTGTCCATTTCCATCACACTGTGGTACAAAGGCTCCAGCTACAGGAAGCCCATCTGGACTGCTGGTGTGGACACGGTCTCTGTGGTGCTCACAGTGGGTCTTAGGACGCTGTGGTTCATCTGGGAGGGAACCAGACATATTTACACAGTTTATTGGAAATTAAATGAGTTATCAGAAGAACGGAGGTGAGTCATGATGTTCTCACACAGTCGTTCAGCTTTATTTAACATATTGGTCAGAAAAACAAGGAAAACAAGTGTTTATGTTTCGGAAATTCTTGTAGGAATGTAGGAGGGTGGAGGATTAAAATTCAGGAAAAACTTTGGATCCTCACCTGCTCTGTCACAGTCTACAGATGGAGAACCAGGTTCAGTCCTGGTTCCTGGTCTCTCTTGTCCCCTGCTGTCCACACACCAGCAGTAACCAGTAGAGCCGTGACACTGGAACAGAAGGAATTCATATCAACTCACCCCTGAATTCTTTCACGTTGTTAAAATTGATTTCATGCTCTATTCAGTATATTATGTAATAAATCCGTCACCAGGTGCTGACCTGCTGTGGTGTGTACGCTCCATTTTCATCACACTGAGGTACGTAGGCTCCAACTAGAGGGAACCCCTCTGGACTGGTGGTCTGTACGCCGTCTCTGTGATGCTCACAGTGACTTTTGGGACGCTCTGTTTCATTTTGACAAGAAAGATCGACAGGATCAAAATACAGACTTTAGCAGATGTACAACACAACAGGAAATAGGAATGTAATGTAATTTTGCTTGCATTATGTTGGGTGAATTTGTATGAAATACATTTATTTTCATAATAAGGGGCGTGGGCTTGTGATTGGCAGTCGGTTTATCTGATTACAAACCATCATCGGCTCCTGTTATAACCCAGCATCTGCTACTTACTACGGTCATGTCTGCATGTCTGCCCACCACTTCCAACTAACACTTTATTTCTTCCTGTTAGAAAAGACGGCGAAGCCGAACTGAACCACGATCACGTTAAAGCGAATTGGTCCTTTGGTACTTGGCTTTTACTAGCAGTGCAAAGCAAGCTTGGCTTTTGCTTTGCATTGAAAATAAAGTATGGTTATAGAGAAAGAGCAATGTCTCGATGCACTTTTGAGTGCCAAAAGGAAAAGAATTAAACAATATAGGAAAGTACTTTAAAATAGGACATCAGGCAAAAAAAAAAAAAAAAACTAAAAAAAACTTGAACCTGGGTTTTGATGGTATTGATGGATTCAAATTCAGACCAAATAAAAGAAGAACTTTGGATCCTCACCTGCTCTGTCACAGTCTACTGATGGAGAACCAGGTCCAGTCCTGGTTCCTGGTCTTTCTTCTCCTCTACTGTCCACACACCAGCAGTATCCAGTAGAGCCGTGGCACTAATACAGTAATCATGAAGTGGTGATGACTGTCTTTACATTATATATTTTATTAAAGTACAGCGAAGAAAAACCACTGCGAATACTAACCTGCTGTGGTAGATATTGTCCATTTCCATCACACTGTGGTACAAAGGCTCCAGCTACAGGAAGCCCATCTGGACTGCTGGTGTGGACACGGTCTCTGTGGTGCTCACAGTGGGTCTTAGGACGCTGTGGTTCATCTGGGAGGGAACCAGACATATTTACACAGTATATGTGATATTAAATGAGTTATTAGAAGAACGGAGGTGAGTCATGATGTTCTCACACAGTCGTTCAGCTTTATTTAACATATTGGTCAGAAAAACAAGGACAACAAGTGTTTACATGTCGGAAATTCTTACATACCACCTTCAGGATATGTCTTTCCTTTAAGAAAAGATTTAACGCTTGGACTCATATATACTGTAGGTTCTGATAAGTCCGGAGCCTCACCTGCTCTGTGACAGTCTACAGACGGAGAACCAGGTTCGGTCCTGGTTCCTGGTCTCTCTTGTCCCCTGCTGTCCACACACCAGCAGTAACCAGTAGAGCCGTGACACTGGAACAGAAGGAATTCATATCAACTCACCCCTGAATTCTTTCCCGTTGTTAAAATTGATTTCATGCTCTATTCAGTATATTACGTAATAAATCCGTCACCAGGTGCTGACCTGCTGTGGTGTGTACGCTCCATTTTCATCACACTGGGGTACGTAGGCTCCAACTAGAGGGAACCCCTCTGGACTGGTGGTCTGTACGCCGTCTCTGTGATGCTCACAGTGACTTTTGGGACGCTCTGTTTCATTTTGACAAGAAAGATCGACAGGATCAAAATACAGACTTTAGCAGATGTACAACACAACAGGAAATAGGATTATAAGATCCAGGTTTGTCAAAAAGTGGCAAAAAAGAAGTTGAAGTCATATTTTATGCTTTGGTTGGGCCGAGCACAGGACTCCGCCCCCTCATGCTGCTAAGGCCACTTAGCCCACTGTTACTTTCTTCCTGTCAGAAAAGAAAACAAAGCTCCTTTAACGCGTTCAGGCGTGGTTGCTTTGCTGCTATGCAGCTGTCAGGCGTTTCTAGAGAGGGTTACACCCCAGAAAGCAGTTATACGTTTTGGTCTGGATCATTCTAAGTCCCGTATTAGAAGTGTAGTAGCAAACTTCATCACGACTAGTTCCTCTGTGACTTGGTTTTTACCAGCAGTGTAACTCTGGGTAAAGCATCAAGGCGAGCAGGGCTTTTGCTTCGTAGCCCGGTATCAAAATGGTCTTTAGAGTTAATCTAACATGTCACGATGAACAACTTTTGAAGCTTCATGCTCAGATTTAACTCCTCAGGTGGCAATTTTGATTTGTAAAGCTATCTTTTACAATGAGCTCCATGTTGTGAGATTATGAACTGTGGCTGCTAACGTGAGGAGGCTGAATCCAGTCAGTGACTTGCATCATACGGGGGCTGCATTTCGGCCGGGAACCCTCACCCGATGTGCCGGACACACATGAGTAATAAACTCACTAAGGCTACGCGAACTAACCTGCAGGGGTGGTCTGGTCTGAATCACTTGATGACTCAGTTCACTTCTATCATCTTTCATTTGGTTCAGTTTCTTTTCACACAGGCAAATGTCTCACTTCAAACTACACAAGAATGTCATCACCATTTATTTAACAAAACAAGTCAAACCATAATAAGATCCTGTTTTGATCAAAATACCGATGTACTGCTTGTTTTGTGACTTGGTCAAACTGCTCAGACTAATTGTCAGCCTGGTGATTCTTTATTTTGCTTGAGTTTCAGCAAAATATTCAGTTTGAAAATAAAGTATGGCTACAGACAAAGAGGAATGTTTTGATGCACTTGAGTCCCTGAAGGCAAATAGTATAACAGTATAGGAAAGTACTTTAAAAAAGTGTATTAGGCCCTTCTAAGGAGGAAAAATGTAAATCTGGGCGATGGTGGTATGAATGGATTCAAATTCAGTACAAAAAATCCTGAAAAGCCTCAGATCCTCACCTGCTCTGTGACAGTCTACAGACGGAGAACCAGGTTCAGTCCTGGTTCCTGGTCTCTCTTGTCCCCTGCTGTCCACACACCAACAGTAACCAGTAGAGCCGTGACACTGGAACAGAAGGAATTCATATCAACTCACCCCTGAATTCTTTCATGTTGTTAAAATTGATTTCATGCTCTATTCAGTATATTATGCAATAAATCCGTCACCAGGTGCTGACCTGCTGTGGTGTGTACGCTCCATTTTCATCACACTGGGGTACGTAGGCTCCAACTAGAGGGAACCCCTCTGGACTGGTGGTCTGTACGCCGTCTCTGTGATGCTCACAGTGACTTTTGGGACGCTCTGTTTCATTTTGATAAGAACGATTAACAGGATCAAAATACAGACTTTAGCAGATGTTCAACACAACAGGAAATAGGATTAAAACATCCAGCGTTGTCAAAAAGTGGCAAAAAAGAAGTTGAAGTCAGTACTTCATATGTGTACTGCTGCTACAGGATGTAAACATCCTTTTGGCAATGAAAAAGGGCGAAAAATGTTACTGATATTGTCCCCACTTGTAATCAAGTACCAACCATCTAACTTCTGGGTTGAAGCCAAAGCGGAAGTAACACAAGTTGCAGTTCGTCTTCTGACCACTGGAGGGTGTCTCCAAATGCAAAGTCAGTCTCCACTGACTCCCATGTTAATATATCCAACTCTGATGTCGCAATAAACATGTTTACAGCCTGATTCAAAAAAGCAGGTCTCCATAGCTATATTTCACCTCAATGACAACTGTGAGGGGCGTCAATTTCTTTGTACCACGTCAGGTGAAATTGTATAAAGCAACACATTTGTTTATAGTAGAGGGTGAAGCCTTGTGATAGGCGGTTGGCTCAGCCAATGTCTAATTATTATCCCTTCCCCACCAGTCATCATCATGGTTCAAAGCTTATGAAAGCATTAGGCAGTTGGAGCTAACCCAGCATCGGCATAACGCAACAGTTATTTCTGATTTCGCCAGAAAACGACATTTGAAATAGGAGCTCTGCAACCAGTTTTCAGAAGAAGGTGGGCGAGTGACTGACTGTGGAGGCTTCATAGACAACACATCAGGCCTTTGGCTTTGGTTGAGCCAATCACAGGACTCCACCCTCATGCTGCTAAGGCCGGCCCACCACCTGCGACTTACTCTTACTTTCTTCCAGCAAAGCTTGCTCAGGCTACACCGCCTAACCTGCAGGGATGGTCCGGTTTGGAAGACTTGATGAGTCAGTAAACTCGCAGCATCTTTTTCTTGCTTCAGTTTCTTTTCACACAAGCAAATGTACCACTTTAAACTACTTTTTAACAAAACAATTTAAACTGGTACAAAACCCTCTTTTGTGTAAAATACAGATGTTCTTCTTTTATCACTTGGTCAAACTGCACAGACTGGTTGTCGTCCTGGTTATTCTTTACTTTGCTTGTATTTATGTTTTATATTTAAAAGAATAATTCAGTTTGAAAATAATGCATATCTACATACAAAGGCAATTTTTTTGATGCATTTGAGTCTTTCAAGGCAAATAGTTTAACAGAATAGGAAAGTACTTTAAAAAAGTGTGTTCAACATTTCTTATGGTTGGTGGGTGGGGGTGTTGTTTATGTAGGAGGGTGGAGGATTAAAATTCAGGAAAAACTTTGGATCCTCACCTGCTCTGTGACAGTCTACAGACGGAGAACCAGGTTCAGTCCTGGTTCCTGGTCTCTCTTGTCCCCTGCTGTCCACACACCAGCAGTAACCAGTAGAGCCGTGACACTGGAACAGAAGGAATTCATATCAACTCACCCCTGAATTCTTTCCCGTTGTTAAAATTGATTTCATGCTCTATTCGGTAGATTATATAATAAATCCGTCACCAGGTGCTGACCTGCTGTGGTGTGTACGCTCCATTTTCATCACACTGGGGTACGTAGGCTCCAACTAGAGGGAACCCCTCTGGACTGGTGGTCTGTACGCCGTCTCTGTGATGCTCACAGTGACTTTTGGGACGCTCTGTTTCATTTTCACAAGAAAGATTGACAAGATAATACTACAGACTGGAGCAGATGCTCAACATAACAGGAAATAGGATTAAAACATCCAGGTTTGTCAAAAAGTGGCAAAAAAAATAAAGTAATTGCTTTAACTTAGTTCTAATTTGTGGTATCAGCAATCAGCCCTTTTAAATATTGCTGAGTAAAGCAGAATATTTTGACTTTAATTTTGCAAACATAAAGGCCTTTTTTCAGCTTAATCTTTCGATTTATTGGAGATTCTTTGTTTCACTTTTCTCATGGATTCATTGTGGAAGCTGATTACGAGGTAAGGCCGACCCACCACCACCGACCAACACCTTACTGTGAGAAACTGCAGCAAAGCATTCAGGCCTGGTTGGTTAAAGCTTATAAGTTACAAGCTTTGGTCTGGATCGTGCTCCGAAACTAGCTCTTGGGACATGGATTGTCTCCTCTCTTTGGGGGGAAGACGCTTGAACTTGTGCGTGAGTTTGAGCGGTACCTATTAGATATAGTTGGGCTCATCTAGTACAGGTTCTGGAACCAATCTTCTCGAGAGGGGCTGGACATTCATCCACTCTGTAGTTGCTCATGATGAGAGGCATCATGCTGCAGTGGGCTCTCCCAGGGTAGGGTGAGAAGCTCAGGCACCACAGAGGGTATAGAGTTGCTGCTCCTCCACATCAGGAGGAGCCAGTTGAGGCTGTTGAAGCATCTGGCGAGAATGCCTCCTGTACAGTTCCCTCAGGGGAGGTTTTGGGCACGTCTAATCACAAAGCAGCCCCAGGGAAGACCCAGGATTCTTTATGTGGCTTGTATTTAAGAGTTTCAACAAATAATTCAGTTTGAAAATAAAGTATAGCTACAGACAGAGCGTCCCTCAAGGAAAATATTTTAATAGTATAGGTAAGTACTGTAAAAAGTGTGAAAAATGTGAATCTGGGTGATGGTGGTGTGGTAGGATTATAGTTCAAAGTAAAAGGGGCCTCACCTGCTCTGTCACAGTCTACTGATGGAGAACCAGGTCCAGTCCTGGTTCCTGGTCTTTCTTCTCCTCTACTGTCCACACACCAGCAGTATCCAGTAGAGCCGTGGCACTAATATAGTAATCATGAAGTGGTGATGACTGTCTTTACATTATATATTTTATTAAAGTACAGCGAAGAAAAACCACTGCGAATACTAACCTGCCGTGGTACATATTGTCCATTTCCATCACACTGTGGTACAAAGGCTCCAGCTACAGGAAGCCCATCTGGACTGCTGGTGTGGACACGGTCTCTGTGGTGCTCACAGTGGGTCTTAGGACGCTGTGGTTCATCTGGGAGGGAACCAGACATATTTACACAGTTTATTGGAAAACAAATGAGTTACTAGAACAGATGTGATAACTATTAGACAGAAATACATGTCTTTGTAAACAAAGACATGTATGTGTTTACATGTCTGACATTCTTATGTACCACTTTCGCCCTTTGTCTTTTCTTTTGGATAAGATGTAATGCTTGGACTCATATATACTGTAGGTTCTGATAAGTCTGGAGCCTCACCTGCTCTGTGACAGTCTACAGATGGAGAACCAGGGTCAGTCCTGGTTCCTGGTCTCTCTTGTCCCCTGCTGTCCACACACCAGCAGTAACCAGTAGAGCCGTGACACTGGAACAGAAGGAATTCATATCAACTCACCCCTGAATTCTTTCACGTTGTTAAAATTGATTTCATGCTCTATTCAGTATATTATGTAATAAATCCGTCACCAGGTGCTGACCTGCTGTGGTGTGTACGCTCCATTTTCATCACACTGGGGTACGTAGGCTCCAACTAGAGGGAACCCCTCTGGACTGGTGGTCTGTACGCCGTCTCTGTGATGCTCACAGTGACTTTTGGGACGCTCTGTTTCATTTTGACAAGAAAGATCGACAGGATCAAAATACAGACTTTAGCAGATGTACAACAAAACAGGAAATAGGAATGTAATGTAATTTTGCTTGTATTATGTTGGGTGAATTTGTATGAAATACATTTATTTTCATAATAAGGGGCGTGGGCTTGTGATTGGCAGTCGGTTTATCTGATTACAAACCATCATCGGCTCCTGTTATAACCCAGCATCTGCTACTTACTACGGTCATGTCTGCATGTCTGCCCACCACTTCCAACTAATACTTTCTTTCTTCCTGTTAGAAAAGACGGCGAAGCCGAACTGAACCACGATCACGTTAAAGCGAATTGGTCCTTTGGTACTTGGTTTTTACTAGCAGTGCAAAGCAAGCTTGGCTTTTGCTTTGCATTGAAAATAAAGTATGGTTATAGAGAAAGAGCAATGTCTCGATGCACTTTTGAGTGCCAAAAGGAAAAGAATTAAACAATATAGGAAAGTACTTTAAAATAGGACATCAGGCAAAAAAAAACAAAACTAAAAAAAACTTGAATCTGGGTTTTGGTGGTATTGATGGATTTAAATTCAGACCAAATAAAACAAGAACTTTGGATCCTCACCTGCTCTGTCACAGTCTACTGATGGAGAACCAGGTCCAGTCCTGGTTCCTGGTCTTTCTTCTCCTCTACTGTCCACACACCAGCAGTATCCAGTAGAGCCGTGGCACTAATACAGGAATGAAATACTACGTAAGAGCAATGGCATAAAGTTCATTTAAAACAAGTAAAATGAAACATCACAGTGAAATCCTTTGGAAAAAGTCTCAACAGATACTAACCTGCTGTGGTAGATATTGTCCATTTCCATCACACTGTGGTACAAAGGCTCCAGCTACAGGAAGCCCATCTGGACTGCTGGTGAGGACACGGTCTCTGTGGTGCTCACAGTGGGTCTTAGGACGCTGTGGTTCATCTGGGAGGGAACCAGACATATTTACACAGTTTATTAGAAAACAAATGAGTTATCAGAAGAACGGAGGTGAGTCATGATGTTCTCACACAGTCGTTCAGCTTTATTTAACATATTGGTCAGAAAAACATGGAAAACAAGTGTTTATGTTTCGGAAATTCTTGTAGGAATGTAGGAGGGTGGAGAATTAAAATTCAGGAAAAACCTCAGATCCTCACCTGCTCTGTCACAGTCTACAGACGGAGAACCAGGGTCAGTCCTGGTTCCTGGTCTCTCTTGTCCCCTGCTGTCCACACACCAGCAGTAACCAGTAGAGCCGTGACACTGGAACAGAAGGAATTCATATCAACTCACCCCTGAATTCTTTCATGTTGTTAAAATTGATTTCATGCTCTATTCAGTATATTATGTAATAAATCCGTCACCAGGTGCTGACCTGCTGTGGTGTGTACGCTCCATTTTCATCACACTGGGGTACGTAGGCTCCAACTAGAGGGAACCCCTCTGGACTGGTGGTCTGTACGCCGTCTCTGTGATGCTCACAGTGACTTTTGGGACGCTCTGTTTCATTTTGACAAGAAAGATTGACAAGATAATACTACAGACTGGAGCAGATGTTCAACATAACAGAAAATAGAATTATAACATCCAGGTCAGTCCAAAAGTGGCAATAAAAATGTGTAAAAATTGTGACTCGTCTTTTGAACTAAAGGAAGTCAAAATCAAAATTTTGATTTATATTTCCTCACAATCTTACCTCTTAATCCTAATCCTATTTTATTTTCTCAAATGACTCTAATATGTCATTGATATATATATATGAAGTAGAAAATGATATATTTTATTCCATTTGTGAGTTGTTCTTGTTTGTTTGGGGTTTAACATTTTGATGGATCAAAAGACACAACAGACAAATTCATTCTCTCTTCTCTTTTTAATATAGGTACAACCTTATAAAAATGTGTTCATGAACAACTAACAAACTTGTACCAAAACCCCAACTTCACTCTGCAGAATGGTGCTTTAACTTCCCACCGGCTCCTTCAAACCCACCTGTTTTTCCAGGCATTCCAAGACCATGACCCAACAACCTTAATGGCTCATTACACACAAGGTTAGACACACTCACGTAAACATGCTGTCTGTTTGACTTGTCGTGGGTTAAGGAATGAGGGGGTTTGCAGGTCTTTGTTTGACAAGGAAGCATTGGACAATCATGAGATGATACACCTGCTCACACTGGAGGTGATAAAGTCGCTTTCTTGAAGCTGAGAAAAGGTTAATTTATGTATATATTTGCCATACTAACCAAGTTTGCCACAGTCTTTGGGTGCCGTACCAGGTGGAGTCCTGGTTTCAGGTCTTTCCTGTCCCATACTGTCCACGCACCAGCAGTGTCCAGTGGAGCCGTGACACTACAAGATATTTCATGTCATCCACGTCACAAAATATTCAAAATCAGAGGTTCTCATGTGCTTCAGTTTACTGATTTACCTGCAGCGATGTGAACTGTCCTTCCGCGTCACACTGGGGAACATAGGCGCCTACTGGACCGCTGTTCTCTGCTCTGTCTTTGAGGTGCTCACAGTGAGTTTTAGATCGTTGTGGTTCATCTACAGGTAAAAAATAACAAAAACATCACGAGTGAATAAGACGCTGAGTAGACACGGGGCCAGTTACTCATCATACACAGCTGACTGGTTCAAATCCAGTATTTATTTAGCTTGAACTTAGGCAACATATATTATCCCCCTTTTTTACTCCAAACATTTGCACAGTTTCTTTCCTGAGGTTGTAAATGGCATGTCTGACTCAAAATAACACAGCTGTGAAAGCTCTCTCCTCAACCATATCTTTGCATCTCTGTTTAAAGTAGCTGGTTTAAGGGGGCGGAGACATCCACTCAACCCCACCCCCTTTTGCCATATGTTTTTACCACACGTTTTACTGACCTTCCTGCCGAGAACAGTAGAAACCATCACCATAAAACCCGGGCTGACACTGACACCGGAAGGATCCCAGTTCATTGACACATCTGGCATTAATGTGGCACGGGGAGGAGCTGCACTCATCCATGTCTAGGAAAGCAGAGACGGAAAACCTTTAAACCCCAAAAACCTAAAAAGTTACATGTTTTTTTTTTTGTTTTTTTTTTTTTTTTACTTCTTCATTTTCATATCTTGAATTACTGTTGTGTCAGCTTTTTTGACCTTTATGAATTCATGACATGCTCAAACTGTATTCTATCTCTTACCTCTACAAAATAAAAACAAAACAGCAACAATTATTCATGTTCGTCCTTAACATAAGTATTTAATGGCGAAAAAAAATCCTTTAAAATGGCAATTTTGTTTAATCACGTTTTGGACAGATGACTTTCTGATGTACACTTAAGTGGCTCGTGTGCGACTAAACCATCCAAACACATGTATTAAATAAACATTTTTGAATAATTATCCATGGCAACAATCACTATGCATGAAAGGCTTAACTTGCAGTTTGAAAGCTCCTCCAACTTTACTAATTTATGTTGTTTTACAAAAGGATTCCTGACTGTTGACCAAGTCTGATTCACTACAGATTTATTTTAATAAGAGATAAATAACTTAATGTAAGGATTACTGTAATGTATTACTTGTCAAGTTGGGAGGTAGGTTCATCTAAAGTTTATGCTGATGGGTGAAAGGAGGACGGACACACACACACACACACACACACACACACACACACACACACACACACACACACACACACACACACACACACACACACACACACACCTTGCTCCTCCACACATTCCAAAGCACAATATGCCATCGCTCCATTTGTCTCTCCCTTCAGTCTCTGTCTCGTCTCATTCCCTCGTCCTCACATTAGACCTGTTCTCCCATTTATCGTCTCTTCCGCGCTCTCTCCGAGTATTCCTGGCTTTGGCAGCTGTTGCATTACTGTTGTGAAATAAATCTTGTCCCTGAAGTTCAACAAATATGTGGGTCTCTTCTGAACATTTGTCTCTTTTTGGAAGCACAACAGGAATTGAGAAGGTGTTCTTGAGGGTCTGGGAATTTTAGCCAACAAAGACAAGATAAGAGCCCCAGAACGGGAGCCTGTCATGGTTACCAGTGTAGTAAGGAGTCAGGTCACATAACCTGACAAACGCTTTGTAATTTGTGTTTGTATTACAATTATAGCACAGGCAGTTAACAAAAAGCATGTTTGTTTCGTGTTTTCACTATTGACTATTATGGTTTACAAAGAATGTTGGACTAGTTTGCATTAAAAAAAAACTCTTTTTTAATATTCATACTGTCTGCAAATAAATAAAAGCCAAGACAATTTTTTTTAAAGTTTTTTCTTTCATTTCCATTTTCCACACTTCCACGTCTTTCTGAATTGGAGCTTTAGAACATTTTTAGGCCTTATTTTGGTGCCTACATCAGCTGCACACTTCTGCAAACATTTAACAAACAAGTAAAACTCACCGACACACGAACGCCTGTCGTAGCCAAACTCAAAACCGCCCTGGCACTGACAGCGGTGGCTGCCGGGAAGGTTCACACACTGAGAATGATCCCCGCACGAGCTCAAACCTTCAGCGCACTCATCTACGTCTGAAGCAAAAGCAGGCAAAAAAATAAAAATAAATGATCAAAACGAGACAGTGTTCCTATGAGCTCACGGGTCCCGTGTGCCACATGTGTGAGGATAAACGCTGTAATTAGGGTTGTTAACGGTGCGTTCAATGCATATGCAATGTGTGTACGCTTGTGTTCCTTTAACATGTAGCCCCACACCTGCATACTTGGCTGCCAAATACACATGGTTAATGCGCATTACAAAAGCAGACAGAGAGATGCTGAGGCCTGTCCATGGGAAGTGAGGCTGAGCCTGGGGCTTTCCTGGTGCTGTCAGCAGGAGAGACAGACCAACTGCTGGCCTAATGACAGGCCACCCACCAGCTTCAAGTCCTGCGAGTCCCTTTTAATGAGGGAATTAATCTCGAGGAGAGGAGACGAGATGAGAGGAATGACAGCACCACTGGTTCTAGTCATCCAGTCTGTACTTGAACCTTCTACACAGGATGGACACACGTTGATGGAACACAGACGTGCTTCCTTGAACTTTCTTCAACTGTCAGTGTGTACTTTTGTGAAACTGACAGCATCAGACTCATCACACTCTACCATATACAAGAATGATCCTCCTTTAAATGGACACAGATAATACGTTACTATATAGACATACAAACCGAATCATATAAAGAAAAAAAAACCAAATGGTTACCGTAACAATTTTGTCCATCTCCTCTGTAACCAGTAGCACACTTGCACTGGAAGGCTTGGCCCTCCAGTGGGATGCACTGCGCTGTGGTGTCACAGTCGTGTTTCCCAGTGTAGCAGGGGTTGACCAGTTCGGACCCTGAAGGCTCAACTAGAAATGAAAGGAAGGATGAAAATGATGCGAGTTAAAGGAAGCGTTGCACATCTTACACTGAACAGATAAATCCACAGTGGAGATCAAACTTTCCCATCTTTAATGCCAAATCTGCACATTTTTTTTACTTTTGGTAATCCCTCTAACGTGGACACCACAAAGCTCTAACACCAATGTCAAAGCAGGCACAGAGTGGCTACCTCCGCCCTCTAAAACCGGATGCTGTGAACATAAAGTAAAGACATGCTTGAAAAGGGACCTTTTGTCCTGTATTTCTGTGGTAACGTCACAAAAGAATATGTCACATACATTTTATATTAACTCCTGCTGGGGATTAATCTGGGGCACCATGTCCACCAGCTCCACCCACTACTTCACATAATCCTATTTTAAGTTTTTTATGATGCAATTAGTACATAGTTATCAAATAAGCGTCTTCATTTTGAATATCGTTACAAAGTAGAAGGGAATAATTTTTGTTTTTTGCTGATTTGCTATAAACAACGGAATCATAAACCAGAGCAAAAATATGAATAAACCTCAAAAACCCTTAAGATATTAAATAATAGTATTTGAGTTTGTGCAAAACGGGTCCCAGTGGTTGTGATTTATAGAATAAAATCTCTCGAACAAAAATGCTCTGAATTGAAATCTGCATTATTCCCTGGAAACAGTCCAGCAATTAGAGCAATGATTACAGGACAACTAAACCAAACACACATGTAAAGCCACTCAAGACGAACTCTCGTGCAACGGCTCCCCGCAACTTCCTCCATGTTCTCGATTTGTAAAACATATGGATGAGGTTAAGCACATGTGCACATAAGAGAGAGAGAGGGGACAACACACGAGGAGGGATGAGTGAGTTCAGGGTTTCCTCACGCCGCCGCATGGCTCAGACAAACCATTTCAAACATAAACCTCGACTAATTTACGAAGAACAGACAGACCAAAAAAACATGGGAAACCATTAGAAAAGAATGCAACAAGATGTTGAAATATGTCTTGAATTAAACACAGGACAGTGCCACCCTGGGAATCAAATGCCAAGTCATGGTAGGGTTAGTTGCCTCCTTCACAATGAACCACTGGAATGTTGTAAATGTTGTTTTATTTAGCTTTGACTGAGACAGTTTGTCTTTTTTTTCCCAGAAGTCGGCAGTTTCCAGAGGTCTAACTGAACTGTATATGGCATGTTTTGGTTCCATCCATCCATCCATCCATCCATCCATCCATCCATCCATCCATCCATCCATCCATCCATCCATCCATCCATCCATCCATCCATCCATCCATCCATCCATCCATCCATCTCAGCTTATCTAGATTTGGCAGTTTGGATCTGATCTGCTTCTATAGGATCAATAATAGGATCACTTGAGCTCCTTTTAAAAATCACAACTTTACAGTTCTGTTGATAGCAGCGCATTTTTTTTCACATTGTCAGAACAACTCTCCAAAATACTGCACATTAGTAGAGGTTTCCTTAACAACCCTTGCCCCCACACATTTCAAAGACCGCAGCAGAGATTGTGGAGTCATGTTGGTGGTAATCAACACGTGATGGACAAGAGAAGTCAACTACTACCAGTCTCACAAATGGAAACATCTTCTAGAGGTGTGTAAGTATTTAAGTCTTGGCTTTTTCTTTACCATCGGGGTATTATCCACCATAAACAACATTCTCAACACAAACAAAACACGCAGACTCGGCTTGCTTTCATCTCCTGAGGCCCGAGAGCAATTTCTGCTCATTATCAGAGAGGGAGAGAGACTCTTCAAAGTGTAATGTGGCCAGGAAGACGGGCAGATGAGAGGGTGAGATGCACATGGATTGGAGAAAAAAGCTGAGGGATAATTAGAGACAGAGTGAGAGAAAGAAGGCGAGCAGGAGAGAGGGGTAAAGAACACCCCCCCACCTTCCACACACATGCACACTCACACACACACACATGCACTGCACATCATCAAAGTGACGACTACAGTTTCCCACCTGCTGCTTTTTCACACAGCCCCTCCACGTACACATGCAGGGACACATGACAAGAGTTTGCAGTGGGAGTACTTTTGACGGCCACTTTAAGAATGTGAGCAGCATGAAATTATCTCTCTATCATCGCTGACTTTTACTATCGCAGGCCTGAAATTGAGGACAGTGAAGGGGTTGATAAAAGATAAAAACAGCACTTGAAAATTAAAGGGACCCTGACCATCCAGTTTGAATAAGAAATTAAATCAGTTTCAAACCTTTTTTTGCATTTTACCATATTTTGAAAGAGGAGTAAGGGTCTAGAAAGATGCTGCTGCTGCTGCTGCTGCTGCTTTATGGGAATTGTAGGCTCCAGTGTTTTCATGACCTTTTTCTTGAGACCAAACACAAATATAATGAACACGCACTTTTACAGAATTAACTTTGGTGCTCGAAGTGCAAAGTTTGTCCACAATCTCTGATTCTCATGACCTCACAGGGCAGCTATTATGCCCCCTCCCACAAAAATCTGTCAATAGCTGGGATATTATTTCTCAGAGAATGTAAGACACACACATGCTCTGGGTTACACACACACACACACACACACACACACACACCACTTAACCCGTGTTTACAAAACCCCTGATCCCTGAAACCTCTTCCAGCTGCGTTCTGGGTGTATGATTGTGAGTGAGCATGTGCGAGATATGTCATCAAAACCTTTTTAATCAGTGCGCTGACAGTTAAACGACAGAAACTTGGTCTGCATCCAAGGGCTGTGTGTGTGAGTGTGTGTGTGTGGGGGATGTGTCTCCCTCTTTTTCACACACTTTTCGTTCAATGTTTTAGGGTCTCTCGCGTCGCTCGGTCACCTTCTGGTTTTCATCAGATGGAGCAAATAAATAAAGCACAACTCCCAAGAGTTACACACATTTGTAGAGCTATCGGGATTTTTATTTGGCATTTCTAAAACAAAATATTGGGACTGTAAAGCTTTTATAACTGTGTAATGTTGACTTTCCTTCTGGCACCGAGGATATGAATGATGAGGCGTTTTAGGTGTCATTTCCCCTCATTCTTCATCATCTTAAGCTGCAAAAGTACTAGGATGTTATTGTTTTATTTTAACTATAAATTCTCCACATTTATTTGATGTGCATGAACAAACGAAATGGGTAAAATACTTCAAGTCACCTGTGACGCAAACTAAAACTGTGGTTTCATATCTGAAAAGGTTTCATGTGTCTGCAGCCTTTCATAGCCAATAAACCCAGGGACTGAAGTGGTTTCATAGACACTATAACATTGCTGTCAACAGCTTCAGTGTGTAATTATCCCCATCCTCGGCTTGCAGCATGTGTGCTCAAACCTGAGCTCTGGCCAACACTGCTCCATGTTTTGGCTGTGGTTTGTGTGGCAGAGCTGCAACAATTACTCATGTGGTTGCCGGTCTTAGCTTTCCTGGAGAAAAACCTCATGTTTTCAGGGCCTCCAGTGCAATCGCCCACTAAAAGATTGACAGCGACAGACTGGAATGGATGTAGGCAGTCAGTCAGATATAATGTTCTCCAAATGATGGCAAAACCCAATGTTCAGGATCCTCAGCTGATAGGACTACGACCCAGACCCGTCTATGTTGGTCTTGAATAGCGGGAGGAGATTTTACGTGATGATGCAAGAAAAAAAATCAAATGTCTTTCAAGACTAAAACGTTTTTTTAGCTCCAAGATATGTTCAATTCTGCTGCAAAAGTTGGACATTTTAACATTGATGCTGACAAACACTTTGCCTACCGCCAGCTGGACTGATCTTATTGGTGATGGCGTATCTCAGGATCCGCTCCTCCTTCACGTACATCACAAACACCCTCTCCATGGTGATCTGCAGCGTCTCGGGGCCGGTGGCACGGACATCGTGGCGACAGTCGCGATAGGTGATGTTCTGTTTCAGATGGAAGGTGTAAGCCTCCGACCCTCGCTCGGCTGAAACAACTGAAAACTCCCTGACAGAAGTTGACGTGACAACTGCAGCAAAAAAGAGTGAGACATTTTAAGCAAAAGGGATCATCAACTTGTGCAGATTTTCTTGAGTTATGCATCGCTATGGTTACCAGAGGGGTAGTACTGGTAAGTCTCCTTGAAAGGCCCTATGTCGACCTCAGCTCCAGGTGGAATGAATGGCACATTTCCGTTGACTGTAGTATCCACGGTGAGGTGGTTGTGATCGTCAAGGCCACGGCCTGTCTGCATGATTGACAGGCGCTGGTTTCCAGGGTAAAACAGCACCTCTGCATGACGAACGAACTCAGCACCTGATAACACAATTACTCAACTTGACTATTCATCTTTTGTCTGTTTACATATCAATAATGGTGCAGCAGTTGCATTTGCAAAGAAGTGGAACGTCTGCTGTGGTTAAATATGCACACACAACACAAACACGCACAGCTGTTCCCTATTAGACGGGGGAGGTGGAAGCCTTACATCGCATTGGGTCTCTTGAGACAATACAGCTGGCGGGATGACTTAAAAACACTCAGTTACAGAGACACGGAATGTCCTCACCACAGAAGAGTTCCCTCATCTGTCTACAGATGGGATGGTGAGGAATCTCCGGACAACATGCTGACCAATGTCGATAAAAAACAACAAAAATTACCTGTGACTTTGAATCCTGCTTGGCTATTGGGAAGCTCCAGAGCAAACAGCCATCCGAATATTTCTCCTATTGGTGCCACTGGCATCAGGGCCCAGCCCACAGTTTCTGGTACCTGATCAACGGGAACGAGGTCAAAAAGGTCAGGTGAATCCTATTAAATTACCTGATCTTGGAGAAAAGGAATTCTATTCTTGGCTGAAATGAAAAAACATGCATGTACAGTCGTTTTCGGATATGTTGTCGGACGCCTACCTCGCTGATGGCAGTGTACGCCCTCCCATCTCCCACCACAATGTAGGCGTGAAGATCAATGTTTTCCAGCTCCACTGGAGTCGATCCCACAGTCACCGTTCCGCTTACCTTACCGCTAACACGCTGGGGAGCACCTGGAAGAATTACACAACAGAGGAGGAGGAGAGGAGGCACACTCTCGTTTTCCTGCAGTGGTCTTACTGAACTGTCTCTGATACAGTTTGGCTGGAGAGTGAAGGCGAAGCGAAGAGGGGACCCTTTAACATTTAACAACAGTAAAACCGGATTACTGCAGGATGATGGCTGAGTGATGGCGCTAACCTTTGGGCAGACAGTGGCGGCCGTTTCCGTAGAAACCAGGATGGCAGTGGCAGCAAAATCCTGTGGCGTAGTCGGAGCAAAATGCATTCTGGGAGCACTGCTGCTGGAATCTAGACAACGAGAAGAGGAAGGTAGGTTAAGATTTGGTTTGCTGTGTGGCGGGGTGGTGGTATTACTTCAAGATTACGTCAGTAATCACATACCTGGCACATGTTTCCTTATTCTCTGTAGTGTACTGAATCACTAAGAGAAAGTGACAAACAAGAAGGTATTTTGTTATTGCATTTTAGTCATAAGGGAGGAAACACTTCTGTCTACTGTAATGATCACGTCAAATGCATCTTTATGGTATTTTCCATTTAATGCTTTTTATTTTACTCTCCTAAAAACAACAGTAAAACCGTTGTACTCGCATGCAAGATACAATTGGGAGGGGAAATTATATTTTCAATGTATATGGGAGAGAAGACTGGAAAATATGTAACTATACACAAATATATGTCAAAGCACTACTTGGAAACAAAGCAGCTGCTGCAGCTCGAGGAAGCCCTTACACAACTTTCTGTTTGTCTGATCTCTTTACCATCTTACTTGAATGGTTTAGCCCAACTCTAACCGGAAGCAAATGTTAAACTTTAAACCCAGATTTATCCCTGAAGTGAACCTTAAATATTTGAAGACCAGCATGAATGTCCCTGCTGTGACCCTAAACAGTAAGGAGTAACTGCTTACGCCATAAAACTCCTCTGACACACAGGAAGTGATTCATTACTGTTTTTTTTTTTTTAATCATTTGGAATAATAAAAAAAGAGACTGGATAGCCAGTGAGACAGATGACAGTCACCACTGCAGCCCAGACTAAACAGAAAGATTGAACCCAACACAGACATTTCTGTGTTGAACCAAACACGGAGCTACGTTAGACTGCAGTTCCCCCCACTGACCACTGGGGGCAGACACCAAAGATGAGTCACTCCATTGACCCTGTGTTAAAATATTCAACAGAAGAACGTGCTTCAAAACCGCCAAAAAATGTCCAAATGTGGTCAGAAGTATCACCACACAAAGCAGCTTTAACTACCAAAGCTTCACATGCTGTTGTAACTTTTCATGTCTACAAATCACTTGTGCCCGAATCCCACACACCAGTTTACACGTTTTTGTGTTTAAACTGGCATGAAGTCAAAACCCATGACAGCTTTGAAAAATGTAGGTGTTCTTTGTAAAATTATGCTTTTTCTGCTCTTTTAAGTCCTTCATATTTCTGTATTTTGAACAGACGTAAATCTTAGTCTTACACGCAGAATAAACACACTTCATTTAGTAAACAAACACCCCTTTTAATTTACCGCATATGTGAACTCTAAAACTTCTGGAGAATATAAAACATGGGTAGTAATGTCAAGTCCATCTCACAAAAGGCAAAAAGGCAAACAAAAAGAGATGAAAGCATCTTTTTCTTATAATGGAAACAGACTTGATGAAAGATTTATGCATCTTTCCAGAAAGAAAACTGTTTTATTCTCTCAAGTGAACAAAATTACTTAATAAGAACTTCTTTTTTATTCACATACAGACTTTTGGACCCTTATATAACCAAGTTGACTGAGAACACATTCTTGTTTACGGCAAAAATCCTGTGGGAATAGTTGCAAGGGAGGGAACGCTGAACACACACACCTCGGAGCTGCCAGCACAACGGCAGTATTGTACTGCCAGCTGCTGAGCAGCTCCTCCAAGAGCAGTCGGATACGGTTACCTTCCTACAGTCACCATCCTGTCATCCCTTTTTTTACGGATATATATCTACACATTTGTATTTATGGTATATTGTGAAATAGGTATAAAACTTGTGCAGATAGACACAAATTGATTTTGCTTTTAGTAGCCAGCACAATATTTCATTATATTTCAGCTACAGGTGTATTTCAGGCATGCACAATGTTTTTGTCTTTCCTAACAAACAATAATTATATGGGCAAATTTAAGGCAAACTGTGAAGTTTTTCCAAAGTCTTACTAATCAGCCTAAACCTTCCCTATGATGCCTAAACCTAAACAGATGGCACTTCTGCATTGGCTTCACAACCAGAGGCTGTATTCTTAAGTCTCTTCTTATTGGTCGGATTTCTATGAGCTTTCTAAGAGGGTACGGTGCCTCATAAACGCACAGAACTCCTGTTGACGGTCAGGAACACACAGCTCCAAACCAGGCTAAAAATAAACATAACTTTAACAGATGACAAGTCCAGACATCCAGCCATACGTGTTTGAGCCAGATTCGGATCCGGAGGAGACACTGACGTTTCTGATGGAAACGGATGGAAAATGTTTGCATCCTAACAACCAAATACACATTTCTTCCCAGCATTGTGGAAGTAAAAACTAAACAGTGTACAAAGCAGAACCAGATCTCTTCTTCCTTGGTGCAAAACCATCTTTATGTTAACATTCAACCGTCAATATTGTGGTTTTCCATTGGCTCGGCTGGTGACAGCACGATGAGCCAATAGCTCAAGTCCCAAATTAAAGTCTTGCACTGTAGAGTCTCTAAGACTTGGATATACTTGTTTATTTTGTACAGGAGTACAACAAACATGTTTTTTTAGATAACAATGACGTTTAAGTTCAGGGTAACATCTGGGTCAAAGCACTTCCAGCGCTGGTTCAGGGGTGGTGGTTGAGAACAACCAAGCAGCAGCTATGAAAACTGCTGCAACCCAAAACTCTACCGAGCTTCGTACTAGTACATGAGAGGCGAGGGGTGGGGTTATCATCTTCCAGAGAAGAAACTGAAGAAAAGGAGTAAGTAGGGAATGGACCCAAAAACCAGTGGTCCGAGCACAAGACCGTCTTCTTGCGCTGCGGCTGTTGATTGAACAGATGCCAATGAGACACCAACCGTTCTCTCTAAAATATTTCAGTGCTATATTTAAAATTCCTCCATGATTTGGCCATTGAATTGAATTGAATCTGTGTCCCCTGTGCACTGTGGTCCTTTATAGAAACCCACGGTACAATAGAGGGAAGTTCCGCTAAAACTGGAAAAGATGTAATGACTCGACTCTGAGCTGACTAGAGCATCAGCCCAGCACCAACAGCTGGTTCCTGTTGGTCCAACAGGCGTAACATCTGCGCCCTCCAACCTCCAAACATAAGCCTTTTTTTTCTCCACTTATTCAAACCTGGTAAATACTTCATTCTTCTCATCTTACCAAATGCGGTGCACATGCATAAATATATAGTTGACTTAATGCGCATGTACACAGAAAATGACGAGTCCAAGAACACAAATTACCAGGTTATGTTCCATGATAGTTTTACAAATTGTCAAAAGTGTGTTTTGTAATCAAGGAAACATCTGTTCAGTCCCTGATTCATTCTGCAGAAAACAAGTCCAAACAGGGTTATTAAGTGCTACAGTAAGACAAGAGAAGACTTCAGAGTCCTGTGACAGCTGGCTGGGCTTTACCGAGCCCTGATCTCAACACCATGGAAAGAATTTGGTGTTACATGAAGGAAGTCTGCACCAAACTCTGATGTAATGTCCCTAATTCTTAGCATGCGATTACCCAGCAAGTAAAAACAGACTTATGCTGTATAGTAAGTCTTACCTCCAGTGTCCAAAACAACATCGTCTTCATCCACACTGACCACGTGGCCTCCAGGGGACAGAGGTGATTCATTTCTGTTAGGGGGGTACACATCCACATCCTCCAGAGGAAGCTACAGAGATGTAGAGCAGAAATGCACAAGGCTGAGCATCCAGCATGTTCTTTTTCCTGCCAAGCCAGTACATTAAACCCCTACAGATGCTATAAACCAGAGAACTGTGATCCGGGGAATACTTCACATACTGTGCACATTAAGTTTGGCATTATAGTTGCAGTTTTGCCAGCATTATGTTGACAAAACTAAATTGACTCCAAAACAGCATTCCTGTGTAGCCACAGGATGTAGAGAAAAGCAGATACAATTTCATATCATCGTAAAATACATTTGACAGGACAAACAGCGTTGCTGCTTTGAGTTTCTTTTCTTTTTTTTTTTTATCCATTGTGACAATAGATGTTTTCAAACATCACCACAGAGCATTATGGTCCACATGACTTATCCCATGAACTCTTACACAACGTTGCTCTGGCAGCTTGTGCAATATTTGCAGTAATTTCAACGTGGAAAACCCCAAAAGTACAGAAGATTCTCTGAAATGTTCCTGCATACAAATAAGTATTCACATTAAAATGCTTCGACACCCCCGACACACCGTTTCATTGTTTTGGTGTTACCTGTGGTTGCTGCTCCTGGCGTTGAGCGCCTCCTCTCAAGACCGTCTGTAGAAGATATTGCCGCTTCGCTGGTTCCGACCCATGTCTGGGTTCAGAGGTCAGTGGTACATCTTCGCTGCTGTACAACACCTGGCGAGCGGAGTCCTCTGAAGGAGAAGGAGTGTCCGGACTTCCAGATCGAAGCGGATCCAACCGCGGATCCAACCGGTCGCTGCCGTCAGGGGCCGGCTGGTATTCAGGCTGCCTGCCTGTTAAAGTGTAGTCGTCCTCTTCCTGAGTCTCAGGGTCGAAGGTGTTTTCTGGATATCCCTCAAACTCAGCATGAGTGGTGGTATCCTTGGATGAGACGCCAGGGATGGGTCAGATTAGCAAAAATGTGATTTATTTTCTGTCTTCTTGTAGCAAATTTAGGTTGAGCAACATAAACAAAAAAAACACACCATGCCATGTCCTCCAGGAGGTGAAGTAGCAAGGAGGCCTCCAATGGAAGCCGGGACAATGTTGTCGAAGGAGTAACGATTTCCAGTATGGAAAAGCCAAATGCCTGGAATTCCAGTATTACCAACCCTGAAGAGCAAGACACCAGTGATATATACACAAGAATATGCAATACATTTAAAATGATGACATTGATTAGCCTTAGATACAACTTTATTTCTAGGGGACGAAACTTTCTCTGGGCGATACTGGAGAGGCATGCAACCAATCAAAGAAGAGAAACAAGCGATAAAGGCAGAGGGACATCCAGAAGACGTCAATAAATGTGCACTAGAGTAGGAACACGGGTGAAGGACTGTTGTTGGTCGTCTCTTGGAGTGAAAGGCTTTAAAAGCTGTTACTTGTTGGAGGTTTTCATTGAAACTATAAGTATTTAAAATGATTATCAGCTGACTTTTTAGACAGAAAAGACACCTTGAGCAGGACCTGGATCATAAGGGGGGACCCTCCTGCCGAAGACCAGCCGGGTAGCAGCAGGAAAAGGAGATCAGACAGAGAGAATGAAGAACAGAGAGGAGAGACACTGACACACCGTCAAACGTACAAAAGACAAGACACATTAGTACATTAGTAACTAACTAATCCATCAGCTGCAGAACTAAGAGTTTATGTATATATGACTGATAGATGGTTAGGTGGTGATCTACACAGACGTCTACACAGACAGGTGCCAGTGTTGATTACAAGGCATGTGTGACTTTGCCTCATGTTTTTACTTACTGGTATAGATTTTTAACACTCTGTTCATGGCTGGTAACACTAAAGTGAGGTCCCTCAGTTCGGGAGAAGATTAAATATGTAATTTCTCCTCTACTGAAGCCAACTCTAGCAGGAAGCTCAATCTCAACATTATACGACTCCTTGAAGAAGACACAAAATACAAAAGTATGATGATCAAATCATTAAACAGAAAAACTAACATCAAACAATGCATCTGTTTGCATCTGTCGGATCCAACCAGTTTACCTTCGGCAGCGTCCCAAAGAAGTTCAGACCACCTTCAGGGTATAGGAAGAGAACGTATGAATCAGTCTCGTCATAACCAATCACTGCTTGAAACGTATTGACCTTCAAAGAGAGAAGAGAGACAGTCCTAAGAGGGTACAGATTTAAATGCAAAACGCTGGAGGGAAGGTTTTTATACGGTTCTTTGAGAAATATGAGCTTGGATGATAAATATAACCTCTGAGAAGGAGGAAAACAATGCGGTTTGTGAGGCTGAAAGACACATTGCAGATACTACCCAAATATCTGGCGCGCTAGATATTTTGGAGAAGGAGTCTGTAGAGAAGGAGTTGGTGCGGAAAAAGTTGGCTAAATCTTGGAGCACAGATCAAGGTGCGAGGGTTGAATCCCAGATGAAGCAAACAACGGAGAGATTTGTCTGCCTGACACTTGACAGCTGAAACTGCTTGATAAAGACCAGACAGACAACTCAAACTCAAGGCTAGTGAAACGTCTTGTAGTGTGTAACCCTTTGTTGCCGGTCTTTCAAGTCGTGAGACCATTCTGGCTTTGCATCAGTTGCATAAATCCCGTTTAGACCTGGCATTAAAATGCATTCAGGGGAAATACGATCACAAGCGGCCACTAAACGGTTCAAAGATACAAATACAAATAGGAGCTGAGTACTGAAACAGAAAAATATCAATAATGCAGAAATCACTAGTAAAAAAGTGTTTAATGATCTCACCATTCCTTCTTGATGGCATACAAATTTCCAGCTTAGTGATTTTTCAAGCCCTGCTACAGAGATGAGGTCACCTCCTGTGTGCTTGAAGTCAGCTCTCCTCAACCACCCTCAAATTATTCAAAGGCTCGCTCCTGGTGTTTAAACTTCACACCTCTCCTCACACCTCCCCCGTTTCTCGTCAAATCTCCTCCTTCTCTTGCTCCACTGGGTTTCTGGCCTATTTTTGGCCAATATGAATGACGTTGAAGGACATTATTGCTGTAATGAAAAGGTCTGTGGTCTTTTGACCATTTGATTATTTATTGATCATCTCCTGCCCCCCCAACCCCTCAAAAGGAATTTTCAAAATAAATGCTTTCCATATGGATTTATGAATGAGGGACCTTTTCCAACCACAACTTATCTTCTACACGTACCAGAAGGAAGTCCAGCCTCCTCTGCCCACTCAAGCCACTCTAAAAGAACAAAGATTTTTGTGAATGAAAGGAAGACTTTGAAAGAACCTGATTATCTGTACACATGCATTGAAACCAGTATATATACACACGCACCACCTTGTCCTCACAACCCCCTGCCCAGATGTTGGTCTCCACAGCTGTCTTCCTGTGTGTCTGACCAGCTTTCATGATGATGTTACGACTTACAAAACCAGACGTCGTTACAGTGTGAGCCACAGGGGTGCATATTGGGGCCAGCACACAAACACACATGTCCCTCAACCTATATTCATCTCATGTGAATGTATGTGGGTCTGTTCCTAATTGTTTATAACAACATCTTCCAGCTATCTCCTTGTTTGTAGGCGAGGAGGACTTTGTAGTCTCCAGACTCTGTGTAATTAGTGAGGAGGGGGCCCCATTTTTTATTTACTGTATTTATATTTGTCTTTAGGGAAGGAGGATAAGAGGCTAGAACTACAAAAAAAAAAAGATCTAATTTGTCCAAATACCCCAGTATATTGTTCATATTCCCTCTGCTTTTTCTTCATAGTCATGACGGCAAGAGGAGGGAGGAGACGATGAGGAGCAACAGAGATGGAGAGTGGCATGAGAGGGGTTCGCTGCAGCAGGAAGTCTGAGGGAATGTTCTCCCTGCGACGGCTGCCTCTGAAAGGGGTCTTTCAGGGAGGTTTTAGTGGAGAAAAAAGTGCCTTCTTTAGGATACATGTATTTGGATGTATTCACAGCGTTTGAGTGTCTGACATTAAAACAAGTCAAATGTAAGAAAAACAACAATACTCTTTTTTTTTTTAAACATTCCAACAAGGCTTAAGGTGGCTTAGTGCAAAAGGTCGAACCAACAACACCTCCTCTTTACCAAGTCACAGCTGGAAGAAAACAAACTGCAGGCAGCACCAATGAAAGACTTGCAGGCGGCGTATCTAAACGCTCCCTACGGGCATTGTGTCACACCTTTTTTTTTTTTTTTTTAAATTTCCTCCCATTCTTTACGCTGACCAGACATTTGATGTCTCTGGGAACAACAAGTGTTTGGTTTCAGGGTCACCCTGACTAATTTAAGGATTAGGCGATAACATCACTTGTCTGCTTGTTCTGGTTGCTGCACAGCGAGGGGTTGGAATCTGGAAATACCAAACAGTTTTATAGTTTAAAAAAAAAGAAAAAGAAAAGAGGTTTGAACAACCAAGAAGCAACAGGGAACTATTAAAGTCAATTACGAGTTAGAGTCCAAGAAAAAGAATTGAAGTTTTACCATACAAAGATTAGAGTGGTTTCATCCAATTTAAGCCTCATGATAGCTTTGTGACTTTTTACCTCAGTTGGGATTTGAATGACTGAATCTTCTGAATCCTCACGCTGGTTACCCTGCAATTTACTGCCAAAACCAGATCCGGATTAATGCACTGCACTTGTTTGTTGGTCGCTGGTGTTTCAGTTCGTGGAACCGCAGCACAGCTGCAAACAGGCAAAGTGAGACGGACGGCAGCTGCAGTCCAGTTGACAGCCTCACCAGAACTGCTAACAGCGTGGGAACTGGCAACACACACACAAAGCTTGTGGTCCTGCCAGTATTTGACTGTTATATGAAAACCCCCCGTCCCCCCCACTGGTGCGACTTCAGCTTTGTTTAATGGCATCCTCGCTCCTCTAAAGCTGGAGGAAATTGTACAACCTTGTGGTTTATGAACAGCTTTTTTGATCAAGTCAAGAGTATACAGGTATGGTAAATCCATAGCTGCTTCTTTAGATCGCAGCAGCTTTATGAACGGGAACGTCTACATCTACGAACCAGCCAAAAGGATCTCTGATGTTTGCCTGCTGACGAACTGAAATCTGAAGTCTGAACTGAAGTCGGGTTCCAGGTGTGATGAACATAAAATCACGAGATGACCTCTGTGTCACTGAATGACGGCCACAGAAAACTTAAGTGAGCGTTTAGAGTTCAATTTTCCCACAGTTTTGAATGCACCATTTGTCAGTGTAAAAGCATTTCTGCCTTAAAAATAATCAGTGATTTGAAAGGCAGCCAAAAATGTTTTTTTTTTTTTTTTATAACATACACAAAGTTATAATTACTTAATTTTGTCATTAGGGACACTATCCAAACTATCATCTCAGTGAAATAACATTTTTGAGTCTTGCCAGAGGCTTAAAATATCCATTAAGTTGTCATAGCGCCATTGCTGCAAGTGCAACATTATTTGCCATTTTCCTGTAAACATATTCTGTTCTCACTCATAAAAGCTTCATTTTTATGTCAGTTTGGTCCCTAACAAAAGTTTTTGCTATTTATATTCTAATAATACCAATTCTAAAAATATAAAGGAAACCAAAACTGGGATTATCTTAATTTAGCAGTTTTTTTGCACAAAAAGTAGGTGATAATAGCTTCCCTGGCTGCTTTTAGAAATAAGTCTGAGATGTGGAGGAAAAAAACATCAAACGCTGATGCTGAACAATGTTCAACATGATTTAATTAAACTGGGCACATGTGGCGTTTACGCTAAACTAGCGCAGATGTTGATGTGTTTCTAATCAGCACACATGAAACTGGGATCGGCGTTTTCCTGAAAGTCACGTCAAGGTAGAGGCCGAGCGACACTACCAATGACCATTTAAGTTAACCAACTTTGAAGTTAAACAGCAACCACCCACATGCCAGGTTTACTCAGGCGAAGGATTAGCTGCACGCTATTCACGGTCGAGCCGAGTCAGCTCGACTAAAAACCTGTAACAGCCAGTTTCTACTTAACTAAGCGAGGTAATTGATTTCTAGTTATGTTAACACACCACTTTTGCACACTACTTTTACAGAGAACACTGTTTACCGTTTAGTTTTCTTATCTCTGGCTCATCTGTCCCACATCCAACCCCAAAACGCCACACTTTTCTGCCCCTTCCCCCCAAACTCCGACCAACCTCTCCTAATATACAAGCCTAGAAACACAAAGCTCAGGTTAACCATTTCACATACCACTCTACCCCCAGTCACCCCACCCAGCACCTCTGGCTTATCTCTTCAAAGGAAGATGCTATCAATCCAGAGAGAGACCCGCTGAAGCAAATCACTGCCGACACCCAACCAGCTCCAATCTCGCAAACCAGGGCAGCTCTTTAAATAATCCTCTTGTAGGAACATTTTCCACTTTAGGAGGTGGACACCGGCGACCTGAATCAACGGTCTGAGACCCGAAGCCCCGATTCCAAGTTTAAAGCCCTGAGACGTTTGACGGTTTAGCAACTTGCAGGCGCTCGATTGAACCAAAACCAAACAAAATCCCAAAAGGGGTTAAATCTAGTTCAATATTTAGCTTTTCATCAGTCAGGAAGACAGAAATAAGTCTAAAAGAAACCAAACTACAAAAGGAAAGAAAAAAAAAAACAGAACAAAAACAGATGAGAGGGTTGGACGCTCAGAGAAAGAAAAATCCCCCCGTGTTTGTGTTTTCTTATATCTACCACTCCCTTCCCATCCATCCCACATGCTACACACCAGGAACTACAGAGCACTGTATGTTTGATCAATAACCTCAGCAGGCCTGACACAACTTGAAGTCCTTCCCAAAGTACGACTTGTATAAAGCCTACAATGTTTCTGGATGTGTCTCTTCCTAATGGAGATAAGAAGTATGTGGACTTGGACTGATGTCGAAGGAGACGTGGGGTTAAGACATTTTCCTCTGGGAAGGGAAAGGGACAGGTGCACAACGGGAAACTAGTTTGGCCCACTTATCATGCCGTTTATCACCAGAGCAACAGCTGAAGCACCAGGAGCGTCGGCCAAACATCTCTCAGAGGCAACTCCTCTTTAAAACCTTTTTTCCAACTGCTACAATTTGAGTTTGTATTCCTTCTTAGTGATAATTCTTACACAGAGCCAACTCACTGACCTCACAATAACACATCGTACTTCCTCTTTAGATCCCCAGTGAGGGAACTGTAGCTGTAAAATAGGGACTTAGATCATCCCCTCATATTCCCCAAACACAAATAACAATAAAAGAAGTACACATGGGCAATTATGGTAGAAACTTTGGATAATGACTCGGAAAACAATCGAGGAGGGGAGCAATGTTCAACGCGTGAGTGGTCATGGCATGTGAGTGCCTACCTGTGTGAGAGCATGGGGAGGGGATAATGAGCACTTTGATGGCATTTTAAGATGACTTCTGACCTCTTAAAAAGGTTAAGAGGCGGATTAGGAGGGGAAGGTGGAGTTTACAAATATACCCTCACCCCAGGCTGATAATAAGTGAAGCACATCTTCCAGGAATTTGAGATTGTGTGACTCACAAGAGCTGCTGGTGACAGTTTCTTCACCCGTCTTACCTTGTTTGAAGACACGGCTTCCCGACTTTGGTCTTCATATGCAGCAACGTTCTCCCACGTTGCCACCACAGCATGCGTCGGTGTGAACTTTGCATCCGGGAACCCCCGATGCACCTCCTGAGTGGAGCACATGGATGATAAATGGGAGGTAAAGAGTACAGAAATTGAAGTTGAGCGTGAAGATATCACACAACTGTGAATTTAACAGACCTGGGCCACTCTGTTGAGTACGCTGGGCGTCTCTGTCACCCTGTAATAAATCTGTCCTCGCCCTCTGCTGGTGTCAATGTCAGCCAGGAACGGGGCCACCACAGGAAAATCTGTAGGGAAGCCGTCGTCAACGTATTGCTTTTCCATTGGCAGGTCCTGGGCTGATATGATTCCATTGGTGGCTACCTAAAACAACACATGGACACAGAGAGCTTTGGGATGGACACCATACCTTCTGAAGAACGCATCTCTCAGTACAGTCCAGCCATTACCGGTAATGGTTGGACTGTACTCCAAATGGGAAATTACCACTTCCGAGTTCAAACAACACATGCCATTTAAAAGCAGGATGGTTCGTTAGTGAAAATTCCTGAAAACACCAAACATTTATCTGTTATTTTGAATTGTGGCGTAAAAGTGAAGCAGAAAAGGTCAATGTTAACAAGCCGAAAGCGAGCCCTGACGCCGTCAGTCCTGGAGGAAGGTGACACCCTTTAATCAGGACATTCATTTCTTTGAACGCTTGAATGCTATTGGGACTTTTCGTGTTGACACCAGCGTAGTTTTCGCTCAGCCTAGTTCGCATGGTTCCTTTAACCTGATCCGCTGTATCACAGCGCCACAGAATATTTAAAAAACAAGATATGAGTCTGATCATAAGAGGTCACCGAATATGTCAAAGCCAAGACACGCATCTCACCACCGGTCACACCAAGGCCACCTGCCTCTCGGAGTCTGGCCAAATAATTTGTTGATCATGAGGATGATTTGTTAAAACCTGTTCTTCCGTGAGGACAAAGCCGTCTGTATGTGCCGTCTACAACCAAGTATAATGAACCAAGCGGAGGCCTAAAAAAACCTAAAACACCACTACGGAAGAGTACGTGATTGATGGCAATGGTAGTTTAAATGAGGGAGGAGTGATAAAAAGTTCTTGGTGTGCAGATTTCTCTTTTTTTTCAGTTTACAAACCTTTTACATGCTCACAAAAAACTATGACACAGAAAATAAATGTAGAGTGAGGATTATTCATTCATTGGTGGTATTTTGTGTCATTTACCTTTAAATGCCACTAAATTAAAGAAGTACGACCCTATTAGTGTATGCAACCAAAAGGGATCATTTCTGGTCCCTGACCTGATCTTTAAACAGAAGATGATGAACCAAATGGCCTTTTTGTCAGCGCTCACATTTTCCTCATTCAAGCATGTTAATTCATCCAGTGCAGGATGCACAACTCTCAATTATTACACCACCTGTGCAACAGAGCATTTAAGAGGGTTCCTTTTTCAAGCACAGCTGAAAAACAGCCGAGTTTGTACTTACATAAAGCTGGAAGAAGCGGGTGTCATAGAAGTATAAGGGTTTAGGCAGGGACAGCACTTTGGACGTCTCATCGTCGCCCTCTGCCAAGATTGAATCTCCATTTAAAGTGCCAAACGGGAACAGATCAGTCCTGTGGATGGCAGTGACCACACACACGCTGCAGCTCCACAGCAGACCCACGGCCAGCATCACCCCTCTCTCCATCGTGGATGATCGAGGAGCTCCACGCACACTGAGACGGAGGTTCAGCTGGACTCCGAGGAGTAGCAGAGAGAAGTCGCCGGTCCGCTCCTCTCCGGCGAGCCCCTGTTACTCTGCGAAGGAAGAGGGGGCGGGACCGAGGACCGGCGGCGCGCGCTGATTGGTCGGAGGCCGGTTGAGTGACAGTTGGCCAGCGCTGGCGCCAACATCTGGCTCATATTAGAGAAAAGACAAATAGAGCATTTTTAATCCGGATGTAACCGAATCTGTCTCAAGGCTGACAAAGGCGTGTGGTGGTTAAACTTTTTTTTCACAACTAAAAAAAAAAAAATAAAAAAGTTTTTAGAATGCATATATATATTTTAAAATTATATTAATAACAATAACATTGCTGGGTTTTTTTTTCTAAAGTTGCACTTTAAAAAAAGTTTAAATTAAAAAAAATGCCATTACTACTTACAAAAATATTAAAGAAGCGATTGAAAAAAACTTTCTCTGACCCTTGTGTGCCATCTAGTGTCCGAAACTATAAACTGCACCTTTCAAAGTGTTACTAGTTTGTATAATACTAGTTTTAGTTTTATTTGAAGGATTTGAATGATCGCTTTGAAGGATGGTGGATTTAAACTTAGGCCTGTGGAACCTGAGACGCAGGTCTCAGTGTATGATGGACTCAAAACTGTTTCGTTAGGTTTGATAACCCTTTCCAGAGATCTTTGACGATGTCTTGACTATCCTGTTGTGGGTGATGTATGCCCCCATGTGGTCAGAGGTGGTATTGCTGCTCTTCTGTATTTAGATAGGGATTTGAGCCCCTGTGATGGGGTGGCGACCCATCCCTGCCTTCAAATTCAAATAAAACAATTGCAGCTTAGTAAAGCAGTGATGGTCCTATGGGAAAGCCATATGCATGCAACTTTATATCCATCACACAGAGAAAACTGCACAATAATAAACCTGCCAAACCAGTACATGCCAGAACCAGCCCAGCCCAGCCCAGCCCAGCCCAGCCCTCACCCCCAGCGGGTCCGGCAGCCGCAACCCCAATAAAGTATTTTTAATTGAATTATAAGTTTATGGTGTCAGAGCAGCGACACAGTTGATATTTGCAGTTACACAAAATGACCAGCAGGTGGAAGCAAAGACATGGTGGAGGTGAAACACTTTATGCAACGGAACAGCAGAAATCACTTTATTGTTGTGTGATTTTGTGATTTCTACTAGTTTCTGTAGAAACACCAAAAACATGTTGCGCAAGATGTCACAGTAGACACTCACAACAAAACCCCGCTGGACACCAGCGAGGACTGCCAACAGACTCTCCTCTTCCTCAGAAATATATCTGTGATGTGTAAAGAATGTGTTTTTGCATTGTGTCATTGCAAAAAAAATGAAAGCGTTTACTTGTGCAAAGATAAGCTCTTGAAGGCAGCATGTGATGCTCGAACATCTCCGTGTACTTTTCTGCATCACTTCACAGAAGTGGACGTGGGCTTTGCAGAGGTTTGCCGATGCAACGCCATCATATCACTCGTCTGTGACAACAGCCTGAATAGTCACTTTGTCTTATTGGCCTGGAGCACCTCTGCCCTTTAAGATAAGATAAGACAAAATAAGCGCAGCCTTTAACTGTCCCAAAGCAGGGAAATTCACAATTTTACAGCAGCATAAGAAAAGGAATATTCTTTTATTTACTTACTCAGATTCTACTATGACATTATGATATGACTATTTATCCAAATGGATGTTTGATGGCGGAAGCAGGTCCTTTGAGTTGTTCAACTTTAGAAGGAAAAATATGAAAATTGGCTCCAACTTGTCTTTAATGAAAACTGAAAAGAAATTTTTTTTTGACAAAGTGCATAATCTTTAAAATCACATGTTGCATCATCAGTTTGAAATAATAATTTTTTTACCTTACTAACATTAGTTGCATACCAATTTTGGGTGTAAATATATATCTATGTTTGTATGCAATGAAAAAAAATGGATGTGTATTAACAAATTAAATAAAGGTGATGAAGAAAAAACATGAAATATATTTAATATAAAGAAATAAGTTAATATAAGAGTTAATATAAGATGTACACATTTTATTTTAATAAAGAATCTCATCATTTTTACATTTCCTATGGCATTTTGTCCTTTTATAAAATGTGTAATTACAGTACGGGTGCAGGATTTAGTCCAGACATCAGATATTCACAAAAATCTATAAACTCATAAATGATTCAGACATGGACCATTAGTAGGTGCGCGTGCGCACGCACACACACACACACACACACACACACACACACACACACTCACACACACACACACACACACACACACACACACACACACAGTTCTGCTGTGTGTGTGTGTGTGTAAGAGAGCGCAAGAGCATTTGAGGTAAACAGGATACACACAGCACTTGTGAGCACTTTCTCACATTCACTGACGCAAAAACCTCAGCAAAGGATGTCGACCATCACAAAGTGCTGGGAATGATTTCTAAACTAAAAAAAAGATTACAGACAGTGATTAATCTCTCTTTCATAATTCATTATCTGGGTCAACACCAAATTATAAATCTTGACTCTTGATGGAGACTTTAGTTTTGAGGTTTTGCTCTTTAATAAGTTGAATGCATCACTGATATTCTGATAAATGCATCTTATTTGTTACCGAATCACATATATTCAAATATTTGCTCTTTCTAACCCTTGCTGTTGAGGAAAGAGCACAAAAATAAAATAGATGGCGGGTTGAATATATGAGATCATGCTGTGACAAATCAGAACGGGAATGAAGAGCCTCAAATTCCTGGCCTTGTGGGAGAAGACCTGACAGAATAACATTTAGTCCCTTCACATGACAGACATCTGAAGCACACGCACGTCTTTCACGCTTGCAGTTGAAACATAAACGTGACAAGGAACTCACAAACATGCATCCAGACCAAAACATGTATATGTTATATACCACATAGTTATACTTGAATAAAATCGATTGTATTAAATATCTGTGATATCTAAAAATATAAATATACTGAGTTCTCACTTTGAGTAAATAAAATCATTGTTTTCACCTGCTGTTTCTATGATGTGATTTAAATCCTGACTGGAATTCTTCAAATTAATAATTTCTCTTCAAGTGAATGATGGTGAAAGTTACAGAAAGTGCAATTTACTTGAAACGCTAAAGAACGTGAAATACTATTCCAAATTTTCCACCTGGTTTCAATAATATTATTTTCCTCAAATGGCCCAAAATTAATTTTTTGCCAGCTTTATTTTGCAGGTTTAGATTAAATATAACGTTAAGATTGAAAATTCTAGCTTGCTTTCTTGTTCAAGTGGAAAAGATGAATGCAAAACCATGGATCATAAAGGATTTTCCAATGATTTTATGAAGGAGGGGCCCCGAAAGCATTTTGTCTAGGGCCACCAAAAGGCTAGAAACAGCCCTGCAATCAGAATAAAAAATGCTCAAGAGATGATTGAAGTGAATAAAATCAAATTACTTGCTTATTACTATTACAGCGGATTCATTGGCAACTGATAAACTCCTAATTTAATCAAACGGCTCACACTTTTTAATAATAAAATAAGTACCATTTTTCATCTTCGCTATAGTTGATTTTGAATCCCAAGAGAGACACAATTTAACGGGCTTCAGCAATAATCACCACCAGTAGCGTCTTAACAGTTATAAAAATATCTATAAACCAGCTCCAGCTTGTCGATGGGAGGTGTCATGCAGCGTGACGTCACAGCGTGCTTTTTTTTTTTACCGGCTGCCTTCACGTCTGCTTCATAAGAGCCGCGCGCTTCGTCTTGACAGCACCGCACCTTCAAACCCGAGCGACTCTTTTCCTCAAATAAACCGAGACGCACCTTCTTTTGTTTTAATTTTTCACAGTGGAGGACGGACACACACACGGCCACTACGGCGACAAACTTATGAAACAGGTGAGAACTTCTTTAATTAGTTGTGTTTTCTCATTAAAGTCCAGCTTTGAAACTTCTTATTTGTGTTTTTTTTGTTGTTGTTTTTTCACTCAGTCAACATGTTGGATAACACAACGGGAGCGGACGTTTGTTTTAATATCTAAGTTGTATTTATATGTAAATATATAATATTATTATCACATGATCAATTTTCACCCAGGCAATAAAAAAAAAAGAGGAGGTGACTCACATGTGTGGCTCCATGGACAGACGGAATCGTACAAGATGTTAAATATTATTTTCGCCTACAGTTAATGCTCACAAATAAAACAATTCTGTATGATCAGGAGCTGCTGCTGAGCCACGAACAGATTGATCACGTGAAACAAGCCAGTTCAGAACTGCCAAAATCTTGCAAAGATTGTAATTGTGAAATGTGTGAGAGCTTCCACTTGAACCCTCTCCCTATCAGCTGGTGTCTGTTAGGTGCTGAGAAAGAAGAGGAACAACGCAGGCTTTCACAACTCAAGAACTTACGCTGGAGCAAAAGTTCAAGCGCTGGATTGTTTTTAGGACATGCAAAAAGAAAAACAAAAAAAAACCCCTAGTTAACGCTCATTCATCTTAATTAAAAGTAGGGAACAGTGTCCTTCTCTTTCTGCACACTCGTTGTCTGTGGGATCAGTAAAACCAGGCTTGAGAACATCAGTTATTGCTGTCACAACTGTTGATGTTTATTCAACACAGTTTGAAAGTTGGGAAGACAAGCAAACATCCTTGAGAGGTGACACTGCTTCTCCTTTGGCCAGTGAGCAGTAAGAACACAAATTAAACTTATTTCAAAGTGATGCTACACGGTGATTTCATTTCTTTTCTCTTTTTTTTTAAACTTTGAATTAAATCTGTGTGTTAGTAGAAAAAGTCTTGCGTTTTAGCTCTGCTGTGTAAATGCTTGAGTATGTGAACTTTCTTGTGATATGCTGCCCCCATGTGGCCAGAGGTGGTGTTACTACATTAAGTGTCTTAAAAGACTTAACCATGGTAATGAAGCTACTTGGAGGCAAGTGTGAGAAAATGTAGGACCATCTAAGTTGTGTTTTTACGCCTCTGGAGTAAATTTTCTTCTATTGAAAGCAATGGATGACTTACTGCTTTGAACGTTGAGGATGCGAGTTCGATTTCCACAAAGAAGGACACCCTGGATATCCAGGGATATAATTCTGGTTACTTTACAAGACAGAATTTCTGGTTGGTCTGTAAAGACCACTTAGCGTTTGGAAGTTGGAGGAGTAAAGTAATGTTTATGCTGCTGCAGTTTGTGATCAGTTTAATCTGTCAATCATCTGGTTTTTAACTGCCGTCTACACCTCTGCTGCAGCTGCTGCTGTGAATTTTCAGGTTAAGTTTGGTCTCTGAGTTGCACGTATGTTGGATTTATATTCTTAGTAGAAATGCTAATTAAAATTTCTCTAACGTTTGATCCATCTGCAGGGTTTCTCCCCACGAGAGTCCAAGAAGCCACAACTCAAACTGACAAATCAGGACAACTCGCCTCAAACAAGCATCGACCCCTCAGATCCATTAGATAAAATCGGAAAACTTTGCTTCACTTGAAAATGACATAAAGTAGCTGCAGATAGACTTTGATGTTTTATTTTTCCTTTACGTTAAACAAGATGCCCGTAGACAACTACTTAAAGACTCTATTTTAAAACACATTTGGAACCAGAGATGGGGTGTCGCAATAACTCAGAAAACGAAGATGTTTGCCACTACAAGGAGTACATAGACCCAAACGAGACCCCGCTGACCAGCGCCTTCATGTTCGCCGCTGGCATCTTCGGCAACGTAGCAGCCCTTGTGATCCTGGTGATCCGACGACGCCGGTACTCGCGGTTTGAGAATACGCGGCGCGGCGCCTTGTTTCACATCTTCATTTTAACTCTGGTGATCACAGACTTGATGGGAACCTGCCTGATCACCCCGCTTGTGCAGCTGTCGTACGCGAGGAACATGACTTTGATTGGGATGGTAAATTGCGCTCCAAGTCTGTGCCAGTACTTTGGTGCCAGTATGAACTTCTTCAGCCTCGCCACCATGTCGCTGCTGTTCGTTACAGCAGTTGAGCGATGTCTTGCCCTAGGGTACCCCTACCTGTACAGCCGACACGTCACCAAGAAATGCGCTTACATTGTTATACCCCTATTGTTTCTTTTCTGTTTGGTATTTTGTTTGCTGCCGTTTGCAAGTTTTGGTAAATACGTACAATACTGCCCCGGAACCTGGTGCTTTATTGACATGAACCCAAAGAATCCGGAGGATGGTGTCTACGCCAACCTGTATGCCACTGTTATGCTGGTGCTGGTGCTGGCCATTGTGGCGTGCAATGGTTTTGTGGTGTACCAGCTGTTCAGGATGTACCAACGTCGGAAAAGAAACGGCTCCGTGGTGTCAACCAAGAGACACAACAGCGAGCGGCGGAAGATGTCAGTGCCAGAGGAGGTGGAGCACCTGATCTTGCTGGTCTTCATGACCATCATCTTCATCATCTGCACGCTGCCCCTGGTGGTAAGATGATGGCAAATAACATTCTCACACACACACAAGCTTGCTTTAGACCTGTTCCACAGTAGTTCTGCTGTGTGCATTAGTTTATTAAATTAGGGCGAATTGAATCCACGAAGAGTAACTGAATACAGCAGCAGCAAATTGATGAAATGTGCTTAAAGTGATTTAAAACAGGGAAAAGCAGCACAGCAGAGTTTTGATGGCTCATTTGACATTTTGACGGGTTCGTTATTGACCTTTGTGGAGCAAACAGATGCGCACGTGCGCAGATTTGTTTCTGTGAAAAAGAAAAAGCAAGCGTTTCTGAAATGGCATGAAAATGACAGAAGGTTACGGAATCCAACATTATTTAGGAGCCATATGAAAAGCAATTTTTAAACCCAAACTGTGCCCCCCCTTTAACATTGGAGTGCCGTTTTTTCTTCCTCAAGTTTGGGAAGTTGACATTTTTGTTTAAACTATCTGAATCAGTTCAATGATGCGTTTGCAGTTTGCAGAAATGTGGCCAATTAAACATGATACGGCACTTTGAGCGGGACTGATGCCGGATTGTGGACAGGAAACCGTCTATCAGAGCCGCTCTGACTGCTGCTCATGTAAAAAAAAAAAAAAAAAAAATACATGCAAAATGTTAAAGATAAGTTATTTCAAATGCGGATGTGTAAATCCCTCCAGAGAAGCAGCCCAGAAATGTGGAAAAGTTTTAAGACCAAACAGATTTCCATTCATTCTATGGTTCATAATGCAGTTGCAGTCTTCCCAGTAGGGTCATGCAGAGGTCAGACCATGCTTTGGTGAGAAAAATCCCCAAATCCCAGGAGCCACTTTTCAGACTCTCAGGGTTCAGTTTGCATGTTTAATGTTAAAGTTCATGGCAGTACAGTCAGGAAATCCACTGGAAAAATAGGTATAGCCTGTTTGTATAAAAAAAAAAAAAAAAAAGTCTTATTGAATTAACCATTGCATTTGTGGGATTATGAACGCAAAGAGGAGATGCACACGTCTGTTCATCAGCAGGAACACCTCATACAAGCTGGTGTTAAAGGGATGTAATTCAGCTTGTTTTGCAGCCACAGTCACCACAAAACCTTGCAACCATCCCAAAGACACCAGTAAATCCACAACATAACGGCTGAAAAAGAAAACGATCAAGGTCTTGCACTGGTCCAGACAAAGTCCACACCACAGGGTCTTTTTAAAAAAATCATGGCTTGATATGTAAAACTCTAGAAATCTGAATATCCAGTGTGTTGGGTAATACTGGCATCTGTAGCGCACCATGGCGGAAGGGTGGGACTTGCAGCGTATTTGGATATAATTTGCTTACTGTAGACGAGAAAACACAAACATTTTCTTTCTCACAGAGCTAAACACTATTAAATGTTTGCATTTCTGCCCAAAGATCATGTTACACACTGAACACAAAAAGATTATCCAAACGGATAATCTTCCTCATAAATGGCGAGCCTCAGCTAGAGCCATTATGACTCCCGGACAATCTGCCTGCAACCACATTGCTTTTTAGGTGTCACGTTGGACATCAGATGTGAAATCAATAACATTCCCAGCGGTGTATGATATTGTGCACTTAGAGGGAGTAATGAGCCAAAGTGCTGTCTTGTGTCTTTCTGTGGCTGGAAATGCTGAGTTCTGACCTTCATCTCTGCATCGTGCTTAATTTCTTTAATATTCAGTGTCAGTGTTAAGTATTGAATATTATAACATTACTGATTTAATGAGCTGCGTATCGACACGGAAAGCACTAAGCGTTGAAGAAACATTAGAAATAAATGCTGGAAACTGAGAGCTCTGGTTGAACAGCAGGAACATGTGTATTCATGTAGAACAATCCGAGACAACTTACATCTCACTTCTGCGTAATCAGAGCGTCGGTGTGGATTGTCCTCCACCACACGCCGTGTGCAAAACACTGGTGGAGGACAGGTGGAGGACAGGTGGCATCGGCTTTCATCGCTGCCTCATCAGGAGGCTCAATCAATGAATATATCTCCCCATTTTGAGTCTTATTAACGTTCGGTCTTTCAGTCATATAGTGGATAAGGAGCTTTTTATCTAATTTCATCTGCTTCATACTCGATGTAACTCTCTTGCTTGTGGCTGTTCTTGCTCATTTATCGACTCGCGTCCTCTCTTGCCCTCATATGTCTAAGTAATGGTCACTTTAACCTATTTGAGTTTGGCAGACTTTTACATTTGTTGCCCTGCAGAGAGATGAAGAAAACCTTTTTGCAATATTTGATTCCCCTTTATTTTATGAGATATCCGTCCTTAAATAGGATTTCCGTGCCCGTTCCTGCTTTCAAGACACTGCACTCCGACATAAAGAAGAAATCATTTCTGCTGGGAGTAACTACTCTGCATCCCATGGACATGAAAGGCTTAAGGGGCACATTTTGCTTCTTAATTTCCACATCATTCATATATATCAGCTGGCGTCCTTGCTCCTTTAATAGACCTTTAAACCAGGTTGCGTAATTGGAATAAAGCATGCAGAAGGGTGAAAGCGAGCATAAATCACTGCTCAAGATTCAGTACCTGCATGAACTAGCTCCTGAAGGGTCGCGTCATTATTTATTAAGAGCTTTATATAAATACTCATGTGGGTCCAAGTAAGAGTAAGTCTTACTCCACACATCATAGAGCCATCATATTACAGTTTTCTGCCAATATCAAAACTGGGATGAAATGTGCCTCCAGTTATCTCTGAGAGCATTAAAAATGGAAAAGGTTCGACTTTTGCTCTTTGAGAGTAAGAAACGCTGCCAGAGAGGAAGTGGCAGGGTAGATTACACAAGAGAGATTCAAGTAATCATCACCTGTGGCTCCAGTGTTTGCCAGAAGTCCAGAATTTTCTTCTGGAAATGAAACTCAGATGATGTCTTCTGAGCTTTAAGCCCCCACAGGCTCGTCACATTTTTCACACTTTTATTAGACTTCCCGTTGGGTCTGAAAGAGGAGAGGAAAATGGGCTCGCAGTGGGAGTTGGAGCGCATGCCTCGGCTTGGCATTAAAAAAAAATATATAAAAAACCCACCCTCACGCAGGATTCTTTGTCTGTTTTCCCTGTTTTTGTCTCTGACACGTTGAAGACCTCCAGTAATCACATGGAGCTGCGCCCTTAAAAAAAGATTTTCCACATTGTCCAACAGAAGCTCGTAAGAATCTGTGAAAGCGAGCATCCCACAGCTGCAGATTGGCCATCGTGCAGGACTTCTAGATCCCGTTTGCAGCTGTTGAGAGATAACCAGTTCAGCGACTAAAGGCAAATTGGCCCATTGCTACCACAGCATGCTGCAACTATTTTGAACCCAGCGGTGAGCCAAAACTAGTTGAAAGGAATTTCAGTGGAAGGCAAAAGAGAAAGACAGAACTAATGAGTAATTCAGAGAAAAGGTGGGCGGGAAGCAGGAAGTGAATAACACAACCATCGTCAGTGAATACACAAACTTTCCCCCCATGTTTTACTTTATATTGTTCCTCTTTGCCCTCCCGAGACATCTGCAGCAGTAGTTTCTAAACCTGTGAACTAGTCAGAGCTTCCATGGATTGTATTAGAAAGCCAGTTCCCAACCTTGTGACCACGCCGAGGGAATTTACTGCTTCTCAATCCAGCCAATAACTCAAGTCTCCGCTGATTTGTTTCAGCCGCAGAAGAAAAACTAATCAGTTAAATCTGCTGCTCGTTCTTGCTCTTAAGGGCGCCAATAAAGCCGCTATGTTAATAAACCCTTCTGTTTGATAAAGGTCAAATACTTTGCGGTGCAGAAATTGGTGATCAAAGTTTTCCAGCGTTACTAATCGCAAGCATGTGCGTGGTTTACCGAGGGAAAATTTCTTTATTTTATTTAATGTAGGAGGCTAAACTGTGACAATTTTCGACCCGTCGGTGATGAATGTTGTCTTGTAAAAGTCTGATCTTTTCAGCCAAGATCAGAATTTAGGTTTGAACACGTGCTTATCTTTATCAAAATTTTTAATTTTTATCAAAATTTTCTAAAATGCAACAGCAATACATTTGTAAGTTGTTCTTTAATTTAGATGCAAGTAGAAGAGATGGTGGGCTTGGGCGTGGATGGTAAATCACTGGGGGCCCCTGAGCAAGGCCCCTTAACTCCCAGTTGCTCCCCGGGGCGCTGGTTCTAGCAGCCCCACTGCTCACTAGTGAAACTAGTTGATGGGTTAAAAGCAGAGACTAATTAACTGACTAACTGACCAGAATGATCAGAAAAAAGGAAAAAAAAAAAAAAAAAAAAACATTTACCAGCCGACTGCAACTCCGCAGGTGTCTCGTCTAAGCGTTGAAGACGCTGCTTATCTGCTGGGGTTTCTGCACAAACATCCACCGAGCGGCGGCTCTGGGAGGAAGTGTCTCGTTGCCTGCAGTTCACAAAGACTCACCAAAACTTGACGACATAAAGATTAGAAAAATATTGTCTGGTCTGATAAGTCTCGGTTTCTGCCGTCACTTTTGGGCATTAGGATCTGATCGGGCGTAAAAACAGAACCAGAAGTCTGGGCTACCTGGTTTCTTGAGTTTCAGATGGTGGTGTGAAGGTGTGGGGGATATTTTTAGTTTTTTGCTCCTAGAGCATATTTGACATTAACATCTGAAGCATCTGTGGGATGATGAAAAATGTGAAACTGAAAACGTGCTGGTACCTAATATTTAAACTCACAGGTGCTTTTCCATTGTTCCTGTTATCAGGCCTCATTCTTCATCTCTTGCTGCTGCTGCTGTATATGAGTTAATGTTTGATTTAAAACCAAGATGTCAGCAAGGATGTGACTGTTTTATGTGCGTGTCAGTGATGTTGTGCATTTTCCTTCTCAGATCCGGGTGTACATGAACTCCATCACCCATAGGGAGTCTCACGCCCAGGACCTGGAAGCTCTCCGCTTCATCTCTATGAACTCCATCGTGGACCCCTGGGTCTTCATCCTTTTTTCGCCCAGCGTGCTGCACTTTTTCTGGTTCTCGGTGTGTCAGGCCCCCCTGGGAACCACCAGGGGTTCTGTTTGTAAAACGATCGCTATGGAGAATTCAACTGTAAATACGGTGCTGTGTCACCAAACGCTGTACAAGGAGCAGTTTCCCTCCGAGAATGTATGATTGCAACGATGCTTTGTTATTGTTTTGGTGTCTGTATTTATTGGAAGCACGGTTGGAAAGTGATCTCTTCTGTTTGATGGGGAATTCCTGCCATGTTGATGCGTTTCTTGTTCCCAGTAGATGCTGGTCATTCCCGTCCAGCTGATAAGCTCATCCAAACATCTGTATCGGTCCGTTGGAGTTCACCCATGTTCAGCATTTCATTTAAGTTCAGTTAAAACAAATACACACCGACTTTTCTGGAGGGTTTAATTTAGTCATAAAGACTCAATATTTTGCCTGTATAGCTGCTAGGATTTAAATGATTTAAAAAGGGTTACAGAAAATCCTTCTTAATGACTCCATGACACACCAAAACTGACCTTTTGACACCTGACATGTTCCTGCTGATGTGAATGTGCTATTCGAGGATGTCAGCGGTCGCAGTTATCGCTGTGATATGATTCCTTATCACCTCAGAGCTTCCTCAGCTCTGACTTAACCCTGGTTTTCTGTCGTCAATTAAGGGTGAGAAGCTCAGTGAGACATTTATGTCCTACATCTGTCCTACAGGATGTATTAGGTAATGAAAACAGTTGTTTTCATTTTGTTTGTTTCCTTGGGCAGCTGTGGCTCATGTGAAGAGTAGGCTGCTGTTGGTGTGTGTGTGTGTGTGTTTGTGTGTGTGTGTGTGTGCGTGTGTGTGAAAACAGTGTAAAACACTGCACAGCTGCAAAATAGCAACCATTATTCAGCAATCAACACTGTCACATTGACAATAAATGTAATACTTGTGTAAAATGTCAGCAAAAGAACTGGGGAACGAAGAGGACGTCCGTCAATGTCAGCTTGTCTGGCCTCAGCTTGTACTTGCTTTTGATCATAAATAAATATTAAAGCGCATCTATAGCCAGAATGAAAGCAGTATTTTCTTGTTTTTTGCCAATTTGGACAGACACACATTGTTTGTTTGCTTCATAAATTGTGTTGAGGATGTAACACTGACATGGTTTCTAGTACAACTTCTGAAAAGTTTCTTGGAAACCTATAAAACTTACAGACGACTTACAGAAATCAAAACCAGAAACGCGACGATGGTTTCTCGCCATTAAAACCTCACTGACAATCGAAAGTAAAGCAGTTTTGACTCTAGATGCACCGGTGAAAGCCCTTCCTGGAAAACGCTGCACAAGCCGGTTCATGTTCCATGAATGCAGCAAATTACCGAAGAGTGATGTCAGTCTGAGGAGAATGACGGAAGAATGTTTTTGTGAGTTCCTGCTGGTTTAAATTACACAACGCTGTAGGAAGTGGTTGCCATTAATTACTGCGTCTCCGCAATACGGGGCTCAAAGTCTGGTAGTAACAGAAAAAAAGAAGTTGCACAAGAGCCGGGTTTCAAGTTAGGCTGGTCCGCGAGTGTAGAACATCAAAAGAAAGGAGAAAAAAAATCTCCGCAGAGGAATCTGTGAGGATCAGCTGAACTGAGATGTGACAGAGGGAAACCAGTGATGGAGTCATTTTGTTGAACGCCGGTTTTTTTGCCTCTTGTGGTGTTATATTGGATCAACATTTTCTGGGTTTCCCACAGTGACTTACCGATTCCAGACATTGTAACGTGTAAAGTCTGTTTCTGTGTGGACAGCAACTGTTTGACATTCCTCTTTTTCCTCTCTAAAATATTTGTGTGTGTAAAAACATGTTAGACGGAAAGTGAAAGTACCTGAATGTCTTGTACTCTCTAATCAAGTACTGTAAACGAGACATGATGCACTGAACATGTTTTATGGCTTGTGTAAATAAACATCTCATCTCCAAATATTTTGTCCAACCTGCTTCGTAACCCCACCCCCCGACCCCACCCATACACCCATACACACACAGTCACTCACGTCTTCTTGTTTTCCTGTTTCTGTGGGTACTCTCGTCACTCTTAACGTAAAAACCAAAGTTTGATCCTAAAAATTCCTATAAAATTATGAGCTCCACTCATTTGTTCCCCAAGATGCTGTCAGACCTCGGAAGTGTGGACTTGTGGCCTTTGGACCCCACTATTGTAGAGAAATAAGATGTCAAACACACACACACACACAGTTTGAAGATAGTTTCCAGATGTGCAGAAACTCTTCAAATTAAAACCCCGTCTTAGATCCTAAAAATATGCCTTGAGGAATGTTGCATAACTATTCCATCGTTTTCTAGCTTCTAAACAAAAAACACTTTTGTTGTTTGCTTGTTAAAGAATAAAAAAAACTCAAATGAACCTTTTGTCAGTTTGCAGAACATTAGCTGGAAAAGCTTGACACATGTTAGTTTTAGCGTTTTTGAAAACCGCATTTTACTCAGGTTTACGTCAGGAATGTGGTAAAGTTTAGGGAGGCTCATAAATGGAATACTGTGGTGTTCATTCATGCACCACTTTGCCAACAGTGGTGTTATAATTATAACCATGTATATGTTGAACCAACTCGTTGCATTTTGCTGCATTTTTATTTCTTGCTGATGGTTTTTTTTTCTTCATTTTTGACAATTTCAAGCGACTTCGCTGTTATTTGTAAGACATTAGGTATTTTCCTACTTGTTGACTTTATCTTTTCCACGTTTTTTGGGGGTGGGGGCAAGGGGGCAGCGGACCAAACACCAAAAATTTAATTTAGGTAATGTGAACTGAGTAGGATTTCTTTTTTTCTCCACAAACCCTTTTAGATTTCACCTGACATCATTTCTTCCCACCTTTCCTTCTGTAATCTGTGGATTCCCCCACGAATGTGAAATAATTCAGTGCCGCAAACATTAAATGCTGCTAAGCATTTGCATGCATCCGTGCGGTTGTTCACTTTCAAACCAACCTGCTGATTCGTCTTTTTTACATCCTCTCTCTTTTCTTTCATCTTCCAGTCCTGCAGAAATGACCTAAAAGCCCCTTGACACCAGTAACGGATGTTAGCACAGTCAGTGTGTTAAACGGTTGCCAAAGCAGCAACTACAAAGTATTTTAAAGCATAGTATACAATATCATGTAAAGTATGGATGTAGAGTCATCTTGCACAAATCTGACATTGAATTCTCCAGAAACATCTCTGACCTCCAGTTTAAAGTTATGTAACTCGGGCTTCCTGTGTCTTTCCAAACTCTTAGATCAGATGTGGGCCCATGAGCACAAGACATTTTTGGTTTTACTTGAGCTCCAAATGTTTATTTACTTTTTTTTAAATTCCCTCTTGGTCCTCCTTGGCTCCTGTTTGCTGCTGTGTAAGTGGAAAACAAAAAGAAGAGCTTGTCCAGCAAATGAAAATTTCAAAGTAAATCAAAGTTCAGAAGACCCTGAGGGAGGCTGGATGGGAACGTAGGTGACTAGGTTGGTAGTATTTTCTCCATTTGGTTGAAGTCACAATATTAAAACTGAAACATACACTTGAATGAATTTGCCAAAATGAACAACCCAGCATGAAACTGCAAACAACAAATTTCATAGGTGACGCCAATGTTTAGGTCTCAACCACAAAACATGATGGAACGTTAAAGTTTCAGGACTGCAGCTTTAACTATCATCTCCACTGCGCTGATAGAGAGGCTGTTGCCGAGGGCTCCTGACAGATACGAGAACTGTGAGCCTTTGTTGTTTACATGATCACAACAGACCATCAGCAAGCGTAAACTGTGTTGACTGTGTGGGAAGTTTCATTATGAGTCTGCGACGTGGTAAGACGAGACAACGCCTCCCCTCCATCATCTGACTTAAACTGTTTTTACTAGTTTCTCCATTCATCTTCTTTAGAAGAATTTTAGCAATAGTTGAAAGACTTGCTGATATATTAGGTGGCAGTTAACTTTGTGATTTCGTTGGTCACCTGCAAGCTGAAACAACAATTTGCACCGGCACCTACAGAGACCTGCAAGGTGAGTACGGATGCAATATTACAGTCAATGCATTCACCTGGCAAGTAGCCTGTTGGAAACGCCTGCCCTCTTCTCAGTTTAGATCTGGGACTTTTCAAAGTAAATTTGTGGTTGCAGCCCTGGATACCGAGGTCTAAAGATGGTTTGGATGAACCATAACTGCATTTCTCGCTTCTTCTTCTTCTCCAGCCTCCAGCCAGAACACGTGCGAGTGGACAACAGAAACACCAGCAAATACCACTAAAGTAAGGACAAATGTTTTTGATAAACTGTTTGGCCGTATGTGAATCAAACTGTGGCAAACATGCTGAGAGCAGAGTGCCATTTCTCTCTGTAATCGCCCATAATTAAATCTGTTTCCTGCCTGTTTTCCTTCAGCGTATGCCCCATTAATAAATAATTAACACCCAGCTGACTGTCCAGACATCAGGAAGGCATTACCCTAACTTGGTTTAATCTACAAAATTGATGAGTTGATGAATTAACTCTCTCTGATTAATTGGATAAGTTTTTTTTTTAATTTTGATTATGTCAGAGGAAGGAAGGAAGGAAGGGATGAGAGCATGTGTGTGTCCTGTTTGGATTTGAGGATGAGGTGAGTCTTCAAGTGCTCTAACCTTGGAGGACGAAAGAGAGATCTGCTGAACATGCGTAATGTTGGTTCCACTTCTCGTACTTCACTCGAATTGATTTTCAGATTAACACATTTCCCATTAGTCACATTCGGCAAGTCAGGTGGTTGATGAATAATACTTTCCGTCAGCACTCGCTCTGAAAAAGCAAATTTTAAAAAGCACTTCCTGGGAAGGTTTTGCTTTTCGATGATTTCCTACTTTAGGATGAAATCAACAGAGAATGCAAACATTTTCAAATAAATTTAAACACATTTTCTGTGCTTGAAGCCATTTACTTAGACTATAACACTACTCCTAACACTTAATGTGGGGTTGTCTAGGACCAGATCAGAGTAGCGTTACTACTCTTACATGTTGGTGTCCCCCTGCAGCAGGTCTACAGCAGCAGATCCAGATGAAGCTGTGTTGAAGACCAGCTGCTCTAATCTGGTCCTGCAGCTGCAGCTGTGACTACTGGCCCTAACACACTAAAGTACTAACTATATGCTTTATTAAACAGAAACAATATAAGTTTGGTTTTAAAGGTGATTAAACTTTTTTTATATAAATATTAGACTGTCTTTCCATGCATGATAAGAATCTACAGACCTACAAGAGTACCACTTCTTTTCCATTTTACACACTTTTTGTCTCAGGATACAAATATGCAAATTATACCAGGGAGTTAAGCTCCTATAGTTAGACATCCTCCTTCTCAAAAGAGACGAATCCCCCAACTGAAATCAGCTGCTATGAATATAGCTGTACAGACATGATTAAAAGAGGAGCTGTTGGGTTGTTCATAATAATATTAATACTAATAATAAAGAAAAAAGTCAGTACAAAAGTCAGTTCTTCTTGCACATGTGTTAAGGTTTGCAAAAGTGCACAATTTTCTCATGTTTTTGCTTCAAAATTCTCATTCAGATCCTCTGTTGGAGGTATTTCAGGACTGGAGGCAGGCCAGTCCAGCTACGGTACTCCCTTGTTTTTTATGATTTTGTCTTCATACATTACCATGATGGATTTAAAATAAAACAATCAAGATGAGATCAAAGTATAGACTTCCAGCTTTAATTTAAAAGGTCTCACAAATATGAAGACCAAGGAGATTGCAGTGGAAGTGAAGGAGACCATCATTAGACTGAATAAAATAAATTCCTAAATGAGATTGTGAAACCCATAAGTGTTGCCAGATCAACTGTTTGGTGCTTTCATAAAAAGAGAGAACGCACTGGTGCGCTCAAAAACATCTGAAGGTCCTTTATTGTCAAGATCTACAATCAAGAGACATAAACAACAAGGTGTAAACCACTGATAAGAATCGAAAACAGGAAACCCCAATTAGACTGCCAGAAAACATTTTTAAAAAGCCTCATATAACCTGAAATCAGATTCTTTAAAAAGATAAAATCAAGGTAACATTGTATCAGAATGATGGGAAGAGAAAACTATGGAGAAGAAGAGGAACATCTCATGACCCTAAACATACCGTGAAAGCAGCTCAACACTTTTTAAAAGGCAAAAAACTATATATATATATATATATATATATACACTTCTTTGTTTCACAGTTTCTCACACTTGTGAATGTATCGTCGTGTTTCACGAAGGGTTTTTAAAGTAATCCTATGTCCACGGGGTTATACCAATGTAAGCCTAGAGATCTGACTCGGACAGCTTCTTCGGCTCCTGCTTTTTCAGCTCTGGTTTCGTTCTCCATCCCTGATCCTGCCACATCGTTCTAGCCTCTGCTGTTCCTGCTCCGGGCTTGCCTCCTGAGCTGTCTCTGCCAGACTCAGACTCGTTCATGCAAGCTCCAGGTAGTGACAATCCCAACCCATCTCTGGTACCTAACACAAGCAAACAAGCATCGTCCCAGACAAAAGATGCAAAAACCATTCCATCATTCCCTCATCATGATGCACAAAGCAGGAAAGAAGAACAAATGACTCCTATGTTTATTTCTCCTCATCAAATTCACTGACTGCTTCTTTTTTTTAAAACTTTTTTTAACTTTCTTCCCCAAACTCTGCCCACATAGTCTAAGTCCCCTGAATAACTGGTAAGAAGAGAAAAGTAAAGATGTAAACAAATCTTGAAATATAAGTAACTGTCCTGACATTTCTATACGCACATTACTGACACATTTATCATAATTCTTTAATCAGGGTTAGGGTTGTGTAACTCTAGACAGATGCATCTTTTCTTATTTTTTTCTTTTCTCTGCTCTCCTCTGAATCATGAAACCACTTCCTCTGCAAACCAAAACTACTTTCCTACATGTTCTGTGTCACGTCAATGCAGCTCATATGGCTCATTTGGAGGTGTAATGATGGAGACAAAAAGAATGGCAAAGACCTTGAGAGCGGAGTCTGTGAGAGAGGATTAGCTGCAGAGGGGTTTCCCCCGTTGGTCAAGCCGTCTGGAGAAAACACAGCGACGATTGCCCAACCCATGATGTTCACCATTACACATTTCAGGGCACTGGTGAAGTGGAGTTAAAAATAGACGCACGCAGGATTTCGCCATTTCAGTGTGGAAACAGCTGCTGGAGTTGGGTGGATGTTTAAGCCTGTAACGAGACGATGACAACCAACACTTTAAAACTTAAAACCAAAGATCTAAAGTTGTCTAGGTAACAAAAGAGGCTCCTACATGTACACCAGATACATGTAAGTTTTAGTTTGCCATGTGTTGCAAGCTTGATTTCTGCAGATGTCAGACAAATCAATACTTGTAAGTCATATATTGTGAAAAAGACTCTAGTCCTAGATCTAGATCTAGTCCTGACTGCACTTCCAAAGTCTTTCCTCCTGCACATGTGGACAGTTGTGATTAAATACAGATGTATTCTTTGTACTGTTGGAACCATCAGAAGTTGAGAAAGTGAAACCTTTTTTATGCTTTTCACACTTTTACTGCATATTTCTTTTGCAGTTTCAGAATGCCTTTGAATACACTTTGAAGACAATCAAAAATGTTTGCTTTCAAGGGCTGAATTCACAAGAGTCGCTTTTGTGAGTACAGTTTCTGTCCTCTTCATTCTCATGATCGTTCATTTTTATAAACAGCATTATCCCCATGTTTGGTTGTTTCTTTCTTCTGTCATTCATTAGCCAATATTTTAAATGCTTCGCAGCCTGAACTATCTGTTCGAGTGGAGCTGTTGTTTATGTTAGCTGTAGTTCAGTGAACTTTTCCTTTTTTTGTTTACATGCCGAATGTGAAATATGGTTTCCGTCATACCCGACCTACATGTTCTCCAGCCATACGTGGCATTTAGTTTCAAACAGATATGCTTCTTTCATTTGCAGATGTGAAAGGAGATGTTTATTGAGCTGATCTTCTGTGGTGTTTGTGTAATTGTTTCCCTGATAAAGACTTTATCAAGCGCGAGGTGTGGCGAAAAAGACCCAGAACAGCCGGCTGCTGAGACGGAGCTGGAATGCGAGTCGTGTCTCGTCTTGCTGATGTTTCTTATCACACCGCTGCAAAAAGCACCGTGAAGCGAGCGATCAGGCGTTACAGGTGTGTTACAGAGACATCATCACAGAGTCTTCTTTTATTTTTCAAAATCCAATTTTAACACCTGGTATCAAAATCCAAATCTTTTATCTGTCACATTTCTGTCAGTTAATGACAGAATGCACCACAACACTCATGAGCTCCTGAAAATGCAACTATAGGTGTATAAAGTCCTTGGATATGTTTATTTTTAACGCTAATAATATAAATTACTAGTGAGCGAAGACCAGTGTGGCCTGAAGCTGGATTTGTTATTTGTTGACGTGAGGAATTTGTGTCATGTGTCTGTGTATTCCACGAGGAAACATTTGTTCTGGGAGAAAAGTACAAAACTAGTTTTCGTGAACTTTAATAAAGCTGACGTGTCTTCCCATGACACCATCGATGCTGGCAGGGACGACGGTGGACGGAAAAGTTGAGTGAGTAAAAGGTGAGAAGTCACTTGTCTAGACGAGCTGTTTCTACGGGACAAATGTGTTTTTGTTTTCGCAACTAAAAATATACAAAGTTGATGTTATTGCCTTCTGTTAAAACTAGGTTTTTAACCTTGTCGCATGTGAGAGGTCACGTCTGTGTTGGGAGCTTTCAGACTTTACGTGTCACAAAGATGAAGCCAGACAGTCTGGGAATATCGTGTAACTGAGACAACGAAGGGATGAAATCCTTCTCTACTTTTTATTCACCACCTAGCGGCAGTGAGCTGAAACTGTTTACACCATAAATCGGGGTTTATTTTGAACGATAATACGGCTGGATGTGCATCTAACTGCAGTAGAGGTCAGTGCGACTGGTTTTGGGTCGGTCTGGAAAGGTTCAGGGGGGAAGCTTAGCAAAGCGGCCTGAACCAGGTATCTTCGCCTTCTTGAATCTTCTGGTTTTATGACTCTGTTTTTTTTCTAACCAGTACATAGACCAGTACCAGACAGTGTACTAAAAAAGTGAAGTATTTAAATTATGTTTAGACAGAGAAGGGATTCAGTACAAATGTGTGCTGTTACTTTATAAAGTGTTTCAAGCCTGTGTGTCTTAGGAGCATATGAGCTGTTCCCCACATCCTCTCTCTGTGTTGCAAGTCTGAACTCATTCAGTTTCACTTCGGCGTCGTTGCAACAGTCCTTCTCCTGCAGAGACACACCCATTTATCTCTCTGCAGGTCTGTGTGTTTACTGTAATGAGCTGCAACTCTCGAACGCTCCTCATAGCTGTGGAACAAACCACATATGTCCTGGTCTCTGTTTGTTATTCACAAATATGTTACGTAACGGTTCAGTAACTGCAAAGACAAACGTGTTGATTCTAAGTTTTTTCTTCTAAGAATTTCCATATTAACTGATTACCATGAATGAGTCTGAATTGGACTGTTTTGTTGCAGCGTTTATATAAATTGATGAGCGGGAGAGTGTCTGTGTACAAAGTGTCTGTACAGTTTTAGTGTTGAAACTACAGAGGTCCAACTACGAACAGGCTTTAAAAGCGTATACTATAATGGACAACTTTACAAAATTTCAACATACTTAAAGCCTGGAAAATCAATAAGGGGGCTGAGGTGAAAGTCATTTGTGTTTTCAGTATACAGAAGAGGAAACATACCATTAATCTTAAGTTGGCAGTCGCCGTCCTGAGCTCACACCTCAGTGGTTACAACAATAAAGTTTCATTACAGGTAATCCTGAGTCATCAGTTTGTATAAGAACATTCAGATTCTTCAGGTTAGTATCTCTGTGCCAAGGTGAGAAACTATGCAGCCAAGCCAGCAAGAGGCAAACTCTTAACTCTAAAACTACCCCCCTCTTCTGTTTTACATTTTATTTTAAACAATACCACTTAAAACATTATTAGTCCATGAAACACATGATAGCGTGTATTTGTTACTCTGTGCAGTCTTGCACATGTAGTTGAGTTTTTTTTATTTTTTAGGTGTTGCATGTGCACCAACAGTGAAGCGTGTCGGGACCTGTTCCAAGATTCTGTTTCAATCTCGGTTACCTGAGGGTTTTCTTGCAGCACCGGCGCTCGGGCTATGCAAGCGATTTATAAACCAACCCAGCAAAGAAAAAACCAAAATCTTCCTTTTCTTCTCATTATCACATTATCAGAATAGGTTTTGAAAACTTGGGAATTCTTTTTTCTTTCCGTGATGGAAACTGGTCCAGGCCCTCAGGAAGTGAAGTCAACCCGAATTATGATGTGCCCCCCACCGTGCCTCACAGCTGGGATGATGTTCTCCTGCAAGCTTCTCTGCTCTCACCATACATAGAGCCGGGTTTTCCCAAACAATTAAACTTCTGTTTAATCAGGATGTTATTCATGCTTTTTTCTTTACTTTGACACTTTGACATTACTTAATAACTCTTTCCATTCAGATCAACTTCTTCAGAGATCTTATTGTAATTTCTTTTTTTTTAATCTATAACATTAATAAGAAATTTTGGTTAAAGTCAGCAGCCCTATCAAAACTCCATCAGGCATTAAATTCAGACATATTTTATTATTAACTATCAAACTTAAAGTAAAACGTGATATTGCGGCCTTTCTTTTGAAGAACCGCCATCCTTTTCAATTATTGAATCATCTGTTTGCATTCAAATCCTATTTCACATATTAAAATGATGCCTCTGTTAGAAGCCAACTAAATCCAAATAAACACTAAAATATAGTTTTTGAAAATGACTGTGTCATTATATCAGTGCCTGAATGAGCTGGAAATTTGAATCATCTCCCTGATGGTAGCACATCATTACAGGCCAGCTCAGTATTCCCACGCTCTGCTCCTCCCGGCTGGAAAACACAATCACGTCATGAAACATTTCAGTAAATTTGGAACAGCAGGATGCGTCTGGTTTCATGGTGTTGTCTTCGCGCACGACACACACATTCACTCACTGCTGCAAACCACAGCTGGGACAGCAGGACAGCGGGGTACAGATTGGAATCAGATCATTTTATGTTAACCAAACAGGATGAGAGATATGATCAAACCCAAATCACATTCATGAGAAGGGAATCTGTCATCACGGATAAATTTATATTAAGAAGGAAGGAAGGATGGTCATGGCCTTGAGTCACACCCTCCCAGAACTGTCTGTTTACCGCAGAACAAATGTAATCTTCAATCTGAGCGATGCTTTTCTTTTAAACTACTAAACTAACAATGCTAGATAGAAGGGTTGTTTAGATCCTGGGAGTCCACGCAGGTTTTCTTGAACGTGCATGTAACAAAGGCTGCAAAACTTTCATTGTCATTAAAGTGGCTAAATTGCATTTTCAGCTCTTTGTCATTCCAAAAAACCTGTGCGTTGGTGCTTAGCCAATGAAATCAGCACACACATATACAATCACATCCCTCTTGGGGTTACTGCCTGGAAAACAAAGTAAAATCGGCCTCTGCTTATAAACTGGTGTGTTTCCGTTGGCTTTGAGGTGGATCTGTGTGGTCCTCCAACAACAGCAATAAAATCAAATAAAAAAACCGCTGCTGCAAATAAAAAATGAATTATGGAAGAGCTCACACTAAAGTTGCTTATATGTAACCATCTAAACTATTCATAAATATTGATAAGTCTGGATATATCCCTGTTGATCCACTCCCTTTCCGTTTCCCTTGTTCTCCCACCCAACACGTCTTCTTGACATCCAGAAATATTGATGGGCCTCTCCTTATCCCTCCATCTCTGCCTGGTCTGAACTCCCTTCTTTCGCGAAATTATTGCAGAAATTGAAAGATGGCTAAAAGCTTTGAACGGCACATAAAGCGGCTCCCAGCGGTTTGTCAATTATCGGATCTTAATGTGGTGTAACGCAGTAAATCCACAGCCAATAAATCAGAAAAAAGTACTTTCTAGAAAGCACCCAGCAGCATTATTAGTGTTAAGTTTTATTACACACAAAGGATTGCCTAGTTCATTATAAGCTGCAAACCTGCTGAGTTGAGAAGTTTTAACGTTTTAAATAAACTAAACTGGTGGATTTTTGGTGAGAAAAGTGACGAATAAATGAAACAATAAGTCTCACTAGGTTTAGAGCTGCACCTTAAGACCGTATCTGAGTTTAACTATATAATTCTCCATCTGGACATATCTTCGCTCCATTATCTTCTCATATTCGTCAATGGTTCAGGATTCAAGATGCTTTATTGTCAGTTCTGCAAAACATTTTACTCTGACCTTACTGTGCAATAAATAAAAATCCAGAAATATGTCCACGTGTGCTGCAGAAGAGATGACCAATTTGAAAGTACAAAGGTTCTGCCACAGTCGTCGTCAAACTGAGGATGTGGCGGCAGCAGCTGCAGTAGCAGATTAAAGGCTCTGTGGGAGCAGCATTAGCAGAACAATATAACCGTGTTGCGGTGAGTGTAATGGTTTCTAAAAGCAGCGTTAACATCTTCTTACAATGACTTTAGTACCAGTAAAGAAAAATATCTTTAGTCAGGGAAGATGGTGTTATCTAGAAATTCCATTTACGTCTATGATTTGTGGGGTTTCACACCAGTCATGCGCAGGCTGATCTGAGCTGCGGTAACCGTGGGCAACGAGTCTCGTTATTACTGCCTGTACACGTACAGCTTTATTTTTTTTTCCCTGCTGTTTTTTTTTTTAATGTAAGTCAAACAACATAAAACTGACTAATTTTCTTTAGAGCAAACACCCCCGCCCCCTTCATATTTGTATTAGGGTTCAAACAATGACAGGCTGTAAAAGATAATTACATGGTTTCGTGTAAACTGCGTCTCCTCCATCATTCCTGTTGTGTGTGTGTGTGTAACTAAATTCAGCAATCACGCCCTCCCAGATGAAGTCCGCTGTCCTGCTCCTCAATCAATAACTCACACAGGCCATCTATCTATTTCACACATCTTTATTACATGATCATTCTTGTATCACTCAATAACTGGAGCCAAGAAATAACTTTATATCGGTGTTTGGTTGTATGTGCCTGCACACTGAACACGAGCCATTTGTTTTTAACCACAACCAGAGAACAAAAATCCTGCAGAATGAGGTTTAAGTTTCATTGCAACAAAGCAGAGAAGAAACAATAGAGTTAACTGTCCATTACAGAATAAATTTATGTAGTAAGTGACGCTTTTGGGTGTCAGATGAATAAAATGATTCCCAGAAATTACTGAGATGAGAGACAAGATGCATTATCCTCACAGATTTATATTATTGTATTGAGAGTTTATTTTTGCTGTGAGGTGGCACTATGTATAAGAACTCAAAGATATGCAAGACCACAACCATGTGATGACCAGTTTAAGAGCGAAACAGTCCACCTGAGTCACGATCGCGTCAGACCTGCAGATGTGAATCAGCGATTCATATCTTTAGAAACTGCTGTTCTGTTTAATGTCTTTCTGGTTTTGATTTGGTTTCGTGCAGCTGAGTTATGCAGCAGCTGTAAGTAAAAGGTTTTTGTTTGGGAGACCAGAAAAAAAAAAGGATTAAATTAATTTATTCTTAAAAACATATATATCCTGAGGCACCAAAATATAACACAGATGGAGGACCAATAATATGCATTTTAAATGCGAAAGCTAAATGGACTTTCTCTCGTTCTTATAAAGAGCTTAAAATTCCTGGTGAACAGACACGGAGGAGGATGTGGACACACGGAGAGGCGCTCAAAGAGGAGGGTGTTTTCTCCACAGCAGGTTCATAGACGGCAGGGAAACGCTGAGTAAAGCCCACCGTGACCTGAACATACACCGAGCGTACTGCAGCGGCCCCTTTCCCTTTGCCTATATTGTCCGAGTGTTTTCCAGTTATGCAGCAATGCAATAACCTTTAATTTAAACCGTCATTAATAGACCTGAATCAGCCACTTAGGAAATCCCATTGATGGGATTCGTGTTTTGGCTTCTGGGAAATGTCTTTGAAGCTCTCGTGATTAGATACCTCAACAGAACACGCTGGGGAAAAAACTGTAACTAACTTTTACTTCTCTCTTTTTTCTTGTATGATGGTGTATAGTTGAGTGTCTGAGAGGAACTGCAAACGCAAAAATGCAGAACACGACCGTGCCTCTTTACTTTCAACCAGATTTGTGCAGACTTGCTGGCTACTGTGGCACCACATCCCCAGATAAAGATGCAATTATTCATCCTCTCCATCTTTATCGCCTCAATATTTCACATCAGTGGTGAAATTACTGACTAAATTATGCTTCAGTGCGGAAAATAAGCTTTAAAGGAACATGCACATCATTATACATTACATTATACATTATATTTTGCCGGATTTCTATTGCTGCGTGCAAGGTTTATTTTACAGTTCATGAGCAGCTATTATTATGATTGTTATTCATGCTGTACTGATGTCTTCCCACCTGCTATTAACCTTATATAAATGATGGGTCCTGGAGGTGTGTCGGGCACTTGCATATCCCAGACCTCCGTGTCTCAAGACATGCCTTGCCAGTTGTTATTGCTGCTGCAGGACATGTCTGCAATGCATTACTTAGTAAACTGGTTCCTCCTGAGGGTGGAATGACCTTCACCATGACGACCACCGATGCAGAAACGGCGGGTGATTTTTATGTCAGCTTGTGTAAAAGTGTTGAAGAACATTTCTAAATGTGAAAGACTGCCAAGTGTCTGTCTAAAATGATTGTGAGCAGTGACTTCTGCCAGAGCACGCTGCTTCTTGTTCGGGACACCGTGCGCTCCCTCCTGCTTCATGCCTTCTGCGCTGTCTGCAGCGTCCCTGAGGAGCGTAGGAATGCTGACCTCTGCTCTTCTTCTTCCTGGTTCTCCTCCTCTCTTCCATCCAATTACTTTCCTACAAAAACATGTGTGTTTTGTTTTTAATCCGCGGTGAATTTGGATAGCTTCTAAGAGTGCTCTTAATTTGTTTTATATTGTAGCTGAGGGGGGAAACATCAGTCATTGAGAAATAAACTATGACAAGCACTAGAAGAGGAAATAAATACAATCTTATCCAATCAATCATTTACTTTCTTTGAGAACTTTGTAGTTGTGTTTGTCAAAGGGTTCAGATATCAAGATGCGAAGAGTTTATCCTGACAGGGGTGGCCGGTTTTTTAAGCAAAACATCCTTTTAATCAAACAGCCATTTACTCAGGAGCCCTGAGATGAAAGGAGGAAACAAAAGCAATTCCAATAAAGCTCAATCACGCATCAGTTAAGGGTTAAGGTCTCATGCAGCATCTTCAGCAAAGAGTCAGCTGAGACTGAAAGGTTTATGTCAGATACAACTAATTTACAAACCCAAGGAAGGATACATGAGGGTTACATTTTATATGAAGTTATTCTTAAATTCCTATTTGATGCACTGACCCCAAAGATGCAGAGAAACAGAACAGCTGGAATTCTGCAGTTATTTGTTTTTGTTTAATGTGTCGTTTCTGTTTCTCTTTGTCTTTTATGCTGGAATCTTGGTTTCTGGTTTAAGCGGTAACCCAGAATCCCCAAAATAGACAGAAACAGTCCCAGGTGAAATGTGAAATGTGAAATGAAAGACACACATTTGGGTTTTAAAGAAATTTTGGATTAGGAACCAGTAACGTGGGAAAGATTTCACAGAGAAAACTAGATTCTGGCTGATCCCAGACTGCCATGATGAAATACTGCAACGTTAAGACTAAATCATGGGCAATGTAGACGAAACTCCCATCGATAATGCAAACAGCAATTGTAAACTTCAGAGGAGAATGACACAATTCAACTATGCGTTAAAATCCGTCCAAGCATTTGACCAATTAGAAAACACTTAACATGACATCATCTTGTTAACTGTAATATTGAAGTACTCTGTAAGACAAAAATGGTTGGAAATGCGTATAGAGCAGATTATAGTGAAGTGGATTTATTTTAATATTTTTGGGTTATAACTGGACTGAAATGGAGGTTATTAATTACTTCACAAACTACCTGGCAAATGTGGACACAGGAACATATTTAACATCACTGGACAGAAAGGACACAAACCTTCCAATGTCTCAGCTGGGACAAGTTTTACTTATTAATCTATGTTATTATCATATAATATGAAAGACTTAATACACATAATATCCTAAGTATTCTTTGTTGGGACGCTCAATAGAAAGAAAAATAAAATCTCAAGCCTTCTGATTAAGGCTGATCTGTTATATATTTATGTGGATTAAAGGACAATAACTAAGAGTCAGACTTTATTTCCTTTCGGTGATACTGACAACACACACACACACACACACACACACACACACACACACACACACACACACACACACACACACACACACACACACCTGAAAGGATTTATTGTGTGCGTGCCCGGACCTGGATTTGTGTTATCGATGACAGCTGACGGGATTCGACCCCTTTTCTTCTTTTTTAATGCGTGATACCGATCCGTAACCATGTATTTAAATAACAACTTACCCAATCCATGTGTTTTTTATCCCTAGCCGTAATCATGTGTTTACTTTATATCCTCAGATTAAATCAGGGGTTCAAATTAAAACGGGCGATGGCTGGGAGCGCGTTATTCTGGTCCGCATGTCGGACGAGGAGAAGGAAAGGAAGAATTACTCATTTATATAAACATTTTGCTGCACCGAATCAGTCATTATCTATATATCTATATTTTTTTTTATTTTTTTTTTTGTGAGTAAAGACACACAAGGGACCGTTTTTGCAGACGCGTTGACTCTCAGCTGCGGTCTTTCTGCGTGGCGTTTGCGTGTTTTAACTGCGAGGGTTTTTCTGCGGGTTTTCTAAGTTGCCTCTCAGAAAACAACATGCGTGTCAGTTTTGTTTGGTGCTGTGAATCCGAGCGTGCACGTTTACCGACGCTGCTCGTTTTAGCGACTGTGCGCGTGCCAGTGTGCGCGTTCATCAAGCTCTGCAGCGCTCTGAAAACTGAAGATGGTCCCTTTCCTCTGGTTCGCTTTCCGCAGTCAAACCCCTCATGTCTGTGGTCACTGACTGCTTTATTGATTGATGGATTGGTTGGTTGATTGATTGATTGATTGAACAGACTTTTATCGACCTTTCTTGTGGATTTCTGAGACCTGTGCATTAACTACATGTTTTTTTAGTTCAAGAAAATCCCGAGGGGTCAATAACAATAACAATTCCCATAAATGCCTCATATATCAAAATATTATATACAATATTAATTATTATTGCACTTAATAAACATTTTCTGCCTATTACTTAAAATGTAATCATGCTTAATATATCTAAAATGCCAAATCAAAATATCTATAAGCCAATGAGGATGTGTTTAAACACAGTGTTTAAACTGAGGCCGCAAGATTAAGTTATTGCTGATCATTTATAGCTGATCACACCATTATATACAGCAATTCAAACATTTGAACATGTTTGCTGCAAATTTACATAAATTTGCTCTGAATTCATTTAACCAAATCAGTTTTCCTGAGTTCAAGTAGTTTTGCAGCTTATCTCCTGACAGTAGCAGCATTTTATTAAAACATACTATTTACTAACGATGAGTCATGTGATATCACCGGTCGTTTTTGGACTGAAGTGTTTTATGAACCGAACGGCACTGAATCCTGGAAGAGAAGGAGAATATTTATCCAAAGCTGTATTACTGTGCATCACGTTGTCTCTTGTTCATCACCCACCCAGGCAAAAGAAATCACATTTCCTGACATCTGCCCTCTACGGTAGGCTATTGTGTTTCCTTCCCAGAATTGTGCAACAAAGCCAATAAAAGCCTCTCCAGATGCCTTTCTCCTGGGTGGCTCACTTTCAATTTCCCCCCCAACATAGGCATGAGCACACACACACACACACACACACACACACACACACACACGCACACACACACACACACACACACACACACACACACACAGTGTTGTTCCCATGTGTGGTGCATTAACAAACTCTAAAACGGCCAGAAACATATTTCGACTTTCAGTCTCTATTTCTGTCTCGTCAACATGTAGTTTTGTCTTTTCGTGAGTTTAAAAGTCTCTTCTGGATTCTGATGATACAATATCGACCACAGAAGTACAATATTCATTAATGTTGTTGTTACAGCTGAGCTGCACTTTGTGGATGACTGCATGTCTTATCGGTCCGAGAACAAGTCTTGTGAGGGTAGTTTATTATTTTTAAAAGGCTGTAGTGCATTTTTGAATAAACGCTCGTCCCACTAATGACAACCTGAAAATCTCATTAGAAAAATTTGTGACAATTAACATAGTTTTTTGAACTGTTAACCTATAACTTGAATAATTTTGAGTTTATATGATAAAAATAAAGTTGTTTTTTTTCTTTTTGCAATAAATAAATGCTGTGTGTTTGTGTAATGAAGTGTGCAAAAGTGGGTGCCTGACTTTTAATTTACCCCCTTACTTTATAAAAACAGAAATTCTGGCTGTTTGCTGCTCTGGACCATTCTAGTGTGTGTTAATGCAATACCCAGAGGGAGCGATATAAGCAGTGGTCTTAGAGAAAACCATTTTCAAACTGTTTGAAGTTGAGTCCTACAGTAAGAAAGATTATTCACAAGGGGAAAACATTCCCCACATTCAGACAGTTACCGGTCTTCCAAGAAGTTTGTCAAACTGTGCAAATAAAATTAAAAACCAAAAACTACAACTTTGATCCTGCATGCCTGATCGAGCATGTTAAATGATGAAGTTCATGACAGCACAGTCAGAATGAGACTTAACACGCCTGGAAGAGTTGCCAGAATAAAACCTCTTCTGATTAAAAGAAAGAACATCAGCAGGACTGAGGTTAAAACACAAAACACGAGTTCTTAATAGTGTCCTATGGACAGATGAAAGCACTGGATTTCAGCAGAAAATCTATCTATATACATATTTTATATATGCTGTTTATTTAAAGATGTTTTTGTTCAGTACTAAGACTCATTACAATCTGATTACTTGGATTTATTTATTTTTTGTGGAGTAGAAATTAACGCACTAACTCTTGCATGTGACTGCAGTTCCCTCTAGATTTTATATAATGTAAGGCAGGTTTTATGTCAGATTTCTAGCCCAAATGTTATGCACACTACAATATAACCTGCTTTAGAAATACTGCTGGCTCCCCCTGTTGACTGACATTCAGTAGCTGCAACAACCAGCTCTTTTGGTTATTTTACCCCCAATTCTTTCAATTTTGGTGACATTTAAAGAAAAGAAAAATGCTGCAAAAGGAGACTAGTCTAAATTTATCTGCTTTTTAACAGGAGTCTGTGTTTTGTGGAGTCGGTTGGTAAGGGCATTGCTTAGAGAAATCCTAGATCCGCTGCTGTATTGAAGATGGTAATTAAGTTTAGGCACCTGTAGTTTGAAACATGACTGAAGGCATGTAGGTATATCTCACCAAATTGCTTTTAATTTAATCACTCTTCAGGAGAAATAATCTAAATCCTGCCTGACTTGATGTACACTTACATGTGCTGGCTGCAGCTGGACCTCGTTGAGGGAAATTGGCCCCATATTCTGCTTTTACTGGTTCGATGTACAATCATTTAAACATTGGACACGCTGAGAAAAAGAATAAATACTCACTATGTCACAATTGGGTCACATCCTTAATCCATGTACGCTCATTTCTTAATGGTCTCATTATATTTTCCAGGCTCTGTGCAGATGTAACTATTTCCAAAAGTATAGAGTCCGACCCCCAGTGGTCAGTCGGTGAACTGCAATGATAATAATGTTGGCACGTTGGCATCAGTGTAGGAATGTAAGTGCAACCACTTGCGTGTTAACATTTACTAACAAAATATTTGCAGCAATGAAAATGGAAACATATCAAAACCTGCGAGTTGCCTTTCAAGGCACTGTCGACTCATGAGATCAGTTTTTCTTCTCAGAACTTTAGATAATTCATCGGTTGTGCTTATCGCTCCCTGAGGAGATACGAATGATAAACAAACAGCACTGCTTTTATTTCAAGCTGGAAAGCTTTTAAAACCATTTACTTCAAGAGTTACTTTCCTGTTTCCTGGAAAAGCTCAGAGCTTTTCTTTTCTCTTAAATATAGTCTGATAGTCTAAACATTTCTGATAGTTTTTGCCGTACAAATAAAAATCTACTTTAAATAAAATACACAGACATTCATATATCAACCTATCATTCTTTAGAATAGATGGAAGTTTTTGAGAAAAAAAAAGGATTAATTTTGAACTGAAGGAGAGACGTATCTGAGGTTAAAAGGAATCCTGGAAAGAAAAATTGTGATAAATGGACCTCAGTTACATGGTAATTTCCTGGTCTTGTTACTCACTCACAGCTCTAAAATAAATAATCTGCATAGGTTACATTTCAAATCATTACTCAAACTGTAGTGAAACCAAGCTCTTTTTTTTTAACCTAACCTAGTCCCGTCTTGGAATGATTTTCTGACCGCATCCAAACGCATCATCTCAGCATCTGATTAAATTCTGAGCTCCTCTGGCAACTTTCTCTCCTCTTTGACTCCAGCCTTGGCTCTTCCTCACATTCGTTGACGTGAGAGCCGATACCCGTCACAGTTCGTGATTCTGAAATTAAACATATTTGTAAATCAAATCCATATTTACTGAAACGAGGTATCCAAGGTATCCGAGGCAGCTCAGCGTTTAATCCTGCCAGAATCTCTGGCTCCACCGGGAAAACCCGAGCAGACGGGGCAGCATGAGCTCCATCTGCAGAAGAAGCTGCGAACACACAACAACGTCTCCGCCTGGGGTTTGTTTTTAGTCTCCTCACGATAACTTTGATACTGGCAGGCTTGAACAGAAATGTACTTCCAGGACGGGTGTTGTTGGGATGTGATGTCAACTTTCGGAAAGTTACTGCGACCTTTTGCAAAACGCAAATCCATTGTTGAATTCATTGTTGATGCATTTATGAAGGAAAAGGTTTTAACATTTTCACCTTTTTTCCCCCAATATATTCCAAAGCTCAACTAAGCAATAATAATGTGCCTCTAGTTGTCTTATATTCTTCAAAAGAAAAGGAAAAATGATTCCAATATATACGTTTCTGAAAGATAATCTTAAAAATTGGTCCTTAGATGCTGAAACGTCAACAGTCATTCAGTTTTTGTTAAGTAAGATCACGGTGCAGCTTCTTGTTTAAAGATCCAACCAAAACTCTTTATTTTCCTCACATTTACTTTAAAAACAAACTGCACAGTTTCTTATGGGTGCAACAAAACTGACTGCACAAACTTGTTAACTTTTACACTTGCACCTTTTCCCAAAATGAGTAACGATGATATAAGAAATTTTAAAAAATGACCATAATTCCAGTTTTAAGGCGACTAAATCCTCCGACGTTTTACATTTCAGCACCCTCTGCTGGCTTTCGAAGCTTGCCAAAGGAAAGTGACGCCGTTTATTTCATAATTTGACACAAATCCCTGAAGTATTAATGACACTTTCTTGACCTGCTTTGGTCAACGTGCAATTTAAAATCTCCCCTTTGTCAACGTTCCTCTACAGCTCTGTTCACAGCAGCTGGTTTTTAGTGGGTGGGTTCACATGTCCGTCAAAGTTATCTCATCTCGTTCATTCATCCGAGGAAAACTTTACTGAACATTAACTGGAATGATGTGGATTTAACAAAAAAAAAAAAAAACAACATCTGAAAAGCCCCTGAGGACACACTTGGAGCGAGTGTATTAAACTGGATAAGAAAAAACTAAAATAGAGACAAAATAGAAAAGTAACAGTTCAACCATTGAAAAACTTACAGTCTCTTTGCTGATTTTATATAATGTGTCTTTTCTAAGATAAAACTCAGAGTTAATGATGAAAAATAAACAAACACTACAGTTCAGAGTGAACGTCGTCCAACATGTGCTCCGTCACCACGTGCTCCTCAACAGTAACTTCTTCGTCATCTACGTCCTCTTCATCTGTGGGAGCGTGTTGTTGGGAGGACTCGGGTTCCTGCTGGTCCATGACGGTCAGGAAGTCGTAGAAGTCCACCGCGGGAAGCCAGCGGTCCTCTCCCAGCATCCCTGCGGCGAACACGAGGATGATCAATCAGGTTAAATTTGTCTTTGTGCCTGGAGCAAACTACGCTTCCTGCAGCCACACAACCATCATGGAATTTGGCTTGAATGAAAAATTGATTACAAATGTATTTGATTTTTAATTCTGTGCCATCGCTGCTTCTCCCCCCCTCGACATGCACGATCCAGCAGCTCCAGCAGCATCCAGACCGACAGTCACCCACATCCCTGACGTGGCTGCATAACTCGCAGGAAATCCCCCAGCATGGAGGAAACACAAGATAACAGTGCCGTTTCTGTCTTAAAGGAGTATTTTCTGTCATCCGGTCTTCCGTCCACCTTACCTGCCGGTGACTCAGTCCCGTCTTCGACCTTCTGCAGCCACTGCAGCACCGAAGACGCTGCTATATGAGCGATGGGCGGGTACTGATAGATTTCCCCTCCAGAGGGTAAACGTGTGAGTACCAGTGCAGGAAGGGGGGGCATGTACCCCAGGTACGACCCTAGGACGGACATCCCAGCTGGAGTGCGCCCACTGCAACACAGACCAATGAAATACATCTATTCATTCATTATTTATGATGAAAAAAAGGGAGAATATGTCATTTTAGTGAGAACGTTGATAACTGCTGTGCTCACAGGTGGATCCAGCAGGCCAGGTACCGCTCCATCCTCTTCCCTCCCAGCTCCACCACTCGCCTCATCTCATCCACCAGCGCCTGGTTCTGCCTCCACCCGATCTCGTCCTCCTCTTCCCCCACAAAGAGGAGGAGGAGGGCTTTTCCCAGCGAGAGGAAGGAGGGCAGGTTTTCCACAGTCAGCTCAGGCTGGAGGTGAAAGGAAGAGGAGGCAGGAAAAGATGTTAATGTACATCTGTTGATGCTTTGTAACCCGTCTTACGGAAAGTCTGCTGCCTTGGAGATTTTCCTCTTTCGGCTTTTCCACTCTAATAAATGCCAGATACACTCTGGCTCATAAAATTTTAGCAGATAAAGCAATGACATTTCCAGAAACGGTACAATGCACCACCACCAACACGGTATTAAACAGACTGAAGCAGCGATTCCTCGACCGAAGGAGAGAAAATGAGAGGCTGAATCCTTCTGGATTCACTTCATATGACAAAGTGAACTTCAGGTCTCTTTGTTATTGTTCATGTGAACAAAAGAATTGATTGATTGTGTCATCTGTTGGACTTAAGACCCAAAGAACTGGACCCAAATTCATCCGAGCTGAACTTGGGGAACATCTGCACTGAAGATCGCCGTTGCCACATCCCTTCCCGACAGCGTTTACATCAGAGAACGTCAACTCAGACGTATCTGATCGCTCTTAGCTCCGGTGTACGGAGGAAAACATTTTTAAACTCTACATATGGTGCCCATCATCTGTGAGGAAAAAAAACCCAAAACAAGTTGCAATTCCTTCTTGGCTTCAGGAAGCTGCCAAGAAATTTCATACACATCATTTGTCTGAAGCTATTTCCAGACGTTTAGAGGATAAGATCTAACGCTGAGACTTGTAGGTTAATTCAGCTGTAGCAAATCTGTGATCTGTCATGATTGCAGTTCAACTGTTTCAAGTATACAAAAACAAAGAAAATGCGCTCGTACCATGGGGTTGAGGAGTAAATTGTTGATGTGGGTGAGCAGCTCTTTGGCAGAGGAGGACACAGGCAGCGCGGAGGGACGGGTGTGCGTCCTCCAGGACGGAAACACCAACACCGCGGGAGGGTGCACGCCGTGCTCTGCAGCCCTGTGCAGCAAACACACCATTACTGCACAAAAACAAGTATATTTACTACAGCTGGAATGTATAAAACCTTGTAAAAACAGATTTTTAACCATTCCACGGTGATGCCTTCGTGAGTGGTTCATGTCTTACAGACAAACCAATTTTTCTAATTTTTACTTAAGAGCCCACGAAGAAAATTCGAGACGAAAACGACTTTAAATTAAAGTTTTTTTTGCAGCTATGACTCATCTGGCAGATGAATTTGGAGCCGTTACCGTTCCTCCGCTGGTGTGCCCGTCAGCAGCCCGCTCAGCACTTCTCCTCTCAGCGACTCTGCTGCTTCGGTAAACACGGACACGCCTGATCAGACAGGAAAACATCGGCAAAACAGTTTAAATAAAGAGGCAAACGAAGCAGGGATCATTCTTCGTGATTTCTGTTCAATAATAATAAGAGAGCACCTGTTTGTGCGTGCGTCTTGAACAGTCCCAGGACCCTGTCAGGCCTGTAGCCGGCAAGCTCAGCGTGGGCTGCGTCCTGCGTGAATGACTTCACGTCCTCTCGGGTGGTCAGTGTCACAGGAGAGGCTGAGCGGCTCCTGGGTCAAGCAAAGACACGTGCACGGAAGAAGACGGACATAAACGGCATCAACAACACAACTGGGACATCAAGAAACAGCCAGGGACTGCAAACTTCCACTGAAGGTAGTTTAAGACAGATCTGTCCACAAACAAAGACGTGCAACCAGGAGATGCCCGCCTCAGGTTTTCCAAACATAAGAGCGCGAATCTAAGCTTCGGCATGGTTACTGGACTGAAGAGCTTTACTTGTGGAAAACCAACAGGCTTTACGGAAAACGACAACGCATCAGGGATGGCAACAAATCAAAGAGCTCGGCAAATGAGAAAAATTCATAAACTGTTCCCCAAGACGGATTTACTCTGCCGGTAAGAGCGTGAGCACACGCCCGAAGGTCCCGAAGCAGCTGATCTGTTTAAAAACTAAGATAATACATTTGAGGCCAGTTAGTTGACTCGTCTCATGTGTCCTCTGGTCTTACTTGATTAGTTTTTTCAGTCTCTTTATTAACGTCCAAGACAAACTTCCTGCAGGGACGTCCTGAAATTCTGTATCACCGATGGGAACCAAAGCAACTCGTCTTACATCTCTAAATGTGGTGCACGTTCCTTTTTTTTTATGTTGATGGAGATTAAATGGTCGTTTTTATCAATAATGAATTGGAGCACTTCATCCATCAATTATCTTCTGTTTATCCGGGTTCAAGTCACCCCCTCCAGCTCCTCAAGGAGTACACCAAGGCATTCCCAGGCCAGCCGAGGAAAAAAATTTCTCCGGCATGACCAGGATGATGTAAAAATAAAGTTATTTCTTCATTTTACAATTACTTCAAAGATGAGTGTTTCCTCACATCACGATGAAGCGGTGTAGCGCCTCACTTCCCAGCATTCCTCTGTAGAGCTGAGCTGGCTCTTGGGGGCGGAGCAGCAGGACACTAGGAAAGGCCGTGATTGGCTGGAAGGGAACGGTGTTTCCCGGCTCTGCAGCACAGAGGTCGGTCCACTCTCCACAATCGATGGCACTCATCTGAACATCGTCCACGCCGGAATCTTAAGAGACGGTTTTAAAAAATTCAATATGACCCAATACAAATTCAAATCTAAGCAGCATCTTGGCTTATTTACTGTCTCTTTCAATAACTCATGTATTTATGTAAATATTTTCCTTTTTGAATTGCTGAAGTGTTTACAGCGGACAACAACTCTAAAGTAGAAGCTGTTCTCTCCTCTTTACCTGCAAGTGTCTCTGCAACCTCAATGAAGGAGCTGAGAAAAGCCATGGAAACAGCGTCCCCTGGTGGTGAAAGTTGGGAACAGCACTCAATTTTATCCTCACTTTCAACTTGAATTCACACTCATTTGCTTTTCCTGATGTTTTCCTGCATGTTTGACTGATGAATACATGATATTTTCACTGAAGCCCACGAACAAATGTGACCCCAGCGGGGACGCTTACATTTGAGGTAGAAGAGCACCACTGTGAGGTCGCTTTCTGCCACTTCGGTGTGGAAGTTGTCGGAGGTCAGTTGGGTAATTGAGTCCATGTCAAGAGAGCTGCCTCGCTTTTCAAAGACGGACGATGCAACTTCATCGTCCAGCTTGCCTGGAAACATTCACATAAACACAAATAAACCGGGATCTACTCCATATCTCCCCTCTGACTAATGTCTGATTTCTCATTTTTACTCTTTTTATTTTACCAAAATGTAAATCTTCCTCCTCGTCCTCCTCTTCATCCTCCTCCCCTTCATCTTCTTCCTTCTCTTGATTCACAAAGAGCTCTAACACCTCGGTGAGGCTGTGCAAGGTCAGATATTTCACCTCTGAGCTCTGGAAGTGCACAAAGACACACATTTTCTCAGAATGAAGACGTAATCTTGCAGAGCAGGTAAGTGTGAACGAATCTGACCTTCTCAGGCAGCCGGTAAGCAGCGTTATACTCCTGAGGGGTTCTCACTGCAGGACTCTGCCTGGTAAACACAGCCAGAGAAGGATCATGGGTTGATTTAGACACTAAAATCTGGTTTAAAAAAAACAACAACAACACAGTTCACACAAACGATTTACATAAAAACTATGCACCTGGTGAGAGTGCACTCAGTGATACCGACAGACTCGGACTCAGATCTAAGTTTATACGCGTCACTTGTCGCACACCTGTGTACAAGCAGCAGCAAAGCGACGCCACGCAGCCTCCAGGCCAGAGTTGTGGCCATGTCCAGGTCGAGGTGCTCGGTGGCGGGACGGGAGAAGAGGAAGACCTGAGGGGTCAGCTGGTAGGGGAACTGGGGAGGCGGGACTGAAGTGGGGTCAACGTACACTTCAGACTAGCAGGAAGAGACACACATACAGTTATATACAAATTAAGACTTATCCGAACAGCTGGGCTACAAAATTGAAGAAGAAAAGTCTCCTTTATGCCTGTTTTCTGCAAAAAAAAAAAAAAAGAAAAAGACCAGATGGACATACACACGGTCGTGAAAGTACACAGTAGATGTTCAGATGTCCATCCTCTTACCACAAGCGGTGCCTCCATGAGCTGCAGGAAGGTGTGGAGGCTCAGGGTGGACAACGTCTTCCTCATGGGGGTCAGAGGACAGCGGTCAGGCGTCATGGGGCTCATGAAGGCGCTGTGAACTCTGCAGTGAAGGAACCACACTCGAGACAACAGAGACGATTCGTTCACCCTGCAACAGAGACGGAAAAAAACAGTCGCCCGATGGAGCCAGAAGAGGAAACGAATTAGGATTTCTGTCAAGGCAAGTTTATGTCACGTGCACTCGAGTGCATGATGAAAAGAACTCACCCTAACTGCTTCAGTACCGGACCTCCAGTTATGAGGATAAACTGATATTTGGATCCGTAGACGTACGCCGTCTCCATCATCGACCTGTGCTCTGGATTTAAACAAATCGGTAGAAATTAGGCATTTTATTCAACTATAAGGCTGACACCTCAGCGTTTCCTCCCCTCCATCCTTTCTCATCCTCACCTTGCGTTCCCAGACTGCGGACAAACCCGAGGACGATATCCTTCCTCCCTCTGGCTGCTTTCTCCATGGCCAGGAGGTCAGCATCTGTGTGGACATATTTGACCTCGTCTCGCAGAATGGCACTAAAAAAAAGCAACAAAAGCAGTTTTCTAAACAGATTCTGTTGATTTAACTCTGTGTTTTCCTTGTTGTTTACAAACCCCCCTTGAATGAATGTATTTGTCTGGTTTTGGAACGTGCATAGCTCCAATTCCAAAGAGTTTTACTCAGTTTCCTTAGAAAAAGGACAGTTGTTTTACTCACAACAGGACTTCTGAGACGATGGAGTTGACGTCAAAGACGGTGTCCAAATCAAAACTCAAGAACTCCTTCCCGCCTCTGCCAGGACGAAGACACAGCACAGTTACCAAAACGAGAAAGTTAAGCTGCCATTCCGCCAAACGTCCCATGTGTAATGTAATATTATGTCAAAAATAACTGACATGTGTCAATGATTTACAGTTTATCCACCCCGGAAATTCCCATCATGGATGTGCGGGCAACAAATCTGCAGTAAAACTGTCGATATGGACCAAGATCTCTGGGAATCCCAGCTGTATCCCCTAGTGGGCATTAATCCGCATCAACATACACAAATATATGAGGCAGCTCAGTGGTTGGGTTTCTCTGAGGAAAAAAAAAAAAAAGTCCTTGATGTTTAATTTTCCGGCTGAATTTCCCATCCACTCCACGTACCTGAACAGAAAAGCCGTGTGCCGCAGTCGTTCCTCTGTGCAGTATTTCTGAACCTGTTCTTTTCTGCAGCTGATCTAAGAAATAAAATTAAAAAATAGTTTGTTTTTTTCCCCCTAATTTCTACGCTAAAGCAGCAACGGGACAGCAGTTACCTTGCCAACCAGTATTCCATAATCCAGCAGAGCTTCGGCAGACTTTTCTAACTCCTCCAGGAACAGGGTGATGGTCGGAGTGACTGAAACACAAGAGACAGATTTTACCCTCCTTTAATTCACATCTTTAATCAGAAAAGAGGAGAAGCAGCTCCTTTCATGCCTGTCAGTATTAATGAACCCTTTTGTTAGGAATCGATAAAAGGAAAATGTCTTTCCCATTTATAAAACAACATGGAAACTGTAATCTGTGTTCACATGTGCCTGAGCAGTAGAGAAAAAGGAGCAAACGCCTCCCGGTGATTCAATTAGAGAGAGCAACGCTGATGTGTTTCTACCGCGTTTTGTGACCCTTTGAGAATAAATTTGCGAGCTCGCCCACTTAAAGCTGGCTCACCGGTTTAGAGATTCAATCGGATAGTTCTTTTAGGAAAAATGCTGCTACTAACAGAGCTGCAAGTGAGAGTAAATATGCACTGTCTGAATCTTTCAGGGCTAATTTAGAGGGTTTTTTTCTTTCCATAAACTGGTACAAAATCTCAGACAAACATAGTTTCAAAACGCTGGGTTTTGGGGGCGGAGTCAGTCACTCTGTTCCTCCCCTTATCATCTGTAAGACGTCCTCTATTTGAAATCCTTTGTTACATCTTTGCACAACCTATTTCAGAGGTCAGAAAATTGCATCAATGTGAAGTCGTAGGTGGAGGTAAATATGATGATGTTGGATAAATCTAGTCTGATCTGGGTTTGTGATGTCACAGTACCCTGCAAATCCAAACCGCTCACTGCATGACATATAAAACTATATGTATAATTTCCAAGATTAAGCCATTGACCCGCACGTGGCTCCAGCCTACACAAGCATGCAACACAATCCAAAATGCAAAAACTGGAGATATTGTGCTGTTTGCGTGTTTTACTGGTGTGAAAATCGTACCTTGATGCTCAAAATAGATAAACAATATCTTCCCTGAATGCAGTTTGTCATAAAAGCCTGCAGCTGTGTAGTCAATCCGGCTGGCCTTTTCTGTTCTTCCTCCTGGCCTCATCCACAGAAGAAAAACCGCAACAGGAATCCACATCCTGAAGGAGACTTTCATGATCTCTGGATGGAAAACGGGTACCTGAACTGTTGCAGAGAAACAAACAACAAATGAAAACGTGAAATCAGAAGAAAAGGCAACATTTTGGTCTGTGCATAAACGATTAGACAAGTTTAACGGAGTTAAAAGTTATGACGGATGCAGATAATATTGTTTTCAAATCAGCTTGGTTTTCTGTTCTCCTGTGTTTGACTTTTGTCTATCAATATATTTAATTAGGCGGCACTATTTCCACAAGAATGTACAACTGAATTATTTGACAAATCACACGGTGATTTGAACTATTGCTTCATTTAAGGAGGGACTATGTTTTTTGGATCAGAAAAATCAAAAAGTGTCAACATTAAAAGCAAAAAATAAAAAAAAGAGAAGAAACGTTGCAGCTGATTGCTGTTACCTGAGAAAGGCGAATATGGAGAGAAACGTCAGGGTTCAGCTTGTCTTTCCAAAAGGCAAACACCCGAGAAACCACGGAGAAACGCATTTTGAATCTACTCATATGAATATAAATCCTGCAAAAAATAAAAAATAGCTCTTATAACCTGAGTCGGGATGTTATCGATGGGAAAATGCTCGTTTGATAACTAGGCGTGTTAGACGCATGATAATAACTGTTCCCCAACGTCTTTATACGGTTAACACGCATTTTATATGGTCAAAATGTTTGTATTTTTCGTTGTAAACATGTCCTACGTGAAAATACAAGATTTATTTTCGTCCGTTTTCACCTTGATTAATGCTAAGTTGCCAGAGCTACCGGTCCGTTTCATGTCACCCTTTCAAGATAAAATCTGTAAATTAAAAATATGGGTGGAGTTATTGGTCGCAAACTACATTACGTCGTTAAATACATTAGAATCATATTCCTTAGACGAGAGTAATGCTGTTTTATATGTGTTGTTGTTTTTGGCAACTGGTTACTACTCGTGAAGTACAATAATTTAAACTCTTATTTTGAAAGCCAAAACACTTCGGCAACGCTTGATTTTCTGTAACTTTATAAAAGATTCAGCAAATTGTTTTGAAGCGGGCAGAAACGCCCATGGCCTTCTTTGAACCAATCACGTCAGGGAATAGTTTTTACTTGGAAGAATAACCTTTCACAAAGGTGCACGGGGCGGATACTTCCACAGCTGACATCATTAAGAACCAATAGAATGAGCAATTTATGGGGGTTGGGTGGTTAGATTAGCCAACCAAATCGTACTTTCGGCAGGTGGGCGCGGTCTTTTAGCTGACTCAGGAAATTAAACTCGGAAACTGGGAAAAATGTGTGGCTCTCCAGAGAGCTCTTTCTAGCCAATGTAATGCCGATGATGAGCCAAAATGGCGGCCTTAAGAGAGCCAGTTTCCGTTTGAACGGGAAGTATGGGGGTGGGTCTAAAACTGCATCACAGCTGATCTGGAGGTTTTCCCCCCTCAAGTTGTTTTTTTACAGAGAGCAGCTTTGCAGACAATCACACGGGGCACCTCTCTCTTGTTTTCTGTCTCTTCCTTGTTTTGTTTTTTTGAGCCAAGCGCCTTTTAAACATCTATCTTTTTTCTTTTTCTTAAGTTTTACATTTTAAACCTCAGCCTAGTTTAATAATGCCAGCTCTTTTTAGAAAAAGCTGCTTCTATAGCAAATGTCTACTCGCCTATCATCGTGTTTTTGTCATCCGCGGTGAATCTAGCTCAGGTCTGACCCACTTCTAGAACCGTTGCCTTCACATTACCGTGCATTAGTCGTGTAGGTGGAGATGTTTTCCCATTTGTTTACCTCACTGGAGGAGTCATCGGGAGATGCGATCTCCCCGACACTGGAGCTCAGTTTAACAACCATCTACACCGTCCTCTACTCCTTCCTCTTTGTTTTCGTCTACCTGCAGCTCTGGCTCATTTTGCACTACGGCCACAAGCGCTTCAGCTACCAGAGCGTGTTTTTGTTTCTGTGTCTGCTGTGGGCAGCGCTGCGAACGACCCTCTTCTCTTTCTACTTTAAAAATGTGGTGCAGGCCAACCAGCTGCAGCCTCTGGCCTACTGGCTGCTCTACTGCTGCCCCGTCTGCCTGCAGTTCTTCACTCTCTGCCTGCTCAACCTCTACTTCACACAGGTAAGCCTTTATCTTTTAGGGAAAGACACGTTTTACAGGGTCTGTGTGTCTGGAGGTGGTTTCATAAACCACCTGGATACATTTGATTTCACGTCTGATGGACGCTGTAAATTCAACATCTTTTTGCTTTATGTTGACTTCTCTCGCACCCGTGACCTCCTGTCCCTGCTGTCCCTAAAAGTAGCTGATGACAACCAAATATCACTTTATGGCGCTGTGTCACATGCACAGTGGACATCATGGCAGAGGTAACTTAAGAGACTCAAGCTGCTGCTTTAGTTTTCTTAAAATAATGTCGTTTCAGACTTCTGTGCTTGGTATGTTCAGCATTCCAGCTGCTGGCTGAAGCCAATGTGGAAGTAATAAAAAATGCAGTTCCTTGACTGACCACTTGGCGTGTCCTCTAGAAGAATCTTCATTGAATCCTATGTTAATATGTTCAACCTAACAGCAGAAATAAACATAAAACATAACCCTAAGTGAGGTGAAGTAATACAAAGCAATACATTTATATAAAATATGGGGCATAGCCTTTTGATTGGCAGATAGCTACGGTTGCTTCTTGAATCAGCGTCGTCACTTTGTACTAACTACGGTCGTTTCTGAATTCGCCACCGAAACACCTTCTGAAATGGGATATGCGGCTGACTTTATTTGACATGAAGTGGTTCTCGTTGGTGTGTTCGTCATGCTGCAGGAGAAAGAGACTTTATCGCCGCTCTTCATTAAACCCGTGGCAGATCATCCTTCAACGTCTGTGTGTGTTTGATAGTCAAGCTTGGAAAGAAAAGCCTCGATGGTCTTTATCTTTGCTTCTACTGGACTCAAACAAACGTCCAGTTAATTAAATGTAAAACAGAGCCAGTTGTTCAAGTTCTGTCTGTGTCTCGCACGGGGAAGCACGTGTCTCATTTGCATATGGGGTGAAAAAGGGAAGTCCGTGTCATGCCGAGTGGTTTCATATGACTGCTGAATGAACATCGTAGCTCGTCAGCTGACCGCTGTTTACTGCACACAAACTAAACTTACTTTCAGTAGAAATTACATAAGATGCTAAACTGACTCGCATCACATGTGTGGCCCCGACAGCAGCCAGCTTTTTAGTCGTTCACATACTGGGGGTTCTTCCATACGCGCGGATCCTCTCAGTCCTCTCAGTACATCTTTACAATGGAATACCATGTGACCAGCCAGCTCAGGGAACAAACCGTTCCTGGATGTGGTGTTGTGTCTGGCCGGTTTGGGTCTGAGTAATGCATCATGCATCATATATTCTTCCTCAGCTGAAAATACATTAAAAGTAGTCACTCATTTTTGAGTTTAAAAAAAAAAAAAAAAAAGCATCCTGTGTTCCGATTTGACTGGTTAAATAAAGTAACTGAAGTAACTCAGTCATCTGTGAATAACTGCAAGGTGCCCTGCATCCTTTTTTTTTTTTTTTTTTTCTGATAAATGGACAGTTGTTTCAAATCCATTTAAATGGGGAAATAATATATGTTTACCTGCTGTTCATAAATATCTCCTATGATCAAGAATCCCACGTCAACCATACTCTGTTTTTAACAGGTGGCAAAAGCTCATCAGCAAATAACCAAAACTATCACCTGTAATCCAAAAATATCAGTTAATCGTTTGATTATATGGGATCAACGGTCAAACCGTCTGGACTGGCACAAATGAAATGTGTAATCGATGTTTGTCCCCGTAAATGAAACACTGCGGCAGAAACCTTAATTATGTTTTCTCAAAGCCGTATTAATAAATGATGGATGGCCACGGTCACACGGATGAGTAGTAGTGTTTACCCTTGAACTCGCTGAAAGATGATGAGGGTCACGCCACTGCGGGCTGACACACTTGTGCATGTGTGGAAATCAGGGTTTTGACCTGTGATTTACTTCCCTTTTATTACTTTCTGTCCTCAGCTGACTACAGAAGATAGTAATACTGCACTGTTTTACTTCATAAAATGGATCAATCAGCACATTTACGTGTACACTTTGGGTGCTTAACTGGACTGTGAGTTAGAGACCTGATTTCAACGCACACGGGGAAATCTGCAATATATTGGCTGAGAGTGGGGAAAAAGTAAATAAAAGTTATGCAACCGGACAGTCAAAGTCCAGACCTTGACCTGACTGAAACGCTGTGGCTGGACCTCAGGAGAGCTGTGTTCACAATGATGTAAGAGACTGATCGCACAGACCATCTTTACCTGAAGTTGTTGCTGCTAAAGCTGCTTCTGCATGTTTTTGAATCGTGGGGTTTACTCAGTTTACCACAGTCCTGCCGGATTATGCCTTAAATCGATGCTGTGTAATATGAACCTGCATTTACAAAACTGCCAACCCTGATAAGAACCAGATGATTAGTTTTATTGTCATTCTGTCTTGATACAAGGGAGCGTGTACTTCTTTATTTTCTATATGAGTGTGTGCACGCAGTTCACATAAGGTCTATAACCCAGCAGGGCTTTGTTGGCCGCTTGCTTTCATCTCTAGGTCACAGATGACCTCACATCGGCCTACAGTCCAACGCCACAGGCTCAGCGGTTGTTTAGCTGTGTATTTATAGGTTTAAACTGAATCACTCACTGTGTTTCAGAAATGATTTAACATTAATTGGAGTATTTGAAGCATCCTTTAGATGATGTATTTGTAACTATATACACTCTGGGCTGTCTGGCTGCACCTTTTTTAATAGTTGAATAAACATCTTTAACACAACCAAACAAAAGTAATTTGGTATTTACCAGGATATTTCCCAGAAAATGCAACATATCAACATAAATGTCTCACACCAACAGTCTCTAGCATGGTGGTGGGGTGGTGATGATTTGGGCTATTTTTTATTTATTTATTTTTTTTAAGCCAGTTTAACTGTCTTGTTAATGATACTTGTCGTGTCACAGTACCATTTTTGCTGATCTAAAGGGGCAGTTTACCCAATAAAACCTAGTGAGTCATTAAATACAAGAACTCATGACCTCAGCCAGAACATCATAAGCAATTAATGAACAATTCTATTGTAGCTTAAAGAAACTCTATGTAGCTATACCACTTGTGACCACACGGGGGCAGCATATCCCAAGACGGTTCAAGTGTCAGCTCCTGGTTTAAGACACACAAAGCACCCCCCCTATAAACTATTTTGGGGAAATAGTCTTCTTATTTTTCTTGTTCACCCTTATTTGTAACGTACGCGACACACGGCTGTGTGTTTGCCTACTTCAGCGGCAGCAGGAATCTCCCTCGGGACTGTTAAGTTCACACTCTGCTTCTAAAACAAACCCGGGGAACGTGAAGTCCGTCTCTACTTCAGCATAAATTCAATCTTTATTTCATATCATCATACTTAAAATGAGCACTGAGTAAAGTGTTTTTTAAACTGTTCTTTCTTTAGGTGATGTTTAAGGCGAAAGCCAAGTATTCACCAGAGCTGACTAAATACAAGTAAGTTGCATAACTTAAACCCTTTGTTCAGGCTCTGACTGTCTGATTACATTTTAACTACTGGTTTTATCTGTTGTTCTTTTTTCTTTTCCTTTGTTTACATCTTGAATCATCCTTTTTATCTATGTGATGTTTTAGTGTCTCTGTAAAGCACTTTGAATCACCTTGTTGTTGAATTGTGCTGTACAAATAAACTTGCCTTGTCTGTATTTATAAGTTTGTTTTTTTTTTCTTTCACCAGGATCCCACTGCGTCTGTTCTTCCTTTGTCTAAGTATATTTTTCCTTGTGGTGAATTTAACTTGTGCATTGTTAGTACAAGGAGCGCTGGAGCACTCTGAATCACCAAAGTAAGCGAGAAAATGTATATTAATACCTAATAATTTCACATTTGACCCTCACCGAGCTGCACTGTCGCGCCTGTTTTGTTCTGAGCTGTCATCCGTTTGTGCGCAGTGATGGGGGTGTTAGACACGCAGTCTTGGCTCGGGTCCTGATCAACGACAGTCTGTTTGTCTTGTGTGCCATATCGCTGGCCGTGTGCATCTTCAAGATTGCTAAGATGTCATCTGCCAACGTTTACCTCGAGTCCAAGGTAATAAAACCACGGCTACTCCATTTTAGTTGGTTTTATTAGAGAAGACAGATTCTTGGAAAGCTGTTTCTTTCTTTTTATTATTAAAAACGACTCCTAATGATCGTGATTGATAATAATCGTCAATTGTGAACCTTTATGCGATTCTGACAGTGTGCTAGATTTATTATCTGTGTGTATCACATAGTATTCATGTCGCACTAATGTACCATCACAGCTCGTAACAGTAGACTGATTTCAAAAAAAAGTCTGCTGCTGTGGATATCATTCATTCTGATTAAGCTCCGGGACTGGAGAAAATACCACGATTATTGAATATGGTTTACATATGTACTTTTAAATAACTGCATTCTGATTTTGCCTTTTGTTTGTGTTCATATATTTTCACTAAATAATTATGTAGTAAAAATCTGAGGGCCAAAAAACTAACAATTTTCCCTAATGTGTCCATTCTGAAGAGTTTTATTTAGATACTTTCAAAGATTTAAGGATATTATGTGAATCCCCCAGGTTCTCTGCTGTTTTAGTTCAAGGAATTCAGAAGTCTTTGAAAGATTTGGCCATAAATTGCCTTGGCTTTGCCTTGGTTTGCATGACCTTTCTTTGCCTTGGTTTGCATGACCTTTCTTTGCCTTGGTTTGCCATAACATCTTTAAGTATTTCGGAGACTCTCTCTCTCCACACTTGAACTCCAAATAGACTGGAGAAACCTGCTCTTCACTCTAATTTTCAATATTTCTACTATATACACCATATGGATTTTTTTTAAACCACACTTTGTATATTGTAACACAAAATAAAATTACAAAACAATCTAGAAGATGAATTTCGTTGGAATAATCAATGGAAATTCATGATTCCTGGTATAAAGTGAACAAGGGGATGCTTACATTTATGCCCCTGACTAAAACCTGCATTTCTGACATGATCTGTGATGTTCATCGCCGTCCTGGACTGCATTTGTGGCGTCCCGTGACATTAGTGGAGCGGTGCTTGGGCTGGTTCTGATGGCGCGAATCTTTCTCCAGGGTACGTCAGTGTGCCAAGCGACAGCCATAGGAGCCGTGGTGATCCTCCTCTACACATCCAGAGCCTGTTACAACCTGGTGGTGGTGTCTCTGTCCCCGCAGGACAGACCCAGTCCCTTCAATTATGGCTGGTACAGCGTCTCTGATCAGGTACCATACCACGTATGTTTACTTGCAAACGAGAAATAAGATTTTATGCAGCCAGACACCCGGAGTGTGTAACTGTGTGGACTCTCCATCTTAGAGAGATTTGGGAAAGTAATGCTTAGTGGAGTAAAGGGCTTTATCTGGCTAAAAATAACCATATGTCTGCGTGTCTGTCCTGACCTACATTAGGGTGCAGACATGATGCACAACATCTGCTTAAAAAGCTTGCATTATGTGTTTTTGTATGCATTTATGGAACATTATGGATGCAAACATGTCATAATGGAATAATCTGGCATTTCCTCATTTCTTTTTATCTCTGTACTCAAAGCCAACAACAAAGGATTTATTTTCTCCAAGTTAAAATATTAATTTCTGCTTCATTTGAAGGAATAATATTATTTGGAGGTATGGTATCTTCATCAAGAGATGAAACTACTGAAACAGCCTGCACATAATCCTCTTCCCCCCAGCTTCGTTAGACTACAGATGGAGACAACGGACTAAGCAGGGGATCCGCCCCCTTTGTAGATCAACTTCCGATGGAAATCTTAATATTTTTGAGGACCTGCAGGGTTTAGTTTTATCGCTACGTAGAGATCCGTCCTAAGACCCCTGGCAACTATGTGGCCTTCAAAATAATGCAGACATTTACTGAAGCTTAGAAGTAAAATAATATGAAGCATTTAATTGGTACGTGATATCCTGAAACATAAACTTCAACCGTAGGGAACCCAGTCAACTTGCACAAAATCTTTATATTGTGGAGGTCCCAGTATTTCTGCATCAGGGAGTGTGGATCAGATCTGGCAGATGATGAACACCTTTTGCTCAACTCGTCCCGGGATTCAGACTCTCGCCATGACCTGTGATGTCTCCTTCACTTTATTCTACCTGGGGACTATACCAGAGGGTCTGAAAGAAAGGGATGCATACCTGCTCGAGATTTTTATAGCTGCTAGGAAGTTAAAAAGAAACTGTTACGGAGGTTCTGTAGTGGCTTTGCTTTTTGGACCAATTCCTCATGTTTTGTGGTCTGTTAAACACAAGTGTATGACAGTGGCACCTTGAAGAACGTCCATAAAACCTGTGGCCATATGCATCTATATGTGCACTTGTCTGTACCATCACGTAGTAAAGCTGACTGTGTGTTAAAGGCGGACGTACAGGAGATCAGCGGTGAGGCCTACATCGTGTTTGGAATCATTCTGTTCTTCTGGGAGTTGCTGCCCACCAGCTTAGTGGTGCTTTTCTTCAGAGTCCAGAGACCCCACCAAAACCTGGTAAACCATCTGCTTCGAGTTTCTTTCTTTCTTTTTTATTTCCTCCATCAGCTGAACTGAGTGGCAGAGTGTGGACACCTGTCTTATCTTGCAGGCTCCAGGAGGCATGATCAACAGCCACAGCTTCAGCTCCAGAGCCTACTTCTTTGATAACCCTCGGCGGTACGACAGTGACGATGACCTCTCTAGAAGCATCAATACCAGGACCGATCGGACCAGGTGGGCACTCGCACACAATAATGTGTCTTGCGTCAACTTCAAGTACCTTTCAAGTCTTGCTGTTTTCCCTAACCGTCCCATCTCTGACACCCTCAGTCTCCTTTCCACCACACCCCAGCTGGCAACGTCCAGTTGGTACGGCTCCATTCAACGTAACGGGACTTTAGCCGCAGGGGTGGCGTCCTCCCTGCAGCCACCGCCTTCCACCGCCCCCCTCCTTTTCGCCAACGGAAATATCCAAAGTCACCAACACCACCATCACAACTACTACTCCACCCCGCAGAACAACAACTACCAACATCACCTTCACAGTAACTACTACTCCACGCCGCAGAACTACTACTGCGGGTCACAGACGCATTTCTGCACCCCACAGAACTGAGCGGCATCCAGGGAAAAGACTGAACTAGACCGATTACTAACAGTTCTTCGATTTGTGTTCCTTTTATCCAGCTTTATCACAACTGGTACTTTTAAGTGATATCCCTTGAACAGAAATTGGTTCACCAGTTCTGCTCAAAGAAAGTCACAAGTTTTTTTGACCCATGATTCATAAACGGTAGTGGCTGCTGCATCTCGAACATGAAGAGCTTTGTTTTTCTGTTAAATGCTTTTGAAGGGTTATCATACGTGAGACTGGAATCGCAAGTGACCGGATAATCATCATTCCACCTTCCTTTATTTACAAATTCCAATGCGGAGGGCCGTCTGATTCTGACGCTGCCAGAAACGGCTCAGAACGTAAGAGACAATAAACTATACGCATTTGTCAAGTTGTTTAAGTGATTATTTGGATTGAGAATGTGTATGACACAATCATTTTAAGAGGCAGTGAAAAGGTGAAATAAGCTGTTTAGGCCGGCGGGAAGTCAGCATTGCGAAGTCGTGGCTTAAATCCATCACAGATTTGTGTTGTTGGGTGAATATTGTTGTTAAGATGAGGTTGTTAACTTCACCACCGCGCTGAGGGTGTGAACGTGCCATTAGGAGGAACGACATCGCTGGCTCAGCTCTACTTTACTGGTACGGCTGCGTGTACAGTTCGACGTGTAATATAAGCTTACGGTTGTCGTAACCGGCGGTGTTAGTGTTTACATCACCACTTTTAACCGCTGCAGCACAGACATTCCCATAGCCCCGGTATTCCAGTAGCGGTCTCGGGCTTCTTTTCGGTTTTTAGAACATGACGGATGGAAATCCAAGGCTTTCTTAGTCACAAATATACAGTTTAAAGAAAAGACTGGAGTTCACGGATCTGTGACGTCGTTAAAATGTGGTATAACGCGTATGAGGGACTCAAATATGAATATTTGACCTGCTTTTGATATTAGAGTGAAACTCTGAGCTTTAGCTGTTTTGATCCAGGCTGGAAGAGTTTTTAAAGTTTATTTGTGACCAAAAACAATTCATATAAACCTTTTCTATTTTTTAGCCGTGAGGCAGAAATTTGCACTTAGATGAAGTTCACCTTCATAGAAAGTGGGTGTGGTCCCTGATTGTAGTTGGGTTTTCTTTTTCCATTCTCATCTTTTAAGGTTGTTTTTTTTTTAATAGTAATCATATGTAGTTTATATTTTACTATTTATCCCTTGAAAAAGGAAATATTAATGTGCCATCACATTTTGTCATTCCTAATTTTTGCATTCCTCAAAGAAAATATTTTTGCACAAGAAATGGCCAGATGATGTATGTTTCTAACTGTGTCTTCATGCCAATCGATTTCTAAGGTGTGTGTGTGTGTGTGTGTTCTGTGGCATTCGTAGACGGTATGTGTGTGGTCTTAGGTATTAGGTTTGTTTAGTGTGCTTTTATACATCAGTTTCATTTTGCACAGATTTTTTGTTACCAACAGATTTTTTTTCCTTCTGTCCTGTTTGTTACTCTGAATCTCATGACGGACTGTAGCCTGCCAGGAAGGAAGAAAGTTTTTTTTTTTTTGTTTTTTTTTGTTGCTTCTGACCCACTTCTGAAGCCAAAATCAGCACGTCTGTGTTAAATAACTAAGAAATGGCATCCATGCGTTTTTGCCCACTGTTGTACTTCGGCTGTCACCAAAACTCAGCTTGTAAAAACCGTTAAGTCTCATGCGAAGAGTGGAAAGGCTTTTTTTCTAGATGGTTAATTCATTTCAGTCGCCACTGATCCGTCGCTTTGGACACGGCGTACGAGGTGAAGTCTTCATCTACGGGTCCAGCTGCCCACGAGCAGTGCAGAATGCATGTTTCTGCATCAGTGTGTGAAAACCCGGTTACCGTTTCTTTTTCAGGGTGGTGATATTTGTGTAGAAATGTTATCACGTCTGTCTGCTACACAGCTGCAGCATTTTTTTATTTTTGTTTTTTCAAAATGAACTATTTTATGTTATTGATGGGTTTTATCTGTGGCCATATTGAATGTAACCTGTGCAACAGATCACTAATGTGTATGCAAGAAAAGCACTACCATGTTTAATAAAGGCCTACTGCACTGTTCAAGACGAGAGCAAACTGGATTATTCATAAAAGTTTATCTGCAGAAGTTTAGCATTGAAAAAAAAAAAACATCTTTTCGCATGTCAAAGTGTGATGATCAAATCAAACCCGCAGCACAATGTTCTTGTTGTTTCTGTTGCTGCGTGTCTGTCTGGTTCTGACCTTTCCCACCAGTGTACAGTTAGTCATGTGGCTGAATTTACCAGTTAACAAGGTTACGAAGATCGACCCAGCGTCTTTCAGGAACACGTTTGGTCGCCATAATCTGCTGTCAGACCCGTACCAGTGAGCCACGTTTAATCAGAAAATTAATTTCCTTGCAAACGTCTCACTTAGTTATGATTTTTTTTTTTCTTCTATCAGGAGAAGCTCACAAACGGGATCAAAATGTTCTTATTTTTGTGACAACCTGCCGCCACGACCAAAGAAACGGTGTAAAGCAAAGGTTTAGAATACCCCGTCATGGTATCTGTATTATTAAAGAGATGTAACAAAAAAAAAAAAGCAGATTTTTATAAACGTACTTAAGCCTTCTTCCAACCTGGAGTGGGTGGTGCACACTTTCCAGAAGCATGACCTCAATGAGGCCAACTCTCAACGACTCGCCAAGTTGTTTATCCATTTCATCCCAGTGACAAACGAGCGCCCCTACAAACTCATGAGTCTCTGCTTCAATTGCAGAAGGAGCATCAGTCTGGCTGAAAGCGTCCAAGTATTCTTTTAACCAGCCAACTGGGGAAAAACCATAAGCTTCCAGAAACAATGCTTCATTCCTTCTTAAAAGTCAATTAAAAGCAGCTGTCTCGCATGTATACACATGTACACCTGTGTAAGTGATAAAATAAAGCCATAAAAGTGTAACATTAAAGGATTTATGATTTATTTAGAAACATTTTCAAATAAAGCCTGGATAGATTTGTTAGTACGCCCACAACAACCAATGTATTAAAGTCTCGAGTTTATATAATATTATACATTTAGTGCATCCATATGATTTTTATCAGCCCTTTGGAGCCAATGGAAGAAAAACCCTGATGGGCTCCACTAATAAAAAAACAAAAAAAACACCAATATGCTGGACTCAAATTTCCTCTGATACCTGTTGACAAACAGCGGAAAAGCTCCTGGAAGGTCATGATCTTTGGAGCGCTGAGACAAAACTGCAGCTCTTCTGGAAAGTCACATTTGAGATTTGCAGAAATTGCTTCTCTTGGAGCAATTACTGCTGAAGAGGAACAAAATATGACTTTTCAAGGGTACCATCATCCCTGTTCATGCAATTTTCTTTTATTATGGGCCAAATGGTGAAAAGCAAAGTCTGATTTAATGTTACAAATAGAAAAAAAAAAATAATAACCATCAATAAATTTGGTCTTCCCAAGTCATTTCAGAGGTAATCGCGTCCGTCTCTTTCAGTTTATGGCAGCAGATTCAGACCACCAGAGCCCAGAGGTCCATTCAGAGGCTCTGCCGGAGATGCAGATCTCCTAAACCAGGGAGTCAGGGAAAAGTCCCCATCATTACCGGACGCACAACGGCACTGCTTCTCAATGATGCACATTTGAAATGAGACTTAATTATTTATCGTTAATTCGAGCCACAAATGAGAACCCGTTAAAAAAAAAAAAAATATTAAAGACAAAGAACTTGAGGAACCGAAGGGTTCGACCAGATGACCTCATTCTCCACCTGAGCACAGTGATGACGGAAATGTGCAAATAACTTCCAGGATCTGAGAAACGTTCGAGACCCTGGTCAATACCACAGTCCGTTTTTACCCACTTGTGCAATAAAAGTTCCTTCGTCGACGAGGTTTACTGCTAAAAAAAGAGTAAATGCAGATGGTGCTTTACTGTCGTATCACAGGACGGCATTTATATGTCAAGAGTTCAAAACAGAGAAGATCCTTGTTCCAGGATTTCAGAAATTCTCGTATTACAATTAAAGCATTATCAAATATACCTGCTTGTTTTAATAAACATTTCCAGACGTGCCTGAAAGAGGTGAAATGGAAAGATTGAAACCCCCTCAAAAAAAAACCCTTTTAATAAAAATATTTAAGGCGTTTTGGTGTTTAGGTCTCAGACAGACAAACATCATCCATGTTGTGCCCAAACCACATTTCTCTCCAAGGGACCGGTTCGTGTTCAAAGTCCGTCATCGTCGCTGCTGTCCCAGTACGTGAGCCGCTTGGATCTCTGGGGGAGAAGTCTGTGTCTCTGTCAGGATTCCTCTCCAGCTTCCTGGTTGATCACATGCTGATACCCTCGACTGCTGACTGGCTCCTTCCTCCAACAAATGACGCCGAGAAGGAGAGCGATGAAGGCCACAAGTAAACAGCTGGACAAGGCCAGGCTCAAGATGACCTCTGAAAGCGACGATAGGAGTAAAAATGAAAAATTCAAATGGGATAAGACCAATCTTGTGTGTGTGTGTGTGTGTGTCACCTTTATCTCTCCCTTGTGAAGGCAGCTTACACTCTTTATCCCTGTTGTCTGAGATGTACGGCTTTGTAATTCTAATAAACTCCTCTAGGGGGCAGTCAAGGGAGCAGCCTGGTAGCTGCAGCTGGTACGGAGGTACAACGCTGTCGTTCCGGTAAAACATCGACACTGAAGCAGACCTGTGAGGACACAGACAGTCATTTCTGTTGTCACCGTCCATCCTTAAGACCTTTTGGTTTGTACATCCTTTTGATGCATTTATCCGCAATAAAACATTTACCCATTGTCGTCCCTGTGCAGCTCAATTATGTGGCAGGAGGCATAAGGAGGCTGCTTTCCATTGAACACGTTCAAACTGGCCTGAAGAGCCGCCACAGTGGTGTCATGCTGTGGAACGGACACGTGTAAATATTTTGGACTTTTACAGAAGCTGTGCATGTTGAACTAAAGTAACCGTCTTACCGCTGAGAGCATCATCAGTTTGAGTCGCTGCATCGGGTCTGGAACGGCCATCCTGGAAAGATTCTTCACTATTTCACCGAGCAGGATCCCTAAAAGAGAAACAACAGCTTTTATTTTGCGTCAACAAGATGTTATCAGAGATGTTCAGGTACTGTTGGGTTACGCTCTTCAAGGGTTCACAAAACAGTGACTGCAGACTGCTGGACCAGAGCAAAAAGCACTTAAAATACATCTAAAAGGAGGAAGACGAGTTGTGAAACTGACTGTAACAACAGATTTAACAGGCCGTCACCGTTTAGGATACAGCCCCTAGTGGTCAGTCAAAGAACTGCAACCTTTCTTATTTCAGAGGGGTTTTTTTAAACCTGAAAGTTTGAATGTTGGCGGTTTCACATTTCGTTCATTTTCCAAGAAGAACGTCCTACTTTGTTTGACCTTTCCAACACTGGATGAACTAAAAGTCCAGAAATGTGGAGAAGTCCCAACTGGGACTGGACTGATGTTTTGGGTCCCACAACAACCACAGCCGAGTTTGTTTTAATCAAAACAATGTCAAGCACGAACGCAGCAAAAACCTCTGCCTTTCACCCATGCTTCTGCGTTTTGCTTTTGTTTTCAAATCATTTCTGGCTCGTCAGTTTCATTCTGCCTGTTTCTTTTTTAAATCCACAATTCAGCCGTCGCGTGAGACACAATGACATTTATTAGGTTTGAGTTGTTTTAGAAGGCAAATAAATCAGTTGTTTTGGCTGGCTTTTTTCTGAGCCGCAGTCAGTTTGGGTAAGTTCATAAACCCTTTGTGATTTTAAATAAGACTGAACTTTACTGAATGCCAAGTCTGTCATGAGTTTTTGTAGACTCCAAATTCAATTCTGAAGCAGGCTGAAGAGGAAAAAAACAGATAAAAAGCAGAAAAGAGAAGAAAAAAAAAAATCAAAACTCTGACAGACAGGAAGTGAGAAGAATTTCTCAAAATAAACAGCAAAACCAAGAAAGCTAAAGCTCACGCACACACACACACACACACACACACACACACACACACACACACACACACACACACACACACACACACACACACACACGCACGCACGCACGCACACACACACACACACACTAACCTCCCTGCAGCCGACTTTTCTCTTGTTGCTTGTGGACCCCAAATGTGACCTGCAAGCATTTTGGCGTCAAACAGCACGAATGCATTTTTAAATACTGCACCAGTAAATTTAAACAAAACAATTTAAACAAAACGACAGCTTTTACCTGGAAACCAAAGTCCTTGAGTGTTTTGAGCTTGTCCATAACGTCGGGAGTCACCCAGTCAGGAGCCGACATGTTGTGACGCGACTGAGAACCAAAAAAAAAAAAAAAAAAACAGCTGTTTTTTTACAACAAAAACAAAAACAAAAAAGATTTTCTAAGAAGGTCTGATGGTTTAACTGTGATTCGATCGCAGCATTCGGCCTCGTACTGCAGACGTTTGTGTCTGCAGCGCTTTCACACGCTGTCGCCAAATTATTTCACGGCTCACACGGCCATGCAGTGGCATGTTAAAGTTTGGGCACCCTTAAATAAAATTTCTGACCCTTTGAAAAGCAACACAGGTGAAATATGATTTAACATGTTAAGTGAAGAAAGCTTTCTTTTCCTTATTTAAAGGCAATCTTTCAGTTTTCTGTTTGGAGGATTGTAACACTGATCTTTGTTTGGAGTCACGCTGCGAGGGACAGATGTTTACCGACATTCCCAACGTTCCCAACAGTGAACTGTCAGCTTGGTGTGCGAGGAGCCTTAGAGACCTCAACCCTGCGTCGCCGTTCCACTTGTAGACATCAATTCTTATTTCCAATTCAAACTTAAAGAAAAAAAAAACCTTTGCCGATTTCTCCTATCCTTCCATTTGTGTGCAGAAGTCGTCATTAAAACAGCTTCTCTAGTTGCTGTTGTTGTCAGTCCAGAAAACACCGACGTAAAACTGCATTTTCACGTGTTGGTTCATGAGTGTGTGTGTTTACCTCACAGAAGAGTGTGTCGTATACACTCCACACGGTTTCCACGGTGATCTTCTCAAGTCCCGTTTTACTCCTCACCAGATTTATAATATCCTGAAGAGAAAAAAGAAAAGAAATATTAATTAAGGACTCTGTATTTTCCTTTAATTTAATACGGAAAATATTTGTCAGACAATTAAATATGTGAAGACATATTGTGTGATAAAAATAATCTGAAAAAGATGTATTTAGAAATCCCCAAAATATCCAACGGGTTATTTTAAAAACTGACGAGCAAATATTAGTTTGTGCAACTCAGACTGAATGATGTTCAAATTTCCCAAAACTGTTCTGATGTGCTGATCTGCAGCACTGCAGATAGCGTCTTTCCATCTTTTGATCCGACTCGAAAACGGCGAAGAAGCAGCAGGGTTAATCGCAGAAGGACATGAGAGTACCGATCACATTTGTTGTGGACCAGACCAGCCCAACGTGGAGCATACCTGGTACATGGTGGTAACGTTGATGAACTCTGCTGTGTGTTCAGTTTCATTCATCAGCTGATGGTAGAGGGGACAGTCTCCCAGAGGAAATGAGAGAAGCTGAAAAACAAACATATGACATTGATGTCGTTCAAATGTAAACTTAAGGAATACCGATAAAATCATCACCATTTCACCAACCCTCTCTTCGCTCTGCGGCACCGTGTGGACGGGTATCGGCTGCCACTTCATGTCGGGCATGAACACCTGCTGACCACTGGGGGGGAAGAGGCCTAGATGACAAGAGACATAATGTTCTTGGGGCACACGGAAATGAAGCATCGTGGGTAAAAGAGGGACGGGAAATGGTCAGACCTGCGAGGTTGGCCTCGGCGCTCATCAGGGTTCGATCATAGTCTGTACTGCGAACTAAGATCTGAGTCAAAAACAAAAGAAACAAAAAAAAAAAAAAAACACGGATCAACATTTGACTTGGCAGCTTCTTCGTTATTTGTCGTGATGTGAGGGCCAAGAAGCAGAACCGAGCTCTCACCTCGTGTCGATCGTAGGATTCATTGAGGAAGTTCTTGTATCGGCTCCTTAGAAACTGGCCCAGATCAAAGTGCTGCCTCATCCCTTCCTAAAAGCACAAGTCATGGAGGTGACCGTCACACTGCAGGCGATTCATGTGCAAATTTCAGCTGAGTAATAAAGTTTTAAAATAAAACAATAAATGACTTTAAAGTACTTTCAACATTAGATGCAAATAACTGCTTTGCACAGTGCTGAAACGCGGACAGGTCACAAATATCTTACATTTTTAATGACGCCACTCGGGAGCAAAAATACGGAGGTTTAGGGGCATTAAAGGAAACAAACAATTCTGAGAAAAAGAGTCAAAATTCTGAGTTTTTTTCTTAGAATATTTTTTCTTTTCCTTAGGTGGCCTTTATACTTCTTCCATACAAAAACACGGTGGTAAATAAGCCGCAGCTTTGTTTGTTTTTTTCCCATTTTATTTCGATAATTTCCCACAGAATGGGATAATTAAAAAGGTTTTTTTCTTAGTGCCCGGCTCACCGTCAGGGACCGTGAGGAGATAAGTTATCTGGGAGAAGCCTGAATAGAGCTACTGTTCCTCTTTATCAAAAGAAGCCAGCTGGGGTGGTTTGGGCTTCTGGTCAGGGTGCCCATCAAGCGCCTTGCATTAGACGACCTTGGAGGACGCCTCAGAGCAGAACCCTGAAACACACTACGATATCAAATATCAAAATAGATGAACAAAGGAGAACTGGCTTCAAGCTATTTTTGATGAACCCAAAAGGGTGCACAGCTGTCATCAGCAACAGCTGCCAGGCTTCTAATGTAGATAATCGAATCACATAAAAATTATAAAATTTTTCAACGCTTTTCTCTCGTACCGCGCGAGTCTTTTTGTACACAGTTGTTCATTGCACATTGTGAAACGTGTTGAAAATGAAAGTGAGTTTGCAATGTTTACAGTAACCGTTTAAACGCGGCAGTTGTGCAGAAGTCCACCAGAGACTGGAGTAATGCGAACGTTAGCCAGAGGGTGAATCAGGAGTTAGATCGTGCCTGGGCACGGCAATGCAGAAACTAATGTGAGTGCACCCTTACACACCTCAGGTTTACTGTCTTCATTTTTCACAGAGGTGCGATTCGGCATCAAACTATGTACTTCCTGCAGTAAATGTTGGATAAACTACTTTAAAAGTTACAATTTCAGCAAGTCCTGATACCTGAGACAGCTGTCCGAAGCCTTGAGGCCAGTCTCTCTCTTGGTGCGGGTCAGTGGGATAAGCTTTGATCGCCGATCTGTCACCATGACGAAACAACTGCAACGCAGAAAGAAGAAACGTCTGGTTTCGTTTGGTTTCAGTATTTATCTAAAGATAAACATGATGCATTGTGGTGACTGTACGGCAACGGCAGACATCTGCAAAATTAATCAAGGCAGCTGAAAGTCTGATAAACAAAATGCAGACAGAGGGCAACATCTCTAAAATCTACTCCTGCTGAAGCCTTTGCTTTGTCTTTAGCTGACTCAGTAGTGGTTATGACATCCAGTCAGCTGACTGTAAAGATCTTTGAAGGTTTTTCTCAAAGGCTGATAGTTTGTTGTTGTTGTTTTTTTGCAAGACAAAAGGGACAACAACTTTAACAGCTCCTGAAAACAGCAGATAAGAAACAGTGAAACCTGTTTGTGCAAAGAAAAAAAGAAAGATTTTACACAGCTATATTTTTTAAACTTGGTCTCTAAGAAGAAACAGCTGGTTTATAAATATTAGAGGACCTTGTATTTATATAAATATCAGTTAATTACCTTGTCTTATTATTGGGTGCCAAATACATGTAAAATGGTTCATATTTTAGATTCTTGAACCTGAAAAAGAAGTGTGGCCTTTTGGTTTTCTCACATGAAGTGAAACTAGTCACGCATGGCAGACACATCCATAACAACCAAAATAATATAGTGTGCAAACACTATTTGTAGGGTGGATTATCCCTTTCCAAGTCCTAATCTTCTCTGCTCCAGGAACCATTCACAGCCTTCAGGAAGGGAAACTAGGTAACTGTTTCTGGGAATGAGTGCAGTAAGAGCACCATGTGCCTTTAGGTAACCTTCAAGACACTTGCAGCAAAAAAAAAAGAAAAAAAAGAAAAAGAAAATCAATGCTGAGCTTTTGACCCTGAAAGTGATTACATGTTGTTACCCAATGACAGCTCAAATCGATGGAAATTCTCACATCCCTTGTCTCGCATGTTGTTAAAAAAAAAAAAAAAAAAAAAAAGGGATGGGAGGGGGATTAAAAAGTTATCCAAACTCAAGGCTGCTTCTTAACTGAGCTGTCATTCAACAATCTTGAATAAAAAAGTAATCACCAGCAAAACACACCCAAATGAAAGTAGAGGTGCCAGGTCAGGCAGGTAATGCAACTTACGCTTTTTAACTACAAATATTTTAAAAATGTTTCGGTTAAAGGAGTTCCGGGTATCTGGCAATTATGCCTTTATTTAAACATAAACGAGTTGGAGATACGATTGCAGTATAAAAGAGCAAAGGTTAGTTGTTAGCTCTCCAAGGCAATGTTTCAATACCCAAAAGTACAAACTAGTACATACTTTAAAATATTGTCATCTTTAATGGGCTACTTGTATGCCGAAAACAGCGCAGAACCTCCAGGATTGCAAAAGACCTAATGTGCATCCAGAGAAATACGCATTTTAGACGTGGGCCAAGAAAATGTAAAACTTTAAAAATGTTGAATAGGGTTCCGCGAAGTTCTGTCCATAACGCAGCATTCGTAGCGTTGTAACAGATGTTTACGTTACTCACCACAGTCACGTATGCCAGTTTTCTTTCTGATGCAGCTTGTCCACACCAAGAGGCCACCGTGAAAAGGAAAAACAACGCAACGAACACCATGTTCTCGTCTTGTGTTACTGGACGGCTAACTAACCCTGCTTCAGGGGGAAGCATCGATCTCGTCCGGCTTTGCTGGTTATGCGTGCCGACCACAACCAACCCGATCACAACGGACATTTCAGTGTAAAATGTATGATATAATTGTACAGAAAATAAAGCAGTAACAAGAGGGAAAGGTCAGAACGATATATCACTAATTTTCTACTGTGTAACATGTTTTAAAACCTTTACTAGATTTGAGCTCACACGTTCACTTTATACTCAATATAAGAGGACACTTGCTTATTGTAAATTATATTTTGAAAGGTTGGTCCTAATTTAAACGGAAGTGGACAAACAACCAATCAGCGTCTGTCCTTGCTGTCAAGAGAGCCGCGCCACATAATGTCAATTGAAGCGTGCTGCTGTTTTAATTTTAATTATTTTAACCAAAGTCATTAAAATATTTAGATCAATATTATGGTTGATTAATCTAAAAACTGGGGGACAAAGGTGAAATATTTGGTCATTCAGTGCTGTCAAGAACTTTCAGACATTTACTATGTTTGAATGATTTTGAGTTTGTATTGCAGTTGTTTTAAAAAGCATAATTTAAGAGATTGGGTAGTAAAAGCTGGGCTATGGCCATTGCAAACACTTAAACTAATATAATGCAAAAAAAAAAAGAGATCTTGGAAATTGGAAAATAGTGCTTTTAAAAAAATCCTTTTAAAATTATTATGTAAATTACGTTACTTTTTTATTACAATTGCCTTTAGTAATTGCTTGGTATTATTTTTTAGGGAAATTCTTATTTTTAAGAAGAGGTTGTTAATTTTGGTGCTATGTAAAACAAGTAAACATACTTTTAGGAGACTCTAGACATTAAGGGTGATTTAAGCTTCTCTTAAATCTGCCCGTGCACCTGGATTCATCCTTGTTCTTTGTTGCTTTGTAATTACAGAAAGATGCTTGATGACAGTGCAGGTTTTCTACACTGTTGTAGCTATAGACTGTTGAAGATTAACAGATAAAAACCCTTCATCATTGGGTTTCTGAAGCTTTTTGCTGTGCAACTTTTGAATGAAGCTAAAAATATGTTTGTGTGAACTGGAGCTTAACCCTCGCACAAGAACACACATCAAACGTTTTAATGCCACTGCAGATTTAATCAGATTTAAGTTTAAAGCATCAGCTGAGACTCGATTATTGATCATTATTTAAGGTATAGAATACAAAACAATCAAATCAATACTTTCAAAACAAGATCTTTTGTAAAGAATGAAAAAAAGAGTAAAAGACACATAGCATGCTTAACTCAGCGGGTTTGAATCACAATCAGGATCCTGATCTCAGTCATTACATCAGGAAATTTTAACTCATTTATGCATTAAAATAAGCATTCATCATGAATCACAGGATGCCACAAAGTGAGATCTCTGTTAAAGGCGTTTGCTCCTCTGTCAGACATCCTCTTCAGCATCCTTTTTGGCATTCCCTATTGCTGAGAGGGAGCTCTTCTTGCGCAAAGGCATCAAAAGGGTAGGTTTAGGAGAAGACAGCTGATGATGACTTGTGAAATCTGAGAAAGGAAAAAAAAATCATGTCATAAAGTCTTTTTTCCATGCCACCAGTGGAGTGTGTCAACAACTCACCTCCATCTCCAACCTGTGAAGGGAGTTGACACTCCTTGTCTCTGTCTTCTGAAATAGAGGGCTTTGTAATTCTCACAAAGTCCTCCAGGGGGCAGTCAAGGGCGCATCCTGGCAACTGCAGCTGGTATGGACTCACTGTGCTGTCATTTCGATAAAACATCGACACTGAAGCAGAGCTGGGTGGACACACACACAGGGAATCCTTTTTTGTTTTTGGTGTTTAAACATCTTAAGATGTCAGAATTTAACCATTTAAAACTTAATTTTTACATACTTAGCACTTTAAATTGACAAAGAAAATTTAAAGCACACATCTTTCCATTTTTGCCTCACTGGAATCCAGCTATGTTACATATCAAAGGGAAAATTTCATACATTAAAAAGAAAAAAAAAATTAAAAATACCCATCGTCTTCTGTGTATAACTCAATCATGTGACAGGAAGCATAAGGTGGCAGCAATCCATTGTAGAGATCCAAGCTTGATTGAAGAGCAGCTATTGCTGTGTCATGCTGTGGACATATTTCAAGTTTTGGAGAAACACCAGGAGACTTCCAAAGGCAAAAAAAAAAAAAAAACATACTGTGAACGAGCTTACTGCTGAGAGTAACATCATTTTCAGTTGTGGTTTTGGGCCTGGAAGAGCCATCTTGGAAAGATTCTTCACTATTTCACCAAGCAGGATACCTTTAAAAAGAAACAGCAGCTCTTATTCATCAACTATGAATACGTGGCCATATATCTTTGCATTTTGTTTTCAATATAGACCTCTGAAATAATAATAAAAAAAAAAAAAGCCCAAGTTCATGCATCCCAATCCTGATGTATGAGCTTCATTATTGTTCAAATTAACAATGTGGAATAATACCAGGTGTGACCAGTGAAGAGAGCAACAAAAACCATGACATAAAGATATAAAAACAAAAGAACATCAAACACCTGAGGACAAGCAGTAGCAGATTAGCCATCTTGCATGTGCAAGATTTAATGTTAAGTTACCAGCTATAACTTGCTGTTGATCTACATCCTGTCTCTGTAGAATCACTTTTTCCATTCATAAACACATAAGGAATAAATACTAGTCGCTATGTTGTTGTGAGACTTGGAGTTTTGGTGCACACGCATACCTCCTTGCAGACGACTTTTCTCCAGCTGTTTGTGGATCCCAAACAAGCTCTGCAACCAATTTTACATCAAACCGTTTTTATCAAAATTTTAAAAATACGCCACCAGAAAGTTAAAATCAAAACAAATAATCTACTACAGCTTTACCTGAAATACAAAATTTTTCATGATCTTGAGGTCCTCCATAATTTCAGGAGTCACCCAGTCAGGAGCTGGCAGGTTGTGAAGGGACTGAGAACACACATAAAAAATAAAATAAAATAAAAAAACACAGTGTGACTTATGGGTTTAACAAAAACAAACAAAAAAAACAGACTCCGCCTTTAAACAAACTCCAACTCCAGTGATGTTGGGATGCTGTGTAAAAGAGAAGTCCTTTTTTTTTAACCTATATTCAATTGAAGACAATATCTTCATGCACATTCCAAAAAGACTGGGCCAGTGGGCAAGAAAGAAAGTAGGAAAGGTGAGGATACTTAGAAAAAGGAAAAAATAAATGTTAGAAAATTCATCTGGTAAACAGGTTAATTGAAACTAGGCGAGTGCCATGACAGGTATAAGACGATTTAATCCGTAAAATGCGGTGAGCTTCACCACTTTGTGAACAACTGTGTGGGGAAATAGTCCAACAGTTAAAGATCAATGTCTCTCAACATGCAATTACAAGGAATTTAGGGATCTGAGATGGACTGATGCAAAGTGGAAACGTGTGCCATGCTCTGATGAGTCAAATAATTTCTGCAAATCATGGATTTGCAAAGGCACCAACGATGCTGAAGGGTTCATTCGGGTTTTGGGAGATCTCATACTGCTATTCGAGCAGTGTTGTTTTCAGGGATGTCCCTGCTTATTTCAGCAAGACGATGCCAAACCAATTTCTGCACGTGTTACGACATGACTTCGTGGTAAAAGTGCAGGTTCTGGACTGGCCGGCCTGCAGTCCAGACCTGTCTCTCGGTGAAAATGCGTGGTGCATTATGGAGCACGAAATAACAGCGACCCCACTGTTGAGTCGTATGTCAAGAGAGAATGGTAAAAAAAATCCTTCGACAAAGATTTAATGTTGTGAATGTAATGAAAGATGATGTAACTGTTAGATCATATTGTGACACAATTTAAAAACCACATAAAACTCAAATAAATTTTACAAGTTTTGGTATTACAGCATCCTTTTCTTCCTTCTTAAATAAAAATTAAAAAAAAAAAAAAGAGTACTTTGGTTCCTGTTTTTGGGAGATCGTTATAAAATATTCTTGAAAAAAAACATTGTTTTATGGTGGTGTTTTTTTAATATTAAAGTCAGAACTCTATGAGAGGCATGAAAAAGTCCTCACTGTTTTTACTTCTGTAATTATGATGATAAAACATGAACAAAGCAGGAGTTGGAGGGATCATTTATTTTCTATGAGAACTACAGAAATGTGGTGGATGGTTATGCAAACCATCTCAGGGGGGGAGCGTGTCTGAGCTGAGAACACAAGCTTCACCTAAATTTAAACTCCTTTAAACGGCTGGGAAAACTTGGAGATGGCGATCGAGAGAGCCAAAACAGGGTTACAAGCCAAAGAAAATACTCCAGAGTCTCCTGATATCCACTTCTCAACTTGGAGGAAAATCATCTTTTAAGGCATTTTCTAACCTCACATCTTACTGGGAAACCCTTTGAGGAGCCAGATTGTTGCCATCGAACAGCCAGAAGTTAGTTATAGGTCTGCGATAACAACATGTTATTGGCGTTCGTGTACTGGTTGTGATCGTAAATGAGTCCATTCTCACCTCACAGAAGAGTGTGTCATATAAGTAAAAAACCATGACCAGGTCCACGATATCCACTTCTGTTTTATTCCTCAGCAGCTTGAAAAGGTCCTGAAGGAAACCACACACACACACACACATGGCTTTTATACTGGAAATCTTACCTACAGCCACACATATGCATATATATATATTTATATTTAACTGAATATATGTAGTACATGCAGGTATGTTAAATGTACACACCTGGTATGTCTCTGTAACATTAACGTACTCCTCTGACTGTCTGGTTTCACTCATCAGCTGAGTGTAGAGGGGACAGTTTTGCGAAGGATATGAGAGGAGCTGAAAAACAAAACAAGTATGACATAAACGGTATTCAGATAAGCTGTGTCGAGGAGTCCTAGTGAAAACATCTGCGTTTATAACAACCTTCTCTTCGCTCCTTGACACCGTGTGGACGGGTATGGGCTGCCAATTCAAGCCAGGCATGAACAGCTGGTGACCACTGGGGGGGTAGAGGCCTAGACGGTGAAGAGCATAGCGTTCGATAGAGGAAGACGAGCGCAAGGAAAAGATGTATTATAAGAAGGTGCTCAGACCTGCGAGGGTGGACGCTGCACTCATCAGGGTTCGATCGAAGTCTGTACTACGAACATAGATCTGATGAAAGATTGGGGGGGGGGGGGCAAAAAAAGATCAAAATTTAACTAAACAGTATCCTGGGGATCAAAGATGGCAAGAAGCAGAACCGATCTCTCACCTCATTTCGATCGTAGGATTCAGTGAGGAAGTTCTTGTATCGAGTCCTCAGAAACTGGCCCAGGTTGAGGTGCTGCCTCATCCCTTCCTAAAAAACAAAAGTCACGGAGGTGACACTCAGGGAGATTTAGTCTAAAACTTCAGGATGGGATATCACTTGAAGAGCTGCACACTCATGATCATTTGCATGACTTTTTGATACCTTTATAATAATGAGAAGTCTGAAAAGATCATCATATCTAGTTACTAATCCAATCTTCAATAAGCAATATTTCTTATCTTGTATTGTATCTCTCTGGTACTTGTACACAAAGTATTTAGAAAATGGAAATGACAGAGGATACATATACTTTCACTGGGTATATACAGAAACATGGACCCGTGCGTCATTTCTTTGGCCCTTTCCCCACCAGCTTCATGAAGAAATCATCTGGTTATCTGGTTATGACAATTCATCACAAATCTGAGACATGTAGGTCAGTCCATATGGACGAGGTCAAGAACTTTAAAAACATCTTCCAGTAAAATCATGAATATTTACCAGGGTTCAAATCCAATATCTACGTTGAAGCATGGAAGGTGAGGAACGAGTTTATATGGCATCACGTTATCCTGTTATTAATAGAACTAAGGCAGCTTGAAAAGTTCAAACAGATTAAAAAACTTAAAGCTTTGTGTAACCATAATTAGCAGTAGATGCAGTATGTGTTAAATACTGTGAGACTATAAAAAATGGCTTTGACAATCATCTGAAAGAAGTGACTCCGCATTGATTAATGCACTTTTTTTGCAGAAAATGTAGCAGAAAACATGTTTAAAATTGTAAAACTAGTCCTTATACCTGTGAAAGCTGTCCAAAGCCTTGCGGCCAGTCCTTCTCTTTGTTGGGGTTAGAGGGATAGGATTTGATCGGCGATCTGTCACCATGCCGAAACAACTGTAACGCAGAAAGAAAAGGTTTTTGGTGAAGTCCCCTCTGTTGTTGCATAAAAACATGACTGCATTAGAGTATTTTCTATTAATCCCAGAATCTACTCCTGAAAGCAGATCATTACTCACCACAGTCACATATACTAGTTTTCTTTCTGCAGCAACTTGTCCACACAGAGAACCGACCATGAAGAGGAGACACACTGCAGCAGACATCATGTTTGCCCCCATATGACTGGAAGTCGTTCTGGTGTGGCAAACAGATGCTCGTCTCCTCCTTGGTCTCCTCCCGCTTGGGCACACCCACCCAGCCTCAATCAGGCCGGGGTGTCACAAACAACCAAACGGGTGTCACAGTTTCTGTAGTAAAGATGAAAAGATGGCTCTTTAGAATCCAAAGAAAACTGTTCAGAAACACAATCAATGTTAATGTAGATGTGATACAATTTTAACTGAAGTGGAGCAAATGTTTTAGTTTTCTGCAGGCCTGGACAGAGGTGATTAATGTCCAGCAAAGCATTCATGAGGTGACACAAGACTGGTTTGATATGAAGTTGGATTTTTAAAAAAACTATATTTCTTTACAACAATTAATGCATACATTTCTTCTGCTCAGGTTTTTAGAGAATTCAGTAGAAAATTGAAGACAGAAGGACACACGAGGAAACAGGAAAGAGTTTATTGTCGTATCAAGAGATTTTGAAAAGTCAGATGGTGTGCTACTTACGGGAGAGTTTTCTATGTGCAAATGTTCAGTCTACCTTTAATACTGTTTCCCATAATACACCGTTATAATAAAATAGGTCAACCGTGTGTCTTGCTTCAGTAGAATATTCATTCATTCCTATAGAAACCTTGTTAGAAACATTGGTACCAATTTCTTGATTGCCAACTAAAGGTAAAATGGAAAAACTCCTAATTCTCACACTGGAAAAGTCACTAAAGTAGCACATCATCAGCGTATGTTTCACGTACTTCATATACTGCCATTGTTCACATAGCCCACCCTGGGAATGGAGAAAATTTGCCTTCAGATTGATCAGAAGGTATTGTGATTTTACTACTTTTTTTTCTTCAGAGCCCTCTGAATGATTTAAAATCAATCTGTGACACGTTCCTGATTTTGCAACGCCTCCCTGCTAAGCTGCGGCTTGGCAGGACTCTATTTCAAGCCTCCTTTCTTCTCTCGCAGCACTTTAAAAGTGATTTTGCAACACTTTTTGCAGACACATTCATTTATTAGTGATTTAGCAACATTTTATTGCCGACCTGTTCTTTTTTTTTTATTTAGAAAATTTTCTTTGCGGTTTAAAAGCAATTTCGCAACACTTTCACATTGCTCTGTTTTTTTTTAATATATTGACTGGTGTTTTTGTCAATTCAGAACATTTGAAACAGAAGGGCTTGTTTTGTCCTGCTTGTTTGCTTAGAAAAACCTCTTAAGATTAAAAAGTGGATATTGCAACACTTTTATTTTAGCCTAGATTATTTGTTCGAGCATTTTCTGAGCAATTTTAAAAGCAACTTTGCAACTCTTTTTGACGTGACTGCAAGTTGTTTTTTTTTACACTTTTTGTGAGCATCTGTATTTGCTCAGAACACATTGAGATTTAAATCATGTAATTAATCCATTTTGCTGCATTCCTTGATGATCTTCTGCAACCAGATCCTGTCTTCAGTGTAAGAAGACATTATTTGGCAACTGAATAGTGTTTAGTCACAGGTATAAGATCCTCTTTCTAATTTATTCTTGCTTACAAGCATGCACTGCCTCTTGAGACACCTCTTTCAGATGATCCTGTGCTCCATAACAGATGAGGGATCATGTACATTCTGCTTCTGCGAATAATGTGCCTCATCCACAAGTGTCCAACTTGCTTCAGCTCTATCTGTAAAATAATAATAATTTTAAAAAGTCATATATCAGTCAATAAATAGTTTCTCTCTCTCTCTCCTGGTGTAGTTTGTATCCATGGAGCCTCCTGTGCTGTAGTTCCACCCGCTTGTCTGTGACCCAAAATAACATTGTAATGTAGGTTAAATGTGTTGAAATGACATGATAAATATGTACATTGTTATAACCGGATATTCTACTGTTTAAACATAAAAAACAATACTGCAATAACGTGATAACATATTGTACAAACTTTTAAAAAGATATTGTGATAATTGACTATTTTTCTATCGCTGAGGTGGCTGCTCTACGCTTCCGTACCAGGTTATAGGAGGTTAAAGAAAAAGTTTTTAAAAAATCCTGCCTTGAAGGTTTCCTGCCACAAGAGGGCAGTGTTGCTATGGCAGCAGTCAGCCAATTGGCAATAGGAATAAAATGCGACTGATGTGATTGAATTCACCGTCACCAGTTTTCCACTCATTGTGCAAGTTGCATCCACGGTGTTCATTGTTTATCTTATTTATTGACACGATCAAGCATTAAATAAACGTGAAAAAACCCAAAACACTCCATGTGAAAAAATCCTGGGAAGCTAAAAAAAACTAAATAAAACACTCATGGCTATGATAAGCATGTACTGTAAAGCATTTGCAATATATGAACACTCACAGGAGCCCTGATGAGATATGATTGGGCAGAAAAATGGGGCCTGGTATATGATTGTCAGCTGCTTCCATATTGGGCTAAGTGATGTTCGCATCATGCCTGGTCTCAGTTCTCAGTTCAGCAGCATCATGAACCCAAAACGTGAGGTCACTTATCACTTGAATATACTAACCTGGTATTTTTCACCTGATGAACCTCTTAGTCAGGAAAAGAAATGGGTCAACAGTTTGGCACCAAATAATCCTAAAAGCATAAAGAGCCTTTGATGTCATCCCTTGGTTTAGGCCTGCAGGAGGATGGAAAACACACTCGAAAAAGAAAACACAGGGAATGACATGAACCATCACCCCCTTCAGTATTGCTGTCAAGATATTACACGTCTTTGCTTGTTAAATGTCAACAATAATCTCTTTGTTCTCCTTGTTTTCGCCTCTGGTTGGTTTTTAATCATACCTCAGATTATAGGTGGCGTCTGATTCTGTGAAACACATGCTGCAGGCGAGCTTAAGCCCCAACAAATTAACCGTCATGCACAAACAAACCCGTATCGCTCACATCAACAATAACAGTACTGAGAACAATTGTGATCAGAAGGGGGAGGGATTAGCCTTAATCTGCAGTATCTATGAGGCTGTTGCTCATTAAGAAGCAGGATACCCTCCTCTACCACACCGACACCTCGGAGACTGAGGTGTAATCTGCTTGTTGGGAGATTATAATAAAAAAAAAAACAATCCAAGTGTGCTCATGGGGTGGGAGTCAACCCTGCATGGATGTGACTGACCATCATGAAGATCACCGACAGAATTACTGACATAATTACCAAGATGATCTGATGAGCAGATGTCGTCTGACAGGCCCTTCACAGCCAAATCCCTCACACGCTCTCCAGTCATCGTTGACTGGGATCCACACGGGACAGTGGACGTTACTTTTCTCCTTGCAGGAGTCATGTTTTGTGCAGTTGTGTGCAGGGATGTGGAGTGAACCCCAGCAGCCAGAGGATGGCAGCATTCCTGCAGCTTGTGGCTGCTCTGGAGCCTCTGACGCAGTTGTTTTGGCCACCAACCTGCCCTCTTCAGCGTGAGATGTGGCTGTTTTTCATTCAGGGTGATCATGTTGTAAATGAGGCGCAACAGATGCACGGCAGACCTGTCCTGTTTTATTTTTAGCGAGGGAAAATCAGCGTGACTGTCATTAGATGTTGGCCCTGTCAGATAAATTAGATTTGGCGGCTGAAATAGGAAACGCAAGTTCCTCTTGGAGAGGAATACCCACAGGTTCAAAAATAAGCCACAACATGTCTTATATAACAAGCAGGACGTCAGGGTTGTTCAGTCTTACTGCCTGACGAATGAATGGTCACCCTTCAGCATTATGCTGCACATTTTAAATCCACTTTAATCCAAATGAGCTCAGTTGGCATGCCAATGGAAATTAAAAAAGACAAAAAAAATGTGTTGAACGGACCGCCTTGGAGTGTGTTTTTGAGTAACACTTTTCTTTTTTACAGTTGGATTTACATGAATTCCTGTTTTTCAATGGGGACTGATGTTATCGGTTTCGAAATGAGTAGAGCTGTTGGTAGGCGGGGGCGGGATTTAGTCCGTTTGAATGATCAAACCGACCAATGGGCGGCGAGATAGCCGCGTAATGGACAGGCACTGCCCCTGCGGGAAACCCCGCCTCTCCATGACTCCGTTTTATTCTGTTTTTAGAGAAGCGGCGTCACATGTTGTTTTTCTCCAGGATCAGATCAGTCTCTGGTCTGCACTCAGCGTACTGTAGCGGACAGCGGACATAGTCATAGATTATAAACGGGTTCACTTTTAAGTGGTTTTATTGTGACTTTTTTTTTTAACGGTGTTTGCAGATTTAAAGAAGAAGAAGAAGAAGTGAGGAGAAATGGCAAGCCCTCCGGCGACGGAAGGACAACTGTTATCTAATGGGATGAATGATGTGAAGAAGTGCGGGTACCTGAGGAAGCAGAAACACGGACACAGGCGCTTTTTCGTGCTCCGGGAGCCCACGGAGCGCAGTCCGGCCCGCCTGGAGTATTACGAAAGCGAGAAGAAATGGAGGAATAAGTCTGCTGCGAAGCGGGTCATAACTTTGGACTCCTGTCTGTGCGTAAACAAACGGGCCGACGCCAAACACAAGCACCTCGTCGCCCTCTACACCAAGGACGAGTACTTCGCTGTTGCTGCGGATAACGAGCAGGAGCAGGAGAGCTGGTACATGGTTTTGACTGATTTAATAGCGGAGGGGAAAGTGTTTGACAGCCCCGCGTCCACGTCCTCTTTAGTGGGCTTCGAGGAGTCCAGCTACGGGCTCCTGTCTCCTGCAGCCACGTCTTATAAGGAGGTATGGCAGGTTAACTTGAAGTCCAAAGGCTTGGGGCAGATCAAAAACCTCACCGGAGTGTACAGGCTGTGTTTGTCCAGCAGAACCATCAGCTTTGTCAAACTGAACTCTGAGACAGCTGCTGTCACTTTGCAGCTCATGAACATCAGGAGATGCGGTCACTCTGACAGCTTCTTCTTCATAGAGGTGGGCAGGTCAGCGGTCACGGGGCCGGGGGAGTTCTGGATGCAAGCGGAGGATTTGGTGGTGGCGCAGAACATCCACGAGACCATCCTGGAGGCCATGAAGGCCATGAAGGAGCTTTCTGAGTTCAGGCCGAGGAGCAAAAGCCAGTCGGCCAGCACCAACCCCATCTCCGTGCCCACGCGACGCAACCTCAACAACCTCCCCCCAAGTCAGACCGGTCTGGTGAGGAGATCCAGAACAGACAGCATGGCAGCCACATCCCCGGGGAGAAAGTTCACTTCCTGTCGGATAAGAACGGCCAGCGAGGGAGACGGAAGCGTTACCCGGCCTGTGTCCATGTCCATATCTGTGAGCGGTAGCCCCACCAGTCCGAACTCTGGGAATCCCCTCAGCAGGTCCCACACCCTCAGCAGTGGGCGCACCTGCAGAATGCTGGAGTCCACCTCTAACCTGCATCACAGTCGCTCAATGCCAGTCTCCAACTCCCCTCCTGCTGCCGCGAGCCCCATCAGCATGTCTCCCAGAGGAGGAACTGGCATCTCTACTCCTGATAAAGTCGGCCGACCCTTCAGCTGCAGCGCCTCGATTTCCGGATCCCTCAGCGACACCGGCTTCATGCTCTGTGACGACTACAGCTCCAGTCCAGGTGAGCACAAGTTCCTGTCTCTGACCCGTAGCGACACGCCGGACTCCCTGTCCAGCACACCTCCATCCCGAGACAACAGCGACCCTTGTGGTTACATCATCATGGAGGGAGCGAATGGCAGCAGAGTTGAAGGTTTGGCTTTTGACAAGGCTTACAGGAAGCGGACACACTCCCTCACCACACCACGCCAACAGAGGGTGGTGGCGCCGCTGTCCTCTGCTTCCTTGGATGAGTATACGCTCATGAGGATGGCCCATGGACAGAACTCCCACTCCGCCTCACCCAAAGTCTGCTATCCCGAGGATTATGGAGACATAGAAATCGGTTCATCCAGGAGCTCCAGCAGCAACCTTGGTGACGACGGCTACATGCCCATGACGCCAGGTGTAGCACCTCAGTCTGGAAAGTCAGACAACTATGTACCCATGAGCCCCATGTGCGTCTCAGCTCCGAAGCAGATTGTTAATCCCAGGGTGCATCCCCAGACAGCTGCCAGTGGTGGCTACAAGACCAACTCCCCCTGCAGCAGCTCTCTGGAGGACAACGGCTACATGAGAATGTGGTGTGGCTCCAAATCCTCCGTGGAGAGCCCGGACAGACAGGGTGATTATATGAACATGTCACCTGGAAACCCACCTCCACTGCAGACCCCACCTGACTGCTACTTGGGGCTCCTTGCTGGTGAACCCGCATCGCTACGGCCTACATATCAAGCTGGCAGCCTCACGCTTCCTGCTAAACTCCAGTCCTCCAAGACTGAAGACAACAGCCAGTATGTACTGATGAGCCCTCAGAGTTTGAGACAGAGGGCAGGCGAGTCGGACTATTACGCAGTAATGCAGCCCAGTGCACCTCAACCTTCACACCTGAGCCCCTCTGTGCCCTCCCCGGTCAGACATAACCGAGCCGAAACCCTGCCTTATAGGGGGAGGCTGGGTCGGCCCAACAGGTTATCTCTGGACACCCTGAAGACCCTGCCCAGCATGAATGAACATCCCCTCCCAGGAGAGCCCAGGAGTCCTGGTGAGTACATCAATATTGACTTCAGCAGCAGCAGGTCCTCCCCACCATCCATCATATCCACAGAAAGCCAGTCTTCATCACTGGGCTCAAGCGGCGGGGGCCTGGGGAGGCCATCCTTGACAGACTACATCAACCTGGAGTTAGGTTCACACTCACCCAAGGAGGTGGGCACTCCTGCTGAGCGCTTGGACACGCTCCCAGAGTTATCCTCATGCTCCTGCTCTGAAGAGGATGGAGTGTACCCGGTGGATGGTGAGAAAAACTCCCAGGGCCTAAATGACGAGGTGAAAAGTAACTACACTGAGATGACATTTGGGATGACCAGCTCGCCCCCACAGCTCGTTCCTCAGAACCCAACAAGGTACGAGTCAAACTAAATAATTAATCTTAATTTGGTGATAGTCCTTATTGATTAATTGCATAAGGCTTTTTTTTCTGAGTTTTGCATGAAAATTAAAACATCTGATGTTATGTACACTGTTTTCCAGCAGCCCAAGTACCAGGGAAAGGCCGCTTTCTCTGGAGGACCCAGGTGTCCCCCAATCGATTGGGGTCTTCCTGCTCGGTGCCTCCTCTTCCTCCACAGTAGACCCAGACTGCTCGGCCAAGGTCATCAGGGCCAATCCACAGGGACGTCGGCGTCACAGCTCCGAAACCTTCTCCTCCACCGCTACAGTGACCCCGGTCTTTCCTTCATTTGCCCGCGGTGATGCTGTGAAAAGGCCCAGCTCGGTGGAGAACATCTCTTCCCGGAGCAGCGAGGGCTCCGACGAGGAGTACGGCAGCCCGGTGAACAGGCAGACCTCCGTCGGCTACTCAAACGGACTGAACTACATTGCCTTAAACCTGCTGGAAAACAGGGATGTGGAGAAATGCAGCGACCTGGTTGGCTTTAAACCCACCAGCAGCTGCAAAGGGGGCATCAATGGATTACACAGCACGCCGTACGTCTGTTTGGGGTTCAAGGAGGCTGCAACCACTGCCAAAGGTGAGTGAGGTTTAAACAAAAGGTTTCAGGGGTTTAAGCATCTACCCGTAAATGTGATGAAACAAAATACTTTACAGTTGGCAACGAGTTAGGGCAGGAAAAAAGGATGAAAGGCAAGAAGGTTTTGAATCGGCTCTGTGGATTTCGCCTCCAGTCGTCACGCTGGTGGGTTCAATCTACCTCCACACTTTAACAGCAGGGTCCTTTTGTGCACTATCCAAAGAAAAGAGAGAATTTCAGTCATTCTCTAGATTTTTCCCACCGCTTTGAAGATCCTCAGCACGCTGTGATCCTGCTATTTCCAACAACGTGTGAACGCAACACAAGGCTGCTGCAAAACGTGACCAAGCTGAGAACAGGGAAGTAAACAAGAGCCAGGACCGAGCAGGATGCTGCTTTTTGTTTTTTTTGGGGGGGGGCTGCACGTTGTAGGAAATGAACACACCAGCCAACAGTATTGATCACGAATAGAAGCTTTTGATGTCGTGAATTGATGTTAATTCCAATCATTTTGCAAACGGTTCCCAAAAAGCATTTGATTTTTCCTTCAGTAATTGGGTAGAATAGGTTTGGCACAGTTGAGTCTTCCTGTCAGTTGTAATGTCACTCTGAGCCGGGGGCATTTCCGCCTGTTGTTTTGCAGTTGGATAGGCATTAGGATGTGTTGCACATCAATGTGACCTCTGCACACCCCTTGCTCCCACCATCCTGCGATCAATACCACATCCCAGAGTATCCCAGTGGACACAACAAAGGTGCCGGCGCAGGAAGGCAGACGGTGAAAACAAATCTCATAGGGGCAGGATGAGGCGGGGGGCGTCTAAACCGCCCGCGTTGACGCCAGTGTTGACTTTAAAGCTAAGTTGGACCCTCTGTCCCAGTGAGCTCACATGTGCTTGCCAGCACGTAGAGGTTTGGGTGGGGGTTGAGTGTGGAACCCCCGACATGTGAGGCTCCCTCCGAGTGGATATGTGTTGAAGGAGGGGGGCAACAAAGGCGGGCGAGCTGCTGTGTGACCGTCAGGTAACTGGAGGTCACCGTCCGCATTCCTGGCGGAGCTGGTTTGAAAAGTCTCTGTGAAAGAGGCCTGTTTTTGTCCCGGGTCTTAGCCTTGAGCGTAAAAGTGGCTTTTATTCCCCCACAAAGCCCCTGTGTTTGGAGAGAGGGGGGTGTTGGGTTTCGTTTTTAGAACAGAAAAACGCCACCTGAGTAATTTGTGTTTGTGCACTTTGGTAAATAACGTGGAATGTAGCAACAAGAAGACACCCCCACAAGTATGGAAAATCTAGTCTATTCCCAGAAGAGCCTTGTTTACGCTCACTTCAAAGCTGTGTGACAGAGTTTCAGGAATTCTGCTAACAACATGCGCTTGCCTGTTTGTTTTCTCCTCAGCTGTGTCGGCTCACACGCCTACTGTACTCATGTTTCCATTGGTGGGTAAATATTTCTGTGACGTTAATAAAGCTTGTAATTGACTGGGGAAAGGGGAAGGAAGCGGGTGAAGTACATGCATGCGCAGTCTTGCACGTACTCATGCAGAGCAGTTGGGAATGTGTGCGTTATTTCTTATTCATTTTTCCCAGTGGTATAGATTGCATCCTTGAGCACTTGACAGGAGCTGCTCGCAGGGACACGTAGAAGACCGTTGCTGTTTTTCTGCGCTGCTTTCCCGGGTGTTTGTTGGAAGGGCGACTGAGCGCGTGCATAATGAGGCAGGATGGCACGTGCGCTCCGCTGCCCTTCTGCCTCATTAGGCTGTTCACTTAGCAAAAAAGTAAGACAGGCGGCGAGGGCGGGGTGGAGGATTGAGTGAGTCTCTGGCAGAAACTGGGAGGGGAGGGGCTCTGGCTTTTTAAAGCAGCAACAACAAACTCACTGCTGAGGCCCGCTTTGACCAAGATGCATTGTGGGCAGAGCAGGCGCCCGGAGTGGAAGAGTTGATCGCTTGTTTACCGGGCGCTCAGATCTGCCGCAGCGCAGTGAAACGGGGTGAAGCGGGTCAGAGTACACTGCACGCGGCCTTGCTGGCGGTGGGTTTTGTCATTTTCATCAGGGAATCCTTTTTTTTTTTTTTAAATTCCTGCCTCCTCCCTTTATTCCCAACTTATTTTTAGTGCATCTCAAGGTGTTAGTTTTATTACCATCTAATTCAGATATATACACTACTATGAGTATTATTATTGTTCTTGTTTGCATGACACACACGATTATCCAACGTCCAGTTAATCGGCCGCATCAGTATCAGCCCGTGACACCAGTTTCGGATTAGACTTTTCCGGTGTCTCTTGTCTGTATTCCTCACCTTAAGTCATCTTAGCTGCCTGGCATAAGGGGTCAGGAGTTTGTTAACCTCTCAGTTTCGGGCCACGGGCCAGCCCATGTGACTCGGAGGCGGTGTTTACCACAGCTCCAAACAAAGCTGGCTGATTGTACTCGCGACTCCGACCGGCAGCAGCTCAGCCAGGTGGATGTTCTGTTCCAGACCCAGATTAGCAAAGTCAGCCGTCTCTGTTTCCATCTCCTCGTCTGACTAAGGTCCTTATCTGATGCCAGCGAGCGGCTCACGACTCACTGGACTGGCACATCTGGCGTATTGATTTGATTGTTCATCTCATGTGTTTATTTTCCCCTGCACACTTCAGCATGTAAACACATGCGTTCTCGTATGTGGCTCCCTTTAGTTGGACCTCCGTACCACCTCACTATCCCCTCCACTAATGACAGCCCCACTATCTGCCGCACCCAGGGAGCACGACCATCAGCGGCGTGTGTGTAATTTGTGAGCCAGATTAGAGACATCCACGTCCATCTACTCAAATCCCGCTTCCCTTTAGCGTCATCCCGGTCATTTGTACTGTGGGTGATGTCATCGCAAAGAGGATGGGTGCATCCAAATGCACCTAGAGCATGTTCTGCAGATCTGTGCATTTAGGAGCCTTCCATGAATGACTTGTAAAGAAGGGTTGTTTTTTATTTTAGTTTTACACCTGAAATCAACTCTACAGTTGCAAATAATATTTGCAAATTGGGAAGAAAGAATCTGTTTTGTGTCACATTTGGTTTATATTTACATTTAGCCTAATTAGACATTGTCACAGTTACTTTTACATCATAAACAAATGTGTAATTCCTGCAGAAATGTTTGCCAGTACGTGGCTTTTTTTTTCTTTTTTTTTCTTTTTTAAACCACGTGTCACGAGTGTTTCCGCCATCAGTGGAATTACACGTAAAGGTGACACCTGAGCGTACCCATCAGCCTGATTGCCGCTGCATCCCTGCACGAACACACACCAACACGTACGCAGCAGCTGTCTGTTTACATACGTCTGTGTCGCAGCAGCATTTGGGGGCTAATGTATGAAAAAAGGAGCGAAAAACCGAGGCAGGAAATCCAGAAATGCTGTGTTACTTGATACATAGAGAATGAACACGTAACCCCAAAGGCTCCTGTGTCAGAGTTTCCAGGCAGCTTGTGTGTGTGTGTGTGTGTGTGTGTGTGTGTGTGTGTGTGTGTGTGTGTGTGTGTGTGTGTGTGTGTGTGTGTGTGTGTGTGTGTGTGTGTGTGTGTGTGTGTGTGTGTGTGTGTGTGTGTGTGTGTGTGTGTGTGTGTGTGTGTGTGTAGTGGCTCAGGGAGGCGAAGGGGGGGCTAAAGTAGGCCGGGATGTTCCAGACAGGAGCGCTACTTGCTAGATAACTGCGTGGCCAGCGTTCCCCACGTTTAACCAGCCGCGGCTCTAGATGAGATTACCGCCTCTCTGAGCGAGATTAGACGATGGTGGAGGTGGTGGCTGTGCGGGGTGGGGGGTTCGATCAGGGAGAGTCGACTCCACATTCGCCAGCAGCTGGGGAACACGTAACACAAGGTGTTGTCAGTTTGGTTTATAGGGCCATCTAAACCAAACAATCCATCATACTCTTATTCATCATACACATTTTATGACCCTTTTAAAAAGGTTGACAACATTTCCTGAGATCTTAAAGACATTTCTAATAGACGTTCTGGTCAAAATACTGCAAGGTACAAAATCTTCCTTTTCAACCACAACGTTACTGCTCTAATCTTGGCACCTGGTTTTAAGAGGCGGAGTCAGACACCCCACTAAACCCCTCCCCCTCTGTAGGCTTCACCACTTTCGAATTAGGGTCAAAGTTTTGCGCTACACACATCACAGATACAGAAAAAACTGCAAGATGGACAGTTAAGGATGGGGACGCTGGGTATTTGTAGTCTGATTTGGGTCTGTGATGTCACAATTTTGGAGTTAGATCCCCTTAAATAAAGTGACTTGTTTTTGTTAGAAACAGGGTTTGAAATTAGTAGTAACTTTAAACAGAGAAATGAATGCTCTGAAGCAGGGAAAACCATCTTCTTTGTTTTTCTTTTCCTATGTCCCTTTTAAAGAGTTTGAGTCTAAAGAAACTTTTTCTATGCTGCTTCGTATGTGCACCAAATGTCAGGTCCAAAAATGGCAACTTCTCAGGAGCTAAGAGACACAGCCATCCTTTAAGACTGACCGCTGCACATTTTTGAGGTCATCTGACTAGCTTGCTCTTTTTTTATTTATTTTATGTATTTATTCTTTTAGATTTTTCCTCCATCTTCCACTGATGGAGCCCTTCAGATGCTTTCATGGCACACATTTGCAACATCCAGGGCACTGCCCTCCTCCAAACCAACAGCTTCTCTACGGCTATTTTTCCTTTTTTTTTTTTTTTTTCCTTTTTTTATCTCTGGCTTCCCTTTCACCATCCACGTCTCCAGCTAGGTCCCGCCCCCTCCCTTCCCCCACCTCTGCTCTGCCTCCGCTTGCACGTGATGAAAAACCATAAAAGCACATGTAGTGACCAACATCTGCTGCTGCAAGCTCCTCCTGTATGTATAATGTCACAGATGTTGCTTGTTGCTGATCCCGCAGTATGCAGCATGCCCCCCCCATCACTCTACATCACAGATTATGCAATTGCAGCCATTGCAGAACAACCTCTGTGACCCCTCCCCCATCCCCATGCATGTACACATGTGTTTATTCTTTATATATATATATATATATATATATATATATATATATATATATATATATATATATATATATATATATATATATATATATATATATATATATATATATATGGCCACCCTCCTTGACTTGGATATGAATTTAAGTGATATCCCATTCCAGACTCTGTCACCCAGGTCTTTGTGGACCTGCTTTGTGCACTGGTGCACAGTCATGTTGGAAAAGGAAGGGGCCAGCTCCAAACTGTTCCCACAAAGGTGTGAGCATGGAATTGTCCAAAATGTCTTAGTATGCTGAAGCATTCAGAGTTCCTTTCACTGGAACTAAGGGTCCAAGCCCAGCTCCTGAAACACAACCCCACACCATTTACCAGTTTGCGAGCTCTTGGCACTATGGTCCTCAGCATCTGCTGACCCCCGCTGCGCCAGTTTACGTTACCTACCACTTTGTGTCTGAGTTGCTGTCATTCCCAAACACTTCCATGTTCTTACAATACAGCTGACAGTTCACTGTGGAATATTTAGGAGTGAGGACATTTCACGACTGGATTTGTTGCACAGGTGACATCATATCACAGTTCCACGCTGGAATTCACTGAGCTCCTGAGAACAACTCATTGTTTCACAAATAACTGTAAAAAAAATCTGCATGCCGAGGTGCTTGATCTTATACACCTGTGACCACGGAAGTGATTGGAACACCTGATTCTGATTTTGTGTGTGTGCGTGTGTGCGTGTGTGCGTGTGTGTGTGTGTGCGCCCATAACACATGGGCTCATTTTTACAGATTTTTACACAACTTGTTTTTTGTGTTTGTTTTGTATAGAAATAATAACCTCTCCTTTGTGTACAGAACTCTCTGTTCTTGATATTTAAACAAGCAAGGCTCTCATTAACACTGATGTGATCTGTGAATGAGTTCACATCGTACGTCGTGGTGGAACAGCGTGTTCCCTCAGCCCCCGTCACGTCTGCTGTCTCAAAGGTCCACTTAATTGGCTCCAGTGTTGTTTGTGAAAACGCAATCAGACTACAAACTGCAGCGAAGTTGATCTTGTTGGAAAAACAAAATAAAACAATTTCACGTTGCACTGTTTGTCCATCAAAAATTGATTATTTTCGTCCCATAGAGAAGGAGGTTGTCCCGCCCCTCCCCACCTCCAGTAACTCTGTGGGAGAGTATTCCCTGATTTCCCTCTATTGAATTTGTTGTAGTTATGTTTAAAGAAGCACAGCCGCAGAGGAAATCTCTTTAAAAACTGGCATTAAAAATCTCAATGTGCTTTTAGAGTCTCTGTGTGCCAAGACAGGGGAACTTTTTCTTTTGGTAAATTGTAATTCTTTTTAATACCAATGCAATAATGTTATTTCCTTTCAGTATTAAAATAATTAATTTCAGTTACCGCGTCTCAGATTTTGTCTGACCCTCACTTAATACAGATTTGACTACTTGACTACCTTAACCTAGGCTTTGTTTCATCCAGAGTGCAGGTCACGCTGTTTCCAGACTTTTTTGTTTGCATAAAAAAGCTCTGATATCTTCAATATATTAGTTATGAGTAATTTCCATATTTCTAAACTTCAGTTGTTTGTTTCACTGTTGTGAACTCTTGTATTATCTATAAGAAATCTAAGGCAAAAATAGCAAAAAGTGTTGAATATATTTCCATTAACTTGCTCTTTCCCTTTTCTTGTCATCTTTTCCAGACTGAAGGACTGATCTGTTCTCCAGCTTGGCGTCCTCACTGACCTGCTGCTCAAAAAAAGTCTAAAAACAAAAAAACATTTGGCCCTGCCACTGGGCTCTGTGGCCCGAAAAGACTGTCTGGACTGTCAGCATCACAAACGCTTACACACACACTCTCACTCGCACTTGCACACACAGGAAATAAGCTGGTCACCATCTATGCATGAAGTGAATTTGCTGAAGGCAGGATGTGTGTTTCTGTTTGTGTGTGTGTGTGTGTGTGTGTGTGTGTATGTGTGTGTGTGTGTGTTGGTGGATGTATGTTGGTACGTCTCACGTTTCCTGCACTTTGAGAGGCCATTTCTCCTGTGACCTAAATTCTGGCACAAGCACAGAAGAAAAGATAGTCGGACAATAACAAAGCTCTAATGGTACCCAGATACTATTTATTTACTTGAGGGTAGTTTTATGTCTGTGTGCAAGTGTGTGTTTCTGAGACAAAGTCCAAGTAACTAGTATGCCAGTGAACGATGAAATCTGCTCAGTGGCCTGGGGACAGAAGATACCAAGGTACACACGTATATATATAAAATAATTTATTTTAGGATGCTGAATGTCTGATAAGACCTACCCAATGCCTTAATCTGTATACTGTCCTTATGTTTTCTATAAAATAAGAGGTAAATATTCTATACTAGTATGTTTGTTTGGGGCTACATCTCTATAAAGTTATTCTCTTGTGGAAAGAAAAATGTCTAGTTTTACCATTTAAAATATTTTATTTTAGAAATGTAGAAAACAGTGGGTCTATGTGAGATCTGATCTATTCTATTAATGTTAAAGTATTTTCTTAATGATTTCCTATTCAGTCTAACCCTTTTATTTTTGTCCAGTTGAAAGCTTTAGACTCACAAAGTTATATTTCTAAATGTCTATTAGAGTTACGCATGTTTTTCTTGTTTAAAAAAACAACAAAAAAAACGACTAAACACCTACACGTACCCTAGAAAACCGGGCACTGTACCTCCACAGTTCCTCATCACTTGAGCCAGAAGACCTCACACACTCCTACCTTCAAACCTGTGGCCTGCTGCTCAGTTCAGTGGCGGCTGTCACGCTGTGATATCGCTTGACTGTACACCTGTCTCGTTGAGGTGATTAAAAAGGGGTGGAGCCAACGGAACCTGTTGAGGTTAGGGGGCACGGCTGCGATGGTTTCTGGTCGGCGACTAGGGGCTGAAGTAAAGCGGGAAGGTGGGTGTTTTTTTGGTTTTTTTTTTGTTGTTTTTATTTGTTTTTTTTTTTACTTCCTAACCTCTAATGTAGCCGCCAGAGCATTCGAAGCACTGTTGCCGTGTCGACGGTGGTCTTTGTGCCGTCCGCCGTGCAGCCTCCAGCTGGCTCACGACCCCTGTAGTGTTGAGTAGATTGTAAAAATTTCACATGTCTGAATGTATCGCGGAGCTGGTGGGAACGCCGCGGATTTAAAATGGTTTGGAAAAGTATTTAATAATATTGGAGTCGTACCACACTTAAGTTATGGTATCTATTTATCTTCAAAGATTTGAATGTGTATATTGTGTACATATAAAAGAGTTTACCTATTAAAAAAAAAAAACATTTTAAAAAAAGTAAATCTATTAAATATACATAGCGTAGTTAGATTTGACCTGCAACGATATTCCTGTGTAAAGACTTTGGCTACAGATTTTTAAAAGGGGATGGGTTTTGGGGGGTTATACAGTGAGTTGTATGCTTTTCCCCTCAGTCTGTGATTATATGGAGAAAAAAAAAAAAAAAGTCTTTGTTTATTTTATTATAGAGATCTCTTTGCCTTGTTGACACACTTTACCTTATGGCATATGCAATAGTGACATGAATAAAATCTAGTTTACAACTGTGGAACCAAATGTAACATTGTTTTTCTCTCTCTCTTTTGGGCCTGTGTGACAAGCAGGAGTCTTTTCTTTTTTTCTTTTTGCTCTTTGTACATTTCTCTTTCTGCCAAGTGTTTTGTTTTTCATTGCTGTCTAAAAAAAAAAATGCTTTTCCCATGTAAGTGTCTACGGATGGGGCGTTTCTCACTGATTGATTATAGATTGAGTTAGTATGAATGTGTTGTTTTTTTTTTTTTGTCTTCCATTGTACATAGTCCAATATACTGCTTATTGTGATGTTCACAAGAGATGATGATTTATAAATTCTGGTAGTCGATATTGCTTTTTGTCTGTATTAATTATGAATAGCAGAAATAAATGAATTTATTTAAGGACTTAAAACTGCCTTCATTTGTCATGTTTGTCATTCAGTTTGAGACGTGATGGTTATAGAAATTTATAGATTTTTACCTCGAGCATTGAGCAGCAATTTTAAAATGACTTTTAAACATATTTGTTCATCTTGAATATGATTGTAGTGACATGTGACACAAAAACCACGGTGCTGCATCATCCGTTAGAAATATGCGTGTTCATCCTCGTGAACTAAGTCTTAAAAGTGAACATTTTCCCTTTCTTGCCTGATTTAAGATGTAATCTGCTCATCAGTTCAAACCTACCACGCAATAATTTCGTAATTTGGAAAGTCTTCCTACCGTCATCTTCTGATCGTAACAAACCAGCTAAGCCAACAAAACCTTGGATGTTATTTGGCTCTCAGTTGCTCCTTATTGTTGTTTTATTGTCATGGTTTTATTCGATTTAAACATGATGATCACCAAACTCAAAAGTGAGTAAAATCAGTTTAGGGTCCTCTAACCTCCTTTAGATCACCACAAGCAATGCTGCACTTCAAATCTCATCATAAGCCTAGTTTTTTTCTGATTCACCTGCCACAATATTATGCATTTGGCACAGGGTCAAATTGCTTCCTGTAAAGAGTGGAGGATATCCTAGCTCCGTCCTGTGGAGACTGAGAAGCTTGAGCTCTCTGCTCCAAACGTTTCGCTTTAGACAACAGCGGATGCAGGAAGCTCATACTGAGCCAATGACTTCCTGCCAAGCCGTGGTCCTCCAGCAGACTCTGCAGTCAGGGCTGGGAGGTCAAAAGGTTCACTTTATGATAAAAACAACACACTATTCCACGTGCATCCCTCTCTGACAAGACTCTCCCACAGATATGCTTTTATTTTACTCATTATCACTGTGTAGTACAGGAACATTTAAGGTTACATTTCTTATCATTGTTTGCATTTACTGATTAAAAGAAAGAATTGAAGCTTAAGTCATTAATTCATCTCAGTCAATAAAAATACTTTATGTCTTCTTTATGGACACGATGATCTGTTGGGATTCTGCAGCCACTGCAATATAAGAGAAGTGCTGCTCTGCTACAGGTATTCAAAAGTAATAGTTTGTGCATTTGGTTTTTAATGGATGTTTATGAAAAGAAATATACCATTCGTATATGTGATATTACACATGAAGCTCGAACTAAGACTGATAGCATATAGGACCTGTAAGAGCCAAGAATTCGAAAGACTTAAATGAAAAAATACGACAATTTATCGAGAGTTGGTTATAGCATGCTTTTTTTCCTTAAATTTGTGATCTTTTGGAATCTGTTTGGCCGATTTTTCTTGATTTTGTCAGAATCAGATGAGCTCATCATGTGTTCAGTTCACACTGGCCACAAAAAACACTTTAGAGATGAAGACTCACCTGTTCTCAGCTGCATTTGAATGAAGCTCCTAATTCCCTTGTGGTCAGTCAGAGAACAGCTGAGTGTTGATGTCAAGTAGCAAGCCAAGATATTACCACTTTTCCCCTTTTTAACTCAGAATCCAGTGACTGTGATACAACACATTATCCTCATAATGCAGTTGTGATGCTTCTTTTCAGGTTTTTCCAACATCTACAGCACAATCACACAGATGCACACAAGCAACAAGCGAGGGCTCACCTCTGCTGGTGTGCATTAATTAGGAGTGTGACATTGTCATCAGGGCTCTGCTCTGCTGCCAGGCAGAAACCAGCCTTACATAAGAGCCCACCACCCAGCCACCAGCAGGAACACGGCGTTCCTTAACCCCCCTCTGCACAGACTATCTATCTATAAAGTAAGCAAGAAACACTTCTTCCTTCTCTCTCTTTAACGGAACCAGTATGAGCAAACGCTGGAGCCAAACCACATGAGAAGGACACAAAAACAGAAGTCTTTTCTGTGCGGTGCTTCTGTTGTTCCTGGCTGCGCTCTTCAACGAGATGAGAGCTTGCTAAATAAAGCTTGTAAGGGAAGGAAATTTCTCAGGCCAGTGCAACAACAGTTAAAAGTTCCTTAAATACAGTTTACAAGATGCTGCTTTAAATCTGGTGTGTATGTGTGTGTGTGTGTGTGCGTGTTTCTCTCAAGTCTATTCCTGGATTCCCTACATTGTTCCCAAAGTTAGACACAAACACAAACAATCCCATTTATATAAACACTCACACATAAGAAAGAATGTTTCTTGGCTGAAAAATCTGTGTTGTCGCTTTGTCATCATCAGATTATTTGGATGCTTGAGCTCCTCCAAATTGGGATATTCAACGTGATTGGAGAAATTTGTCTGGATAGAGTGCCATTGTATGTGCTAGTGTCTACAAGCGATGGCGTTGGGTTGGTTACAAGCATATTGACAAAGTAAGCAGTGGAAAGTGGATTTATTAACTTCTTTACACAGAGGCACGTGCAGACAGGCCTTAAGTCCGTTCCATTCAAATTTAAGCCACACTGGGTAAGTTGGTTAGAAACTCAAAGAGTTCCAGCCAAAATCTGCAAAATGCGGTCACACTCATAACAATCCAGTCAAACTGCTCTTTAAATGGCACTTCTCCACAATGTACTGTGAGGACCCAATGCAGTGTAAGTCACAATAGCATGTGTGATGTCACGCAATGTAGATTACGAGCATGTAAGAGGGTCTTACATCGCGTGTCGCTGGTCTTTTGGCAACCTCAGCCACCATGTGCTCTACTGGGCCATTCTGCCAGCTCGCTGTGTTGTGGCTCCTGAGGGGATTCGGAGTCGCTGTCCTCATTATTTCGCCCTGAATCAGCCTAAGGAGGGTTTCAGCCAGGCTCAATGAACTCCATGGCACAGCAGCAGGGTGGAGCTGTGACCCACATATACTCGCCAGCTCTGGCTCCTCACAGACGATGTGATTGAGGCACGCAGCGCTGATTACTTACCCGCTTGAAAACATAACACACTAACAGATATTTTGGAAAATGCTGATGAAATATGTGCATATACAACGCAAACCCACGTTGACAACTGATGTCTCTTGGTTCAATGCACACAGGAAGGTACTGCCAGCTCAAATGCATGTGCTTTTGCATGATGAGATTCTTTCACTTGTTTGATCTGGTGTGAGTCAGTTTGAAAACCTGTAGGGTCAAAGCCACTACGGCAGCTGAGGGTTACAGATAACAGTTTGCACCATTTGCATTCAAAAAATTCTAAGTTCCAAGTGAAAAACTTCAGCTATAATGCCTCCTGATGTCAGAATTCCAACTTGGAAAGTTGGAGAAACCTCATGGCTAGTACCCGTACTGGACGAACTCAAACTCCACAAACCCCCTGTGACATCATAGGTTTTCTAACAAGTGCTTTTGAAGCATCTTCTTTGATTAACCCACCCAACCCTGATTATTTGGTCCAGAAGGATGCCTCCTGGACACCTCCCTGGTGAGGTCTCTTGGACATGTCCCACTGGGAGGACACCCCAGAAAATATCCAGGACATGCTGGTGGAACCATGTCTCTTGGCTGGCCTGGGAACGCCTTGGGATTAGCTAAACAAAGTGGCTGGGGAGAGGGAAGTCTGGGCTTAGGAGCAGAAGAAGATGGATGGATGGATGGATGGATGGATGGATGGATGGATGGATGGATGGATGGATGGATGGATGGATGGATGGATGGATGGATGGATGGATGGATGGATGGATGGATATGAACTCTAAATATGAAGACCAACAACATTTTTTCAACCAGTCTGCAAATATGTTTATTTCAGCTGCAAAGTCGGACAATTTATTTATTTTTTTTGGGTGCAGTCCCTAATGGTCTGTTGAGGAACTGCAGGTTTCCTCACTTTCTGGTTTGCTTCAGACCAACAGGAATTTCATACATAAAAATGTTCAAATCTAAGCAAATAAAACAATTGTTTTGTTCTTTATAGAGTCACTTTGAAACATTGCTGACTGTATTTTTCTGTTTTTGGTACATTAGTCTGGAATTTCAGCCAATGTTTGTTGTAATCTACCGTTTTGTCCCTTTAAATTTGCAAGAGTTAAGTCACCTCAAAGGCAACCTACTCTTACTGGAGTTTGTGATAAATCAACAGAGAGCAAACCAATTGCACATGTTTGTCTTGGAGGGAGCCTGTGTGTGTGCATGTGAGTATCTGTGTGGGAGAATGGAAAGCTCCACTCTGCTGCTCTGCATCTGAGTCTGCAGCCTCAGACTCCATGTGTTTGGACAGCATGCAGAGTCCAAGTCCTGCCCACCGCTCACGGACGCCCCTGCTGCTGCTGTTTACCACGCTGGCGGCCGAGCAGAAGACTCCAGCCGGTCAGCATACTGTCTTATCAGCCGACGCGCTCACTCGCAAACATGTTTTTCAAAGGAAGCTTTCAGATAAAACGGCACTTTAAAAACCAAATCGTGAATTGTCTCTATAAAAAGAAAAAAAAAAGACAGAGAGAACGCGACTGTATTTACAATAAACTTGAGGTTAAGAAGTAATTCCTGACACACGGCGACACATTTAAACAGATAACAAACAAATATATGTACTGTTCTTCAATGCTTTAATGTTATTCTTTTACTTTTTGGAAACACAATTTTGGATATTTAATATATAATACCACCTGTTTTCATGTGATTTGAGGTGTTAGAAAAGTAAGAAAAGGTCCCTTGAAAGTGCTTAAACATTGTTGGGAAATTGGGAAAAAGTACACGAATGGTGCATCTCTATTGTATTTTGTCACAAACATTTTATTACCAAAGAAGGAATCTATGTCAGCTTGTTAAAATATCCTTTAAAAGGATGATTTCTGTATTTTAAACAACATTGAATGTGCAAAAAATGTATTCCTGCATGGATGTAAACCTTTTTGTGACCTTTGAGATCAGTCTTTTTTGTCTTCGATGAAAAATGTCGGGAATTCTCTGAGACCTCCATGAGTCACTGCAGGCCTCGGGCTCAACAGGTGAGCGTGCGTTTGTTTCACACAGCAGTCAAATACTAATATGCAAATCCACTTTTTGTCATTTAAAGTGTCATCTTAACTCTCCTTGGCATGACCAGACATCCTGTAACCTGTTGAACAGATGACACGCCAATTTATTCCATTGCCTTGGGCTTTTTAATAAAAATCCTGACAGGCTTATGTTTTTAAGGGATTAGTCATGAAGCAAAAATGTATTTATTTATTTTTTTTTTAATCATGGATGTTTTTTTTCTCCCTACAATGTGGAACAAGCTGCCTGAGGAAATCAGGTCAGCAGAGTCAGTGACCTCTTTTAACTCCTTAAGGCTGAAGAAAGTTTATTAAACTCGTCTAAATCCTAAAGGTTTTCTGGAAATCCTTTGTCACCTAATGATGAATCTTGAAAGATTGTAATTTGTTATATCACATAACACAAAGACAGAAGTCTTTGCTGATTTTATTGATCGGATTTTTGAATTCCAAATAAGTTAAGTAATACTAAAAGTAAGAGAATACTTAAAAAGACAATCACTGTCTTATTTCTTGTCTTTGTTCCTATAAATAGTTTCAAGGTGACGTTTGGCAGCACAGAGAAAATAACAGGTAAGATTAACATTTTCATTTATTAATTATTTAATCTGTTTCTAAGCATTATGTGCAAAATGTCCAGCTTTGCAGAAGTAATCTTGATTGTTTGATAAACGCGATAAACTTTGATTGACATGCGGTGGGTGTGGTTACGTTGGCTTCTCGACCAACATGACTGCGCTCGGCACGAAGAAAAAAAGGCCTTCAAAAAGCACTCTTCAGAAACCCATGGATCACGCGTCCTAATGCGTCGCCCCTTTGTTTTATACAGTCGGGTACCCAGCCGGGACCCAACTCCGCCAAAGCTTTGGATGTGCGTGATGTCACAGGGTGTTTGTCCAGTTCTTTTTATACAGTCTGTTGCAGAAGCTTGGCAGGTATTGAGACAGGTGTCATCATCTAGGGCCCATAAATATCTGTTAAGAAAATGCAAAGAAGTGCAGCTGAGCTAGTCCCCTTAAAGTTAATAAACCAATACACATCTTCATCCTTAAAGTCAGGATGTTTGCATTAGTACTTGATTTTTGTAATCTAGTCTAAAAATTTTCATGGCAAGTTTACATCCTGCTCTCTGTAATTATACAAATCGCTTTAAATTCCCAGAAAACAGCAATCAGTAAACACACGTATCACGCAGTTTACCCTCTGAGCTTTAATCCACATGTGTCAGGATATCCAGCCCAACCATGACATCTGAGTTTTAAACGTGGCATTCTCTGTCAAGAGCAAAAGCATAACACGCAAGCTGAGATTAGGAGTTACAGTGATTTTGGTGTATACGCGCAGCCAGGGACATAAATTCTGTTGGATTATCCATGTTTCCATCTGTGTTTTTGACCTTTGCTGCCTGAGGTCAAACAAAATTGAAGACACAAAGAGGATCTTAACATCTCATAGAGATTGCTTTGCTATTTAAGATATGTAAATAAATAAATGCATAAAGCACAAAACTGAAAATGCCATTTATTGTGAATAACGTCCTGGAGAGGTATGTAGGTGTTCATTGGGATTTTTCCCCTTGCGTAATATTTCATACCCTAAACCTGATCCATGCATTTGATACGTCAAAGCTGAACAACTGCAATGACGCTTTAGCTGGATGTCCAAATAATTCTCTGAAAATGCTTCCGTTGATCCAAAACGCAAAAAGTTTGAATGGTAGTGCCAAAATAAAAAAATTGCATATCTCCAGTTAAAGCCTCTCTGCATTGGTTAAATTAGAAAACACTTAAAACGTCTCCTTAACACATACAGTATAATGACCTAAATGGCCTTTCCTCAATTATCCTAAAGATCCCACTGATCCAATCTACAAGAGCAAGTCGCTCTCACTCTGCAAGATCACTCCGCAGACTGTATAAGAAGAACTGGACAACCCCCCCTGTGGTGTCACCTAGAGGTTTTCTGAAAACTGCTTTTGAGGAATCTGTTTTCTCCTGCTGTATGAAACCATGTTAGGAATGGGCAGCTACCTCTCGGTGGGGTAAAGTCTTTTCGCTCCCTCTGTGCAGCTACTCCATCTCTTATCCCAGCCTGTCACGCCTCTGATGTTTTTGTCTCCAGCTTTATTTCCCTCCTGGATTTTTTTTTCTCACACTTCTGCAACTCCTTTTTGTTGTACCTCACATACTTCCTCGGCTTCTTCTGTTTCTGTGGGGCCGACAGGGATGGAAACTAATCCTCTGTAGAGGAGTAAAATACTGTTTCAAAGTGGTATCAGTGAAACACTGATGCTAACGAGGCATTAGATTAAGCCTTTAATGCAGAGCATTGCAGTTTAACATTGAGGGTGTTCCTCAGCTCACAACCAATCTGACTCACTGGATTTGGGACCTACCGGTGACCTAAAAACGACAAAACACAGCCACACAGCGAGTTTTATTTTTCTCTTCAAGGCACTCCTAGAATTGGTTTTATCAGAGTGGCACAAATGAAAATCTATCGGCAGGAATATTATTAACAGCACTTGTTTTCTGTTATGCATGAAAATGAAAAGTTGAGACAAGCAGATTCATCATTTTATTATTCGCAGGCTTTCTGAAGAGTCTGTTTGACTCCCACTTTCACACTTCACTTTCTTGCCACTTTTTTGGTTTATGCTCTGAACTAATCATCACAACAGCTTACGTTGCTTTTTCTTCCACATTTCCCGCTTATGTCCTGGTTTTCACAACTAAACAAGTCAGTCGCCCATCTGGTTACGTAGTGTGAACACCACAGCAACCTCAAGACCCTTGATTCCAACACGACTCGTGCTGTCTGACCTGCATAGTAACGGGCTGATGCTGAAAGTCATGCGTTATTAATGCAGCCCTCACCTTTACTACGACATCGGTGCACTTAGTGCAGTGTGTGCATTCAATGTACCATGTAAATTGGTTTCTAGAAAGCATTTGTGTTTAATAAAAATAAAAGAGACAAGAGAGAAGGTATTTTCCAAAATGTCAAACTGTTCCTTTAATATTCCACAGCTATAATAATATCTAACTATGTCTAACAGTTAGTAGTTTGTCTAGAATGAGAACCCACGTGGTCTTTTTTTTGTCATGTCGTCAGTATTTTACGATCAACAGCCTTCCTGCACTGTAAACTGATTACACAAATCAAAGGCTACAATTCTTTTCAATTACTGAGCTTTCTAAGCCGCACAGATCTAATGACAGCTTTGGTTTGTGAGCATGTGGGTCACTGAGGCTGGGATCTGCCTGGGGCGGCAGTGTCTGGTTCCACAGGTGAGCTGCTCCTCGCCGTTCCTGAACTTACTCTCGCTGCTTGTTTACCTCCCGAGTGGAATGTGGAGTTATGTAAGACCTAATCTATCAGAAAGTACACATTCCTCTGTTACCTGGGTCACAGGGCAACACACACACCGCGGTGATTCACGCACGGACAAACAGCTTACTGGCGTTTCGCAGCTTATGTCTAAACTTTGATCTTATAAAGAATCGCAACTGTGAAGCTTTTCTACAGGCTCACACATGCCGCACGCGCGTGTGTTAGGTTCTTAAACCGTGTTTGAACTTCTGACGAGTGCACTTTTACGACCAATACGTTTTACAGCCACACAACAAAGATAAAGGCCCACTAAGCTTACGCACGACGAACACACAAACAGGGTGGAAACACGCGCGGCCTCGGTCCGCTTGTGCTGCCATCACAGTCTTCAACGCCTATTGAAATTTCCCTCATACTCTAAGCTGACGTCTTTCTGTTTTATATTTGTTTGCTATTGATTTGCAGGTCAATATTTCTTTCCGAAGGTTTTGTCTGTGTGCACCCGTCTGCACATCCTCTGTGGCCTTGTCCTGATGTGGAATGGGGTCAAACTGGCCCGGGAACACCCTCAGAAAGTCCGTCGATATGCACATCGGGCATCACGCGGGAGGAGTTTTCCACATACAACACATGAGCAATACAAGAATAGATGTTCTAACACCCAACAAATACATTAATATAATCAATTCTGTTTTACTGACATCTTCCTGTGAACTTGCATGACTTTAATTTGTCACACTTAGAGTTTTTTTGTTCTTTTTTTTGCATAGTTTAACTGCTTCCCCATATGGACTTTTCACCAGCAGCTCTTCTGCAGGAGTCTGAACCCAATCCTATTATTGGGAATGGGTTAGTGCCTTTAGGAAGCTTTAGAGTCACAACAACACCCACTGAGCCAAAGTAACACCAGTGATATGTTTGCGTGCGCTGAGGCCTGGTAAATCATTTGTTTTACATGCCAGCCACAGGACTAAAGCTTACAGAACATGGCAGCGAGGCGGTCAGAGACACGCATTCAGATGAGCTTAGTGAAGGGCGGCGGCACGCAAAGATGCTGCACCCAAACCCTTCTGGATAAATCCAGCCCCGCGCAGGCGAGCTGCATAGAGTCTGAGCCATGCGATCGACATAACACCAACAAACGAAATCAAATAAAACAGCTCAGGAGCTTGAATTAAACGAGTGATTATCTCTGGATCCATATCAATTGAGCTGTAAACAGAATGAGACCTTTCACTCACCTACACGATGAGATAAGACGCACTTGCGGGTGTTTCGGGTGTTTCGGGTAGAGTGGTAAAGCAGAGTGTTTTTGCAGACAACTATCAAATTTTGTGACTTGTGACTTGTTTTTGTCCCCAGTAAGGAGAGGGCCAGACCTCTGAAGTGAACGGGATTACTGATACTGGAACAGCCAACTGTTTCAGCCTCTTTCCAGAGCTACAGATCATCTGGATCAAAGCTGATTCATGGTAACACTTTCTACGATGGTCAGGTCTAGTTTATCATCAGTTTTAAGCACATTATACTGTAAAACATTCATAGAGCTTTTTAAAACCATGCATTTCAACTTATAGCACATAGTTATCCGGTTTTATAGCAGCAGACACACTACATTTATACTAAACCGCATCTAGGATATACCGTTTATTTAAACTTGCCGTGAAATGTACAAGGTTTGAGTTGTTTTAGATGGTTAAAGCTGTCAGCTGGATTTACTTTGCCGTATCTGGTTGGTACAGGCTGTGATCCCATGCCAGCATGACAGAGAAAAATGCTCCTGATCATTTATGACTTTTCACGGTATCACAGACCTGTTCAGTCAAGCAGGATCCTGCACGCTTTCGAGCAGCGCAAAGAAACTCCTGGCTGTGAGCAAATGTTTGTTTACAAATGACCAGTCTGCAGTTGCTCCAATTCCTCACTGAATTACAGTGTTTGCCGGGTATCTCAGACCGGCTGCACAAACCAAGAGTTTTAGAGCGAAAAACAAAAGCCTGTCGTCAAGAGGGAATATATATGTTGTATTGAAAGTCCTAGTGTTCACCTTAAACACACTGATAAAGAGATCCATCCTGACCTGCTGTTTGTGCTTCACAGGAGGGACAATAGTCTGGATTGGTGCCTTTGTGATGAAATGGCAAGGTAGCTTCTTCGGCACCAGTCTCCAAAGGTTTCATGCCTGTTTCCAACAAGACGTCATATGTTATCTGCTTAATTTGCATGTTATGTAAGGAGTTGTTTTTGTGCAGCTCTGTATCTTACAGAGATAGCGTTCAGTTGCACAAGATGTATCAGGAAGTGCAACTGGTAGCTCCCGCTTATGCTGAAGGTCAGGACGGAGGCGGTTATCGTTCAGGAGCCTCCGTCGGTCACTGAGTTCAACGAGAGCACTCGGATAATGAGGCTGCAGCGTACAGCAATCACAGCAATCAGTGTTGAAAATGCAGCGAGCGATCAATAACACAAACTCAGTGGAGGAGAACCGTTGCGGTGTAAAAGGACGAGACTGTAACTGGAGTCTATCGGAACAACTGCAATGCATTCCCTCTGCACATCGTCTGTTGGCTTATGTTCAAATTCCGTGACAATCCGATCAATCTGGCCATTTCCCGAAGTTACAATCTATTAGGTTTCTGCTTCAGATCCTTTTAACACTGTAAGAGAAGTTGTGCTACTTCTTGAAAAGAATTTAGGTTAATAAGGCACTCAGCTGTGGCGTAAATAATGAATTAAGGCATTTTCATCTCAGAGTGGAGACGGTGCCTAATGGTCCAACTACTTCATGAAGACAAAAAAAACAAAAAACGTAGGTGACGTGTGAGAAAGTGAACATGGATTTGGAGATTATGAAATGATTAACTTACGCTGCGATGCTGATGGTGGAACCCAAATGCATAAAGCTGATTTTGGTCTTAGAGTCTATTGTTAGATGGGAGCTGAATGTTGTGTAGCAGCAGCATCTGGAGGTGAGGGAGGTGGTGTCCAAGGAGAACCTAATGTGTGACTCCTGAAAGTGCAGACCAAGCAGCTATGTCTCCTTTTCTAATTTGATGCAACCAGGAACTTAAACTAGGCTTTAGGTTGCAGTTCTTTGACTGTCCACTAGGGCCTGACTTTATGAGCAGTCGTTTCTGATGTCATCACTAAAAGAGTATTTGAAATGGAAGCTTCAGCTGCAGATGTCCCCAGACGTCCTCCAGAAGCTCTGCAGCTCCTCTACCACGGGTCAGATGAAGAAGCCCAGGGCTGCGGTGGATCACTTCAGAACCCTTCAAAGCAGAGGTCTGCTGGGACCCACAGATCCTGCTAGGCTTGCCAGGGTGAGTATCGAGGGATGGGGAGTCCCAGCGAAGCTGTGCTGGGCTTTGTTTCAGCTCTGGGTAGCATTCACTTGAACTTTTTGGACAGATTTGAACTGAAGTAGTGTAAATTAATGTTAATCAGCGTCATAGGTTAGCATAAGCTAAGTCAGCCAGGCTAAAACTGTGATTGACATAAGGTGGGTGTGTTCCAGTTGGCTTCCCAGGCCAACCGGTTTGTTTAACCGATCTGCAACATGGTGCCGTGTACAAGGAAAAAGAGGCTTCAAATGCACCCTTCAGAAAACCTGTGGGTGAAGTCACAGGGGATATTTTCCAGTTCTTCTTATACAGTTTATGTCATAAAGTTTTTAGGCATCAATCAATCTACAGTCAGTCAAAACCCATAACATTTAACAGCTTAAAGAGATCACTGGAGCTGGTAAACATCTCTGATCATGAGTCTACCAAACGTACGTTTGCCAAAGAGCACCATGGCATTCTGCAACTCCACTGTGAAACTGTTTTGTAACCTGATGAAAGTGAAGTTGAATTGTTCAGGACAAATAGTCTGCACTGTGCATGGCAAAAAAAAAGATAAATAAATTCATAAGTTACTTAAATATTCTACAGGATAATGTCAGGGTGGCTGTCAGCCTAACAAAGTAATTAACCAGGACAACGACCCTAAGCATCGACGGTAACCTACCACAGAATCACTTCAGAGAGAGAAAATATGTTTTTTTGGAGTGGCCCAGTAAGAAAATATTCAAAAGCAAAGCAGGCATATGCAGGCTTTTTAATCATCAAAAGAGAAAGGAGATATTAGGTTTGATTAAAACTTTTGTCAAACAGAGAAGTGCTGGAGGTAGCCTGGGTGTCAGGGGATTAGGGGAAGAACAAAGGCCTGTGAACAGGCCCCTGAGGCACACCAGATCTCAAAAGACAAAGGGAAATTTTAGTCTTTGTTCAGGCTCCAGGATGTCTGATTTGTTTCTCAAATCAGGTCTTTCATTCAGAGTATCTGCACTTTTATTTGCAAGTGATCAAGTTGGATTTGTGTGTCCAAACGTCATGAAACTATCTGAATGAGCTGCACAGGCCACCACCAGGATGTAAACGCTCACCTGTCCTGGGTATCTTGATTGAACAACTGCTTTCTTGTGGAAGATTCTTCCCAGTTTTGCTCATACAGAGGTCCAACAAAAAAACAGACATGCACAACTGGGAGCCCAAAGTTGTCCACAGTCACTTTGGCTCATTTTTGATGACCTTCTGGAGGGGAAACCAACGAAGCTGGACAATGCTTCCTAAAAATATAATCAAATATTGCTTCACATGAAATTGCAACTGATAGTTTGACATAAAGAAACTCCTTTCTGCTGCTTGAAGTCTCATCGTTTAAAAGGTTGGTCACGATGAGTTCCTCCGGGTTGTTCCAGACACATTGTGTTGGTCAGATATGAAGGAATGTTGACAAAACAGCAGCGTTGACGCTGTAGAACCAGGACAGCTTGTTTCTTCTTGTAGTTTTCCATAAAGCAAGAATTCCTCTCAAAACTCTCAAGACTCTGTGTCAAATTTTACATTCCCTCCCTGTCCAGACTTTCTATAATGAAAGTGGCCTTAATTTCCCAAACTGCAACGCTGACTCCACCAACATGGAGCTGGAGACCCAATCAAATGACTGCGTTTAAACGATACAGTGATCATGTTGTCAAAACAAGCAGCATGATGGGTAAATGTCAGTGTAGGCTTGGCGTCATGTGACAAAACAAATCTACCATGCAGGCAGTTTACCCCACAACAGCGTTTCACGTTTTTTTTGTTTTATGAGTGATTTTCCATGGAACTAATTCAAGTTGGCAGCAGAACAGACATGCATTTATGTCTTTGTGAAAACATACAAACAGATATCAGTTTAACCCTTTTATTAGATGATCAGAGTCTCTGCGAGCACATCCCATTTACTTCACTGCTGCAGGGCTGCTACGGCGACCTGCCGACTCCACTGCTATTATGCCACATGATGTAACCGGGCAAGACTGCCGCACAGGTCAGCAGCCTGTCTCGTCTGGGATTTAATCTGAAAGTAATTTCATAACTACAGAGTGGTTTGTTATGAAACAGTATGTTCTGATTGAGATGTAAGAAGGGAGAGAAAAATACGGATATTAAAACGGTAAAAAGGGTAGATTCTCAGCACTGGAAGGAGCTAATCTAATTTTAGTAACTAGTCTGGCTGGAAAAGACATATAAATAGTCCAGCACAATATCGTATAATCCGCAGTTCGGGTGAAAAGGATCATTCTGTCCTCTTCTCCTCTGATACGTGAGTGAGATTATGAAGTGATGAGTTCAGTCGTGCCCCGAGGCGGCGGTGCATCAAAAGCCGCTTTGGCACGTGCAACTTTATTTTTTTTCTCTTCTTCTGTTTATAAAACAACTGCCGGGAATGCGAGTTAGGAACCGTGGTGCGTTGGGTACAGAGTGTACTAGAGGCCAACTCTCATGCCCCCTGTGATGTCTGTCAGCTTCAGCAGCCTCAGCTTTGAGCCTTCACGTTCAGCTGGTGGGGCTTTACAACAAAACGCTTTTATCACAATGTAGTTTGTGTTACAGTAACGAACTTAGAGGAGAAATAAAGGCACTAAATTAGATAGTGTCGGAAGTGAAACCAGTTCATCACAGCCCTTTCACTTTGCTTGGGACTTCCAAGGTCTGAAAATATGTAGTTCGACTGTATAAGAAGAACTGGACATCCCCACTGTGATGTCACTGATTGGGAAAAAACTAGCACCGCGAATGTAATTTTAAATGCTTTACAATGTCTGCCAATTTTGTTATTGATTGATTTCTCGTGTTTAGTTGCTACTACTGAGTTGATCTCAGCTCAAGCCCCATGACCTTCGAGGGTAATGGTCATTGATATCCATCAATTGCATAGATGATGTGCAAAAAGATGGACAAATTCAAATGGGAGGCTCCACCCACCTCACGCCAGCATATGTATAGTATATGTATATACTAGTATGTGTTACACACTTTTCCTGTGTTGAGCTAAACATTGATGGTTAGTCTCATGTTTAATGTGTCATCACCCAGCAGGAAAGAGGAAGTTTTTACAAATGCCTCAGCGCCAACAGCTTGCTGCTTAATCATCGGCCGTATGTGACATGGGGACTCTCGGTTTACCTCTGCTCCTCCAAGAAAATCTCCTACAGTCTCACTTGAGCGCACTAATAAACACCTCTCCTCATGGTGCTTCACTTTCAGCCCTCACTGCGAGCTGATGCATGCCACGGCAGCAGTGACGTCAGTTGTTTACGGTCTTGTAGGTCTCTTCTCGTTGCAGTGCAGCAGCACCTCCAGCAGGGCTTATGTAAGTCCCCCCCCCCCCCCCCCCCCCCCACCCCCCACCCCCGCCTGCTGCATGACAGGCACTTTACTGTGCTGCTGGAGCCTGCACAGCATCACCCACTCCTCCATACGTGCCATACGTGCAGGTGCTTGTGCTTTGCGTACACAGACGTAAAGCCTGTCTGTTTCCACGCACCCACTTTGACAGCTTTACTTTGCACTGCGCTGCGATGCGTGTGATGCTGGAAAAACACTGAGGGTTCACTTCTGGAGCCAATATTAACTGCAAGCGGGGTTGCTCCTTCCCTACGGTTATTCCACATCCTCCACTGCAGCAGCAGAGGAGCAAACAAACCTCGTCTACGTGTTTGATGCGTCCTCGCAGGCGCACATCGCCCCCTGTCGGTGAAGCAAATAAGTGTTTTAGATGATCTGCGGCTGATATTTGGAAAGAAAACCATGGCAAAACAATCAAGACAGTGTAATCAGAAATAAGAGTTAATTTACAGCTCTTAATTTGCATGTTTATGTAATGATTTGTTTGTGTAACATTGTCGGATAAAAAAGAAAGAGATAGAAAGAATGATTATATAGGAAGAAGTTTGCAGCTCTGATTCTATAAAATAAAATAAATAAAATCTGTTTATTATTTCATATGTCAGACTAATGTCTCATGTGTTGATCATTTCATCTTTATTTGGAAATAAAACTAGATTTGTAAATTTAAATTTAAGGTGACTAATCTAACTAACTAAATCTTCTAACGCTAGTTGAGAGAGTTGTTTAAAAAAAACATTAATAAGAAAATTGATGAGAGAATTTCTTATTTCATAAAACTGCAAATTGTGAGGCTAATTCTTTGACTTTCTGGCGTTACAAATGTGCAGCTTTACAAGAGGAAATCCAGATTTTCTAAGTTTTATAAGGTTTCAAAGTTGCACAAGAGAATCCTTTTATACAACACAGGTGCTGCACATCTGAAACATGAAACTGAAGTACGTAAATGTTTTTAATTCAATTATATTTCACCCCCAAATAGTTCATTCTGTTCATTCTGAGGCCAAACAAGTACTTGGGGGTCTCCTAGTATTTAAAGATGTCCAAAGTATCTGCAAAGTCTGCAAATATCAAGACATGAGTTATCTTATTCAGAATCCTACCTTGTCCTAATGTGCAGGTTTGTTCTTTTACATGCAGATATTAGACCATGAAGTCTTCTATGTTGTGTGTAAAATTGAGTTTCTACAAAGTCTTGTATGTTTTATAAACTTAATTCTAAGTTTGTTCAACGTTTTGATGAAACATTGGCTCCGCCTACTGGACTAATATCAGGAACCCGGACTTTAAACTTTCCTGGAGGGATGAATCCATGCACACACGTGTGATATGGAATGAGTGGAAAGCAAGAAATGTTTGGAAAAACAGTCTTCAGTCTGTCCCTTTATTCATTATAATCCTGTTGTGTCCCAGAACAATGAAGAATTAGACATCAGGAATTGAAACCAAATGAACAAACAAACAAATATAACAATTACAGGGAATCATTTCATATGAGCAAATAATGTAATGATATTTAGACTTAATCTCCAAACCACGTGACATTATAAACAGTACTACCATGCTATGGTGTTACAGTTCTGTTGTATTTATACAGAAAACTTTATAAAATCAACTCCAAATTGTATCTGAGATCATTTTCCATTATAAAAACAGCAACCTGCGATTCAAACAGATGATTAAACTGCACAAAGAGTCCTGAAGTTCTTCATTAAACATAACAGCTGACAGATCTGACTGAGATGTTTGTAAAAACACGTGGAACTTGATCAACTGGATGCACTCCGTGGGATGACAGGATGACCGTGAACCCAAGATTGAAAAGATCATCATTAAGTCTGTTTAACCACCAGGTTATGATAAACAACTGCCTCCTATCAGCGGACCCTGATCCAGCATAGTCTTACATAATAGTTTTTACTCAAGTGAAGCGTAAGTATTCTTATCTATTACTGGCAGCTTATTTCAGGTTCACCAGGGTGAGGTTGGTAAACAAGCTGCAACACTGCAGCGTGTTGTTGTCGCCATCTGCTGGTTTATATGAGAATTACACATCCCCAAAAAGTAGTATTATGATTTAATGTCATATCAAATTAAATAAAAAGCGTTTACATTTTGATTATTATATTACATTAGATACACCGTTTAGTTTAACCTTACTATTAAACGTATAACGTATTATGTGAAATATATATTATATTTGGAAACTCAAAATATCCCCACGTGGGAACAAAAGCTCTGCTCTTGTTTCAGGGGGAACATTTTGCCTGTAGCTGTCATACGGGAAGTTAATGTAAATATGAAGCTGGTCGGGAGCAGAGAAGTCTTATTTCCATTTTTTAGAAGATTTTAAACGCTACGGTAACAGTTTTCTCACTTATTATTTTCAACATTTTATACAACGAGCCTTTACTGCCTCTTAAATTGAGCTGAAGTGAAACAGTTCCTACTTTTACGTGTTTATTTCTCTTCGTACATTCCCGTTTACTCGTGTGTAAACACAAATATAACTTATATTCTGTGGAATTGACGGCGTTTTTATTTAATTATCTGTTTTAATTTCTGTTTTAATCCATTTTAAATCTAGGCCATAATGCGCTGACCAACCGACTTTTATTTTGAAAACGGAATTTTATTTTTCAGTAATCGTATTTTTGCTTTGCTGTCTCTAAAATAATGCGACTATGGTATAATTTATTCCCAACTCGTAACTAATATACAGTCCCTTGTCTGAACATATTGCTTTAAAGTCAAATTTTCTTTGGCAAAATAGAGTTTACTGTCATACCAAATGTTCACTTTTCTTTTTCCGGTGTTACAGTTCACCATGGAGGGACCTTCCAAGACAGACGCCGCCAGTGAGCTGACTGTGGCCGTCCAGGTTCCTTTCCTTCACTTGTGCACCACTTTAGAGAAAATCCAAAAGGCAAAACTTCGTCCAGACAAATCCAAGATCCTTGGGGATTTCATTGAATCGTGGCGGAAATTTCATTCTGCCCTCCATAAAGACAACCCCAAGACCACGGACTCCTTCTTTCCCGCCATGCGCCTCATCGTCCCCCCTTTTGAGCGAGAGCGAATGGCGTATGGCATTAAAGAAAGCATGCTGGCGAAACTTTACATCGAAGTGTTAGGGCTCTCAAAGACGGGCACAGAGGCCAATAAGCTGTTGAATTTCCGCGCTCCCAACACATCCCAGGGAGATGCTGGAGACTTCGCCAGCATGGCATACTTTGTGCTGAAGAAGCGATGTACCAGCCAAGGAAACCTGAGCATCAAAGAGGTCAATGACTTTCTGGACTCGGTGGCGATCAACAATGCTGGAAAGCAGAAGGAGCTGGTGAAAAAGAGTCTGCTGCACCTCATCACCCAAAGCTCCGCTCTCGAGCAAAAGTGGCTCATTAGAATGATCCTAAAGGACATGAAGCTCGGAATCAGCAAGGAGACTGTTCTCCAGGTCTTCCACCCAGATGCTGCTGAGCTCTACAACGTCAACACAGACTTGAATAAGGTGTGCCAGCAGCTCCACAACCCTTCTGTGTCTTTGAGCGAGGTGTCCATCGGACTTTTCTCTGCCTTTAAGCCGATGTTGGCGGCCGTGGCTGACATTCGCAACGTGGAGAAGCAGATGGGCAACAGCCCCTTTTACGTCGAGACCAAGCTGGATGGGGAACGCATTCAACTGCACAAAGACGGGGATGTTTACAAGTACTTCAGCCGAAATGCTTTTGAATACACGCAGCAGTTTGGACGATCACCACTGGAGGGGTCACTCACACCTTATATTCACAACGTTTTCAAAAGCAACATCGTGAACTGCATCCTAGACGGAGAGATGATGGCGTACAACCCCGCAGCAGAGACCTTCATGCAGAAAGGGAGCAAATTCGACATAAAGAGGCTGATGGACGACTCCGAGTTGCAGACGTGTTTCTGCGTGTTTGACGTGTTGTTGGTTAATGACCAGAAGTTCGGCAAAGAGACGCTGAAGAAGCGCCATGAGATCCTTCAAACTGTTTTCACGCCAGTCAAGGGAAGGATACAGCTAGTGCCAAAGACTGAAGCCAGAACAATGCAGGAGGTGGTCGGCGCTCTTAACGACGCCATCGACAACAGGGAGGAGGGGATTATGGTGAAGGATCCTGCTTCCATTTACAAACCTGACAAACGCGGTGAGGGCTGGCTGAAGATCAAGCCGGAATACGTGGATGGGTTGATGGATGAGCTTGACCTGCTGATCGTCGGCGGCTACTGGGGGAAAGGGAGACGGGGTGGTATGATGTCCCATTTCTTATGTGCCGTTGCCGAAGCTCCAAAGCCTGGTGAGAAGCCATCGGTTTTCCACTCCCTTTGCCGCATTGGCTCAGGTTACACCATGAAGGAGTTGTATGATCTGGGCCTGAAGCTCGCCAAGCACTGGAAGGTCTACCGGAAAAACGACCCACCAGCTTCGATCCTCTGTGGTACGGAGAAACCAGAAGTCTACATCGAACCCTGCAACTCCATCATTGTCCAAGTGAAGGCGGCAGAGATCGTTGGGAGCGACATGTATAAAACCAACTGCACGCTGCGCTTCCCCAGAATCGAGAAGATTCGAGACGACAAGGAGTGGCACCAGTGCATGACTCTAGCGGAGCTGGATCAGTTCCGGAGCAAGGCGTCTGGAAAACTGGCCTCGCGGCACCTTCACATCGACAACGATGAACCGCAAAAGAAGAAACGCAAGCTGCCAACTAAAGCCAAGAAGGTGGTCGGCATCGTCGACCACTTCAAGCCCCAGGACCTGTCTGGGGTTTCCAAAGAGACGGATATGTTTGAGGATGTGGAGTTCTGCATCTTGAACGGCAACGAAGATCACCCCAAAGCTGAGCTGGAAAAGGGCGTGGCCAGGTAACATGACATGTGATCTGAAAGGTCAGGTCGGTGATGCAGTTGTTGACTTGAAATCAGGACAATTGACCACTTAGATGTGTTAGAAACAAGATAAAAACGCAGATTTATTGTCATCTTCTAAGTAACAGAATGTCCAAGCGTTCAGGTCCAGTATTTAAGTCGAGGCGCGTTGATGCCTTCGTGTCTTCCACCTGTTGTTCTGTCGTGTTTTAGGAAAATGAGTTTCTCATGATGTCATCTCAACGTCAGGTGCGGAGGCATCGTGGTTCAAAACCCGGGACGCGACACCTACTGTGTGATCGCCGGCGTAGAGAACATGCGCGTGAAGAATCTGATTTCATCAAACCAGCACGATGTCGTCTGGGCCTCTTGGCTGCTGGAGTGCCTGGACCAGAAGGAAGTGGTGCCATGGCAACCTCGCCACATGATCCACATGTCGCCCTCAACTAGGGAGCACTTTGCCAAGGAGTACGACAGCTACGGGGACAGCTACTACGTAGATACGGACGAACGGCAGCTGAGGGAGGTTTTCGACAGAATAGGCAGCTCAACGGCGACCATCGACGTTGCGCAGGTGGAGGAGCGATACGGCTTCGAGGACCTCCGCAGCAGCATGTTCAGACCTTTCAGAGCATACGTGGATGTCTTCGCAAATATCGGAGACCCCAGAAGAGCCGTAGCAGCCACCTGCCTGGACATCAGGGCGTTGGAGTTTCGCTACCACGGAGGAACCGTGGTGGAGATGCTGGAGGAAGGAGTTTCACACGTTATTATCGAGGAGGAGACCAGACTTCTAGATCTGAGGGCTCTGAGGCGCCGCTTTACCAAGAAGTTCAAGATAGTGAGAGACGTGTGGGTGACTGATTCAATCAAAGCGGGGCGCTTGATGGACGACGCCGCCTATCTGGTGTGAAAGACCCTGCTGGTAATCTTCTTTTAGTGTTTTTTTTTTTTTAATTAATTTCTAATGGGATTACAAATAAAGGAAGCTTTTAGTTTTAAAAGAAAGAGTTGCTGTTAAAGCAAGGTTTGGAAGTCTAAATTACATAATGAAATCCTGAAATTGCTTCGTTGATTGATATAAAAAAGAGAAAAAGGACGGTTTCTACTCGTCCACCCCCCCCCCCCCCCCCCCCCACTTTTATGACATGTTAAACACAAATATCCGAAGTGCTTCAAAACAAAGGAATCGCCGGCGTTTAGGCTGGAACCAAAGCTTCTGTGCGACGCTCTGGTCTTCCGCCCTTGGACGTGTACTCCAGTCGGCAGGAAGAGGCCCGGAGACGCCACAGGGGTACGTTAAAAGCGGCTCGGCTTGAGGACTTCCAACAAAGACGTGGCCGTGTTTCCCTGTCTTCAGAAATGTCACCAGCGCACCTCGGGACTGAGCCGCACGTTGTAACCTTCATCACCATCGTCTCTAGGGTGCGGGGAAGCTGCCGGTGGCGCCCTGGGCATTGTTGTGTGCAAATGCCGCATGAATACATTTTCAAAGTAAAAGTGATGAGGTACTTGTTATTAATCGTAAAAAAAAAAAAAAAAAAAGAATAATGGCCCCAGTTGACATGGCCCCCGTGGGGTTTGTTCTTTTAAAATCTTTCCATCATTGTTAAATCAATTAAATGTCCAACTTTTAAGAGAAACCTTCAATTTAGACTCTTTTTTTTGGGGGCAAACTGTTCAAAACAAGTTAAAAAATGTGAGAAAAATGGTGTTCATTAGTGCTTATTAAATATGAAGTGCCCTAGTAAGCAGTCTGTAACCTATCGCCCACTCGGCACTATTTCTAGGTGATCTACGGTAGCGTTTGACTGACAGGCTTTAATTAGAGGTACTCAACCAGTGCTTATTCCCGTGTGAGCATGAAATCTTGACAAGCCCCAACTGTTGGCCCTCTTAAAGGACTCGCAGGAACAGATGATCGGTCCTGCCGATCTGGAGACGGAGAGGTGGAGAAATACCAGCCCTAATGGGATAAGACGCTGTAATTAGTCTGGTGGCTGCTGGAGAACGGAGAACTGGAACGGGGCGAGCAGGCTGGACCTGAGTGCAAACAAAAGGTTTGAAGCAGCCCCCAGAATGTGCTCCGGAGGAGACCGACCAGGCTCGCACCGCAACTCAAACTCTTCTTTATTTTCTCAAAGATCATCCTGCATCTTTGAGATGCAGGTGGACCACCGAAGCTTGATCTGACCCGTCCTCCTAAAGGGGGAAGAGATGATACGGTCAAGAAAAGACTTTATCAAGTTTATCAGAAAACTTCTGTCATATACAAGTTAGACTTTTTGCACCTGGAGACAGAGAGTAGACCCTCTCGACCTGCAAGAGGCCCGGATGGGTCAGTGAAACGGTTCGGTTGACGGCTAATTAGTGAGGCTTGTGGTTTTAATGTAGTTTTAGTGTAGTTAAGCAATAAAATGAATAGTAAAACAATATTTGTAAAGTAAATGCATATAAAAGCCAAGTGAGTGCCAGGCTGTGTGACTGATCTCCTGCCAAGGTGTACTAGAGCTTCTGCTCTGCTTGATCTGCTGCCAGAAAATTACAAAATTAAACAGTCGACGCAGCCGCCCATGGTGTTCTTTTCTGCAGTATTTTACATCTGATTAGTTTTATTTTAAGCTTTTTATGTTTTTTTCTTCTTGTCATTCAGCCTCTATGTAAATTCTTAAGTTAAATTATTTCAAGCCTTAAACCAGACACCTTGATTTTGAAGTGTGCATTTCATTTCATTTTATTTATTTATTAATTTAATTTTTTTTTTTTTTTTTTTGCTTGATGCACCTTGAACGGAGAGATGTTGCGAATGCGGTGCGCGCGCATAACGTCAGCGAGGGAAACGTTTGGTCAAAACCGAGACATTCAGGAGGACAACACCGGATATGAAGCGACGGGACCTTCAAAATAGAACACCTTATCGGAACAGGTTATTTTAATCTGTGTACATTTTTAGCCCACAAAGGGTGTCATAACCAGTTGACGGCGGCAGGGAAATATAGTATATTTATATTGTATTCAAGAATTTCTTATTCTGTGTACATTAAGATCTAAACTTTTTTTTTTTTCATTTTGGAAAACAAAGAATAAATGAAGAAAATGTAGCCTGGTTCTTCCTTAGAATCTGCAATGATGCATCACAAAAACTAATACCATCATTTTGGGGGTTAAGGGAGGAGTCGCACTTCATGAAGGCCTGGCATTGTGTTCCTCTTTCACTCAGAAGTCTGAACATCTGAACTGCGAGTCAGAAGGGTCAAATGGAACGCCGCTTGAATTCTTGGAAACTCGGAAAATCAGAGAAATATGTCCCAGTGTGAATACTCTCCAACTGAAACGTTGGAAAAAGAGCCTTTCTAAAAAGACAAGCCATTATTGGAAATACTAAATCAAAAATAATGCCACTAAATTGAAAGATGCTCAATGTATCTCTAAAGGAAAGTTATATTATTGCAATGTAATTCTTAGGAAAACATACAGAGGAAGAAAGGGGGGAAAAAATAAATAACTAAAAAATATGAAGTGAGAAACGTTGAAAGTGGGCGTGGTTGAAATCTCAGAGTTCAACACAAGTACGAAGATTAAAGTATACAGAATAGTGTCGTGATGATGTCTCATGCAACTCTCTCGGTGTGTTTTAAACTTAAGCATCCAACAGTTCAGTCTTAGACAAACAAGGGCTTAGGTGTTTAGAGACTCATTTATTTATTCTGCAGCACCGAGGGTTTTAGAGTAATGTAATTTCGATTCTCTGTATGTATCTCACACGTGGTAGAATTGACAATAAACGTGACTTTGACTTCTGTCTGTCAGTCTTTAGTCTTTAGTCCACCAGTATCACCCGAACCCCATGTGATTGATACTGGAGTCTAGAGGATGCTCCTATAGTCACATCTTGGAAAAATATGATTGTCCTACTGTCTCGTGTCAGCACTACAAGCTCGTCCATCCTCATACTTTGAGTTGTCATGACTACTCATCATAACAAATGCTAAAAAGTACCAGAATCCCAGGGGAAATCCTCCAGGCAGAACAGCATCCAAACCAGCCGAAGACAAAAATGTGGTTCAAAAATCAGTTTCTATGACTGCGACATAAAGCATTAATGAATTAAAACGACTAACAAGTTTGAACCAGCATCTAGAAAGCGGAATTTCCGACTTTGTAACTAGAACGTGGTCAATTCAGATGTGATGTCATTCCGACTTCCGAGGTAACGGGAACGCATCCTCGATGGCACGACAAAGGGAAGGAAACAAAGTCCAAAGCCGCAAACACCGGGTTTGCCAGCACTTATTTTTTATAACCAGCCGGAAATCGCACTGTGTGTCATAGCTGACTTAACGCGGGTTCCTGCAAACACACACACCGTCTCTCGGCGAACATGGCGGCAACTTGATCACGGCAGCGAGATGAAGACGGCGAGGGCTTGAAAAGGAGAAAGGGGGGCTGTTAACAGGCTGCAGGCCCACCAGGCAACGCGAACGCGGACTCTTTCGCCATGTTGGAAGACGATAGCGCCCTTGTCCCTGCACGACCGAGGCCGGGGAAAACGTAAGCGCGTCGGCGAGTGTTTCTCACAACGGAGTCGAGGCTGCGCAGAGGAGCGGCGCGGCGCGGCGCGGGGCTCAGGGCGGACGCGAGGACAGCGGCTTCACCGCTCAGCCATGGAGGATGCGGCCCGTGGTCGCCAGCGTCTGATTTCCCACCCGGCCCACGCTCATTTTAGTGGGAATTACCGCTGATCACACAGGCGAGCCGGGACAGCCCACTACCTTACACTCGAGGGGAGGAAAACGCGAGGCGCTCCCGACTTCAATGACTGTTGCGGCAGAGGAGCCCCCACGGTGGAGTCGGCCGGTTCCCAAAATATGACCAGGGGTGCTGGGACGTGTTGGCAGCAAGAAGATGACGACGGCTTCCAAATCTGGCTAGAGCCCGCCCGAGACCACCAAAAGCCATTCACCGACTCAGAGAGGGCGCAGAGATGGCGACTGTCCTTGGCATCCCTCTTGTTCTTAACCATCCTTCTGTCTGATCACCTGTGGTTCTGCGCCGAGGCCAAACTGTCCCGGACCCGGGACAAGTTGGCGTCCTCCCACCTGCTCTCGCAGCAGAGCCCCCCAGCACACAGCAGCCTCAGAGAAGAAACACACGCTATTTTTCTAGGAAACTCTACCAAACATTTGTGGCGGCTGGAAACTTGCCACCAGGATAGTTTATCTTACGACTGCTTTACTTTCGCGAACGCGGATGAGATGTGCAAGGACCTTTCAGTCAGAGAGGGGACGCGGGCTGTAAATATGAGCAATTTGTACCTTTCCTTTTGTAACTCCTACTCTCTGCTGGATTTGTTTCCCGAGCCCACGAGTCCGGACAATTTGAACTGCAGCCTGGACGTGCTGAGCGGCGGCGACGCGGCCAGATGCAGCAAGTGCGTCCAGGCGTACCAACACCTCGACCAGCACGCCCAGGAGAAGTACGAAGACTTTGAGCTCCTCACTCAGAAATACGAACCAGGAGCATATTCGGTGAGGACGTGCATGGAGCGGTGCAAGGTAGGCTGCAAAGAGAAAGAGAGAATTAAAAAAAACCTGAGGGGAGGGAGATTAAGAGGGTGATGTGGTGGCCATCTGTTGATTTGGGCCCGGATAGAAGCCACTTTAGGTTCTTCCAGCTCTTGTCGCCATGGAGACGGATGACAGATTCAAGGAGACTCCCGGCTCCGGGCCTCATGTTCATTCATCTCCTCATTGTGTTTAGGCCCCATGCTAATGTACAGATGGAGGCCCTTCTCTTTTCTTTCTTTTTTTTTTTACAACACCCAAAGCTCCGTCTCTGTTTTCGCCTTTGGCAATAAAGAACGTCTTCTTTAGCTCATGATTCCCCCCTCGATTATATCGATAAAACTGTTGGAATTGCCCAAACCTTTCGTTTATAACTAAGCCTTTATAAGGAGGCTGATAGCTTCAGCAAACAACCCTTGTCTGCCAGGTGCTCATCGTGACCACGCTACTCCATATCGAGAGCGTTTCATTAAAGTCAAGAGGTGGTTTCCCTGCCTAATGTGCTGGAAGTCTTTTTTTCCCCACCTGGGCTCGTGTTTGCTCATCAATGGGCCCACACGTAGGCCTCGTCTCGGCCAGGCCGGGGCCCGCTGTTTGCTTTCCGTGCACTGTTTACCAGCTCGTGACAGAAGTACCGTGTTTCAAAAGTGGCTTGTAATGGATGTCCAGGAAAACGAGGTGAAAAGGCGAGCGCAGCTATGTTCAGCACCAAGGAGAGCTCCCAGCGCCACGGCTGTTCCTGCGCTGTCCGCGGTGCTGAATGGCGCTCATCCCGCTCCATTCACAGAGAACCTGGCCAATCCCAGATGGCCTCCATTCACCCAACCAGTGGCAGACACATGCACAGACGAATAAATAAATAAATAAATTTTACCAGGCCATTTGCCCTCTGCTTAAATTCAAGGCATTTCTGCTCAGTCTGGAAAGCTCTCTTAAATTTAGTCGAGGCTACACCCCAAAGGCTAAAATGATTCAGTTTTGTCTATATATGTGTGTACTCACTTCATTTTATAATCTCGTTCTCTTTGGATGTCTTAATCCTAGCAAAGACAGTTCTGGCTATTAAGGCAAGCCAATTCCAACATTCAGTGAGCTCCATATACAGGCTCACACACATCTCCTTTAACAGTCTAAGCAGCTGTTTTTTTTCCCACAGGGAACCACTCTTTAGATTTTTATGTCTTGTGATTTTTGCAGTTCCATATGAAGCTTATATAAGCACATTCAAACCTTAATTTCAGTATTTGCTTTGTTTTGTGGCATTTTAAGTTGAATATTTAGCTTTTGGAGTGCAAGGAGAAAAATAAAATACAATTTTGTGTTTTAGAACATTTAATGTAAGCATTATTGACATTTCATGGTCTTGTCCTTTGTTACAGAGACACTATAGCCGCTCTAAAGAAAAACAGACACATTTTTAAGAAACTGCTGTCAAATATAAGCCATGAAGGACTGCTTCCGCTGGTGTCATCTAAACATCCCTTAGTTACGCTAACGCTTCCATGTGTGACATTCTTATATTTTCCTTTGCTGAATGCAAGCCCTGTACGCGATTTCCTGTTTTATAAACTCCCAGCCATTGCTCATTCTCTGTTTGTAAGAAAACAGTCATTTAGTGCGGCTGCTAATTCTTTAAAAGTGACCATTATCCTTCACCTTCTTGATTATAGGTTTTCCCGAGGCCTGTATAAGTTGCAGAAAGAGCAGCATGACTCAAATAGTTAAGTGGAGCTCTGGTGGAGTTAATGGCCACCTGGCTTGGAGAAGCCCAGCAGTTTAAGTTATGTGTCGGCTCAGACAAATGTCAGTGTTTTCTCGGTGAGATTATAACATACACAAGCATGGGAAGCAAGCACCAGAGGACGATCTCTGACATTTGGAGGGCGGGTATTTGACACAGAGAGCCATGTTTGCTGTGCAAGAGTATCTCCAGTGGTCCGTGGGTGATGCTTTGATTTCTGTAGCCTGAGGTGGAACATCACACAGTGGACACAGTTGGTGCACTGTTCCTCAGCTGACTCTGAAAACCCGCCACTCATCTTGACAGCAGGGCTGAGCTTGAAATATCAAGGCCAGGACTTATTTTCTAGCTTTTTCTTTTGAACCAAAATGTCAGATTCATTTATAGTTTTGCAGGAAGCTTCTGAAGAAGCTTCCTCATACAACAAAGACAGGAGGGTGTCATCATTTAATGTATTTCCTAGCTATGATAAGGATAGTTTAACAGTATCCTTTGGGCTTTGCAGATGTGTGGTATTCTGTGCTTGAGTACAAAAGGGGCCACCTGATAGACTTTCAGGCTTGACTGTAGCTTAGTGCTGATATACTCAGCATAATTAGGAAGAGCAAACGGTTCCGACTGGCCTTCTTGTCACTTCAGAGTGTTGAGGAGGGAACAGAATGGTCAAGAAGAAGAAAAGTCTGACAGCGTCCAATTATTTAGTTAATATGTGACTCCAGAAGTGTTCTGGTGCCAAGAAGCACTTACATTTAGCTTGGAAGCAGAATTTTGATTTTCCTTCTCTGTATTATCAAAAAATCAGTTTTTTGTTTATCTTATAATTGAGCAACTAGCTGGGTTAAAAAGGGAAGTGAACCATCCAAATTTCCCAGGACCCAAAGCCAGTCCAAAGCCAGTCCAAAGCCAGTCCACCTGGGATTGGGTCTGGCGGTGATTTGTGTGTTTATTTACCAGCTTTTTAAAACCCCAAACAGACTTGTTTTTAAATGTCCAGTAAAACCGTTATTCTTGGTTTGGAGCTTGTGCCTCTGGTACAAACTATTTTCTTTTTTTTTTTTTTTTTTTTAAGAATCTTTTAACCAATAATTATTTTTGTTAGTTTTTTTTCTTCATTATTCTGTTTCTTGTTTGGCCCTAAGGATTGGTTTTAACTGGCTCAAAGGCTTTGTGCAGTTAGATTGTGGTAATTACACTAATGGCTCATTTTGCCTTTAGCTCTGAGGCTACATCCTGGTTCTGAAGCAATGTTTTCCTTTTTAATTTATCTAGAGCTAAATGAAGCATATAGCAAAATAAATGAACACAAAGTCAGCTCACAGCATGCAGTCAGAGGGCGGCTGGAAGAGATCCTTTTTTTGCACTTAGGCCCCTTTTATGTTGTTCATCAGGGTTTCCCACCAAAACTGGTGATTTCTTTTTTCTTCATTCATGCTTATCTGTTGGTTGAAAATGTGTAAATGATTCATCAAATGTAAGTCATTTGAATACATCCGCATGAAAGTGAATCTTTGTATTTTTATTACAGTAAAATGTGTTGTTTTTATTTGTTTTTTTTCTCCTACATGATGCTGCAGTAGCATAGAAAGAGCTGTAGAGCATCTAGACCAGATCTTTTGCCTTTTATTTTAATTACTGTGATTTAGGAGTGTTTGAGGGATATCCAACCTGTAGCAGTGTGCAGGATTAGGCACAACATGCCTCTGTGATCTCAATAGGGAATCCAACTGAATGGAAAACCTTTGCAGAGATGGAAGTTAGTAGTCAGAAGTATAAACTGATCATTTTCTCATTGAAATGTGTTTGAACACCTGTTGTAAACAGTCATCTGCAAAAGTTAGTCCCTCTTTCAATGCGTTTTCTGAAAATGTAAAGATAGAACAATAAAAATCACCTGATCATAGTAGGACTCAGTATTAGACAAATGCAATCAAAGAGGAACAACATATAAATACTTCTTACGCCATTATTTATTTCACAAAAAGAAAAGAAAATCAGTGCCCAGAAGGAAAACAAAAACCTTGTGGGCAACACTAAGTAGCCCTTCACTGTATTCATAGGATTTAAGGAGGTGAGTTAGAGTCAGGCGATACTAATAGTAAACCCTTGATGAACTGATCATCCGCAGGTGTGCAGACCTCCATAAAAACAGACCCCTTAAGCAGTTTGCTTGTCATTTTTGTGTGCGTAAACAAAATGCCAAGAGGGAACGACATATGCAACTGTTTCTACATTGTGTTGATGTGTTTACATCTGTTCTTCGTGAGTCTTTCAGTCAACCATCACGCAGGGTTTTGAATAGTTGCAGACCCAAAGACGCATTCAAAACGAGCTATAGAAGCTGGAAAACAGTGTTGAGTGTCGGACAAAAGGTTTTTGGGGGGGGGGGGGGGGTCGCACCGCTTCCGTGCCCTCACTGAGGAGCCAAACAAAGAACTGTCAAAATATCTGCGAAGGACAAGAAGACGGCGGTTCATCCAACAGTGGGGATTTGTTTTTAAATAGTGCAATAAGCAGGAACTCAAGTGACACTAAAAGTTTTTAATCAAAAAAGATCCACCTGTCTTGGGGAAAGACCCCCAACTGTCCTGGCACTCTTATCTTCATTTTGGATCTCTCCATGAGGAAAATGTCCCAGTGCCTGCCCGACATTATCACAGCACGAGATAAAAATATCTGCACTTTTTCATAACTGAATAATCATCAGGAATGAATAATGAAGTGGCAGAGCAGGTGTCTGCGCCCCAGTTCCTCCCTGGTACTCCTACTCATTTTACTCTCCATCTTCTGCACAAAGTCCTGCTGCCACTAATACTTCTGCCTCTCTTCCTGCTCTTACGTCTGCATCGTGACTCCAAACCCGTCCTAGCGTCTTCGCAGATCTTCAAGTCATAGAGAAAGTCTAATCTTCCCAGGTGTTCTGTTGTGTTCAAGGAGCCACAGCATCCCTTCCTCTGCAGAACCTTGTCAACCACACAGATTTGCATTGATCTGCTGGGACAGGCAGCAGCGATACCGAGAAGTTGATCCCTATTGATCTGCACCAAGTGCTCCATGTTCACTTGTCCTTGATTTGATGGAAGGCAGCGCCTCCATCTGAAATAGGGCAGTGGGGTATCTTATTGCTATCTGAGACTGTTTGACTGTACTATATGACCTGGAAAGAAGTGTGTGTTTTAGAGGAATGGATGAAGAGTAAAAAGAGATCAGTGTTTGAGCTTTTTAGTCATCTGCGGTCTCTTTACCTGCAACATCGATGGCTATGCAATTGTGCGGTAAATGATGTGTGACAACACGGATGTCATTCCTCCCACGGAGGCCCCAAACAAATCTAAGCACAGATGGAGGCCTGCAAAGAGGTGCATCGATTTATTAAGTTTGACAAACGGATTGAGCTCTCCAGGAACCAATCTGCCCCCTGTACAAAACCTGGAACTTCAGCTCAAGGTTAAAGACCCGACTTATGAATATGTACGTGATAATGATTCACCTTTCAGTCCCTTTGTCGCTGCATCACCACCAGGTCACGATTATTTTCGTCTGTAGACACTTTAAGCGGCGCTGGCTCCGCAGGAGAATACATTTGGTATCAATCGATCACTATTATAAAGGAAAATCCTCCAAACTCAGCCTGAACTTCTTTTTTTTATTTACAAAGTGATTTTTTCAAAATGTCTGGCTTCACATCTGGCATTAAAACGTGTATTTAAATGCGTCTGGAATGCGTGGATCTCGCTATATTCAAATAAACATGCGTGTCATTTTCACTCGTGAACGCCGTACGTATGACATCTCTTGACAGCCCTAGTCCTAAGTGATCGGATCTGGATCCAACTTGGAATGTGTTCGGACTTTAATTTAGTTGTGAAATGTCTGTGAGTGGGAGGGTCATTTTTGCAAAGTGAACGGGTACGGCAGGCCAGGTTAGTAGATTAGTAGGTTAAAAACATTCAACCGTGTCGTCCCATCATGTCTTCGTCGTCTTTTGATTGTTAAGGATGTTTAAGATAGCCTTACGATGCACATTTGTTGTTGCCAGAAAACCAGGAACTGATTTTTGGTTCTTTCGCCAATGTGAACAGGTCTCAGTCCAGCAGGAAAATATAATAAAAAGCATTTAAGACGCAATAAAATTAAAATAGCTGTACAGACTTATATCTGTGTGTCAAACTGCACTCAGAAGTGAAAGCCAAGGAGGGAAAAAAGTTTTTTTAACATTGACTGGAAGGTGTCTAAGGTCTTTGGGGGCTGCCGCCGCAAAAGCTCGATCGCCTGTATGATTTAATCTTGATCACGAAACGCCTAGAAGCAGCTGGCCGGTTGACCGCGGTGCTCTTACGGGTGGATGTGCAGGAGTTCTGACAGATAAGAGGGTGCCAATCCATTGAAAACTTTACAAGTCAACAATAAAATCCTAAAATCGATTCGGAATGGGATGGGAAGCCAGTGGAGGGATGCCAAGGCTGGAGGTGCCAGTTAAAAGCCGAGCTGCTGCTTTCTGAACCAGCTGCAGACGTCGCAGAGAAGATTGATCCAAAACCAACATTCGGCACGTTACAGTATTCCAAACAAAAGCATGAATGACTAATTTTGCTCTGTGGGCATCTGTACTCACTTCCAACCAAAGACGCTTGTCCATGTGAAACATCATTGTCCTTAAATGATTGTGGACAGCTTTGTGTAACTTATCCGTCAAGGCTTTATTTCCCTGTGGGCATTTCTATCGGACGCAGTTTTTCCTCTTTTTCCTCTTTTATGGGATGGCCCAGGAGTTGCTGCGGAGTTTCCTCAGCTTCGTTCCAGTGTGGTGGTTTTATTTCAGGGTTCAGGTGCTTTGTCAGTTGTTTACTTACTGTTCCTCGTATCCAGCGGAGTGTGTGTCTCTGCTGCATTTTCACACATTAATGAACGTCTGCCGCGGTGCCATGCGCCTCCACGCTCGTCCAGGTTCTACGAGAGTCGCTGCGAGGGATGCGCTCACGTGGGGGCGTTTTCGGCCGTTGTGCCGTTTTTCTGCGGCGGTTGTAAACGCTGACCTTGGAGAAGGGTTGGCTTCGTCTCTTCCAAACGCCTGGCCCTCTCCACGGTGGGCCCCATTCATGAATGGACTGATCCCTGAGCAGAATGCTAACGAGGCAGGGGGAGGAGAGAGGACGGGCCACTGCTGCAGTGCTCAGCTTCGCTTCCATATTGTTTTAACCGTTAAGCACCTTCCAGGGAGAGAGTCGGGTCCTCGACGCCAGCAGCAGAGCAGGAGGAAGGAGGGCAACCCCGTTTAATAGGCCTCAGTGGCCTGGCACTTACAGAAGCGTCCTCTCATTGGCGTACAGTAATGCTGCCAATCAAGGCTGGAGACTGAAACTAATTAAAGATAGATCGGAGCGGGAGTGAATTGATTTGGGTAGCAGGATGTTTTTGCTTCCTGTGCATCTGTGACACCGTTTGTTACGTACTAAATTCATCAAACCACCAGTCGTCTAATGAGCCATGAAATCTGTAGGCACGTTGGACATACCCATGCACTCCTTGATGTTTTAATTACCCTGCAATGTTTAAAAACCCCACAAGGTAATTCTGAAAGATATATGCTCATGTCAATGTGTGACATGAGCATATATCACCATTATTTTTATTTTTAGTTTCAGTTTTTATAGTTGCAGTGGAACAAGTTGTGTTTAAAACTTTGCGCTGCGTTAAATTCAGCACAACCTAAGGAAACATCTGCAATTTTATAGCTCAGTAGGTCCCCCTGTGGGTGTGGAGTTTAACTTGTTTTTTTGTTTTTTTAACAAAAGTTTACTCTATGCTGACTTTACACATATAAAAAGTTCATAAGCAATTTAAAGATCGCAGACAAATTTCCACAATTGGAAGAAAATGTTGCCTTGATGCGGTCGCGCGTTCACGTGAGCTCAGTTGTTTGGTGTAAGGTGGCAATCAGAGCAAATAGGAGGCAGTCTTTCCCGCGTCGCGGCTTTATAACAAGCATGTTTAATGCCAAGTCGAACATAACATTTTTCCAAGTCACCAGTCTTGTGTCAAGCAAAGTGACAGAAACTTGACAGAGCACGAAATCGAAGGAGGGGAAGGAGGGGAAGCTGGTTTCGACGACGTCGCACCAGCCTGACCTGTGAGCCTCTTGCGTCTCTCCCCTGCAGGCTGTTAAACTGCTCCTCGCTCAGCCGGAAATAGCCGGGAACACATTCGGTTTACAGCTGCAGCTCCTGAACGAGCCTCGACTCCCATAACTGCTGTCGGTGCTTGAGGATGCCTCGTCTTCTTCTGCTGCAGCTCATCTCCTCGTCAGTACTTCCAAACGCAGAGTGTTGTTTCCATGACAGGTAGAAAACGGCAGCATGCATCCAAGTCTGCAACTCAAAAACCTACAACTGGAGCCCTACATGGATTTAGGAAATGATTTAGACATGGGAATTATTTAGTCCTTTGATTCACAAATAAATCTGCTTCTAGCTTTGTCCATAGTAATCCAACAAGATCAGTCTGCAACTTGCATCAGAAGATTTGAGTTAGTCGTCAAGTGTGTTGCTGGTATGATGGCCACAGTCGCTCTGCGAGCTGATTTCATCGCTGTCGATGCGAGACATTGTGCCATAAAGTGAGACGCTGTTATCACAGGAGATGATAGGCGGAAGTCCAACGTTACTTTGGTTGACTTTTGCCGGGAGTAAAGATGGGAAACCATGAGAGCCAAATGACGCATTGTAGAAGTAAGCAAATATTCCTTCAAGTGAAGCTGAAACTGGCATTTTAACGTATTTTTTTCAGTCATTTTCTTGACAGGGGTGAATTGAGGTTGTACATAAATACAAGGAAAACCTGGAAAGTCTGTTGTCAAAATGGTTTTCCTCATCCTGTGCTTGTCTTAAAAGATTTTCAAGTGGGCGGAGCTCAACTTAACAAGGTGATGTAACTAAGTTGGGGCGCCGGTCAAGATTTAGCGGGATTTTAATGTCCAGTGACAGTGGATTAAATGATTGAACGTGGATAAAAATACACAGCACTCGGAGGAAAAAAAAATCTCTCTCTAAATTTTACGAAAATGTATTTAATCTGAACACAAGCCTCTGTTTTCAGTGTAAAGATCATGTGTTGTCTCATGGAAAACACAGACAGATGTGACTCACTCTTTCAAAAATCCTCCCCGGAGATGAATCACATTTAGTTGCCAAGCTGTTCTTCTGTTTAAGCAATAATGGAACAACCAAAATTTAATTATAGTAAAAACATTCATTAGTTTGGCTTCATAACTGAGAAAATGAAGATGTTTCGAGCAGGATGTTCTTTTGCCGTGAAAAGGGTCAGACTAATACCTTTATTCATTTAGTGCATGGCATCAATTAGTCTAACAGTCCTATTGTTGGCATAGGTATTTAAATGGATTATTTTTACAGTGGCAGATATAAGCCTGAATGCATATCCCAGACGCTTAATTCCAACATTATTGCATTAAACAGTGGAGTTTAGCTAATGAAGATGGTGCTATTTTGCTGCGTGGTGACGGATTTGTGCGCGTGCTTAAAGCGAACTCAGCATTGCTGCTGCTTTTTAGATGCTGTATGAAAACTTGATGACTGAGTATCCTGAGTGATGCTCCTGATGAAGTTCGCCCACTCTTGGCACTAACAAGATTATCAGTCTTTCCTTACATTTCCAAATTCACGTAACCTTTTAAGAGCTCAAACAAGGTCCACACACACACGTGTATATATGCATATATATATATATATATATATATATATATATATATATATATATACACTATATATATATACACTATATATACACTATATATATATACACTATATATATACACTATATGGCCAAAAGTATGCGCTCACCTGCCTTGACTTGCATATGAACTTAAAGGACATCCCATTCCTAATCCGTAGGGTTCAATGTGATGTTGGTCCACCCTTTGCAGCTGTAACAGCTTCAGCTCTTCTGGGAAGGCTGTCCACAAGGTTTAGGAGTGTGTTTATGGGAATTTTTGACCATTCTTCCAGAAGCGCATTTGTGAGGTCACAAACTGTTGAACGAGAAGACCCGGCTCTCAGTCTCTGCTCTAATTCATCCTAAAGGTGTTCTATCTCTGTCAATATATGTGTTCTACCACTTCATGGCTGAGTTGATGCTGTTCCCAAACACTTCCATGTTCTTATAATACACCTGACTGTTGACTGTGGAATATTTAGGAGCGAGGAAATGTCACGACTGGATTTGTTGCACAGGTGGCATCCTATCACAGTTCCACGCTGGAATTCCCTGAGCTCCTGAGAGCGACCGGTTCTTTCATAAATAGTTGTAAAAACAGTCTGCATGCCGAGGTGCTTGATCTTATACACCTGTGACCACGGAAGTGACTGGAACACCTGATTCTGACTATTTGGATGGGTGAGCGAATACTTTTGGCAATATAGTGTATATGTATATAAATTTCTTATACGTACAATGTTCACTGTTCATTGTGTAAGAAGGTCATTTGCAGGATTTACATGACTGTAATGGTTTTAGCGCATCGAAGCCCCTGCTGTGTGGCGCCGCAACACAAAGTCCCATGTTAGGAGAAAAAAGAGCAGATTATGCAGTGGTGATATTTCATCATCTTCCTTCTCTGCTCTGGCAAATCTTCTTCCTGATTAAAAAAGAGACAAACAACTATTACCAACAGCCTTCCAGACCTGATCAGCTAGTACAATTAACAGCGCAACAATCCATATCATCTTTAAAACAATAATGGTTACGGTCTCTTAGGTCTTTATTCACATGTCAGGGGAGATGGGAAGGGTAGATAATCCCATTCCATGACGACGGCGTCGGCCAGAAGCGTCGGACAACACCCTTCAACGTAGTCGCGTGAATCCAAACTTTAACGCTGTCTAAGGTTTGGAACGGTATCTTCAAATTGTCACCAATCAGACCGACCTTAAAACGATGCTTGCCAGCGTTTGGACTCATTTGTCCTGAACAGGGTATTTCAGAACCTGTAGCTGCTTCTTCAAGCTGGCCACATGTTCATGATGATGGTGATGATCATCAGTGTCATTCATTTTTTTATTTTCTATGGGGATTTCAGTTATCAAACACTCATAATTTGCTACTGTAGGCTGTCCCTTGTATATTATAACCTCAAACAAAACAGTTTTTAGATTAGAAGATCATGAGCATCCAGTTTTGACCTTCGGCCTTGTCCACCGCACACAGAGATTCCTTCTGATTCTCTGAATCTTCTGATATTTTTTTATTTTCACAAAATGTAGAAAAACTACAAGCAACCCACAAACTTGTCTTTCACTATTTCCAAAACCTTTGATAATGTGACCTTTTATTTTTCACTTTTGTAAAGCGAGCAAATGACAGGATAAGTTTGTGATGAAGTGAGGCACATAAAAGCACATCAAGCCTCACAAGACCTTCATTACTGGTTTTAATTTGGTATTAATGTTCAGCGCTGATGTGCTCTCCGGTGTGCTTTTGAAGGCATGTGATATCCTGAATGTTTTGGTTGGTAATTGTTCTTCTGTGAAGAACATTTTAGCCCATGGTAGAGCTCCAAACTGGGTCATCTAATGGGTATATTTAGCAGCAGGAAGGTTTTCGTTTTTTCTTTATCCATCACAATAAATGTCCCCCAGTGCAGCAGTGTGACTTGTCTTTTGAAAGCTTTATTTGTAAATGTGAGCTCGTCCTGGTCGCTTTAACCAAATGATTCCTAATTCATTCTTCTTTTTTTTTTCCAGAGATGGAAATCATTAATGTGCAATATTTGCCTTTTTAGGCAAAACAACCCTTGTTGTATCTACTATAAGATCTTTAATTTGCATTGTGTAATGTTGACATAAAAAGATTTGTCCTAACATGACCTTATGATGGAAAATTATCTGAATTTGTTTTATAGAAATTTTTCTGTGAAAACAATGAACACCCTTCACATTAAAAAAAATCTACATTTCATACAGCTTAATAGGAAATATTGACGAAAGTCCGGCTGTACTGTGTTATTTCTAACACTAAGATCTTTAAAGGGGACACACTGAAAAAAGTGACATTTTGAGTGCTTGAGGACACATATTTAAGTGCAAGAAGCGACTTCAAGCTCAGCAACTCTGGCAGGGCATTATCATGTCACTTTATTTGGTGCCAATGAAGTCTGAATTGGTCATTCAATGAACTGTTCAGAGTTACAGGGTACTGTGACATCACAAAACCCATATCGGAGTAGAATTGTGTTGCATTTACTTTTACTCCCACATTGATGTTGAAAGCATCAACAGCGTTGGTGTTTTTGACTTTGAATGGGGTGACATCATTGTTGCAGAAATGAATTGCGGGTTTGGTGCAGCTTCTATCAAAAGCTGGGGGACTGTTTTTTGAATGTCGACGGAAGCGACAAATTGTGGTTACACGTTTGCGGCCCTGAAATCCCTTGTAAAATCACTAAGTGTACAGTCTAGTAAGCAGAAAGAAATGTTATTGGGTATTTATTATTTGACACAATGCACATCAAAAACATCCACCGTCAAGCATTGCCACTGCGCAAGGTGTGAGGTGAAGCTAAAGCAAACCTGATAGAATTGGGGGAGGAGTCCAGTGGCTGACTCCGCCCCATTAAACCAGCTGCTATGAACAGAGCTGTTAATTCATGGTTAAAATTTGAGCTGTTGTACTGTATCTCTGTTATTCTTACCAAATGTTGAACAAATACCTCTGAGAATTGTGTAGACATTTAAGAAAGGGATATTTTATCAATATTTTCAAAATGCTACCAGTCTTAATCAGATCTGGGACAGATCTGATCTCACAGCAAAGATCTGATTTGCTGGGTTTTTAATTAATTTATTTTTTTTAAATCTATGTACTCCTTTGTCTCTGTAATGCTTAATCTCTTTTTTATGTCAAAGGACACCCGTGTAAATCTAAAGAAAAAAAAAACGACATGAAAATAAAATGCACAATCGGTAGGACAGAAGGGAAGTCTGCAAAGCAGATCAAAGCATATCTGAAACACAACAAAAAAGCATGTTGAAATTAGATTCTTTCTCGTCAGACCATGATGTTACATCATAAAAACCAGTTTGGGTTTCCCTACCTCAGAGATAAAACCAAACTAAAATCATGCCATTGCTCGTCGATTTAAACTTTCATTGAACTATTGATAGATGAGGTGACACTTTACAGACTTTCAGTTCATCTAAGTCTATTTTGGTTCACATTAACAATATATCTTTAACTATTCTCCCATCGTTTAGTTGCATATTTCAAGCGTAACACAATTTCAAAACTTGTCAGAACGTTAGATGTACCAACATTTTAAAATGTGTGGATGCTTACATCTTTTGCAGAGGAATTAAATAAATAAATGAGTAAATAAAGTTTGCGATCAAAGCTCAGGTTTTTTGCAAAGTTGTGTTCCTGTCTGGCTGCAGCAGCGGATGACGGGCACTGATCAGTCTCAGGGAGCTGCTCCATTTAGCATGAACAGAGAGAGAAAGTCAGGCCATTATCAGAAACACCTGGTACGCCCACAGTCCTGATGGTCTTCCTGCGTGACCTCCCCTTCAGATCCTCTCCTCATCAGTTCTACTAAGTGGCCGGTTGAGAGCCCCGCCGCCGCATTTTTAAGGGGCTCGCGCTCTCTGCCGTCTCTTCAGCTCTTGTCATCTCGGTTAGAGGAATAGATGTACAACAGGAACTCTCCCCTCATAAAGCCTTGTCACATTTCTAATATATGCTCTTTCACACCCAGACTCAAACATTGTATGTCTCAGAAATGTGATCAGATTTCTTTCACCGTGAAGTGAGTAGGCTCGTTTTCAAGGCTGCATGTTGACTGCAGAGGTGGCAGGAGGAGGGGGTGTATCGACGCAGGTTCTTGTGCCAGGCTCCTGGTGTGGGTGGACTGCGAGGCCTCATGGCTGTTTAACCTCCATCTTGTTCGAAAATATTATCACACCTATAAACATTTTGCATTGTTCTGTTGTCTCAGACATGCGACACATTTACTTAGCTCACAAATTTCTTTTTCTAGCTGTGAGCTCTGTTCATAAACTGCATAAAAAGAACTGGACAAGCCTCCCGGTGATGTCCCCCGTAGTTTTTTGTTGAAGAGTTGACTTAAAAGCTTTTATTAAAACAGCTGGGCAGCAACTTAGACTTCACATGAACCCGGTTTATCCAAAATGAGAGGAAATGCTGCCCCCGAAGCGTCACTTCAAACGAGTGACGTTGCTAATTAAAACAACTATGGGTGGAACGTGGACTGAGTGGGACCCTCGACAAGCTGCTGATGGGGGATGCTGGTTCTTGGCAGAGGCCCACCTGGAGGATGGCATCGGCTGGAGAACCCTCGCTGTAATCATTTAACACACATTTAGCTCTAAAGGTGGACATTTAAACACGGGGGACAGTGGAGATTGACTCGCTTTTGCAGCCGGCCTCTAGAGGCCAGTCGAGGAACTGCAACGAATCTTGCCCCGCGTGACCTCATAGTTATATTTTTCCACACTGTAACACCAGAGGGGCTCCTTAATGAGCTCTTACACAAGCCCTCATTGTTCCTCTTCCCCTTACTGTCAATGCTGCCGACGTTCGGCTGACAATTACAGTCGTTTACAATATTTCCCTGGAAGGACGAACATAAGTGACGATATGTCGTTCATCTTCATTATATTTGGAGAAGAGGAACTTTTGCACATCATTGCAGCTCTAAAATGAACTGCAATGATCAAATACTGTGGACAGCCACCCGAATTCTTGTAAAAACTTGTTGATCCAGGGTGGTGGGAGCAGGACTTGTGCACTTGGCAGGAGAAAAGTACTTTGAAGGACGACGTCTACAGTTTAATTAGACAATAAAAAACACTTTGAACATTAATAAAGCTCGAAATGGACCATAACAGTTACTTAATACCACGTGTGTTTAATAGATATAATTATCTTGTATATTTCAGCCACGTTATAAATAAAGTTCAGTGCAGATGAAAAAAAAAAAATCCTAAAATTGTTTGAGATTGGTTTTATTTTGGTAACTCGATCACAAATTTGAACTGAAAACATCTCTACTATATTACAACTAGTTTCTAACATGTAAAAACAGACTTAGAAGTAGAGAATTCAATTCAATTCAGTTTTAAAAGCACCCAAAAATAGAATTGAACTCCAAATTCAACCAATTAATAAAAAGCCAATAAAAAAATACAGCTCAATTTAAAGAGACAAAAACCCCCAGAACTGTTCAACTCAGTGGGTTTGTCAACAAGGCCACCAGTCAGGATTTATCCAGCCAGGTTTGTCATGGAGCCACATCGGAGGGGCGGGCTGGTTCATTCGATACGTCCCGCGTTTAGGTCAAGCCTCCCGCAGTCAACAAGCTCCATATTGACAGAGAAAGCAGAGCCACGCTGGCCTGTTCATCCGCCTCCCTGAACTCTTCTCCGGCTGCAGACCAGATTCTGTAAACCAGTAAGAGCTCCAGGACCCGGAGAGCATGGAGATACGTCTGCTCAACATCAAACCAGACCTGTGAAACAACCTCATGTGGGTTTGTTTTCAGCAGCAGGTAGGATTTTTATTTTTTTTATTTTTTTTTTTACATCAGCTGAATGGCATTTGTCAAACCTGCTTGTTTTGCAAATAGAGCCGATTTATGGCTGCGTCTGAATGCTAAACCAGGCTGACAACAAATCCTCCTATGCACATTCATGACCATGTTTTCTCAGAATGGATCTCAAAGACATGCTTCCTGGAAATGGATGTCATGATTAGATTGCGTTATTGGGCGCTCGCTCAGTCTACCAAGATAAAAGAAAAATCTCCTGGATTATATCATTCACATCTGATGCCTTGACACCCCCATAATGCTTTGTGCTCTGCAGGGCATTTCCAGTTAAAGGGTTCAAGGTTTCTTCGAGCTCATCAATACAATTGACGGATGGTTAATCAAGGGAAGGCAAGTTTATTTATATAGCACAATTCAACAACAAGGTGATTCAAAGTGCTTATCAAGGCCGCCGTTTACTGTTTTCATCAAAGTTCTTTCAGACTTCTGAGAAATCGACATTCCCCTTTGCATTTACACCCACATTCAAACAACTGGTTTAAAAGATAATGCTGACTTGCTTACATGAAGAGAGACGTCTTAGTGTTGACCATGTCTATCTAGAGTTCTCTCACTCAGGTCATGATTCACCAGCGTGTTACTGGGGAGTCGAGCTAATTGAGCCCGATGTTTGATCTTGATTTGGCTTTATGTCTAATTCTTTTTGACTCAGCAGAATGGTTTTAAGATCAGTCAGATTTCACTCCCTTTGAACCTGCTTTTGCGAGGGATAAATCGACAGTAGAGGATGATTCAGTGAACGAACAAACAAGGGTTGCGCTGACATTGCAAGCCATCTAATTTGATGTGAACGCTCTTTCTCGGAGTGTCGTTTTCCAGAGCGCCTATATACGTTGCCTCCCCGGGGGATGGGATATAATAAGTGTGGACATCAGTGCAGGAAGACAGACACCCATATGTTTGCCTGTCCTGCTGGATTATGCCGTGCTTGCGTCACTGAGCCGAATGCAGACAATGAGACTGAGTTAAGACGGGCATCAAAGTCTTGAAACAGCATTTTGTCATGATTAATTGCACATCTTTTGTGTTTTGTTTTTTTTTTTATTTAGGAAGGTTTTCACTTCACGCGAGACTCCTCGGTAGCAGGAGTCTCTCCCCAACAGTGCACACGCTCAGAAAATACAATGTTAAAGAACAAATGCCTGTTATCGCACAAAGAAACGTCTGAAAATAACTGAGGTAGTGTGAGAACGGTTTCCGTTTTCTTACTGGAGCTGTGATTTTTTGCTATTGGTAATGATCTGTGTCATTCAGCTTCTAACTGGGATCTCACACTCTGCAGCTGACTCATATGCTTTTTATAGCTGTCGCCATTATTCCACTTTATAGCCGGCATGTGTGTTTACGTTTGCGATAAGACTGTCCTGCTGGGAAAGAGGCGGAGTGTTGATACTTCACAGCGTGTTTGGTTAAAGTTCTTACAAACCTGAGAGCTTATGCATAGATGTGCAGTTAACCTCGCACTTGATTTGTGAGGTAGGGGACTTCACTAAGCATGTGGGCCAACGCAGAGCTTTAACAGTGTAGTGTACAGCAAAAATATGAATAAACTGTAAAAAAAAAAAAAAAAAAAGGCCTGCCTAAATAAATCACTATCAATTTAAAGACATATAAGTAACCTACTATATTCCTTTATTGGAAAGTGATGTAACGTAATTTCAAAATTACGTTAAAGTAACACTATGTACTAATACCACTTCTGACCACAAGAGGGCCAACAGATTTGCTGTGTTGACTTCAGAGCCACTGACAATACTCTGTAGATAAATGCACATGGTCATCTTGTAATAGAACTGTGTAATTCAGCGTTGTCCCACTAGAAGTGCACTTTGTTGTGTCTTATGCCAAGAGCTGAAACGTTAAATTTCTGATTTGCTGCCCCCATATGGCCAGAATTGTCATTCACTGCAGTTTACGTGGGTACTCACTTCTTAATTCTCCAATCAATGCTTATAGGGCACCATCCATTTGAGAAACCTCTGTTTCATGTCACAAGGTCAGTCATTATAAGTCATTTTAACAGCGTGGACCGATTTAAGATCTGGACTTAAGATCTGGTTATAAAAACAAGCCTTTTGATGACAAATTTTTGTCATCATTATGCAAGGCAAGGCAAGTTTGATTAGCACATTTCAGCAACCAGGCAGTTCAAGGTGCTTTACATAATGAAAACATGAAAAGTTAAAGAGAAGAAAAAAAGAGAGTTACAGTGCATAGACATAAGAAACGTTAGACTTAATCTAGAGTTTCAGTGTAGTACTGAATTTAACATTGTTTAAATCTAAATTCAGAAAGGTTTAGATACTTCAGTCAAAGGCAGCTGTAAACAAACTTTGATTTAAAGGATCTGTTGCTTCTCCACCTGAGACCTGAACTAGAAGACCTGAGAGGTCTGGATGGTTGATATGGCAACCACAAGTCCCTGGCGTTCTTTGCTCAGTCATTTATAAACTAACAGAACTATTTGAAAGTCTATTCTCTGAGATACGGGGAGCCAGTGGAAAGACCTCAGAACTGGAGTGGTCCACTTTCATTTTTCAAGATCCTGCTGAGAGATTAGTCATTTGATCCTGGAGATGTTCTTCAGGTGATAGAAGGCAGAGTTTGTAATTGTCTTAATGTGTCTCTGAAGGTTCAGGTCTGAGTCCATGACTAGAACCAGATTTCAGGCCTATAAGTGGTTTGTAGCTGTAATACCTGAAGCTGTGTGCTGACTCTTAAACAATCCTCTTTTGGTCCAAAAACAACTCTTTTAGTTTTGTTTTTGTTCAGCTGAAGAAACTTATGGCACATCCACGCACCTTATGAGCCAGGTCCGGCTTAAGGTTTCTTAAAGGGGAGTTTTTCCTTGCCACTGTTTGGCTTAAGGTTTTCTCCTACTAGGGGAGTTATTTTCCTGCCATTTATGTAATACTTGCTCAGGGGTCATGTTCTGGGTGTCTGGAGAGTCTCTAGAGACAACTTGTGTTGTAATAGACCAAATAAAAAGAATTGAATTGATTGTTCCATGTGTCAAAATGCTTGGGCCCATTGTCACCTGGTGACGTTTTGTGTATATATATATATATATATATATATATATATATATATATATATATATATATATATATATATATATATATATATACACACACACACACACACACACAAAAATAACATGTGGAGTTCCCCATGGTTCTATCCTAGGACCCCTCCTCTCTCTCTCTTTCTCTCTCTCTCTCTCTCTCTCTCTCTCTTTATATATATATATATATATATATATATATACATACATACATATATACATACATACAGAGGGAGAGAGAGAGAGAGAGAGCGGTAGAAAAAGATAGCAGACAGAGACGTAAAAGCAAAGGAGGAGGGACTACAGTGCAGTTTTTTACTTTCCAGCTAGAAGTAGCGCAAGCTTGAAAGCATCATTTTAGCGCTTTGCACTCAGATAGTTAACTCCTATTTTTTCTCATAAAAGCAAAATATAGCTTCATAAATAGGATATAAATCTATGTATCTAGTTTCCAGTCTCTGAGATTAATTAAAATGCAGTATTAAACTTCATTACAATGCAGGCTGAACATTACCTAATGTGGGGATCTGATTCTTAGTAAAAAAAATAAATTAAATATGTCTTAGTTTGAAGCTCAACAAATTTTTAAAAGAGATAAAGGAAAAACTATCATGCATCGTCAAAAAAAAAAAAAAAGTCTAATTAGGCTAGATAAATGAAGTCCAGAACAGTATGTACTGGCTGCTATTATCAGCTCCTCGAGTCAGAGACATATCTACATGCTACAGATAATAAGAATCGTTACTTGTTGCTGCAGTCTGCTTATTATGTAATAGCTGTAGATGTCACTATGGTGAATGCTGGGCCGAGGCCACTTATCTGCCAAAGATGTGCCGTTTGAACCTTAATTTTGAACACTATTTTTAAGCTTTCAAACATTTTCTAGTAAGCAATGGGCTGAGACACCTTCCTAGTGTGTATTTTACATCTCTTCTAATGTAGTTGGCATACAAAAACTGGGAAACTCAAGAATGGGTTGTTTTTTTTTTTTCTTTTTTTTGAACAGATAAAAGGGAGTGAAATGTTACAAATATTCAAGGTAGAAACGTTGACCAGCTTAGCGTCTTTCCTGTCTGTGTGCCGGGGCTTTAGTGCGTTGTTTGAAGCAGCCAAAGCTGCATGGCGACAGAGGATTTTTGAGTGCCAGGTTCCCATTCACACTGATCACACATTAGACTGATCAAATCAGTCTCCAGGCCTGCTTCCTGACTAACTCAATTTCTTCTTGTGCGCTTCCCTTTTCATGCTGAGCACATGCATGCACACATTCGCACACTCAAACACACACACACATACACGCACGGACCTGGATGCACGCTTAAACATGTGCACACAAACAGAAAAACCGACAGCGAGCGGGGCAGTACCTTTTGAGCTCTAATGAAAAGCAGAAAAGGCTGTTACCTAGGCAACTGCCAGCATACATCTTCAGGAGGACCCAGATTTCCTGTCTCACTGCAATCGTATTGTTTTGGTTCTCTTTTAATAGCCGCGGCATCCCTAGATGGATTATCTCACCGCTGGAAGAATTTATGCAGAATCATCTCAAATAAAACAGCAGCCATTTGCACAGATGAGAAGAAGCGTTGCTGAAAATCCTCAGTCATTGATTTGACACCTCAGACTCTGGCAAAATACCACAAACTTCTAAAAGGCAAATCATTGATCTGAATGATAATGCCTTTAGCTGGTTTCTCCTCTGTGCTTTTTTTTTTTTTTTTTTCATAAATCTGTCTAGATATATAGTGGTTAGTACCATGATTTGGTAAGAACCTTTATCCATGCAATATATATATGCATTTTAATCTTGCAGCAGATGTTAGTATTCCTAAACTGCATGAATGTGTGTGAATGTGTGTGTCCTTCACCGGTCCTCTCCCACAGTCTAGTCTAACATATTATTAACATTTGGGTTCCATATTCTAACAGAGACGACTAAATAACCAAAGTGAAACACGAAAGGACAAGACTGCTAGAAAGACAAGACAGTGATGGGTGCAGTGTGAGGGCAGCATGGTGGCTTAGTGGGCTTAGTGAGCGTGCATGGTTGTTTGTCTTTGTATGTGGCCCTGTGATGGACTGGCGACCTTTCCACGGTGGACCCCTGCCTCTCGCCTGAAATGAGTCGGGGTAGGCTTTATTTTATCTATTGTTCTTTTCTTTCTTATTTTTTTTGTTTACATTCATGAATTCATCATGAATTTTTATTTACATTCATTCATCTCACCAGGAGAGTCTGGGACAACCACAGGAACCCAAGCTGCCAGTGTGTGTCTCCACAGCGAGAAACCCCCACCCTTCAACCACGCCCCCTAGGCCCATGCAGGGTCCAGACCCCACCGCTAGCTGCAGACCGCCCTGAACAAACTATTATTTTAGGTGTTCCTGATCCCATGCCATATATATATATATATATATATATATATATATATATTGTAGTTTGTTATTGGGAGCTTCTAAGCCTTCCTGAGATTTAGGTTTTTGTAAAGTAGTTAGTTTAAACCTTGCAACAATTGATTCTACAGATTTCAACCAGGTGTAAGAAGGCGGCGTTGGGATCATTGATAATAAATTGTGTATTTTACCAATAATTACCATTTTAACTATTGCTATTCTGCCTATGATAGATAGAGGTAGATTTGCCCATCGCTTTTAGATCACCTACTATTTTGAATAGTGGGGTGAAGTTGAGTCCAATCATCCAATCCAATTAGTTTTGTGCAGTGGAAGAATGGATGACTTATTCCAATTTATTGAGTAATCAGCAATATTGGGATACAAATTAATTAATTTTACTACTTTTTGTAAGGATAATTGAAGTTTTTGTAAAAATAGTAAAATGTCATCAGCATATAAGCTGATCTTATGTTGCACATGAGACGTCTGGGTTCCTGTGATGTGGAGGTTCTGATGGATAACTGCTGCTAAGGGTTCCATTATGAATAAAGAACGGGAGAGTCGGTGTCCTTGCCTAGTTCCTCTATGCAATGTAAAGGTTTGTGATGTAATACCATTGGTGGTCACTGTGGCTGAAGGTGCATTGTATAGGGTCTTGACCCAATTAATAAATGACTCCCCAAAACCAAATTTTTTGCAATGTAATAAAGAGAAAATTCCAATTGACTCTGCCAAAAGCTTTTTCTGCATCTAAGTGGCTATGATAGCATCTTTCTGTTGTAAAGATGACTAATGAATTAAATCAAATAGCGTGTGCGTGTTACCCGAGGCGTGTCTTTCTTAAACAAAACCTATTCTGTCTGGATGGATTATGTAAGGGGTAACTTCTTCAATTCTGTGAGCTAGAGCGTTGCTAATGATTTTTAAATCTACATTAATGAGAGAGATTGAACGATAATTTGATGGAAAGCGTTAGGTCCTTGTTGGGTTTGAGGAGTGAGATAACTGCTGTATTCATATGCTTTGGAAATCTTGAGTTTTGTTTTATTTCAGGTGTTGCTCTGATAAACAGTGGAGACAAGATATTCCAGAAATGTTTGTAGAATTTAGCAGGGAAGCCATCCGGTCCTGGAGATTTGTCATTTGGCCTGCCACCAAGGGCGGCTACCAGTTCATTTTCTGTGAATGCTGCATCCAGTTTGTCAACTTGTTCTTTGTTAAGTTGAGGGAGCTCGATGCTATAAAAAAAAAAAAAAAAAATGAGTCGATGGCTTGCTGTCCTGGGTCAATATTAGATGAGTATAATTTTGCATAAAATTCTCTGAATATTTTATAGATTTTTTTTTTTTTTGTAGGTGAGTTGGTCTGTGGTTTCAGGTGTTGAGCTCCTCTTTGACAAAAAAACCTGCCAAAAGCAGAGAATCATGGGAATTAATCTCGGAGTGTGGTACAAGTAACCTATAAATGTAGATTATAGAAATTTGTAGCTACTGAGGTGTCAATCAACATATTAATGTCAGAACATCCTTCGAAAGTGCTTTCTTGACCTTAGTTTTTCTCTGGATTGGAAAAATTAGTGAATTTTGTAGAGAAACTGTTGATAGATTTATCCTTACAGAGACTTGAAGTGATGTGTTCCTTTGTCAGAATATTTCTGACTGCACTCTCTTCTCATCATTATCATTTTCATCCCCATCACTATAATCAGATCATGGTAATTATTATAATTGCATGTGCAGTGTTTGTCATCTTTGTTGGCATAAATAGGAAACATATCAAGACACCACATGGGAGGCTAGTGGAAGAGCTGAGGATTAACCTTGGTGTAATTCAGCCAAACATTGAAGCCATGAGGGGTACAGAAAAACTGCAATTACCTTTGAATCATAGATGGTCGTCTGGTTAAATAAGACTGACCGAGTTAATTAATAATGTGTGCAGCATGTTTTCTGCTCTCACTGCATTGTTATTGGCCTTTATGTTTGCGACAGCATCTATGGAGGTAACTATTATTACGTCATAAATGCTCAACGGAAAAAAATAAGTTTAATTCTGAGACAGAAAGCAACTATAAGTGTGTTTCTATGATAATAATTATTATGTAATTACTTTAAAGGCTCAAAAATCTTGTATTTTTATCTTTTAGTTTTGGTGCTCTTTTGTACATAGTGATAACATTTTTGATTAAATTTGGTTACTTTAGGCAAGGCAAGTTTATTTGTACAGCACATTTCATGTACAAGAATATTCAAAGTGCTTTACATAAAAAGAAGAAAAGAGTTTTGAGGAAAACAAAACGCAGACAGACAAAAGTTAAAAGCTCTGATGCATTATGGGAGTTTGTTCCACAGGTGAGGACCATAAAAGCTGAACGCCGCCTCACCGTGTTTGGTTCTAACTATCGGTACAGAAAGTTAGTGTGACTCTGATGACCTGAGGGTTCTGGTTGGTTCATAATGGATCAGGAGATCACAGATGTATTTTGGTCCGAGACCATTTAGAGGTTTATAAACCAACAGCAGGATTTTAACATATATTCTGTCAAAGACAGGAAGTCAGTGTAAAGATCTAAGAAGTGGAGTTATGTGGTCCAATTTCTTGGTCTAAGTGAGGACTCGGGCAGTAGGGTTCTGAACTAACTACAGCTGTATGATGGATTTTTTAGGGAGACCTGTGAGAACGGTGTTACAGTAGTCCAGTCTGTTGAAGTTAAAAATGTGGACAAGTTTTTCTAAGTCCTGCTGAGACATCAGTCTTTAACCTTCAATATGTTATTTAGGTGATAATAGACTGACTTCACTTCTGTCCTAATGTTAAAAATTCAGGTCTGAGTCCAGAACCACTCCCAGATTTCTGGCTTGGCTCTTGGTTTTTAGCTTTACTTCTTGTAGCTGAGTGCTGAGGTTTATTCATTCTTCCGTGGCTCCAAACACAAATATTTCTGTTTTGTCTTCATTTAACTGAAGAAAATTATTGCACATCCATTTTATCAATGTTTGAATTGGATTATAGTCTTCTGGTGAGATGTCTATATAGATGTGTGTGTCATCTGTGTAGTTATGGTAACATGTTTTTTTTTTTTTTGAGCATATAGATGTTAAACTACAGAGGCCCCAGAAATGAACCTTGTGGAACTCCACATGTTATTTTTGTTGGCTCTGATTTGTAGTTACCTAAAGACACAAAATAGTCCCTGTCTTTTTGGTAGGACTCCAACCAGGCAAGTTCTGTGCCAGAAAGTGCCACCCAGTTCTTCAACCAGCCTACAAGATGTCATGGTCAGCCGTGTTGAATGCAGCCCTGAAATCCAGTAAGACCAAGACTGATATGTTGCCACTGTCCATATTGGAGCAGATGTCATTAAGGACCTTTACTAGAGCTGTCTTAGTGCTGTGATGTGGCTGGATACCTGACTGGAAGACATGAAAACAGTCATTTAGCGTCTGGACGTCATACAACTGTTGAAAAACAGCTTTTTCTATGATTTTACTAGGAAAGAGGAGGTTTGATATGGGCCTATAGCTCCCATAAGTGACCTCTCTAGACTATTCTTTTTTAAAAGTGGCTTAATGATGGCTGTTTTTAGGCACTGAGGAAAAATACCTGAAAGCAGAGACATATTTACATTGTCTAGAAAATCTGAGGACAATCAATGTGCAACATTTAAAAATATTGGTGGAATTCAGGTGTTGTATGATGTCATCCAGGTGACTGGATGTGAGTGACTGGACAAAATTGTGTCATGTTTCTTTCAGTGGACACATATCCTTTCTAGCGTAGCAGCACTGACTGACTGTCTGATTTTATCAATTTTATCAGTAAAGAAAGAGTGAAACTCATTGCAGGCACAGTTGGATAGAAGTTCAGGGTCCACTGACTCAGGGGGATTTGTTAGCCTCTCAACAGTAGTGAAGAAAGTGAATTATTGTTGTTTTTGGCAATGAAATCAGAAAAATATGATTGCCTTGCATTCCTCAGCTCCATATTTTATCTCCTCAGTCTCTCTTTATAAATGTCATAATAAACCTGTAATTTAGTTTTCTCCCACCTGCGTTCAACCTTTCAACACTCTTTTTTCAGCTTTCACCCGTGCGATATTTCTCTTTCTAGATTAGATTATTTCATTTGAGATCTGTCAGTTTTATTGGGCCACTTACACTGTTGGTTTACATGTAGCTGAATAAGCTGCAATCTTAACATCATATGACCTAAACTGCAACATTTCAGGGAGCCACATCCAGCTTGTTTGTTTTACATCAGTGAGGATATTGAAGAAGTTGCAGTTTCTTAAACGACCTCAAGGAGTTAACTCCAAAAGGGAGTCGATCTCCAATGGGTGTCAGTATGGCCTATTACAATAAATGTTTGGAGGGTTTTTGTACATATTTTCTGATTGCAACGCTGCAACCCTTTTGGGGCCTATAAATTTTCATCTACATGGGTTAACACTAGGGCCCATCTGAGTCTCATCTCATGCGCTTGTGGGCTTACTGGTACATATGGCCTGTACGTGACTGGGAAACAAATTATATCTTGGGTGAATAAAAGCAAAGCATATTCTTTTAGCACTTGCCTTTGTAGGGGTTTCCACAGCAGATCATTGTCTTTTGCACGTTCACTTGGCATAGGTTTAACCTCAAGATACCTGTTCTGATACAACGCTCCCCATTTATCTGGGCTTGGTAGCGGCACTATGAGTGGCTGGAGCAATTAGGGAATATAGGATGCAGTATCCAACGATGGAACATTGGGCAGCACGGACAGAGCTGGGATCAATCCTAGGACCTTGCAATTGGAGGGCAACCGATTCTACCCACTATATCAATTATTAAATCCTAGAATTTTATAGTTTGTTAGATTTTCAGGGTTATATCCGAAACCAGAAGGGGGTCCTTTTGTATTGCCCACTTTAAACCCATCTACCTGCTTCTTATTTTTACTTGGCTTACCCAGGGAAGCCCCATAAAAGATGCCCACCCCCAACATACTGGCTGGGACACGCACTAAGAACAGTGCAATGAGGTTTAAGACATCACATAACCTGATTATGTCATGGTTTTAACACCAGGTTAAACTCTAAAGCTCAACTAAAGTTAGAGCCAGTGCAAATGGCTAATTGTTTTTTTGTCACAGACCTTTAAATAATGATCAACTTGCTTACTCCACGTGCCCCTAGAATCTTTTTTCCTTTTTATTCATGTGATTTCACTTGAGTACTTTTAACTTGTTTGAGAGTCTGCAGTGCCGACACAAAAGGCTTTTATGTCACTCATGTCACATGGACAATAGCACTCCCCAACACCTGGTGGAGTTTCTCTTGTCATTCAATTTCAAGACATGAATTCATATGCGAAGGCTCTCCTCATACTGACATTACTTCATTCTCCTGCTTGGTAAAAACCTGACTGGTGCTAATGGTTTGTTTTGTCTCTGATTCATGGCTCGGAAATGGCTACTGTACCTCTTTTACTTGAATTTGTCAGGCAGTCAAATTACTCTCTTTGTGCCTTGCATCACATAATAGCAGCACATTTCCTCCATTGGTGAACAGACAGAGCTTTTCTTTGCACATCTTACCACCCTGCCAAAGAGTGAGTGAACTACTGTATGGCCACCCAGGGACAGGAGGCACAGTTGGGAGTTTTGCTGACACCATCACTCCAGGCTTCAGATGTTGATAAAGACTACAACATACCTGCTGGAAGTATATGTCTAAGGACTGCCTGGTAGGGAACAGGATTAAAGCGCAATATGGCATATTGTTGTAACAACTCATGCACAATTAAAATAGGTGGAAAACTTTCTTCAACTTCCACACAGTCACCAGCCACTATATTAGTTGTACTTAATAAAGTGGTGAGTGTATGTATATTACTACACTTACCATATAATTAGGTATACCAGCTGTAGCTATTAAACAGGCAAGAAAGTCTATTTCCTTAACATTTACTTAGCGTATGTGACCAAAGTTCACATGTTCTGAGTTGAATGTACTGACGTAAATAATAGTTTTCATAGGCTTCTTCTGTTGTCTGCACAAACAGAAATATTAAAGGCTGTAAATGAAGGATAAATTACAATAAAACCAATTATTCGTTGAAAATTCTCCGTTTACTCAAACTGTAAACACATAATTTGAATGCATTGTTAATTATAGGAGCTAATCTGGTGATCCAACACAGTTAACGCAAAACATAACGTTAGCATTTAGCTCAAAAGTGCCCTAATAGTCCAAAAGCCTCTAACTTCTATAAAGACTGTAATTACTTATTTAATTACGGTGTTGTTTGGAATTGCTTAACGTTAACCCTGCTAATTACAAGGTTTGGCAGAGAACGTGTTTGAGCTAAATGCTAATCTCTGGCTTACGTTTATTTCCATAGTTTGGATTTCATGCTGATAGTGAAATGCTAGTTTGCTATTCAAAGCATTTTACGTGTGAAATATAAGCGAAACATTAGCGTTGCTCCAGAGAGTATGTTTGTCTATCTCTGGCATGTAGCTTCAACTGATAAAATAGTCTCACAGAGGCCCTGACTTAGGTGTGTTTCTTCAAAGCAGTCTACGCCAGCAACACTTTGGATTTATTGCTAATTATACGAATCCAGACTGTGGTTTGCCCTGGGCTCATTTTGTTTTGCTAAGCTCTCCGAGCCTCAGGCTTCGGTATTACATATCACCATCTGTCTCTTTCGGCAGATAAGTCTGTGCATTTTGTGTTGCAGCATGTTTCAAAGCAAACCACTGAAAATATAATTTGGAAGAGGACATGGGGTCAAGTTTGGTGAACTTATGTAGTGATGTTTTGGGTTTGAATTTTACTGAAAGCTGGTAAACTAGGTCTACATTTTAATTATAAAAACCTTTTTATATCATGATAAGTGAATAAAATATACACGTATTTGTGGTTTATTGTGTAGAAAACTAAATTGACTATTTTATAATTCTAATATTATCACAGGGAGGTCTAAGACCCAGTAAAGGCAAATAACTTCCACCAGGCCTCAGTTGGATTGTGAAATTGCTGAAATCTGTTTATGTCATTTTCTTTTATCTTCCTCCTTCTTAGATGGCCTACAAGCACTGGCTCTGTGATCAGTATTTCCCATCCACCCAGCAGCCCTGTCAGAAAGTACCGTGTCACCAGTACTGCCTGGAAGTCCAACAGAGCTGTCCCTTCATCCTCCCCGACAATGACGACCTGATCCACGGTGGAAACCCCAGCTTCATCTGCACAGGTTAATGGCCTCTAGTGCGGCTTTCTGTATCCACCAGATGACGCTGGACTGAGTGGCCTTGAGTGCTCTTCAGAGGGGGAAAAAAAGTCTTAATTTAAAACGGATACACAGATTAAATTTATTAAAATAAATAAATAAATAAATAACGTTTTCCCTTCAGGAAAACACAGGCGTTTCTGAAGGTTTTCTTATGACACCTAGTGGTATGAATGAGAACTGCAGCGTGCAAACAAGGATGTTTAAAAATGCACTGATAAATTAAATTTGGCATGTTTCTTAATATTTTCTGCAGTTTAGTCAGCAGAAAACACCAAGGACTCCGTCTCAGTGGACCAAAGGCTATATTCCAAATCACTAGTTATGTGGCTGAGATAAGCTTATAAACAACATCATCCTATAGGCAAGTGCGTGTGTTTACACGCCGATTTAATCACAGTACTCTGTGGATCTGTACTCTTTTTTTCACCCTAAATTTATGTTACAGCTTTACCTCGCAAAATGAATAGATTCAAAGACAAAAAGAAGAAAAAAATCAATTACATGCACTTTACGAGTATAGTACTGTTGGTTTTGTAAACCTCTACACGTATTTTTTAGAACATACTTTATTTTGAATCATTATAAAAATAATAAATAATACATTAATCATAACCTGGTAGCTGATTTGGTCCCTTTTCATCCCAGTCAGCAGTTTCATCAGCATCATTGTCTGTGACACGCAGCTCTATGTGGCAATTAAGCCATGTTAAATCCTGTTGTGCCTGACTGCCACATTTTGTGTCAAAAATAGCTCTCCTCCTCTTAGTGATTAGATGACTGAACACACAGACATAATTCACATATTTTTAGATTCAGTGTGACATGCGCTTTATCTAGAAATGTCATTAGAGAGTCCACATTAAAGGGACAAGCCATAAAAGTTTCTCACATCTTCATTAAGCTTTGATGTTTTAATTAGTCTCAAATTAATCAAATGATGATTGTCTGTAAACATGCTAATTCACTGAAAACAAAAACTGGTAATTGATCATTTATTGTTGTTTTTAATGGTGCATATCTGCTAAACAGAACATAAGTATAAGCTGCAAAAATGGGGTTCAAATTACAGGCCACAAATTCACAGCAGTATTTTTACATAAATATTTATTTACGCCTCAATAAGCAGCATGAGCATGGATAGATTATGTAACAACAGAGCCTTGGACACTCATGAATGAAGAAACACACAACAACCTCAGAACTGTATATATGCATAAGTATATATGATTTGTTGATGCTTACAACTTCTAACAGATTTTCCTTTTTCGTCTTGTTTTTTTTTTTTCTCATTTTTATAATTTAAAGGCACTCAGTGTAGCAATGCCGGTTCTGACCACATGGGGATATAGTGCTGCTGTGTTGGGAAAAAAAAAACAATACCGGGCACATGACTGGGGATGGTTCAGCACTCATCATTCATCTTGTAATACCACTTTGTCTCACTAGAGGTTCACTCCTGAACATTTCTGTGATATGCTGCCCCCATGTGGTCAGAAGTGGTCTTGCCACATAGAGTGTCTTTAAAGTTATTTTTTAGCATATTGCTAAATAATTTCATGTAATAATACCTCAGGAAGAGTGTCAGCTTTTGAAAAAAGTGCATAATGTGTCTTCTTTACTGTGATCTCAAAGGTTTAATGCTTCTTACCCATCACAAAAAAGCATGAAAATCTATGTAATTTATTCATTTAGCAGAGATACAAGGAAATCAAAAGGGAAAATTTAATCCACCCCATCAACCAGTCCTCCATGAGCTCCCATCATCTGTTCTCTCCTCTGTTTTGTTTGGTGGGCTCACGGCATCATATCTTTCCCACTCAGATGAAAGCCACTGCAGCTCTTTTGACACACAGACAATTTAAGACTTATGCACTGACGCATCAGCTGGTTTTTTTTTTTTTTTAAGGTTCAGCTGACGGTCAATGTGTCTGGTCCTCTGCGTTTTGATTACAGCGACGCATTGGGGTCTGATCAGTCTATACAGTTGAAGAATCCCCCAAAAACAGGGGACAAATCTGGGTCAACTCATGGAGATTTGTAATAAACAACTCCAAGAGTGTAATTTCTCTGGTCTTCAACTTTGATTTATCCAGTGCATTATTCTTTGCCTTTTATTACTATTGTGAAGTATCTGTGTTTTGTAAATAGAGGAACACTGCGGGGAAAAGTAAATATTTTCATCCATTGTAGTCTCTTTCCCAGGGCTCTTGGGGAATCATCCATCAGACAATGAGGCGAAATGCTGCGATGTCCGATGGGACTCCAGAATGGACAACCCTTCAGGCGGCACACTAAAAAGGACTGCTTCTTCCTGTGAGCCCGAGGGGGCCTCGGTCACTTCCGCCGCCACTCAAAGACTGTGCAGCGGGCGACTGAAGATCTGCCTGCTGGCCCTTGTCCTCCTACACACTGTCATCATCATTTCAGCCTCCCATAATTCTACGCTGGTGGGCGTGGCTGCCATTTTCTCACCAGAGGAGGGCGCGTCAAACGAGGATTGAGCCTCAGGGTTGAATCGAGGCTGGAGGGATGTCACCAGAGCAGGATTATGGCTTTTACAGTGTCGTGGCTGCCACGGACACATCTGGCGAGGTGTGCCGGAGATGTCACTGCAATGTGCCGTGAATGATCCATTAATCAAAGGAAGTGAGAGGGTTTAACCTGGAGACAAGGGTGCTCATACCTGGCCAAGTTGTTTGAGGCCCCACCCCTTAAAAGAACTGACCTCTTGACATTTGAAACCTGCTCATTGTTTCTATCCCATCCAAATGTTTTCTAGCTTATTGTCCCATCTATACTTCTTGTCCTACCCCACCTCCTCCACCCTCTCCCTACATTTTCACTCTGTGTTTGGGTGGCATGTCAGAGGAAAAACAGACATTAATGAAGCGTGCTCTCTAAATTATCACCACCTTTAGACTTTTGCTGCACTTTTTTCAGGTGCCAGAATGTTGTTTTCTTTGTTTGTCTTTTTGGTTTTTTGTTTTTTTTTTTGTTTTTTTCATATCTGACATATCAACTGTGCTCCACTTCCTATCCTTCATCACCTTAGAGGCGTCTTCTATAGAACCTTGTATGTGATATTGCTCGAGGGCCTCCCAGGATCAGCTCATCCATTACTTGGGTGTGGGTCTTGCTTCACTAAAAAAAAAAAAAAAAAAAATGTATGTGGTTCTTCTGTATTCTGATGTCCAGCTTGTATTATTATTTTTTATTTCCTTTATTTTCTACCGGACCTTTTCTCAGCCCCTTACGGCAGTACTTGCCTAAGCATTTTAGGACCTTAAGTGCTCTGAGACTGGCGTGCTTTCTCTTCGAGCTTGTTCACCAGTTGAGCAAGCCTGGAGCGAAGTGGACAAGGTGGTGACAGTTCACAGTTTCAAGGTGTTGCAGGAGTCAATGCTGAGTTTAGCCACAGTGCAGCGCTCCTCAAAGGGAAGTCGTTCCTAGGTTTTTCTAAAGGGTTCAGTTTACCTCATATGGTGATGTTGGAGACAGGACGCCCAGTGGCTTGTCTTTACAGCGTTGCAAGTATCCTAATTTGTCACACATTGCAGGAATGACCTAGGGATACGGAAGTTGCATAAAGCCAAAACACCAGTGGCCTCATTTATCAACCAAATATAAGCTACTTTCTACACACAGAATCCGGTTTATTAGTTTTCATTTTTTTGCTTTTGAAGAACAAACCCCTAGTAGACTTTCCTATCGACACACAAACAGTCATATAGCTTCGATTGTTTTATTTTACTAAGTTATGTGATCCAATCTCATATCCAACATAGCGTCAGCGTCTCATCTTCAGGTCATGGAGTAATAAGGGAAGGAAAACGATTGTCATATAAGCCAGCATGCAAGTTGTTTGACAACACAATTTAAATCTAATTTGAACAATTGTTTTTTTTTTTTTTTAATCTTAGCCACTGAGCACAATTGAGGCGATATGTCAGAAGTGAAATAGTATAAAATTTGTTTTGCCCTCAGTCCCTTCAATTTAAAACTTCCATCACTTCAATGTCCGTATAACCTAGTTGGCCATAAACTAATAAAATATGTCTGCAGCTTTTAAAAAAAAACGTATTGCAAAAAATCTAAGCAAACTTGTCCAATCAGCAACATTCAGCGCAAAAGGCCCTGAAATTTCACAAACTTATTTTGTCTCCTTGAAACTTAGTTTTGTGGAGTAGGGGAGTAAGGGATCTCACAAGAATCCTGGTCACTGGGGAAGAGTCCTGCCATGGCAACGCATATTTTGTTTGATAAATGAGGCCCTCAGATCTTCGAGTGCCTCTCTGCTCTGTAATATGGGCTAAAATTAGAGTCAGTAAGATGTTCTCTTGTAAAAATCTGTTCACAGGTAGAAAGCAGAAAACTGTATGGAAAACTCAACATTCCCACATTGTGTATGATTCTGAAATTACATCCACAGGTTTTGGCTGTTTTAAATCTCGAGCTGATATGACATTGACCACTCAATCTCAAATGAAGCTGATGGCTGATGGTATTGTTCAACTACAAACAGTTTTTCTGTTTCTCGGGTCTCTGGGCAGCATCATTTTGGCATAATCGGACACAAACACCTAATATCAGTCGTAACAGGCTTGCTGGTTTATGTTAGTACTGCTGGACAGAAGCAGGGATTCCCAGACCTCCCCCCTGTACAGTTGTCATGGATGTGAAATCTAGCAGTGGAGAGTTGGTTTTTTAGCTGTAACGTTGGGTATTTTAACGCAGGGGTCAATGGAAATTGACTTGCTTTCAGAGACTGCCTCCAGTGGTCAGTCGAAGAACTGCAGTTTTCCCTGCTTTTGTATTGGTGGCAGCTTTAAATACCGGATGTTACCCCTTGCCTTTAACTCCACTGCTGAAAATGAAACAGACCTTCAATTTGACTTACTTTAAACTTGAATCTAGTTCAGGACCTGGAGTCAGGCAATGAAACCATCAGCCTGGTTGGACTGGACACCTTGAATGAGCTGTTTTCATCCATCTCAAGACACGGTCAGCATTTTCCGATTTAATTACAGTCACACCGTTTGGGAACTTTGAGTTTTGCAGTTTTTTTCCGATTTGCATCTGTAAACAGATATTCACAAAAGTTCTTCTGTTTTCTTGCAAATTTTTTCTACATATGCACAACCTTGAAACTTGATTTATTTCACAGGGGGACAAAGCTTGATTTACAACTTCAGACTCTGGAATCATTTGTGGAGGTTAAATTACAAGCTTAAAATCCTATTGACTCTAATTTGAGACCGTTTTGTAAACCCAATGAGGCAATAGAACAATAAAGAGGGAGGGGGGGGTAAAAAATTGGGGTAAATGTCGCTAATTTGGGGCATTTTAAGTAGAAATGGCCTTTTTCTTTTCAGTTTTACAGAGATGGTGCAAGTGACCAGCCAGTCAATCAATCAAACCACTGACTCTTAACCCTTTAGGCGACCTGATCAATAGCGATCTTTCACAGTTAGAAAAGGGCTGTGTTAGAGTCGGCGTGCAAGGAGAGGGAGGAGTTTTCAAGGGCTTATCCATCTGATCTTGTTCTGCATTCTGGCTTTCTTCCTTTTTCTTTTTGATTTCTTTTTTCCCCCCATGTCTCCTGCCAGTAGATTATCCACTCCTGAAACATGACACAACACACAACTAGTGACTTACCAAAAAAACTAAAGCTAAGGACGCCAACTCTTTGTGACGGAGCGGTGTTTTGTCCTCTTTCTTGCCTCCAATGATGACCCGAAGACAGAATGAAGTTGTACCTTGCCCCCGTGACTCCGTTCTTCTCAGTTAACTTCTTGACCTCATCTTCCCTGGCATCACATCCCAGCCACTGATTCGATCTCCACTCTCACAGATGTCAAAGTGGGATGTCAGAGTTAAGTCACATTCGCCTTGCAGTTTTAAATCGATATTCCTGTGTGGCATGTTGTTCGTTTGTTTTTATTTAGTCACTCCGACGAGAACAACATTCCCAGGAAGACCGCAGCGGACGTAACGGACCCACACTCCGTGTTCCGATCTGATTTCTGTGGATCTATGCAGATGAACCCATCCCCGCCTCAAACATCTAACCCCCTTTTCCCTAACCGTCATCGTCACCCCACCTCCTTGTCCTTTCTGTTGTAAATATTTCCTAAGGATGTGGAATCCCAAAATACCTCCTGTTGCCCCCCCTCCCAACCACCCCTGTTGGAATTTCACTGTGTTTTCTGTTCGCCTCCTTTGTTTTTTTGTTTGTTTGTTTTTTTGTTTGTCTGTTTTTTGAGGTTCTTTTGTTGCCGCATTTTTTTCGTTGTCTAAAGCAAAGATGTGAGTTGATGAGTAGGACTACATTGGATGTTTAAAAGATGAGAAAAAGAGGTCTTTAAAAGTATATATAGAAGAGACGAGGCTTGAATTGAGAGAAGGGTTCAACTATAGAGAAAAAAAATTATGATAAAGTTATCATATTGTCATACTAGAGATGCTTTAGTTTGCTAATTTACTTTCTTTTTTTTCTACAGAAGACTTGGATGAAATTATTTATAAAATGCGTCCCACAAGTCATGATCTTTTTTGGACGTAAAATGAATACATTTATTAACATTTTGTTCAAAAGAAAATAAATATAAATTATGTTAAACATTACCCGTGTTTGTGTGTTTTTTTGGGTTTTTTTGCACACTTCATTTATCCGTCTGCAGCAAAGTTTTACCAATTCAGATTCCTTCTCAGTCAATAGTCAGCTCCAGCAAGATTTGTAAAAAGCGTTTGTAGGATTTTTTTGCCTTTATACACCACAGTAGATTTAAAATAAAGCTATGAAGACTCAAATGTAGACTTTAGGCTTCATTTTAAGGGGTTTACAAAAATATGGCATTCACTATTTATCAATTGCAGCCATTTCAACCAGAGTGTCTCTGTTTTCAGGGGCTTTAAAAATAAGATAATTGATTAAAGATAAATAAAGCAGATTACATTTCTAGCGTGAATATCAGGTATTGAGTTGCTTAAAAAATAAGAAATCCAAGAGACGCAAAGAGATGCAAAGAAACCTTAGTTTTGGCCAAATTCTTACAAATTACGGATCCACAGGTGAGCTCAACTACATCAAAAGGCCTAAAGAAACCTACAAAAGAAAACCCCACTCAGGATGTCCTGAGGCCGTCTTCTCGTGCCAGATGGCCGTCAGGAACTAAATGACTAATTGGTTTCATCTTGGTTGTATTGATGGGGTGTCGGCTATTTAAGTTGCAGCCTCTCTTGCGTTATGATTTGGTTAGTTATGATTTGGTGTTGTGTTGGCCTTTACACCTATAGTAACCAGCCAAACCATAAGTTCAGCTTTGGTTGCAGGAACAGGAGGACGGATTTGGTGATGAGGAACTTCAACGCCGCCTTAAAAATGTGTTAGTAGAGGATGATGTGGACGTCGGTGACATTTCTACCGTCTCTCTCCTGCTAAGACACTGGTTTTGGCATCTGACGTCATCTACATGGTGGAGACTGGTATGGCTGAACACTCTTCCTCTTCTCAATCATCTCCATGTCTTTTGGTGAAGAAGCCCGATTTATATCTTTTTAGGCTTTGCACTGCCTATAAAACAAATGCCTGATGCCTTGCCTCTTCCCCGAATGGAGGATTGTGTTGACCAGGTGGAAGTTTCAGTAAATCTGGTCTCACTAAATAGTATTGGCATAATTATGTTTGGACTTCCTAGTATCAAGCAGCTTTTGAAAGAAATTCAAACCTTATCAGATGCACTGCTCAGTTGTGGAAAAAGAGGCCTTTGCATTAATTTGAGCGTCTAGTGCGTTCAGGTGCACCACTTGTGGTGTGCACTGACCACAATCCTTTTGACTTTCCCGAAGTCTCTTCAAAATCCCAATCAGAGTTCATGAGATGGCCCTTGCTGTTGTAGCTTTATCATTTGGATATTTGTCATATCAAAGGTTCTGATAACATTGCTTCCTCTTTGTCCTGCCTCTTTGAGCTGCGCTTTGACAAAGTACAGAGTCATTTTTGACTGAAAGTAAGAGAGCATGACAATCATAATTAAAATAATATGAATGAAATCTGTTTTTTAAAAGTAATTTAATATAATGTGTTTAAGTCATATTCTTGTGTACACACTGATACATTTGAGATTGATGTTAATGGAATCATTTTTAAATTCTGCAGCTTCTCATTCTGACCAGCAGATGGCGGCAGAGCAGCACAGTTCACCTTATTTTTAACGTCAGGCGTTATTTCATTTACATTTGCATATATGAAATATGCTTTCCACCCGGTCGGCTCTAAATAGATCCGTTTTTCGTTCCCTGAATAAATGAGAAATGTTAATATATGATTGTCTTGCAATTTCTTTCCATGCTTATGAGCATCATTAACTTGATGAAGTAACTGCAATTATCAAAACAGGCCAAACATCTGGATGACAAATTAAATTGTCTTTGTCACAGTATTTTATTTATTTATTTTTAATACCTGCGAGACAACACAGGACTCTTCATTAATTTACCCACATTAGATGAATCTGTATTATTTCTCTATGCTGCATGATTAGAAACCGTGTTCACTAAGAACCTGGGCGCGACAGTCTGGTCCTCAAAGGTTCATATTCTATCATTGTTTACTTGGAATTTCAATCTGCAAAAAAGGATGGTGGCAAAATGAAATTTAGGTGTTTTACAGGGTTTATACATATCTTTTTGTGGCTGACTGGAGTGAAGAGCCATTGTCTCCGCTTGTTTCCAGGGTTTCTACCACACATCAGTTTTTGCTGTGGTGATTGGTTCTGCATCGTAGCTTCATCACAGCAGGCCCGCATCACCAACATCCACCTCTGCATAATGGCAGCCAAGTGAAGTGTAATTACAGCAAAAATCCTCTTAGCACTGTGGCTGTCTTGCACAAAGACCTCATATGTTCTTAATTTTTTTTTCTTTTTTTTAAACTGGCATTAAAAATAGATTGCTTTCCAAAACCTGTAATTTCACAGGATGGAGGCGCGAGTTGTCTCCATTGCTCAGGGAAACTATGAATAAAACTGTACAAAGAAATTAAGTACAGGCTAGTTAACAAACATAAAAAAAAATCTTAAAATGAAGCAAATATGACCTCAGATGAACACCAACATGCAGTATTACAACATGTCATTGTAAAGGGACAATGCAAAAAGCACTGTGAAAAACTAGGTACTCCCCTCGATCAGCACATATGCACATCTCCTAAAGCCTTACCACAGCTTCTCAACAAGGTCGCCATCTAGATCTTGACTGGACCACTTTCTCACTGTTGTAGTTTTCTGATTGTGTTTGAGATCATCATCCTACTTCATGAAAAATGAAGAAACATGGAAACATCTACAATTTGGTCTCGTCTGTTCACCTGCAACTTTTCAACAATAAGTAATGCTGATGTTTTCCTTTATGAGAGGATATACTTTCTAATGGCTCCCCTTCCAAATCAGCCAAATGGGTGCAGTCTGTATCTAATTATGTTGTCATTTACTTTAACTTTTAACACTTTAACTGAGGATGGTAGAGTTTCACATGTTGCTCTTGGGCTTGTTGCGATTTTCTCTGAGCATCACACTGATCTTGGTGTGAACCTCCTGGGTATCGTCTTAGTTCCTAAAGAAACGTATATTTCTCATGCATGTTTCTTTATTTTGGTTTACTTTGGCTTCATTTCTTGTTTTTTATCTAAAGTTATGTTTATTTAATTTTGGCAGATGGAAAGTGAAAGAACAGGGTTGTACATGTATGCATGATGTGTTTTGGTTTTTGTGGGGGGGGGGTTTTCTTTAACCTTTTTTTTTTTTTTTTTTTTTTCCCCCACAAGGTGGCTCTATAACGCCAGTTTGTAGGTGGGAAGGTTGCCATGCCAGCTATGCGTTTTTTCCCCAACTCCTGAATGGGGGGAAAAAAAAGGCATCCTTTGCTTGAATTTGTGAATGGCCCTCAGGTTAATATTCACTAATCTCCACATCTGAGTCAGTGCTCAGAAATGTAAATTTTTTGCTGAAGAAATCACAGACAGGGGTTTGGTTCAAACTCAAGCAACTGGGAGGGCACGTTGAGGGTTTTGTGGGTTTTTTTTTTTTTTTTTTTTTTTTTTTTTTTTTTTAATTTATTTCTTAAGGGTGCACTGGAGGGTGGAACTCGGACTTTATTTATTTATTTATTTATTTAATGATTCTGAATAGATTTCAAATCAAAAGCTCCTTTATTTTACCTTTTTAAGTAGGACTCCATGATGTAGTACATAAAAATTCATGTTGATGGTGAATTACTTGGTTTAGGTGCCAGCCCCCAGTGGTCACTCGAGGAACTGCACTGTTGTAGTAGTAGTAGTAGTAGTAGTAGTAGTAGTAGTAGTAGTAGTAGTAGTAGTAGTAGTAGTAGTAGTAGTAGTAGTCGCTTGGTTTATATGTAGGAAATGCCCCTAACAATTGTATTGCTGTGCACCGTCCCCGTATCTAAACATCTATATCACATCAACTGAACCTAATGAAGAATCTGATGGTCAGTGAACAGGTTTTATGGGATGCAGGGGTAATCTGAGTGGCATCCACAAGTGTACTTCACTGCTCGGCATCGAAATCCCCTCCCCATTAAAACCTCAATCTTACAGTCATTTCCTCATGGGCTAGGTTTATTTGCACAATGACTTCCAAACAGAGGCTCACAAACTCTTTGATCAGTTACTGGTGAGAGGGTATCAAAGAGATGTCTTGAATCCAGCATGTCCAAGGGTTTCAGAGAAACGCTGTTGAATTATTCAGGAAATGCACAAGAGAATGCCCAGTCGTTTTGTATTAAACACTGCCAGTTCACCACTTGCATCGCGCATGTTGTTGTGTTGTACCATATACTGGACGAGGACATCAGGGTCGACGCACAAAGCGCTTTTTGCAAAGCTGGTGTGTCAGCAGCAAAGGCTCAGATTGAGAAATTTACAGAGAATGTTTGATAGTTAAACTGGTCCATGGTGCCAAAAGTTAAATGTTCCCTTAAAGAAATTCAGCTTGTGCTTTTGGATGAACAACAGATTGCTAAACTAATATGTCTTGAAGTCACAGCAGTAAAATACATTTTCTACAATTTATTTTATTTTTTTTCACCCTTATTTTACAATCACCTTATAAAAGTGGCTCCCATTAACTGTGTGACAGCTATTTTTATGTTCACATAAGGAATATTGATGAGACTCTTTCTGTAATGAAATTGTTTCCTTAAAGTAGCTATAAAACATCCATTTCCACGCATATTTGTCTGATTTAGGACACTTCTACATTAGTTTTCTACTGCTACAGTCACAGATAAAAGTGGGGGATCAACATTTCTTTTAGCACATTCAAATATTGCTGTAGGGAATATACATGTGTAAAGTAAAAAGTATCACACTTTGGAGGCGTAGGGCTTTCCAGTATGATACAACACAAAATGTCAAATGTAGGTAAAAATACACAACAAAACAGACGGCAAGAAGCGTGAAGCCATCAAAGGTCATGTGAACACAACAGTCCTGTTCAGTGCAGAGCCTTCCAAATCCAAAGCGTGAAATGATTCCAGCAGCAGGTTTTATAGTAGATTCCCTGCTATGCCCTCGCTTGTTCCCTTTTGTAATTTCATATATTCTCGCGCACACACACACACACACACACACGCCTCCCACTCACTTTCTGCTCTGAACTGCATATCAGCTCACCTCTCATGGGGTCTTTGAGCAGCTGTTGGAGAGAGACAAGAGAGTTTTTTTTTTTTTTTTTTTTTTTTTTTTTTTTTTCCCCCAACTCTGGGTAAAACTAACAAACATTTACAAGTCCACATTTATACATCCCCTGGACAAGATTAGTATGTGTAGCAGGTTTAAATCTTAAACTCCATTAACAAACCCACTAAAATACCTATTTACTATAGTGTAAGGGTATCATTTCAACAAAGGCTGGCTGAATTATGTTCTTTATATATTTGCAGAGCCTTATAAATGAAAGGATACTTTCTTAACGGTCTCTGTGCAATACAGAAATATCAGCTATCTTCACCAATTCTAAAGCAAAAGCATTCAATCATACTCCACAATCTCAGTTTCTGTTTCTTACAAAAGTAAAGTAATTGTAACACAGTTAAATACTTCTAAAAACACCCTCAAACTGTGGTTTCCCATCTTTATAGTCCTTTAAAGTCCCTCCTCTTTTGTGTAACTGGGCTGTAAACAGCATAAGGGAGACAAATGACTTGTTTTTACAATTTCACTTAATTACCTGAGGTCCTAAAGAAATCTGTATCTTACATGTTTTAGTAAAAAAAACAGATGCAGTATAGCAGGCAACATTTCAACCATGCCTTCACAGCTCTGGTCATGGCAGCTAATTGTAGGGGGCGGAGCCAGAGTTCTCCCTCTTTAGAGGTCTGTCATATAGCTTTGTGCTACTCACCTCGAGTCTGCTTTGGCAGGGATGTAGACTTCAGCTACGATAGACTCTTCTCAATTATGCTGTTTTTTTTTTTTTGGGGGGGGGGGTTTAAACTGCATAGAGAAAAGATATCTGCTGCTACTCCTATGCTGAGTTAATCATTTTGGCATCACAAGAAAGGAGAATGAGTTCAGGGGATCATTTTTAATCGAACAAAGTGCCAAAACAAGGTACATACACGGCTACTGAGGTCCAGGGACTCTGCAGTCTTAGACTGTGGCCTCTGGACACACACGTCACTCCCCATCCGTCTTGTTCACTTTGTTGAAAAAGCTCCTGGAGCCTCAGTTCTTCAGTCTTGGCTGTGAAATCATATTAGAAATTTTGATGCCGTCATGCGAGTTTCTTTCTGTTTTTTACATTTTAAAAAACTGGTCTTGGTGCTTATTTGATGACAGTGTGACATGGTAGGAAGGAAAGTGCTGATTTAAAATATAAAATCATTAAACTAGACACTTTTGCTGGCACCAAATAGCAATAATCAGTTAAATTTATTCTCAATCATATAGCATGGTGGTTGTCAGATCTGATGCAGCTTTAGCACAGTCCTGTGATAATTATGACCTTAAATTGTACGTTTATGGATAATTAATCTATTGGTTACCATGCAATGTCAAAAAAATAGCCTTATTGGTAATGAATTCAGCCTGTTTCTGAGAGCTGAGTCATGATATGACCTTTAAACTCTGCCAGTTGCACACAGTAGTAATCAGTTTATCCTTCATTTTGCTTTCTACCATGTACGAATTGATTGGCTAGTACTTGAAGCATGTCGCCAGAATTTGATTGACAGACTATTGAAGGCTAAAAAAGTTAGACTTTTCTCAGTGTCTGATGCAAGCAAAGCTTTCAAAGCGACGCCAGAAACCCACCATTTAGTTCCAGGATAAAATCCTCGACTGTATGAAACTTAGTGGGCCAAACCCAGGTGAAGTTACTTCCAGGTTTTCTGGTGCTGATGCCTTTTTTTTTTTTTTTTTTTTTTCTTCTGAGCAAGATCATGTCAGCTGGGGTGGAAGTGACTTCACCCAAACACAGTTGGTCCATAAAAGGGTACAAGGGTGGAACAAGCAAGCCTGGACGGCACCTGGAAAAAACCCATCTGAGCCGAGTTACTACAAGTTATCTATCATACTTGGATCATACTAATCTATGTTGTTCCACCGTTTTTGTCCGTTTTTCAGAGCTTAACTGTGAGAGCAGTATGCTGCCTGTCAGTGGTGTCGCCAGGAGACGGCCGCCGTGGCTCTAAGTGGCACTATGGTTCGGTCGAAACCCTCTGATTACCGCTGCCGCTGCGCTTCCATTGATTCTTAATTGCTCTCTGATGTTCTTGTTTCCGTTTCAGTCTCTTTAGTCACACAATCAGTTCTTTTCTCAAGAAGCACAGGTCATCGTAGAGCCAAGAGGAAGACATTAAGATGGACACTGTGTCGAAACGCATAAAAAAAAAGCCATCTGTATCTGTTCATAAATCCCAATCATCCAATACCTGATTTTTACTGACATTTTAAGATGCAGGCATGTCTAAATGCTATTCAAATAAACCTTTACATATAAAAACTGAATTGCCACCAGAACTAAAAGGGCATAATGAAGAACAACCCTGCAGAGTTGGAATTAAAAAAAAAAAAAAAAAGTAGGCAAAATAAAGATAACGATGGCAATTACAGAAGATGACGATGGTACTTCATATGGACAAAAAGACTCTTTTCAGTAATTGTTGCCATGGCGCTGATCTAGCTGAATTACTATGCAGTAAACTGACACTATTCCAGGTCAATAGAGTGCTGAAAACATAATCTCTTCTGTGTCCAGTAATCTATAAAAGTCACAGTAAAGTGATGATTGCCTGCAAAGGACACCTTGCAAACCTACTGCTCTTTAAACTCCTGTCCTCTGTGTTTTTAAAGTCACCATATGAATCATTTATGAACAGTTGGCTATACAGTTTAGCCCCCAGAGACTGACGCTAGAAAATAATTTTCTTTTAATGCACAGTTACCACAGCGTTTAATTACAAGTTGCACGTAAATTTCTTCTTCCTCTCTTATTTTCTTCCCTCGACACTGGGCTGCCATGAGTTATGAGTATATCGTGACAAAAGGATGGCTATTCTTTATTTAGGCAGAACACAACTCAGGGTGCCAGAAAAGTGCACAGAGTGACATTCTGTACACTACCGGGGACAAATAATCACACCATTTGATTACCAAACACTTCCATGTTCTTGTAATACAGCTGAAGGTCGACTGTGGAATATTTTTCATAACTGGATTTGTTGCACAGGTGGATCCAATCACAGTTCCACGCTGGAATCCACTGAGCTCCCGGGAGCGACCCATTCTTTCACAAATAACTGTGAAAACGGCCTGCATGCCGAGGTGCTTGATTTTACACACCTGTGGCCACGGAAGTGATTGGAACACCTGATTCCCATTATTTGGATGGGTGAGCAAATACTTTTGGCAATAAAGTGTGTGACACAGGCAGAGAAGGCAGAGTGGTATCAACAACAAAAAAAAAAACGTTAAAAAAAAAAGGCATTCCCATTTCTTAAACTGTTCGGGTCACTTGATTGTTTTTAATTTTAAATTAAAGTCCAGTACATATTTGTTTCAGCTCTGAGAGGATATTTTTTCTACTTGCGATGCAGAATGTGATCAATCAAGACAAATGAAAGACCCACTTCCAATATTTTACTCTGATGCATGTCGCATCAGTTAAATATGGAAATCACTGCTGCTAAAATCCGTAAAAGTATTTCAGGGGGGATGTGGTTTATCAAAGCCTTTTTCTTTCAGATGTATTCACACAGTCTGGCTCTGAAGAACAGCCGTTTACAGAAATGAGGCAGCTGAATTTTTCATCCTTCATCACTCCACCTAACCGTGACATTCTGAGGTCTGACGGTTGAGTGCAAATGAATTATACCAACTCAAAAGAAAAAAAACATTTTGAGCTGAAAGTTTCTCAAGCTTTCTGACCCCATCAGCTTTGCCTTGTTCTGTTTCTTTGAATGTTTTAGAGGCTGCCAAACGGTGTGTTTATCTGAAGACAGGAGGACTGTTCCAGTATTTTGTTTTCACAATTTCTTTTTTTTTTTTTTTTTTTTTTGTAGTTATTATCTACCTCGAAACACTAGGTTTGTTGAAAAGTATTAACGGAGCAAATGGGTTGTTTCGTCACCTGTTTCTTGTTGCTCTTTGTCAATTTTTGTCATTTATTCAAGGTAACTTAAAGGAATTTCTCAAACTTCTTCAAACCTCAACTCCACAACAATTGACTGATTTAATCTTATTCTTTTTTTTTATGTCTATAAACACTGATTTATTTATGAGGGCTGCTTTGGAAAGATCTACCTTAAGAGTCTGGAGCTTTCCAGTCCTCCACGGCTGCAGCCTTCTCAATAGCTTTCCACTCATGGCTGCACTGGAAAGAAAAGCCAATCTAACTTACTTTTGAAATAGATGAATCCACTTTAAGTAAGTCTTCTGTATTGAACCCTGTGTGTGGGGTGTAAAGAGACCTTTCAGTTCAAGGCACCAGCTTTCCTCTTACCCTCTTAAGCTCCGCTGTCACTGCAAGAGTACTCCCAACCAACCAGGCAAGACCATCAGAAGAGGAGCTTTTGGACTTTGACTGTATCCGAATTTCCAAATAGAACATTTTTTAGAGAAATTTAAAGCAGTAATAAAAACAGGATTAGGGGAAGTACAAGGAATAACCTTAGTTTAATGTAATAAGGTAAACTCAACTTTAATTTTTCAAGTTTTTCTACAAATTAAACAAGATATAAGCATTTATTAAGGATGCTTAGATGTGTTTATATGCAGTCTTTAAATCCATGTCACTCACAGAGACATGTAAGTATTGTTGTAGCTGCTTTAAAAAAAAAAAAAAATGTGAAATACACAAATGGAAAAAATCATGTAAAATATTGTCTTGGCATGTTTTGGCATGTCTTTGGCACAAAAATCCCAAAACGTGCAAATGCGTGAACGACCACAAGGGGCCGACTCCAAAAGTGAGTCGACTGGCATTGTGCTAATCAGAACACCTGGCTACCTACAGGTGATTGGTCCTCCACTGGAACCCAAACTCCAACTCTGATGGAACCTTTGGCTGGGACCTTGACAAAGGACCTGGTGGAGGACAGACCCGCAGCTAGCCTGGTGGATGAGGGTACCAGTGGAGCTTGGTAAGAGCTTCTGCAGTCAGAAGCTCTTTTATTATTTATTTATTTATTTATTTTTTCTTTAAGAGTCATCTGAGCAGATTTATTCTGCCCAGTTTTCCAAGTTTAGATTTATCTTTGTTTGGCACAGTCACCTGCCAAGACGATGCCACCAGAGCCCCAACAAAACAGGTTTCAGAAAAGCTCAAACTAAGAAATTCCAGCACAATGCCTCCACCTCCCCAGAAATGTAACTTACATCCACAAACCATAAACACAACAGAAGAAGCGTGAAGTCATGTGATCCATTGGTTTCTGAAGACCGGCAGACGTTTACGGTGGAATATCCCATTTCAAATGTTGATTCAGTGGCAAAATCAAAGATTACTGATGCGTTTAGTATAAACTTCTAACTGCCGATATCTTCGGTAAGCTTGGTAACATGACTATTACAGATATGGATGTGATGGTGGCCAGTTATCGGCAGATTGTCAATCAATCATATTAGGAAAAAAATGATTGCTTTATATAAATTCTCCTGACATTGTACCCCCCCCCCCCCCCCCCCCCCCCCCCCCTAAATAAGATTTATTCGCTTTTAGAGCCAACTTCTAGTAGCCAGTCATCAAGTTTTATTTAAGCACGAACAAAAAAAATACTTATTGTTGGACCCATCAAGCCCATTTGCTTAAACGTGACGTTTTTGTTAATGATAAATTTTTCGTTGGATGATTATTTTTCTACTGCGAAGAGAAAAACCGCATAAGCCTAATTTTAATTATTGTTGGACCTTATTACCCTCTAAATATTTACTTCAAGGATATGAGACTGGATTACTTTTGTAAGAACACTAAAATGCCCTCAGAATATCCATCTTGTTCCTCTTATTATAGTTTAAAATAGAAGCCCTTTCACAGCAGTTCCCTCCTTGTTGCGCCTTCAGGCTCAAGGTTTTCATGATCGATGTGGCATCAAATTAATTTTTGCACTACCAGGAAATTCTAATTATTTGAAAAATAATAGAGTAATTTACCACCAGCAGTTAATATGTAATGGTTGGAGAGAAGGTCTGAAGATTGTAGGTAAATGCACATTCACACTCTTGTTTGAACACACACTGCAGAGAAAACGGCAGCGAGGCTGTTCACACAACTGCTTCAACAGGTTTCATGGTCTTTTATGCACTTTTTTTTTTTTCAACACAAACAGCTGGCTCTGCTCTGTCATTTAGTGCTTCCCTAATCACAATCAACCTGTAGGCGTTTGCACCACTTAATTTCTTTACCTCCTGCTAATCAGCGAGATGATAGTTGATCAGCTTGCCAAACCTCTCGTCTTGCATAAAGTCACACTCGTGTAGTAGCAACACATTGATTTTGAAACGAAAAGTTCTATCTTTCACGACTTACTGCAGATTAATTGGAGATATCTTGCAGTAGTTTTAATTTTTACCATCCTCCTCCTAGGATCTGTAAGGCTGTAATTTCCTGTGAGTAATACCCAACTTGCTGAGTATTGAGTGCAGTGAGCCTTGGAGAACATTTCAGTCAAAAGTCATTCAACTTGTATCTAAAATCAATGCCACAAACCAATGCAGAGGACTCCTGTCAACTTGCTATCTCACATTTCTGGACTGGGTTACATGACTGGATTTAGTGAGTCCAGCCAATCCATATATATGCTTGCATCTTAAATCATTGCTTTACTGGGTCTGCAGTGATTTCTGCTTTTGCTCATTCTTGTCATGGTTCCCAGGTAGCAAAAGACCATTAATTCAACGTTTGAATTTAGTCAGAGTGGCTATTTGTGTCAGCGGTGCAGTGAGATGAGGCTTCAGTTCACACTGCAGCGGGAAGTTGGGCATTTGTGGCAGGTCGGCACAGAACAGCAGAACTGGTATGTTTCCCGTTTCAGAGCTGTTCACTGCCCTCCACTGACACACGGAGTAGTCCGCCTCTTTCAAAGGAGTAACTGCATCTAAAGCTGCAGCAAATCTGCAGCATTATTGACAAGGTAATCAATATCTGCAGTGGTAGAATGTAGGTCATAGCCCTCAATAGTTCCACTATGTTCCACTGGAGGAAGATGAGGAGCGATGGCCTTTAATTTAGCAACGGCGTTATCTGATAAACATCTGCTAAAATAATACATTTTTATTATGCACTTTAACGTTGAAAATGTTATATTTAAACATTATTAAATAGTGGTCAGATAGGAGGGAGTTTCCCGGATGACACTAACAAATGAATAAATACTATACCATAGGTGTGGATGAGGTTGAGGGTATGATTAAAGCAGTGGGTCGGTTCACCTTCAACATCCATATGAATGTTAGTCGCCCACTATGATGACTTTGTGTGTACTGATCAATAAACCAGATGGGAAATCTGAAAACTCTGACAGAAACTCGAGGTAAGCAGCAGCAGCAGGAGGAAGGTAAACGACCACTAACAAGCGAGGGGTTTTAGACTGAGCCTGGGGCTTTTGAGCGTCTTGTTTAGGCATTTAGGTTTGGACTGGAGTAGTTATAGATCGCCGCTGCTCCTCCACCTTGACCCGTGCTTCAGGGAAATATGATAATTAAAGTACGGGGGGGGGTGTTGATTCATTTTAACTTACATACTCTTCCTTTTCTAGCCACGTTTCTGATAAATAGAAAATATCACTCCAGGTCTCTGTAAGTGGATCACTTACTAATGGAGACTTTGAGCTTAAAGATCGTATATTTTATAATCTGCATCTAATTTTTTGGGATTTTAATGTCACTAAATGCATTTTTTGTACGAGGTTACTGTATTTTGATTAACGCCTCTATCACGTCGCACTTGGTGAACTTTTGGAGGACGAGGAATCGACACCGATTCTATTTTTCTTGGCACCTCGTTAGAATCGCCAGTTACATAATTTGTTCCTATAGTTTTATTGGCAGGCGTTCATCCTCGAGAAGCGTGTAAGACTGCAGCTCTGCATCCTGGCCTGGACCCTGGGTTGTCAGGGGGAGGGTCTGATAATATCAGCCAGATTTCCAGAAATCAGAGCTGCACCTTCCCGCGTGGGGTGAATGCCGTCTCTTCTAATCAGACCAGGCTTTCCTCAATGTCAAAGGCCACGTCGTTTTCTGGAGCGATGACGTTCGTCTAAACATATCATCACTGGTCAAATGGACTTCTCTCAGGGAGTATGGTATTGGATGGTAACCAAATTACAGTAAAACCAGACTTCTCACTTTATTGCTTTGTTTCAGCTCACTGGGTGAATGTGACGCTGTATATTTCATCAGATGCACAGAAAATGAGTTAAACCAACTGACAACACTGAAATGCCATAAATTCAAACGACAAGAGGCAAAAAACTGCAAATTGCTGGAGTTTTATATTATACTGAGGCGGTTTAATCCAAAAGCATTGTACCTGTATGAAGATGCTCATTTACGTGACTGAAGCAAGCCCCGAACTAAAACAAACTGCAAATCTAATTTCTTTCAGTCCAGGAAATGTAAATTAATTGAGTGAATAAACTGTTCCCTGATTTTCATCGTCATATTACCTGAATTGTCTCCCTCCTTCAGAGACTAATTTAGTTTTTTCTTTTCAGACTGTCAGAACACAATTCATCCAGATCTGTTTGATAAAGACGCCTCCGCTCTTTCTAACTCTGGCCTTCACTCCAATGGAGACCTTTGGTCCAACCACAACATTTTATGAAATAAAAGTATTAATATTCATCAGCTTTAAAGACATCATGCAGTTATTTTGGATGTTAAAAATTAGACAGAAATAAAATGGTGCAGTTCAAGGGTCAGTGTTTTGCATAAGTGACAAGAGAATAAGAATTAAAACGAATAAGAACATTGTTCCTTTTTTTTTTCGTGTCTGGTTAAGAGCTGTGGTTATCGGTAAGGAAAAGGGGAGAAAAATAAAACCAGATTCACTATATTGTGGAAAGTTAAGGTAAAATAAAGTCACCTTCTGCGCTGTACGTGGTGAGTTCGGTGCAGTTGCTCCAAGGATCCAGTTCTTTTTATACCTGCAATTATTTTTGCTTTACGTCAATTTTCTTAACAAATACATCATGGTTTTATTGAAAGGAAGCTGTAAAACATGCAGTCAAGCCAGAGTGTGCCGTTTCTTCTTTCCATAGATGTTTGAGCTGCTGAGAGCTCAGTCAGCCCTCAGCTTTCTGCTCCTGCATGTGACTCCTCCTCACGTTCTGTCCCCTGAGTCTGGTGCCTGTCAGGATGAATGACAATATCCTGCCAGGCAACGTGTCTGGAAAACGGCTTTGTAAGATCAGTCGCAGAAAGATGCTTATCCCACAGGAGTTAAATTATTCTGTGTTTCATGTTAAAAAAAAAAAAAAATCTCTAACCTGTTCAGACACACTGCATATACGACACGTTTTAGCAGTGAGGAATGAAGGTGGGTCGATATGTAATGTGTTGCCACCAGATATTGATCAAACATTCACATTAGACCATATTTTATAATTCTTTCCAGGAAAAAGTGAAAGGGGAGGAATTTAAGCTGATATTTTCCTAACACGAGCACCCTTATTAACAGCTGAAGAAAACGAACCAAGATACAACATCCAGCTTTAAAACTATTACAGAAGTCCAACAAACTGCAGTTCATTGTCTGGCCGCTAGGGGCCGGCTCCAACTATGAATCAATCTCCAAATAACTTCCATGTTAAAATGTTCAACTTCACAGCAGAAAAAGACAGTTACAGTCTGGTAAAAACATCAGGATTTTGTTTTCATAGCTAGCTTTCACATCTATGACAACAACAGAGGAGTTTATTTATTTAGTTATTTATTTATTTTAAGCATATACCTAATGACGTACAATCAGGGGCGTGATTTCGTTTTAGTGACAAATGTAGTCCGCAGTGGTCAAACGGTTAACTGTCACTTTAGATATGTACATGTTGACTTCTGAGCTGTAAATAAAGACTTAATAGTGCATATGTATTCTTATTTTAAAGATAATGTGGTGTGTTTTGTTGTTAATCGTACATAATTGCTGCAACTTTTTCAGGGTTGGTCTGGAATGGTCTGGTCCACTGAAGGTGGTTTGTAGCTTTCACCATCTCTCTCACTAACGAGTTGAGGGTGAGACTACAGGATTTAATAGTAGCATTGCAGTACATGTCAGTTTCAGTGTGGGGGGGTCTAAAGCACCATAAGAGCCTTGGAGAAATAGAAAAATAGCCAAGCTCTTTGACTACTCCCCTGCAGATATAAAGTTAATTTCTAGTTCTACACATATTTTGGGTGTTTTGTACTCACTTCTTGGGTCGTCCATAACATTATTGCTTTCTCTTTCAGTATCCATTACAATTATGTGCATATTGTCAATTATGCAAATCAACTAATGATGTAACTTCTGGCAGCTTTTACGACAGCCAGTAAGCTACTTTCCTTACTGAGGAGTTGACAAGACTACTGCTGTTTTCAAGATGCAGAAGTGCTTTGGCTCAGAGCTGAAAAATCCTCAAAAGCCAAGAAAATCCATGTAGATGCCTCGTATTTACGTGCATAGTTTTTATTTAATGTATTACCTCTAAATCATTTGTTTACAGTTACTCATTTAATCATTTTTATTTTGAAAGTGACTTACAAGTGATGAATAACTATTAAGTTACAGCAATTAAGCTTTCAAAAACACATGCACAATAAATTAATATATTTAAAGATGTAATTTTCATGCAATTAGGACATAAGATTTGCCACTACAAATCTGAAAAATTCGATTTTAATCTTGAATTGTAATCGTACTCCCTGGCCACTTTATTGTAACACCTGGTGTGCATATGTTCAATGAACCTAATAAAGTGACCAGTGAGTTTATAGTAGCTCTCACTTTTCAGGCATTATTGTTGGATAGTGGTTTAATGTCGCTGCTAAGGTGTCAGAGGGTGAATTGGCTTGCCGAACACTGTGAAAAGAGTCAGCGGCAGGCGACCTCCTGCCACTGTGCCATGTGGCGTGACCTTCGAGATCACCATTCTCACAGTGTCGTGCCAGCAAGGATGACAGTTGATGTCTCTTCTTCCTCAGTTTGGACTCCAAGGTGCAGACGGCGCCAGAACGAAATCGGGAGCGAAAGGAAACGTGAGTAGCATGACTGCATGTTCCTGCAGCTCTCATATTTACACACATCATCTGTGACACAAATACAGATGGGATGTGATCTGTCTGTTCTGCTGGTTTCTTTGGGATCAATAATTTGATTTGCTATAGAGTCATTGATTTGATCAACACCTAGAAATTGTGTTCATTTTTACCTGTAACTGACTGGGATGTGCTAATGCTCCTGTCTGCACTGCACTGTTTATTTTTGTTGCATTAATTAAAAAGGTCTTTGCATTAACTTTTTGGTTAGGTGTTTGTGTAAGAGACGAGATATGTAAGTCTCTTCAAATTGGGCTTTTAATCCATCAGGGATTTGCATATTTCCCCTCTACTGCATAGTATAATTCACTGATTTAAAGAAACTGGAACATTTTTGTACATAAAGGACAAGACTGCAAACCTTAAGCTGCACACCCATAATGGCCATCAAGATCAATTAATCAATAGCAGAAGGAATGGACAAGGGATTAATTTGGGAAATTTTGGTTTTGGTGCTAAAATATGGAGAGACATTTACAAATACTAGTTGGAAATGTTGCTGTGAAAATGCATCAAGGTTTCTGGGCTCAGAGGCATCTGGGATGCACAACCACACAGTGGAAATGGGTACTGTGGTGAGACAAACCACAATTACAGTTCTTTTAAGATCAAAGACAAAAAAGATCACAAAGACAACAAGGTTTGTGATGAAATTAGGTTGTCATAACTAAAAATAATCAATATTGGGGCAACTGAAGCTCTTCATCAATTGTTTCCTCAATACAACAAAGCCTTTTTTTATGTTTGCAACATCACAAAAGCTGTAAAAGCTGTATATTCCAACATATTTTTGAATGTGTTGGGAACTAAATGCTTATAAAAGTGCTGATAAGAAAAGGCATGACTACTGTGCAGGGTTTGTTTTTAACTTGGTTTACAGCGTTATACAACACCACTAAAGGTCTCAACAAAGTGCAAAAAATGTTCGAGCTTAGTCATTATTTCATTCAGCCAAGTATTCCTAATATCATCCTGAAATCACAGTGGAAATGAAATTGAAATTAGTTGCCTCAATTCCATTTCGACAGCACTGGAAATCCTGCGTATTGTGCTGTGGACCTTGTGTAACACTCCTGTACCTCGCCAGTACGCATGAACAAGTGAAACAAGGCATCACTACATAAATGAGACTCCTGATGTCTTGCTTGTTATGTGCAATAATTATTGGAGCTGTAATGATCAAGTTAATGAAGGCCCTGGTGATTGGAGTCATTATCGATGATTGAGAAAATTGTCTCTTAATGCGATGCGGTTACTTTTAGATACTTCCAATCGTTCATCACCATTATTGATTTTTTATTTTTTTTTTTATTTTTTTTTTATTTTTTTTTTTTTTTTTTCCTGTGTTGGTGCTCATACGTTTTCCCTGAAGGGCAGCTCCTGTTATCGAGGGAGGGTTCTTCCTGTTACTTAATATGTATGACCAAGCTTTGAAATCTACCGTGCAGTTTATGTGGGGAAAAAGTAAGATAAAAGTTCAGCCAACAAAACAACTCTCATGATCTCATATCAGTTGAGAGTGTGTGACTGTGAAGTCGACAAAGCCAGACGTTGATTTAACAAGGACATACGATAAAAAAAATAAATAAATAAAAATCTGTACATGAGAGCATATACACTGAAGGGACCAAAGTATGTATTGGTTGATATAAACTCTCCTGGTGTGGTTCAAAAAACATTCACCCCTCCACAGCTGTCCTGCATGTGAAATCTAACCAAACTAGTTTTTTGAACCAGGCTGTAAATAAGTTTGTCTGCTCTAAAGTTGGATATTTTAACACTAGGAGTCACTGGAGATTGGCTTGGTTTTGAAGCCTCTAGTGGTGAGTCGAGGAACTGCAACGAATCTTAGTTCCACATGGGCGTCAATGCAGAAGTGAGATGGTTGGTGCTTGGAGGAAACGAAGGCCAAGACGATGGCCATTTCTCAATTCTCAAGTTTCTCAGGTCTGTACTTGTGTTCTTGAGAAGTTCGTACTTATAAGTATGAGTTGGGAAAAACGTACCTCCGAGGACGCAAGAACACATCTGTCTCTCTTTCTGCATTTGGAACAGCAGCACACTTGTGTTGTTGTTGACGTCAGATCTGACTAACATGAACTGCACTGTACACATACTGTGTAAAGTTTAAATGTTATTTAAACAAACACCGTTAACACTGAAACATCTGAGAACGGGCCGTGTATGGCTCCTGCTCAAGTCTTTATAACCATTCCTTTACACAATGTGCTTTAATTGGTTTTGCGCCCGTGTGCACCAGCCACAGTATTTACTAACTTTATATGTCATAAATATGTTCTGGCTGTATATATGTTCATTTAAGTTTTTAAATTTTATTAAATATACATTTACCTTGTCCAAATGTGTCTCTTGTAACTTAATTATATTTTATTCCTTTGCAAACCTGACTCACTTGAAGGACAGAAGTTTGGATTAGCATTTGTTTTAATTGCTGGAGCGATGTGAAAATCGCTTCACCGTGGAGTCAACGTCCTCCAGCGTCCTGCAGGAGAAGATTCAAAGGTTAAAACTCTGGTTTTACACATTCCTTACGGCCTGACTTGGTTGAAAGCCCACTCACCACGACAAGGTGCAGACCAGGAGTAGGAACATATAAGACGAGACAAACATAGAAGGAAAAAAAAAGCACGAGACAATCGGGAGAAAATGTGACAATCTTAGAACTGAGACACAAAGTTAAAGCAACCCTTTTTCACAGCAGTTTATATTTTTAAATGAGAGATTTGTTAACAAGTTGTCTCAAAATCTGAACACTGGTCTTGACTCACCTGAGTGGGAAAATAAATGGTTTGACAGAACAAAACTACAGCAGCTGCTGAAAAAGCAGAAAACATGGTAGAATAAACCAGAACTAAGACGTGAGTGTTTGTTTTTTAAAGTTTATCTGACACTCGTGCTGGGAAGGCTTTAAAGCAGATATTGAACGTTACTCGTGCCCCGCTCATGCAGGCTCTAAGTAACATTTATAATGTTGTAAAAAGCTATTTCATTTTACATTCCACAGATAATTTTACATTTAGAGTCTTACACATAACTTGGCCACCAGGCAGTCACAAATGAATCCCTCCACTGGGCCTGGATCCAGGGTGGGATCCCTGTAACTCACACCCAGGGAAGTAACACAGATTCTCTGATTGACTTATGTATGTAAGTTGGAATCGCTCTTAGTCTGGCCCGTCACCCAGGACCATTGTGCCAGGGGTCAAATTTACCAGCATAATTCCCAGGATCATTCGGGCACTCAAACCTCTCCACCGCGGTAAGGTGGCGATTCAAGGAGAGGATATATTGTGTATAAATTTAAATGTAGGTCTTTAATTATAATAATTTCAATGTTACAATTTCTTATCAACCTAGTATAATATAGTGATATTATACTAGACTTGTATAAGTTCTAATTGATCTGATGTTTTTTTTGGGGGGGCTGTGGGAGGAAACCCGAGCACCGGGAGAAAACCCACTTAATTTAAGTTATAATTCCACATATAAATTTAAAGTGTATTTTTCAGTGTAGGGAGCCAATTCTGTTTAGTTCTTCAACCGTGAACATTTTAAATATTAGACTGCATCTTTGTATGACAGGATATAAAATTGAGATGTAGTATTAGTTGTTACCAAAACAAAAGAATCTCCTAAACCAATTCTTCTTTTTCTTTTTTGGCTTTTCCTCTGAGAGTACTTTCACGTCTTTTTCCAGGTTTGCCAGCTTGTCTTCTGTAACGCTTTCCAGCTGGTCTTCCTTCATTGGAGTCTGTTGCACGGACTTTGACTCTGCTCCTGGGCTTCGTAGAGCCTTTTTCAAGTTGCTCATTTCCTTTTTATGTTGTCCTAAAAGTGAGGAAAAAGAATCTCTTGCTTTCTTAAGCTCGTCTTTTAAGGTCTGTACCTTAAGCTTAGTTTTGGATTGAAGTTCTTCACTTGCACTAAGTTTTATTTGCAGGTCATTGATTTGATGATGGAGCGCCACTTTGTCCTCAGCTTGGAGCTGTGAAGTTTCTTCCATCCTGGAGTTGGTCTTTTTCACTTTTTTTTTCAGTACCCTGATAATTGTTTCTGAGTCCTTTCTCTCCAATTGAAGCTGTTCCACTTTACTTTGGAGTAGTTCATTTGACTTCTCAGTGGCTTCTTTCTCCATTTGAAGCTGTTCCAGTTTTTTGTTCACTACTTCCAGTGTCTTTACAGAGGCTTCTTTCTCCATTTGAAGCTGTTCGTTCTGCGCTAAGAGATGCTGGATTAATAAGGCCGTTTCTTCATTTCCTCCCTGCTTGGAAACATTTTCCAGCAGTATCTTGTACTTCTGGATATCTGATTCAGCCAATTTCAGTTTGAATTTTAGGCGACTGATCTCCTCTTTCTCCTGATCCTGTTTTGACGTGGAGGGTTTAGAACAATGAGAAGAGAAACGTTGGTTCCCAGGTTGAACGAAAATGTTTTCAAACAAATTCTTGAAAATTTGCTGCATTTCCTGTCTTTGAAGACTTTCAGGATCACAGGCAGCTCCCTGAATTTGCAAGGGGTTTTCCTGCAAGTGTACTGGCCGTGGGAGCCTTGGACTTTCCTCTGCAGCATCATTCTTATTTGGACCGCTGTGCTGTTGGGGGCTACCGTGTTGACAATCCTGCATGGAGAGATGTTTCACGTATTTCAACAGCTCCTCATCCATCTGTGCGTATAATTCAGCATCTACGCATTCTTCTGATTGTGATACTTCACCTTTTCCAAAGGCAGCTTCATGCTCTGCAAAATAATTTGGAATATGACAATCTTTATTCGGCTGAACAAAGATTTCAGTGTAGCGTGTATTTTGTTGTGTGCCTTTGACATCTTTGACATCTTGGTCTGAGTCACAGTTAGTTTCAACTGGATTGAAGCGAACTCTGCGCTCCTTTGGTCTCGTATCAGGTTCTTCCTGAATAAAACCTGTTGGGTTTTCATTTTTTTTCTCACTTGTGTTTTCCTTGCTTGTCATTTTTCTGTTCTCTTGTCCAAGATCACAGTTCTCTCTTGCTTTCCTCTGACTCTGTCTGTCTTCCACTGTGGAGTGACTGGAACTGGTTTGACGTTCTATATATATACACAAGCAAAGCCCCCTGCTTTGATGTCATGACAACGTGTCAACATTCTATTGACATCATGGAATGTGTGATGTCATGACAACGTGTCACTACATTCTATTGACATCATGGAATGTGATGTCATACTGTCCTTTTAAACAAAAACAACTTTTACACAAGATGAAGTAAAAAGGTACTTTTATTTTATAATTTTTATACTGTTTGTTTTCAATAGTACCGTTGAATGGAACTTGAAATGCATTTAATTATGCAAATTAAAAATCTCAGCAATGTTTGTAAATGTATAATTTAAGAAAAAGTTGTTTTTTTTTATAATTTAAAATTTGGCTTACACTTTTTAAAAATAAACAATGAAAGTGTTGGTGTCTTTTTCATATTAAGTTTCATTCACAAAATTCTTAAATTCTGGTAATTGGTTTTTCTTTCATTATTTATTTAGTTAACTATGTCCTGACACTTTTATTTTTTTTTTTTTTTTTCCCATTTAACTGAAACTGCCTCCTTTAAACAGCTGACTAGAATTGGTCCACCAAGTGAGTTATGGGATTTAATGAGGGGGATCTGAGATGGTCAATGAGGCCAATGAAAGACACTTTCTACTGCTATTTGAGGAGGAAAACTGAATCTTATGCACTCGTGAGGGAGCTCCAATTGTATGGTGCACTCTTTTATATGACGTCAGCCGTTTTTAGACATGTTAGTCAGCAAAGTGAGATTGTTTATTACCAAGATGACACCTGAATGCAGTCAGCACTAAGACCGGCCCAACAATTGCCATCTGTAAAATATGATATAATAACCATTGCTGGATCTTTTCTTCTTCAAACTTCAATATCTCAGCTGCATTGAAAGACAGTCAATATCAAGGATTTGTGTAGCTTGGACAGATAAATTATGTAAAGGCTGATTGATGGAAAAAATAGAAATGACCCTCTTTCAAAGACACACATATATAGTGAAGCAACATAAGAATTTAATTGAACTTTTCACATTACTGCATTCACGGACTTTATATTTAGAATAAATTGTTGTTCATAACTCAGAGCAGATTACAACCAATGTGTCTTTGCATTTCTGCCACCAGGACATGATATTTTAATGACACTATGTGGTATGTTTATGCATATTTACTGGATTATGACTTGTCTAATGGGAAACTATTATGGGCTCCTTGTACAATTTCTGCTTTTGTTTAAGCCTTTTGATGGATGCAGCAGTCTCACCACTCTCACGTTTCAGCTCACCAATGTCTGACATTACTCCCCTCAACGCTCAGGACGGTTGCACTGCGTATGCGTAACTTGTCCTGTCTGTTTGGTAAATTTGCATTTTTATGGATTAACTCGGGCAGTGTCAATTCTTGCCAGAACAGAACAAGTTCGCCCAGTTCTTTTTATAATCTATATTATTACTAAAATCACCAGACATTTAAATCAGATACATTTCCACCAATTTCAGTTTGAGCAACTTCTCACGGCTCTCAGTCTAGTTTTGCAATTGAGATGTTATCAAGAAAATGGCACAAATAAAGAACGCACTGGCTAAATGCAGACTTTTCATGAGGAAAGCCCTAATATTCAAAGCTCAAGCACCGGAGCTCTGCCTAGTGTGTTTTTATGTAACTGCATCAACTTATTCAAATGGCCAGTTTGTGTGTGCTGCAGTGGATCTGGCTGTTTGCGTAAAAGCACTGTAAATGGTTAATAAGGCAAGAGAAGTGATATTCAGATGGCCATTTGAATCGACCGAGGAGCGTAAAGAAGCAAGACACAGGGGAGATGAATAGCACTGTGTCAAAGTTGAGAGCATAAATGTGCTGCACAGACGCTTCAACAGCGTTCCCTCTGGTGTAGAAAGTTTATGAGTCAACCTTGCAAGTTCAGCAAGCTGCTGGCCCTTACTTGGAAATGGCACAACGCAAACGCTAAAACAGGCCAAGTGATTACTTTCTGTGGCTGAATGCAATTTATCTCATAAAATTTGGAATAAGTGTTGGGAGATTCTCTTCTAGATCTAATAATAGAGAGAAAAGTACACGGTGCATACTTGTGTGTGTGTGTGTGTGTGTGTGTGTGTGTGTGTGTGTGTGTGTGTGTGTGTGATAAAAGTTTTAAGTTTCAGGGAGTCCAAGAAACAATTTCCAAACCTTCATCAACAAATCTACCAAAGCCAGCTATTTTTTTGTAACATGTCAACTGTTCTTTTCAAACCAGTTACTTGGCAACTACAAAAACTAAATAGCAACTGCTATATCATGCAAACAAAGGGGGAAAAAAAATCAGAAAGCCAGAAGGACATTACAGATTGTTACAAGAAATGCATCTCCTTTGTATTGACATGTTCCAGGTGGGAGTGCTGACCTCAAGCCCCCCCCCCCCCCCCCCCCCCCCCCCCCCCCCCCCCACGAACAGCCGTCAGGCCCAGTAGCACGTCTTTCCATGGCCAGAGAAGTCATTAAACCCACCTGAGCTCAGAGTTGCAGGATGAGGACAGCAGATGGGTTGTCAGATCGCAGTTTTGGCATCTTTGAATGTTATTCATTAGTATGTGTGTCACTAACATCCGCTCAGTATGACCAAGGAAAAGTTTCCTGACTTGGTCTTGACTAAAAGTTTTTTCTGTTTTAAATCTCTCACCGTGGCAACCCAAAAACAAGTTCTTGAAGAAATATGATTAGATTAATAGCGATTTGAACAAATGCCTTTGGCATCAATTAGGAAAAGGCTGCTTTTCCCATTAAACGTTACAATTTACCACCTTAGATCTAGACTATTTTGCTGAATGTGACATTTGACAATGCACCATCCCCCTGAAGCCAATTAAAAGGCTCTGTATTTGATGGAGCAACCCAGGATTCAAAGTAAAATGCATGAAAATTGAACTAAAAAACAAAGACTATAATTCATCACCTCAGGATTTCTTTACAAAAACGGTACATAAACATAAAGCTTTTATAAAATGAAAACGTAACCTTTTCTATTTGCTAGTTGCTTAAACCCTCATTTTCAAATATTTTCCACAGTGGCTGTTTCAGATAAATTGTACATGAAGGATTTATGACAAATGCCATCAGTTCCAGCTGTTTGTTTTGTGTTTTTACGGGAAAAACGGGAAGATGGAAGACGAAGCTTGGAGCAAGTAGAGATGAATGCCTTTTATAGCTCATTAGGAATGCCTTGTCGAGAGAATATAAACGATCTGTCTGCGCTGCTCAGCTGAAAGGAGATTGGAGATGGAAGGGTGCAGCATGAAAGCTGTGTCCATTTACTACCCTCTCCACTGCTGACATCTATTACCAAACCCTGTTGTGGAAGGCAGCCATGACAAATAACATGGGAACAGGCAAGTTAATGGCACGCAGAAAACAGAACAAGCAACGGGAGATAACAAGTCTCAAAAAAACAAAATTACAGCTGAGTTCACAGCAGTGGGGTGCACTGGAGTCTTATAACTGCTGCAGAGATGACAAACGTAGAGCCTGGAATAACAGAAGTGCTGTCATTCCTTCACAACAACCAGTGATTACGTCCACAACACATGTGGGACTTTCATCCAAGGGGCTAGAGTTTGTTTTCTCAGGTTGGACACTGTCTTCCGTGTTATTTTTAGACCTAGTTTGACATTAAAAAAAAAAATAAATAAAAGAGTGGCCACATCCAGAGAATCAAATCTCAAAAATGCAAAAGGCAGGAGAGGAAAAAGTTCCATCATAGGTTCCTAATATGCCCTTTTGAGGGTTGCTCTGTATAACTGAGGAAAGAGTTGGGCTTTAATTCTGTTCCAATAGGTTATATTATAACTTGTATATAAAATGTACAGAAAAGCTTGGAGTAATTTAGCCAATGCCACTTGTAGTTTTCCTTTTTTTTTAAATTTGATGTAGTAAAACACTACCCAGAAACGGCAATAAGTTCAGAAAGAGCAACTACGGCTAATCAATCCTCCAATAATGTTACGTTATTAAGGAAAACTCAGCAAGGACCCGCGAGCCTTCAGCAGATATCCATTCCACCAGTAAACTCCACAGCTTGCATTAATATTCAGAAAACATTGCACATTTTGCTGTGCGCTCTAACTGTGTAAATATTTAAAAAGGACGCATGGTTTTCTGCACTGCCCGAGGAAAAACGAATGCGCTTCTGTTATACACAGGCTCAGATCCCCGTCTCTGAAGGATGAAACAAAAGAATGTATTCTCAATGTCCTCTGCCCCGAAACGGCAGAATTAAAGTTGGTTGGGCGCGTTGCTATAGCGATGACTCCTCAGCATTCAGCCTCTTCCTCTTCCCTGTCAGCGAAATGTTACCGTGAACTTCCTGAGGGTGCCTCACCTCCTGTGGTCTTTGATTCATATCAAAGTGTATTCCCTGGGGTAGCAGTCTTTCCAATTCCTTAGTTTCTATTTTACTATTTCTCACCCTTTTTTTCTGTTTTTCAACTGCTCAGTACTTATTTATGGTCCAGGCAACAGTATTTCAAACCCCAAAGCTGAATGTTCATAAGCATTTATGTCCTGGATAAACCAGAAAACATCATATTGTTTATGAGTTTATGAGTCACCCTTTGACAAGGACATGCGGTGGAGAAAACAAGAGGCTCAGACGAAGCAGGTTCCTCCACAACTTCAGTGAAGACGCAATTTAAAAAAAAAATACTGCAAGGGGAACAAAATGACGCATCCAACAGAGGATTTGTTTCACTTGTAGCCTCCAGGAAGTCATTATGAATAATTGAGAAACGACATCTAATTTACTTCCTGTTGGCAAGGAATCAAGGAACTTTCTCAGAACAAAACTATTTCCAGAAAGAAGAAGCAGGAAGTTCCTCAATCAAAATAAAACACGAAACGTGTGATATTTAGACTTAGTTCAGGTAAAATCATAATGAGGAGCTTGAAGAGCAAATAATCCAGAGCTGGTTATCTCTTGTTGCTTGTGGAAACCTTCTTTGGAGGTTAGAAGTAAGTCAGCACGAAGATGTGAGATTGATGCAGCATTTTTGTTTTTCTTTTTAATGAGAGAGATGAATAAAATCAGCTTCACATTATTGTGAAGGGAGCTGAAGTGGCGGATGAAGCTCCTGTTTTTATTTGGTTGTGAGCTGCCGAAAGGCTTGGAAACGCTCATTCAGAGGACAAGGTCAGAAATAGATTTTCCTCTCTTAGCGGCATAGTTTTACCTTTTTTATTGAAGTTGAACTTAGACAAGGTTAAAAGGCGTAATATAAGTGTGCACCATTTACCAGGAGGTCATATTAGGCAGCAAGCAAATAGTCCGTTCGTAAATATGATGTTCCGGAGGTAGTTATGACTAATCATGATGAGTACATCAAGACAAGACAAATACATTTATTAGAAGATCAAAAATGCAAAAGCAGACAGAGGTATTGAAGTCATGTCTTATTTAGAGCCTTAATTACAAACCTGCACACTGTTAATGCTGTCAAAGTGTTTATAAGTAAATCTCTGTCAGATTTTTGTCTTTCAGTTGTCTGCCTGCGAGACAAACTCAGGCAGCGCTTGTGTAAATCTCAGCTGTCACCCACATGCCATTGTCATTCATGTATTCATACGCCTCTGTAGCAAAAAGGATAAAAGCTGGGTGGTGGGTGGCTGACTGGGGTGGGCTGAAGGGACAAAGAGCGCAACAGGATAACATGAAATGGAGCAAAACTCTCAGAATCGCAATGCGACTAAGCTGTTTAGACATGTCGCATGTCAGACCAAAGCATTACATCACGCTGCTGGTACAAATCCGAATTTATTTGATTACTTAATCCAGTGTTGAATTATTCACTGCAACACTTCCATGTTCACATGTTGGCACAACTGAGAGAATTAATGAATTAAACTATGGGTAAATTCCACGGAAGTCCCATTTGTTAAAGAACAAATGTGCCACTGGAGAAATTCAACTTGATAATGGAAGTCAGTTCACGGATGACAGAGAAAGGAAGTATTAATTTTTCAGTAAAATGAGTCTCTTTAATTTATATAGATGATGACTGATTGGGCATTTTCACTTCAAAGAGTGCTCCCTGAATTTTGGAAAATCTGGTCAGAGATTTTATCAGTAAAATTCATCAGAAAAGCTGGGATGAGGTTTCTGATGCTCTGCATTAACCACGCCCACTTTACTTTCTAATCAATCACACTACACAAGACAAAAGTTCTGCCTAAATATTATGTTTCTTGTTCTCGTCTGTCCTAATTGTCACAACCTGTGCCTCATTAGCCCCTTGACTGTTCGTCAGTGTTTATACTGCTTGGGGACCTTTTTATTTTTTTTTTTTTTTTTTTTTTGACTTCTTACTACCTGAGTGTTGCATACTGATTCTATCAAAATGCAGTATTCAGTATGCAGAGTGCAGGAAACTGCACAATCTCCAGTAGTTATGCAAAAGCACAAGTTTTTGAGGGAAAATTTCCAGGGAGTAACTTTTACAGTGGCAAAATACTAACAACCATTTGATTATGTAGTATTCTCCGTTGTCAGGGTCCACTCTTGTGAAACCAGCTCCCAGTTTATGTTTAGGATAGAGGTACCCTCTCTGCCTTTTTAAAATTAAGTTTAAACCTTGACTTTTTGATCAAACTTACAATTGGTGCTGGCTCAGGGGTTTTAAACCATGCCTGAGGTTATGCTTAAGTCTAGATTGCCTCCTTAATTTGTTATTGTTGCAAAAAATAAATTTGCGATGTGGAGGTTGACGGGTTTGCGTGCGTCGCCTGTGAAATTTTAAAATGAAATTTGAGCAAGAACATAAAGAACCATCATTGCCTTCAGGGCAAAAGCTACTCATTTTGAAGTTTTCATTTAGAGATGTAACAAACAGCCCAACTGGCCAAATAGAGAGCAAAATGTATGATTGAGTTGTATCTTTTTACAAATTATGAATGAGCACCAACACTGGGATGTCCTGTACTTTGTACATGCGTATAATGATTTGTTTATAGATTGAAGATCAGCAGTGGTAAAGGTTGAAAAAGCGTAACAATATACTCTTATTCCACCAAACTGTTACATTTCTGCTTGTATTCCTTATTCATCGTGTTATTTTACAGATATTACCACAGTATTGCAGCACCTCAGTCTTTGTATGACTGCTTCTGGAAATGAACTTCAGTTTTTGCAAAGGACTCACAAGTGCCATGTTACGGGAGCCATTTGTTGTCAGTTTCACAAAGTCAAAGGCCTGAGATAAGCGGTGCAGCGAGGCGTCCCGGAGAAACACCTCGTTAGTCTAAGCCTGGAAATGGGAACTCTGAGCTTAGGAAAAGCCAAGAGTAATTGGCAGCACTGCAGCAGAAGGTAGAGAGTATATAAAAGACACCGCAGAGATAACTGAGCTGAAAAGGTGAATTTGACTGCAGCATTTTCCTCTCCGCCGCTCTCAGAAAAGACCGGCTGGAGCAGCAATTGGCAACATTCATGGATGCATGTCTTTTGCTTAATCGCATCCTAGAATTAATGTCCGCATCAGAATTCAGGGTACATTTTCATTAGTGGCTTCAAATGTATTAAAAAGTCTATTTATTGTGAACAAAAATAAATTAGAAATCAAATTTTCTCCCAAAGTGGGCGGAGTCATAGCAAAAAGGCAAAGTACCCAGATGCATCCTCCTTATTTATGTTGATTTTAAAGTTTAGAAAAAAACAGAAAAGGAAGAAGAGTTGTTAAAGATGAAATGGACAGATTTAGTTTGTCTATGGTTTTGTCTTCTTTAAAGTTTTATTAATTTGTTCACATTTGGACAACAACAGCTTGAGCGCACACATAAAATACAACATTAAACAAGCAACAGAAGTATTGACAAATACACATTTTATTTAATACTTTTCCTGTTGTGCATCATGTTTGCCTATCCTGCTATTAGCAATGTTTTCCTCAAGCATCCTTAGTTCGCCTTTCATAAACAGCAGTTTGAGCCGTAATTCCCGCTGGGATTAATGTACCGTTCAGCTGCATGGCAGAAGAAAAACTTGGGATTTTGAGTACAATTGTTGAGATTCTGCCACAGTGAATTACAGATTACTTACTGACTGATTCATTACTGACTCTTGCACGCACACCTGACGGATAAAACCGGAAACTCAAACATAAAACATTGTCAGCTTTCCCTCTTTTTGGCTGGATGGCTCAATTTTGTTGGCTGTGAGGATATTCATCACATCTTAGTGAAGTCATGAAACTTTGTGGTCAGAAAGGAAAGTATGTTTGTGCTTGTGCTTGCGAAATGTTTGTTTTTTTTCCTATTCGGTGAGCACTGTTGCCCACTGACACCCTGAAGTTCAAATTAATTCAGCTATCTAATCTCTTCCTGCAAACTTGTGAAAACACGATGCAACGTGCTGTTACAGCCTGATTTCTTCTACGCATTAAAAGTTTTTAATGCGTAGAAGAAATCAGGCTGCTTTTGTCATTAAAGTAGTTTAAAAAAAAAGAAACAATATCTTTTACTTTAAATTTAATACCATAATGCTATTTCTTTTGGGAAGGGGGGCAACGTATCCGGAAAACCAGTAAATAACTAAACAAAAGTCTTACTGTACATGTATATGACTGACTGACTCAAGGTGGGCCTGACTGCCTAAAACCTGGGCACATACCCACCAGATGTGGCCCATTTCCTAATTTTCTTTGGGCCTTTGGGCCACGCCTGGCCTTCACATATCCTGCTGTTTTGCAGATGAAAACATTAATTATAATAATAATAATGGTAAAAGCAGACAAACAGATGACTAAAAATGAACAAAACTAATAGGACCTGAAATGTAATGAGTCCTCTTGTTCTGTGCAAAAAAATGTGATTGGCACATTTACAACATAAAGAAACATTTATGTACACCAAATTTGTATTTCCACATTAGTTTTTCATATCCCAGTATATGAACAATAATCATGACAAACAAAGCTTCACAAAGAGCACAGGCACTTGATGTTCTCTCCAGGATGCAACGAAGACGTTGCTGCCAGTAAAAATAGAGGTAAAACCAAACTCGAATAGCATTTTTTTTCCACTCCCCTTTCTGCAAATCATGCACGCAAAATTTGAACAAGACCTTTTGAAGAAGGCCTCTAAATGAGGACGTGGATATTACTCAGCGCATGACTCACAACATATTAAGATGAAGAGTGACAAACACAACATTGAAAAAAACAGATGGTGCACACAGTGAAGGCTCCTGACAGCTGCAAATAAGACCACCTGACACTCCTGGAGGCTCAGCAGGTACCGGTGGTGCTGACGGTCGTGTAGCTGAACTTGGACATGGATGTCACCATGGATGTAGCCATGGAGGTGGCATTGATGCCATCTTCCCCCTCCCTCCTCCTGAACCACCAACAGCGGCGACAGAGGCGGTTGCGACAGCAGCAGGCGAAGGTGGACAGCAGGGCTTTGCGGAAACGCGTGTTCATGAAGCAGTAAATGATGGGGTTGACGCAAGCGGAGGTGTAGGAAAGCAGGTGGATGAAAGAGATGGGAACTCCTGAGAGGGCTTTGGAGGCAGACTTGGGATCAAAAGCCTTCCAGGTGTTGACTGAGTAAATGGGCATCCAGCAGATGAAGAAGAGAGCTACAATCACCATCAGCATGCGGATGACCCGCCTCTTGGCCTCGAGCTTAGCTTCAGAAGTGTTGCTACGGGCGCGCTCAGTTTTTGCCTGGATGGCACTCGTCGAGGCGGAGATGGTGGGAAGCTCCACAGCGAAGGAGGTCTTTTTCGACACCTGGATGTAGCAACCATCGTCGTCATCGTTTGACCCTGCTACAGCCCTGCCTACTCCGTTCTTCAGACCTGTGGAGGACAGGAGAAAAACTAACTCAAATACCTTAAATATATTATTATATAGACTTCATACAGTAAATTCTATGATGTCATGACAAGAGGTTTAACTTTGATTATTAGTGTGAAAAACAGAACTTTCAGAATGACATTCAGATGTTTCATACCACAAAAAAAGAGAATATCTGGGCATTCCAGCTACTGTACGTGAAAATAAAACCTACAATTTGTCCAGACCTCATGACGTTGCAAGAAACGCCTTCTTAAATCTAAACATCAGTTTAATGGCATCCTAACATTTGTCCAAAAGGGCATCGGCATAAAAACAAACCTTAGACATCCAGTCAGTGCCAAAGAAAGCTTGAAAGTGTGAAACAGGGAATTGTATTTGTGGCCTAATATCATGTTAAATCAATGTTTCTTCTTTATCTGTTGGTAATGCCCCCTGGAAATCAGTCAAACCAGACTAATCCCATGTATCAGAGGAAAAGAAACTAGGTTCTCGTTTATTTTGAAAATGATCCCAGCCAGTTGTAGTGTTGACTTGTCCTTCTGCTTGAACTGAAATAATATGTTCAACCATCTATTTATAGTTGACCTTTAGTGGGATGTGCTAAATGAGGAAAGATGTGATGTGAAGGTTGCAGACAAAAAAAAAAAAAACGTATCAGACAAGTGAGGCATTCCAGACAACGTGGTGTCCTCATGCAGGATGGTCTGTGTTAGACTTCTAACATGCAGGACCATCCTGCAACAAGTCAGGTTGGTGCTGTGGAGCGCCTGTTGTCTGTCTTTAGGTGGAATGGCGTCAAGTTCAGCCTGTGCATGTGAAGACATCTAATGTAAAGCATTCAAGTCTTACAGCATGTGTTGATCATTGCTGTCAAACGTTTCAGCTCCATGTCATGCTTAGGTGTGGTTGCAGTGTATTTGGATGAAGATACATTTGCACATTTTACTTCTTATGACATCTAAATACTGTTTGCAAACCAGCATTCAAAGCTCCAAAGTATCAAAACAAGCATAAGAAAAGAGAGAAAAACATCATTTGTGTTTATCTTCTTTCCTTATGCTCCTTTCTTCTCTCTTGCTTAATCAGTGTCATCATCTGCCTCAGCTTCAGGGCCTTGGTGCCTCTACTGTGTGCGTGTGCGTGTGCACGTGCTAGACACTGTGACTTATCAACTGCAATAAAATGTAGTTGTTTACGAAAATGTGATCTCATTTTCTGGTTGTATTGTAATCTCTAAAACGCTACAAATGACTTTCTTTGAGTTTTGAATAACAATTTGAACACAAGGGCAATTCTCCTCTAAGAAGAAAAATACACCTCTAGCAGTAATTTAGTTTCTTATCTTGTCATATTTTCCCTTCTCAGTACTTGGCAGATCTAATTTTTAATATTCCAGGCAGGAAAAACATTATTTTTACTGCACCATGAAGGGATAAGACACCAAAGTTGAATGAGATATGCTCATTGGAAAGCAGCTAAGACGTTGAAGACGGTGCAGGAGTTAAGAGTTCATCATAACAAGGGTTCAACAGAGATGGACTTGATTTTGGAAGCACACATAGTGATCTTACATCTTACATCTGTTTTTCAGCATTTCACAAGGGTCTCACTGACCTTGAACCCTTAACAGGTATGAATCTGCAAAGGCAAAAACCACATCTTGGCAAGGAGGTGTTGCATATCTTGGCAAAGTTGGAGCTAAGGGACAGATTTGTCATTCCTGCCAAGAAAACTTTTGACGTTTCCTTGGCTTACTCTACTCACTAAGCCACAGCTGCCAGATGCAGCAGAAACTCTGGCAGTGGAATCAGCAGGAATCTGTAAAGTGTTCTCCTTAGCCCTTCCAAGGAATTGGCGATTTGGAGATTCAAGACGTTCGCAGGCTTTCAGAGCTGCGAATGCTGTTTTAAGCAGCTCACCGGTTCTTGCAGCCCATGACGTGACACTACAGTTATCAATGCATTGCAGTTAAAAGCATCAATTTTGTATATAGCAGCTCCAAACAAAAGAAACGTATGTCCCTATATACAGTGGGCATGCTGCATTTGTCTTAGTGAACAAGGGAATTTATTGTTCTTGCTTATCAGAAAGTAAGTAAAGATAAATCCTTTTATCTCCATCTACTGCAATCTTCTGCAGCTTTATGAAAGCTTGTAGAAGATGACAAAAGCATTTCCATCTCGACTAGAAGTTCAGTAAATGTGAACTAGAAGCTTTTGGCAGTTTATATTGGATTTAAGAGGGATCTCACCAGTGGCCTCTTTGTTCTGGCTCAGCTCAAACTGAATGCCTCGGTAAAGCTCTCTGGAGATCAGACCATATGCTATAATCATCACCACTCCCGGGACGAAGAACAGCGTGAACAGCAGCAGCACGTACCTGGAAAAAGAGACAAAGTAGAAACAGGGAAGGGTTGGCACCTTACGGAGAAGAAAAAGTCATTTCTGAACCTAACCTGGATCAACCCTCACAGTGGAAAAAGTTAGTTGAACTCTTGCTGTTTTCCACGTACACTTTTAGATGCATGCTGGAGGCCACAAAGATGCCTGGTCCCTCCTAACATCCCTCTTTATCCCCCACGCTATTTGACAAAAGATAGCATGGGGCTCTTTCTTCCACTTCCTCCCTGCAGGTTCTCCAGCATCCACTCACTTTCTTTTTGAATCCTTATTCACCACTCAGAGTGTTCTTGCTGATGCAATGTTTTTATGCCAACATATTTCTTCTGCTCCTGCAGCTTTAGTGAAAGACATTTACAAAGCATTACAATATCTTTGTTGTTGATGAGGATGACATTTACTCTGCGTCTTAAATGAGACACGAGATCTATCTTGTTATAGATGTCACTATTGAAACAATTGGTGAAACAAGTAATACCTAAAAGAAGGACTGCCAGAGCGAGGGCCAAGCTCTGCTGGAGCTACTGCGGCCAAACATTATCCAAATGCTGCTATGCCAGTTGGCCAGTTCAATTAACATCTGAGCAAGACGTAGTATCTGTGAAATGTGAGTGACTATACTCTCTTAGCTCTTAATTCACAGCTCTGATGTCAAGTTCATTGAAAATACAAATTGCTGGGTAACTAAAGGGATGACAACAAGCCATTGCCAGCACAGACTCGAAAGCAGCTGTCACTCAAAAAAGGCCACACCCCTAACTATGCATACATTTCTGGTTTTATAAACGGTTATCTGATGAGGTACAAAAAAATTTACCTATTGTACAATTGTCATTGAAGTGAAATTAGTTTTTAAAGCAATCAGTTGGTTTCCTTAGTGGAGCATTAATTATTGTTGCTATTTTATTGGCTTTGTATTAATTTGGACTAATTTGGAACGGATATGAATAAAGCTCAACTGAACAGAGATCAAAGCCATTGTTTGTGCAGGTATGTGAGTCAATGATTAACTTGTGTTCGAGACCAGCTCCTAGTGGTCGTTCGATGGAGCCCCTTGGTGGAAATGAGAGCATTTGCTGATAGATTAATAATCTGATGAGGAGTTTTGTTATTTAGCCACAATCTGTGGTTGACACTTGACGCCACCACTGAACAGTATAACTAAAATTACAAAATGTGGTCATGCAGAATTTCTGGATTTGTAGTGTAGAAAAGATAAACGGTAATCTATATGCAAACTCACTTCTTTCTTACAGCACTCACTCGACCAAGACTAATTAAGATTACTGCTTTATTTTCTTATATCACTGAAGTTGAAGAGGTAAGTTGAGTCAAAGGCACATCCTCTTCTCTGTATGCCACAAAATCCGACCAGCTCACCGGTAAAGCTGCATGCAGGCTTTGCTCAGCATCAATTATTATCATGTGTACAAAGGAACTGAAGCCTGAAGGTATTGGAGTGGAGATAAGAAAATAAGACATCATAATTAAACAGAAATGAAGCAGTCAGTTTTACAGTAAATGCCGTATAAGTATTGTAACTAATAAAATGTTATTGAAAATCAACACACATCAATTAGAAGTCGTGACGCTGTGCACCTAAAAACCCAAGGAGCTTTAAACAAACAGGTACTGAAGATGATTTTAACGCTTAAAGTGTTTTAGCCCTGCACAAATAAGATGAAGAAACTGCTCAAATGTCACTTTGATCATTATAAATCGCATCTGCTGCTAGATCTCCCTTTTCATTAACCGTAATGAAGCAACGTTCTTCTTAACAAAAGGTGCCAGCGGTGCAGTTCAGTCAGGACATAAAAGCAGCAAAAGGGAGGAAGAGGCCACGTTTTATTCCGTCTGATGTTCTAATGCCTTCCTGGGCAACTGTCGGCCCTACACACAGGCCCTCACTCATTTGAAGGCAGAACTTCAAAAGTCCCTGATCAGCTGGCTGTTTGATGGCGGCGGCGGCGAATCTTTCACAAAAAAGATTTGTGGAACAAAAGCGTGCGAGTGGAGAAGCAACATTAATAAAAAATCTCTGCGCTGCTTTTGTCTTAAAATGGAAATCCAGATGATTGCATCTGAAGCAGATAAACACATTAAAAAATAAATGAAAAGAATGAAAAGATTTCTGATTGTTTTCATCTGAAAACCTGACGCTACATAATTATCAAATGGTGTGCTCTGGCTTTTATTAGTCATAATTGTAGTAATAATAAAAATGAAAAATATACAGACTTGAACTTTTCATTTCAAAGCCTGTTGACATGGCTTTTGTAAGTGGATTTCTTGGTTTCTTAAGTTTTGAGCAAACTCTAATCTCCATTGTCAATGAACACTATATTTGTAATTTTCATTTAATTGGTCCTCTGTGCTTTTAAAAAAAAAAATGTGTATGTCATGATTTGTATTTGAAAGTTGTTCGTCGGTAAGACAGGAACTCTTAACACTTCAACTATCTTCTTCCTCGTCACCCAGCAGACTAAGTCTGCTGCTGCCTCATCTTTTCTGGTGAAGCTTAGTTTGATCGACAGCCAGAAAAAGAAAAGAGTGTTTGAACACAAAAGGCTGTCAAAAAGAGCCATTCAGGTTTTCGATATTTTCAGCTTCATTTTTCATTTGCTGTACTGCATTTGCAACAGTTGCTTGTGGGATCCATGGCGACTCTGCCTATCCTCAAACGTAATATCCTGGACTGTATATCTGTCTGCATGGGAAACGCATGTGCACATGTTTACATGGCTGGATTTCCTCGCAGAGGAACCCAGATTGTAGCTGCAGTAATCGCTTCTCTCCTGATCTTTTCAATGAGCTTTGCTCTTTTCACTTTAGCAAAACGTCAAGCGCGGATAATAATCCTGTTAATTTAAACAGAAAGGAAAACTGTAATACTGAGGGCAGACTTATTATCCACTATCTCCTCTTAATGATTAATTCCCAGCTTCACTGTCTTCTGATGTGATCCTTTCTGTGACTATAAAAATGTATTACTTTCATACTTCCCTAATTAATCCTCAATTGCAAAAGCCTGAACCCTTCCCAACTCAAAACATTCCTTTTTACTCACTATGGCTCCAGAGTAGGCAAGATTTGGTACAACGGAGGAAATCTGTTTTGGCACGTTTGACTTGTAAAATTGCAGCTTACTAACTTTTTTCACTTAAACACAAAAAAAAAAAAAGAAATTGTGTGGTTTAAGCTTGTTTTTGTGAGCGTGCATACTGAATGAAATGGTAACAAAGCATCTAGGTACTTCAAATAATGCAGATTGTGTAACTGTCAGTATACAGAAGACTATATATATACTATATTTTGGCAAAATCACTATGCACTAGTAGCAGAATATGCAGTTTCCAAACCACATTTTTGTCCAGTTTTCTTGAAACCCAGCAAAAACAGCAGTTTAAAAATAAGGATTTAACCAAAGAACCAAATATTATGCTTCTAATTTAAACAAAGAGAGGTTGTGATGGACAAGCACGAGCATGTGGGCTCTTAGGTCACCAGCTACAATAGTTTGCTGCTTATCCCTCCCAGTCGACCCTGCGTCACCCTGGCTCTAGCATCACCTGTTTCACAAAGAGGATGTAATTCACTTTGACACTTTCCAGTGTGACTCTTCTTTTACTGATTCATACTGTTAATGCTTATGAGAAGGGGTTCAAGAGTAATTTGCTGGAGTTGAACAACTACAGTCTTGACAAGGCAAAGCCTTCAGTCACTCATCCCTCCCTCCCTCCCCAGGAGATCCAATTTAAGAGAAGGGAGTGGAGGAGATAAAGAAATGCAAGTCGGTGCCTGTTAAGGGTGACACACAGGTAGATGTGTTAATGGAGAGGGTCTTCTCAGAAGAAATGGGTTTTCTAAGGTTCTGAAAGTCTTGTTCCAGGGAGTATGACCCCAGACACTTGCAGATTATTTGGGTTCAAAATGATATGCTGCTTACTGCAGCGACCAGATGCAGCTGATCAGAACATGTAGACTTCTTCCTCCACTACTCATACTATGTCAAACTAGTTAACGCGAAGGCATTGAATATTTTTACCAAAATAAACCAATCAGCACATGTCTTCATCAGTACAAAGTGGTTTGATTGCACCATTTAAAAAAAAAAAAAAAATGAAGTGACTCTTCTTTTTTTTTTTTTTTTTTTAAGTTCTTGTGTATACTAATTACTTTGCTTTCTCTTCACTTACCAGGCCTGCTCGGCTTGCTGACTGGGCCAATCCAGGCGACACATATGTCCCTTGGTACCATTGTTCTTTGGGAAGGACTTAAGTACACTGAAGACTGGATAGGGCACCGTGATTAACAGCGACACAACCCAGGTGGCGGCGATGACGCGGTACGCATGGGAACGGGTTTGCCATGCACGGGACTTCAGTGGGTTACAGATGGCGCTGTACCGCTCAATGGCAATGGCCACCAGGCTGAAGGTGGAGATGCTGACGGAGACCCCTGCAGGACAGAGAAGATGGGTGAGGAAAATATTTAGTTATTCAAACCAGCTGCAGTGTTAATGGTTATGATATTCATAGATCACAGTGAATCATTATGAGAATTGTCAGTGACCTCGTGATTCCGTTAAACATGTGTACGCAGTTATCGAAAACAGACAACCACGACTATACTCCAGGGTTACTTTGGCTGGTTTTCCAGTAGGCAAAAAGTAGGGGGAGGAGACAATAAGAGCAAAATGGAATTTCCTTAAGTAACCAAATACTACTTCAAGTGAAACTGAACAAGAAAAAGTGGGGTGCAACTTTTTAAAAATTATTATTAAAGACTAAGAATGGGGGAAAAAAATCTGAAAAGCTTTTTGAAAATGATAATAAATACCAATTAAGGTGCAAATGTGCAGAATATATATCAAAGCATATGCAAATAAAGTTAACATTTTAAAAATTAGGACCCCATGACAGGAGTTAAAGGAATAGTCAAGTCTCAGCCCTGGAAAATTTCAACCAGATTAAAATGAGCTGTTACTGTTTTTATATATAAAAAAAAAAAAAATTAAAAAACTTTCTAGTGTGTAATATTTTGTGTGCCTTTTCAGCAGAAACGCACTGCAATATTTGTTGTTTTTAGAATTCTTTTCTCCCTTCCCGCATAATAAGGTGAATATATTTGCGACAGAGGGGATCCTGTGGTGTGGAAGTGAGTTGGGTGGGAGTCATTTTGTTACAGTCTGTAACTTCACCACTAGATGTCACAAAATGCTACAAATTGCTTGTTGAAACGAAACTTCAGATGTATGTGTTGTGTACAGATGTCTCTATAGGACCAAGATCTGAACGCAGCATGCATATAATGTAGCACATTACTACATCATCTGCTGAATGTGTAAAATCTTGTCAGAGAGCATGGCAGCAGAAACCAAAGTCTGATATTTTCTCTCCTTTTATATGATTTTCACCAACCCCTGAGGGAAAACGATTGAATCGTCACTGTTGACCAGTCCGCAGCGCTCACTAAGCAGCATACAGTCTGGTCATTAGATCATTTTTCTTTTTACTGAAACCAGCAGTGAAAACTAGTCGGATCTGTGAAAGCAGTTGCAGTGAATCGAATCAGGAAGAGAAAAACGGGCCAAAACAGCACCACTGCTTTAAAAAAATATGGCCTGTAAAAGATGATAAAACGCCAACTGTGACCCCCCCCTCCATCCCCCACATCTCTGTGTGCTGAACCTCTTCAATGTCGATTTTAAGACTGGGTGGAATTTGCATGTATGAATATGCATAATGTGCAGTGGCGGAGTAAACCCGGCCAAATCTCGTTCAGTGTGAGACAGACGGCATTAATGCATCCATACCTGAGTCTCACAAGCTGCTGTTTAGCTTAGCCCTCCCACGTATGTTCACCACATTGATCTTTTGTTCCCATGAGATGCTGAATGACCCCAGTACAGACTTTTAATCAGTAGTCAATGTTCCTTCTCACCTGTAGAACACGTTTAGTTAAAACCATATCTTTACATTTTTATTCGGGAGTCATTATTGTAAGTGATACATTAGCTAGCTAAAATAGTGGCAGCTAGGGCAGTACCACTTATTGACACCTAAGCTAGTGGCAGCAACAATATGAAGCTAATTGACAGCTAAGCTAGCTACGGGTAAGCTAGTGGCAAATAAATTAGTGATGGCTTATTTAGTAACAGCTAAGCTAGCTACGGGTAAGCTAGTGGCAGCTAAGCTAGCTACGGGTAAGCTAGTAGCAGCAACAATATGAAGCTAATTGACAGCTAAACTAGTGACGGCTTATGTGGTGACAGCTAAGCTAGTGGCAGCTACAATATGAAGCTAATTGGGAGCTAAGCTACCTAGTGGCTACTAAATTAGTGATGGCTTATTTACAACTGTAACTGGCTTCAGAGATGTAGTGAATTTTCAAAAACAACAAATCTATTAATTCAACAGAACAGCAATAATATAGTTAAACAGAAGCAGGAAGACGAAAAAAAAGAAATGACTTGTAGGAGTACTCGAAAGCAGAGCGCATCGACATCTCAGAGACATCAGAATGCCGTTTCTGTTCCACCGGCAGTTGTAGACTGTGCTGAATTATTTAAATAATTTCAGCTCTTTACTGAGGGGGTGGGGTCATATATTCTTTTGATTGCTGCTGCAGCAATATGAAGCCTGGCACGGTACTGCATCAACCTGAAACCACCAGGCCATCTTTTTTATTTATTTATTTCATTTTATTTTAAACTGTGGAATACTAAAGAACAGCTACAGTTTTGAGGAAAAAATCAGCTATATTGACATGATTCGCTGCATGCAAATGGAAAGAAATATATGCTGACACTGGAATTTATTAGTAATGGACATAATTTTGTCATAAAATGTGGTCTGAATTATAACTGTCACAGTGCAGAAAGAAAACTAAGCCAATTATGGTTTAGAAAAAAAGAGTAAAGAATATGTGGGCATTTCCATGTTACAGAAGCACTTCAGCTCAGATACATTTGTCGAATGTCTAGTGTAAATGGGTCTCTAGAGGTCGCTCCACAGCATCTCAGTGGGGTTCATGTCTGGGCTCTGACTCACTCAAGGCCCATTTGCTTTTCTGAAGCCATTTTTGTGGAGGATTTACTTTGATTAAAGCCGTTGTCCTGCTGCATTACCCAGTCTGTGGCAACCTCATTTGGGGTTTTAGCAACCTTCACAGCCTATGGGTTCAAGGTAAAAATCTAGGTTGCAATCCTGTCCGACTGGCAACGACTGCTCAACTTGCATGAGCAGGTCCAGCTCTGTCTCAGCAGAAGGATGTGGGAGGCAGAGTCAACACATGCAGATCTTAACAGTGCAGGAAAAAAAAAAAAAAAGTCTCACAGAACAAGTCTCACACCCACACGTCTCTTTCAAGTGTTAAGTGCAGACACAAAGGGAGACAAAATCACACACTGGGGGTTTAATTTGTTTATGCTTCTAGGCGGCCGTGCCCAGCCACAACACGGGCTCGAAACGACCCTGGAAGCATTGAACAATCTTGCTGTTCTGTTCAAGTACAGCAAAGTGGGAGATGATGATGATGGTGATGATAATAATGATTAAAAGTATCTAAAGAGAAACAAGTTCTGTATATGCGGCACGTTTTTGAAGTGCTTTACAAAACAAAAAAAAAATGCAAATGTAAGTTGTTCCATAAAAAATGAATTTTAACATTTTGAAGTTTAAGGAAGGAAATCGACATTTTCCATCCACCTGTCACTCAGGTATCATCTATTCATTTAAAAAAAAATGTTTTTTAACCTTGAGTACAGCAAATGATCCAGGCTTTGTTACAGCAAAACATGCCCAAATCATGATACAACCTCCACTGTACTTCATATTTGGGAAATACCATAGTATCCCATCTTCCTCTATGAAAAGCTATATTGTCGTAGCACTTTGAAATGACTTAGCCCTGTCTGGCATATGCAGATCAGCTCCTCCTGACCTTTTTTTTTTTTTTTTTTTTTCTTGAGCGCTCTCCATACTTTTTCTGCCACTATAAATCATTCGGGATATGAAAAATCATGCATTCCATGATTAAAAAGCTTTTGAGCCAGGCACGAGCCCGGAGAGCCATGTCCCAGTTTAATTACTGCATTAACTATAGCAGCTAAGAAGTGCCATAACTATAAATGAGAGACATAAATGTCACTTTTTAATTCTCATCAATATCCCCTGAAAAGTTCTACTGCTGATATTGGTACATCTCACATTCGTATATTACACAGTGGGAGCAAGTTTCCATTATATCCTTGTCTCATGCACTTTAGTTATTGCCTCTTTAAAGTCCCTCTGGCTGAGTTTTTAGACGGGAGTGTTGATCAAAGACTCTTTGATACTTGACAGTATTGTAAAGTTAATGTTTGAGGAGAGAAAGTATCTCAGCACACCTCAACCTGGCAGAGAAGTTACAAGTTCTGGCAATTAATTCATACATAAGACTGTAGGTCTGAATAAGCCCAAAGGCAGGGAAACTGGAATTACTAGAGGCATCAATACCTTTTTATTTTTTTATGGCCGTTCTTGTCAAATTTAGCTAGAAGTCGCATTAAAACCAAATTCTGATGTATTATGCAAACTGCACCCTAGAGCAAGCTGAAAGACCAATCTGGTGAGTTGGTTGGTAATTGCATCAAACGACCAGCAACAAAAACACAAACATGGATGCATAAAAGTGATTGAGGAGTGTACACGGGGGGGATGCAAACACAGAATATTACAGCATCGATCTAATTACTGCCACCGAAACGGTACTGGGGCAATGATTCAAGTGATTATCGAGCTGTGGCAGATAAATGGATGCCTGAACGAGTGGGCAGCAAGAAGGAAGGATGCTGTATTATGTCTAATGTGTGTGCTAACAGGTAACTTTGCAAAGGATTGATGAACTCATTGATCAGATTTGCCACAAAATCAACAAAGGAGAATAGTCAAACTGATCCTGCTTATTGATTGGCTTCGGGTGACAGAAGCCCATGCCCAAATAAGATGAGTATTGACTGGTTTGACTGGGATCAGATATGAAGATGCTAATGTTTGGAGATGAGATTTATATCGGATGTTGCTCCAGAGTGATGTTGTTCCCCGTCAGGCAGCACCAAGCACATTTTTATGAATAAAAACATGAACAATATTAGAGTTTGGTTCCTATTGTTTTTATTCTGTTGATCACTATGTGCACCTATTTTCTTACATTCAGCAGTTTCCAAATGCTACAGAACCGCAACATAAAAACATAAGAAACCAGATGGGATTTGGTCACGTCCGTAGTGTGTGTGTGGAGAATTCCTGACGACTTATTGCTTATGCTACTCATCCTATCCTACTAATCCCATTAGGGGTCATGAGGAGCTGCTGGACTCTAAAAAGCTTTGCTTTTTTGCCCTCAGAGTCCATAAAAGTTACCAGAACGTGAAGGGGAGGGAGGAGGGGCGTGGTTATCAAAATTATTTAATGTCCTCATCCTCAGTCACTGCAGGGGGGTACAGTAAATTTTCAATACCTTTTTTATACAATTTGAACCATTATCATGAAAGGTTCCCACATGATCCATAAACTGAGTAGATCTGATTTTCCTTCATCTTTGCCCTCCATAGCAGCTTTCTCTGCTAGTCCTCGTTTCCATAGCTACAATTGAATCTTGGCTTCCTTGAATTGGGATCAGATTGCTCCTGTTAGGTTCAAATCTATGCTCCTAAATTGGTAAAATTAGGTCTTTCTCTTTGTGTGGTGTAGATTGGGAGTTCCATGAGTAAACTGGATTCAGAACCGGTCCAGTTTCATCCTAGACAGTTGACGTTTCGCTTCAAAAGAATATAGTAGGCGGAGGGAATGGTTAGGATTAGGGTTGGGTTCAAGGTCAAATTCAAAAATACTGTAATAATACCTGAAGGGAAATTAACAGATCGCGTGTTTAGGCTTTTAATTGAAACCAAACTCAAACCTAACCAAAACCTTTCCAAACTTAAGAGTTTTGGGGAGTTCATAGAGTTCAGTGATTAACGTGGAACGGTGCAGTTTTGTATTATATCATCACCCTATTAAAATGGGACAAATATGAATCGGGTCATGATTTTAAGAGGGTTACGGGTGTTGGAGAAGGCTATATCATCAGTAGAGAATCGTTACTCAAATGTCTGAGATGTTTCAGATAAGACTCTCGTATTATCTAGATGGTTCTGGGACATCTGTGACAATAATAACACAATACCTAATTATTTCAAATATTTATAGTCTTTTGCACAGATGAAATGTTATAACTGCTTTTGTAGATCTGCAGTCACATAACATTTATTTATATTAACCTTGTGATAATTCACTGCTGACTTGAATAGTACAGCTGTGGTTCAGTTATCATTTCAGTAATGTATAATATCTATTCTTTGTATCTATCAACTACCCCTGCAGTCCCTACTGAAACAACAAGAATAAAAATAATCCAAAGGCAGAAAAATTATCGTTGGTGTCTGAAACCCCTGGCAGCCTCTATGGCCCTTCATCTCTTTACAGATCAGAGAGCCCTGTAATTGAAAAGGAGATGTGGCTATTCTGTCCTCACAGTTAGTCAATCGCATTTCTGAGACAATAATAGGATTGTGAACCTCGCCGCTCAATACCTCCCCTGAACCATTCAAAGCTGAAAGTGAAGAAGCAAAGTCTTAGAGCGGATCTTGGTCTCCTGTGCTTCAGTCTGACTCAGGCCTCACGTGGCACCTTGACTCCGCTCTGAAGGGAGCCAGCTCATCGCTAGGTCACACTCCTGTAGATGTGTGATTGTTCAAGCACTTTTTGAGTGATGCTTACCCTCCGACGGGAAAATAAACCCCAGAGCAAGGTCTCTGCAAAAATGGCCCTTGTTAGATACAGACCAATATGTAAAATTAACTGCCAGCGTGACGAAAGGCCAGATTTTTATTTTAAATTAATCAAACACCTATTACCCCAATTACCAAATGGTGATTTTTGCCTTGTATCTGTCAGTTATGTTCAGCATGACTACACCTCATTGTGTGTAATTATAGAAATAATTGGCTCAGTCTATGCAACGGAAATGAGTTCATCTGAACTTTGAGCTTTTTTGTTTCAGCAGCATTTTTTAAAACAGCATATTTTCTTTGTAAATGAGGTTTAAAACAAAGTAAGTCTGCTATGCTCTGATTTGTTCCCCATTTGGGGAATTGCTCTTCCCTTTAGGTTCAAAGGTAAGAAGAAAGAGGGACAGTTTCTGGCCTCAAGGAATTTAAAAGATCACTATTTCATAGCTAATAAAATGTTCTTCTAGTTGCTATTGTATGACCAATTTTTTAATGATTTGTCACAGATTAAAAGTGCAGGGATTCACAAAACATTCAAGAGAGACTACATCCCTAGTCCGTTGATTTCACCAAGACAAGTTAACGCAGTACTGTTTCTTGTACTGCTTTGTTTAGCTTTGCTTTGTTTTATTTTGAAAGTCTAATCCCTGGTGCGACGAGTCCTGGTTTGGTTTTCTTCTTGTCTTCCACTGATTGTTCACACCTGTGTCTTGTAACCCCCTGAGTGTCAGTCTGTGTGTCTATTTAAAGTCCTGCCTTTCCTCACGTCCCTGATAGTCTGTCATCTTGATGCCAGTCTTTCTGCAACTCTGCCCATCCTCCCGCCTGCTTCCCTGTCTTGTCTTCTGTCTCATGTCCAGTAACAAGGCCTTTTCTCACTCCCTCCTTGTGTTGTTTGTTGGTTTAGTTTTTGAACGTTTTGCTTTACGCAGCACTTTCAGTCTACAACTAAAGGATTTCCATGAAACTAACTTCTTTTGCACACTAAGCTAAAGAAAAAAAACGGCCGTCACTTTCTGTCTACCTCTTTATTGTGCTGTTAATTGTACCAGCAGACTGCTGTGATTGAGTCTGGGACTTGTTCTGCCTGGAAGACCTCCTGACAATTTCTGGATCAAGTTGGGTTGGGCAGAATTAGCTCCTGCCGTTGTGGCATAAACCAGAGCGCCTAAAAATAGGCTTTAAAACCACTCGATCTCCATCTCTCTCATTCCCATCTTATGTTTGTTTGTATCACCATTTAAATATGGCAATGAAGGTCGTTTTCACACGTAATAGTCCAGTAGAGTTGGTGTGAATGGGGTTGCAACATTAGGTTGGTCTGTACTTTTCACACTGCACTTTTGTGTGTCTTTGCTCTTGTGGTTTATTAATAATTGTGATATTTTACCTGACCATACTTCTATCAGCTGTTTTACCTCTTCCTCACGTGCTACTTGCATGTTTGTTCAGGTTGTTTACCCACAATGCTCTGTGTTGTAGTCCTTCCTGCATTTGTCCCGCTTAAAGCAGATGGAACCCAAATTTTTAGGCTAACCAAAGTCCGCTTCTTTGATTGCACATTTACACCAAACAACCGGACTTCCCAAGCAAAGCAGACCAAACAGGGTTTGTGTGAATACGCCTTTTTAGATGTTTGAAACAAATTTAGGCTCAGTTACGTGCATTTATTATTTATTTTGTCATGTACTTATTTTAAATTAACAAATTAATTTATATCTAAAAAAAAAATCCATATGTTGCTGATATTCAGTAAATATATTTCCACTAAAGGTTACCATTATAGTCTCAAATAGGCTCTGGCCTGAGCAATGCCATTCAGGTTGGGTTCATGAGTATAATTTAGGCTCACCCATTAAGTAGGTGACAATTTTGCACATGGTGGCTCCGAAGATGAAGTCCTTCAAGATGTTTGGGATGAGATTGAAGGGCATGCAGAAGACTGCCATCATCAGATCACTGACGGCGAGTGACAGCAGGAAGGAGTTTGTGACGGTTCTCATGCGCTTGTTCAGCATCAGAACCACGATGATCAGCAGGTTACCGAAGACGCTGAGCAGGAAAATGAGCGAGTAGAGCAGGATACGAAATGACTCCATCTCTGATGAAACAAAGACAGACAGGGGGCATTATCAGCTGTATGAGGGAAGAGAGTTTGCACAAGTAAAAACGATGTACACACTGAGAGGCCGTCTCAACTTGTTTCAGTTAAACTTATCAGTGTGCAAATGTATGTAATTGTGAATGAGACAGGAAAAAAGAAGGGAAAACAAATACAATGGAGACAATATGAAGATTAAATCTAAACTGGCTGACAATTTTTTTACCTTTTTTCTACAACATCTTAGGATCATTCAAGCACTCAACATACCACAGAACACACAAGATGATTCAAAAGAAGCTGAGTAAAAACAAAAATGACAGAAAATAACATAAACATGCTAAGACTGAATTGGATTGTTCTCCTGGGAAATAAGAATTGATTTGCATAAACGCCAAAGTCTATCGCAGCACAATAACTCTGTATTATCAACATTTTAAATTGCTCTGAAGTAAATATCCCCCTGCTCTCACTATGAGGAAACACCATAATTGTAGTCTGGAAGAAAAAGATGAAGAGAAACATCATCAGTACTGAGCAAAATATATTATGTCCTTCAGTTAGTTAAAAAAAATATGAAAATATTTAGATAATCTGCATTTATCATTGAAACGGGGGCAGTGCCCAAAGCAGAGCCCAGAGGTATTCCAGGGAGCTAAAGTGCCAGCGGTGATACTTAAATTATACATTTAATAGATTTCCAAATCGTCTATCAATTTATCAAGACATGTGATACATTACACCAGTTTATAAATGCACAACATAAAAGGGTATTTGGATCTATGAGGTGTACTTAATAAAGTGGCACATATTGTATGACAAAGAGGGGGGAAAAAACTGCAGATCTGGGCCTTTAAAAACTATAGAAACCAAACAAATTGATGAATTGTGGCTACAGATGGCAATTCAGTACTCAATTTCTAAAAGTCTTTAGATGGGCCTGTTTGAAAAACTCAAGATAATTTCAACTTGCTCTTTTTGTCTCCCATCAACTGATCCTAATCTGGCTGGCCATCCAAAAATGTTTTCTTCTCCAATACAAAGAGAGGATCTGGTTTTATTTGCATTGGGCAGTATCAGCTGACACAGAAGAAAGTGTCTCTGGACTCTTGTTTCCATATCAAAAATAAACGGTATATCCAGGACTTACAAACTCTACGGTGCCAGATTCATTTCCATAATTTTCTTCAACGAGCATCATTGAGAGTAGGACGGTCTGCCCGGAGGGTTTTTGGGATGCTCCCTTCACTCACACCAGCCTGTCACGGTGAGCCTGTTTGAGAGTGAGCACATGTGACAGGACAAGGTCTGGGCCAGCCATGTGCAGCGCTGACAGGCTCGGCTGACATGAAGACATGTCTCAAGGTCTGCAGCGGGTCCTGCAGACAGACTGCTGCACACAAGCGCCGAGGCAAACCACTGCTCGCGGACTAGACGCAAGATGTAATAAGTAGGTGTGGAATTTTTAAATGTCTCTCTGCAACACAGTGAACAGTAAACTATATAAACGGCTTCTGAATGACGCACCATAAGACTGTTGCATCATTTTACCTCCCACACAGACGCATTCGAATTGAAATGTTTTCAAAACTAGTTAAGAAAAAAAAACATACTGTGTGTTAAATTCTAAAACATCTTGCTAAAAGGCTTAAAATGAAAGCTTCACTAAAGCCTGAACTTTAATATTAAACATCCATCATCTATACCCGCTTTATCCGTTGCCGGGTCACGGGGGTCTGTCGGAGCCTATCCCGACGCATATCAGGCGAAAGGCAGGGGTACACCCTGGACAGGTCGCCAGTCTATCCAGGGCCACATACAAACAACCAATCACACTCACATTCACACCTAGGGAGAAGTTAGAAAGATCAATTAACCTACACTGCATGTTTTTGGACTGTGGGAGGAAGCCGGAGTACCCGGAGGAAACCCACGCAAGCACGGGGAGAACATGCAAACTCCACACAGAAAGACCCACCGGGCCAGGAATTGAACCGGGAACCTTCTTGCTGTGAGGCAACAGTGCTAACCACTAAGCCACCGTGCTGCCTAATATTAAACATGACTTATCAAATCATTGTTTGTAGTAGTAAGTATCACTGCAATGCACTGGCAACCAGACCAGGTGTACCCCTAAAAACGGATGAAATGGTGAAACTGAAGAGGTCTCAGCCAAACTCCAGAGGAACTGCTCAACAAAGAAACAAGTGGGTTCTGAACCCCGGGCCCTTTGGCATTCGCGCTAATAACCCGAGTCACCCTGGTCCCCCACACCTCCATCCATCATTCTTTTGATGAGGAAATTCTCTGATGGCTTTTTGAAAGCAGTTTCGTCAGATCAAAGCTGACATCCCCATCAGGGTAATATCAGCATCCACTTCATGTCAGACACGGGGATGAAACTGCAGCACATTTAACACGTTTAACAGGAGTTTGATTTATACATGGTAATGTATGAATATTCACTCTGCCGCGGTGGGACTTCCTGCAGCAACACCTAGCAGGGTGCTTCCACAAATACTGCTGTTAAATCTGTTTATTTAACCACTGCTCGCTATATTTGCTCTGGACCTTTTGTTGCCAGCCACAAATATGCTTTCCCACTGGGTTCATTAAAGTTTAGTTACGCCGCCTCAAATTGTTTTATCTTTAGGGGGGGATTAGCACGACTTCACTGGCACATCCAGTCATTTGAGAGCACTGTCATTTGTTGTGGGGCCTTGAGGGTTGGTGGTGGTACGACTTTATTGGTGGGGCTGGATGTTGGAGAGATGCGTGAATCCATCGCCACATGGATCTTGAATAATGAGAAGTTCAAACCCAAAAAAAAAAAAAGGAGCGGCAGCTCTGAAGTATCCTTTGAATCACAATTTCTGCCAGGAGGCTGTTTTTCATATAAAAAGCCCCTGTGAGATGATGAAATGTTCCAAGTTGTTAGTATTAACCATCAGCACTGTCCAAATCTGATGTTGCGTCTAATTACAAGTGAGCAGGGAGTCCTTTGGAGGTGAACCTGGGAGGCGGTGGACATGACGTTAGCAGCTAATTATGATTAAGAAGAAGCTGCTGACGTGCACAGCGGTATCCTAAAGTTTGGGCACCCCTGAATACACGTAAGAAAATATGTTAGGAGTAATATCCAAAGTTCATTAAGGAGAAACAGTCATTTCAATCAGCTAAATGGACCTTTTCAGTCCACTTCTGCTCCATACATATTCCAGAGAACTGCAATTTAGAATAATTGTACTCATAAAATATAGAGTTGCACAACGCAGCCTGGCCAAGTAAATCACCAGTTGCATCAAATATTCACTTTGATTTAGCTCTGCTCATAGCTTTCTGACTATGCACAGGTGTGAAAATGACTGTTCCCAGTGCATCATGGGAGGTACCCTTGTAGCCCAGCTTTACATCAGCATAAAGGGATTATTTAGAGTCACCCCAAGCTAGTTACTAACTAACAAGATCGACTGGGAGAAGGTTGTTTTTGTTTCACAGCAAAAGGAACAGAGGCATCAAGTCTGTATTCATTTGATTTCCCAGAATACAACGGCACTTTGACATTTGTAGGTTTTCAACGTGTTTGAATAATTTTCAAGCAGCACAAAGGACCTTTTTTTTTTATTTTTAAATATCAGTTTGTTTGATCGCTTTTAGGAAGTGTTGTCTAGCTCTACCATCAGCTGAAACCGTTAAGGACCATTTTCACGTGAATATAAAATAATTGTAACGCCAAGCAGCTAACTGAGCACAACTTCACTTTCTACAGTCCGGCTCTGTACTGAGTCTTACCTTTGTTTTGCAGTTTGTTTTGCAGTCTACAACATTCCCTTCTTTTAAAAAAAAAAAAAAAAACTTTACAAATTCTCCATTACACAGCAGGAAAATCAATGTTGGCACAATAAATAGAGAGATTTGATTTCATGAGTGTTTTACATAAATTAATCCAAAGGCTATTACACTCTGAAGATTTTTTTTTTCTGCAGCGTTTAATCTTTATTTACTCTGCCCTAGTTTTATTTATTTATAAATAAATAAAACCTGGTCGCTGGTAATCTCATTTGTGTTACTTTTACTTTAATTCCAGATTTAATCATATGCACCTAGTAGTTACTCTGAAATATGGTTGTTTTTAATTTTATTAACGGAATCTCAAAAACAGACCTGTTATGAAGTGTTTTAATGGCAGATATGGATAATTGTATACTGAGAGTCCTCTGTATGTCCTCTGTAACCAATATTGTTTAAAATCTTGGCAAGATAGGAAATGTAAAATCACTCCCTGCTGTAATTTACTATGTATGGTTTTAATCCACTGAAGTAAAAAATAACAACAACAAAAAACCCTTCTGGCACTGATTTAATTCCTAAAAGGCTTTCCAAGCTTTTCTGCTGGTTACTACATATAAAAATAGTTTTTTCTTTTAGCCATTATTGGCTGTGTTTTGGAGCCATTTCAAAATTACAGAGTAAGCGCTCCAAATTGTGAGTAAATCACTGAACATTTTCCCTACAGTGAAAAGGTTGCTTCTGAATCCTCTTCCTTTGTGGCCAAGCTCGCAATAAGGTCATTATCTCAGGTCCCAGAGCACTCCCTGTCAATCACCCCTGTTCGTTCAAGGGTCAACACAGTTAATAAGCCGCTACTTCATTTTAAATTGCAAAGGTAGGCTCAAAGGTCTAAAACATGTTTTGCGTCCCAACAGATTCAATCAAGAGATAGAGATCTGAACAGCGTGCACTTTGTCTATTTTTTTTTTTTTAACCTCCTTGTGCTTGGTTAAATAGTCAGTAAACACAAAGATACATTCAATTTTGGTGCACAACATGTGGTGGACAGATTCTGATGTTACCTCTGTGCATCCTACAAGACTATGTTGTATTACTAGATATTGAAAAAGTAGCAGCAAGTTAATCTTTTGACAGTAATTAAGCATGGAGTTCACTGTGCAGAAGTCAGTTTTTCATCTCTGCATGAGACGGACTTCCTTTATGTAACAGTCAGCACAATTAAACTGAAGAAGTCTCCTCACTTTGCTACCCCATGAGAAATGAATATTGATTTTACATTACTTTGATATTTTCAAGCTGAAAAAAAGGCTTATTTGTAGTGACCGAACAAGCTCAGCACATATTTAATTAAACCCTTGAGATTCTGAGGCATACATTAGCTTTCAGTGCCATTAGTTCCTCCTTCCTCTTCTGCATGCTAAACTGGAAGTTTTGATATTAAATCATGTAAACAAATGAACCAAAACCAGAAATATTAATCACGATGAAACTTGAGGACCTTCTGGCCCATGTGCTGGGAGCTTGAGCTCGTTCGTATTTAAAGTATGAGCATTTAACGAAGGCAGAGTAACTGCAAAGCAGCCTCTCCTGAGGGCAACAAACTCGGTAAATCACATTCATTCTGCTGCGTTTGAAAAAACTATGTCGTAAAGAAGAGGCCTGCCAATCGCAGTCGATAAGGCCAGCAAGAAGCGTTAAATTACAGTCGTGAAAAAGAAAGTCCTCTTTCAGTTCTAAGGTTTTAGGATGTAACGATAAAATAACAAAATCCTCTGATAAATACAATCTCAGATCAACAATTTGGTTATGTGTTAACATAATGCAAAAGTGGAACGACATCAGCAATGATCTTAGAAACATCCTAGGAACACCTAACTACTTCCTTAGATAGGAACTAACTACCCTTTTGATTTTCTCAACGCTGGATATTGGAATTTGGTACGTTGAAAATGGCCACATCAACCTAGGGAATAACCCAAACTGCAAACACCACAACTTCATCTTTCCTGGGAGACCTGACTTGTCTATTCTATCCAATATTTCTATCCTATCTCGTACTTTTTAAGTGAAGAGGATCTTTACTCTTGCTACTGGTCCCACCAGAGAAGACAGTCATTCCAAATAATTGGGATTTATTTATCAAAGGCTTAAAATATGCTGAGTCATTCACATCACCAAAGTTTTTATGAAAACCCCTCGTTTTTCTTGAGTAACAATATCAGAGAAACAACTAGATTACTCCAACTCTGTTTTCCTGTTAACATTTTAAAAACTATAAATAAATCTACCTCAAACTTCTAGAAGATGTCTCCTTGGTTTCCACATTCACCACTTTATACTATAATTGGATCCAGCAACCTTCCTTTACAAATGTCCCTCTTCGGGGATTTTTTTTTTTTTTTAATTAAAAAGCACATTTAGCTTTTGGGCGTTTGCTTCTTGATTCAGTAACTTACTATGTAAACCGTACCAGCAGAGAAAATGCGGTGCAGTCCAATTACTATCTGTAATTTTGTCTGAAGTTAAAAAAAAAAAAAAGGAAAATAAATATCTTAAAGTTTACACATCACAGTTACTATAATTTTTGTTTTTAATCTTAATTAAAAAAAATTTTGGGGGATCTAAAGAAATCTCAAATGTTAAAACAAATATCAAACTTCAGCAGCACTGCATTACAAATAGAAACAATTCTCCAGGCGTTTGGTCCTCTGCAAATCCTTATTGGTAACAAAGTTCAGCAACCCGAAACATCTCATTCAATTTTGCTGCCTTTACCATGGCAACATTTCAGATTCCCATCCAGAGTTTCATTAAATTTTCACCCAGCTCTCGTTTTGACTGATGAGAGAGGCTGCGTAAAGTTTCCTCCGGCACATCACAGGCTCTGGGTGGGGTTGAGGTCTGGTCTGCAGTAGCCAACTTATGAGTGAAAATGATGTCTGATAATGAAATAATGAAAATGAAGACAACCCATATCATGATACTACCCCCTCAGTCCTGCACATCAGACACTAGGCATGAATGGAGCATCACTTCATCCATTTCTCATCTCTCCCTGATTCCTACCTTTTTTTTTTCTTATTTTTATTTGTCTCACAGCTGTTTAATCCCAATGCCCTGAGTTATCTTGGCACCAAGAGTATTGAGAAGCTCCTACTCATACTCTTGTTAATATTTTTATTTTTTTAAGTAACTTTTGCTCAGGGTCAATAAAGTTTTTTTCTTAACCATAATTCTTCCTTGAAGATACTGGTTTACCACCGTTTATCCAAGTTAGTACTCCCAAGTTAGTTGTCTATTAGCAATGCCCCCTAAAAATAAAAAGTTTCTGACTAATTCTTTTGTACTGAGGTAAATAATTAGGATCGCTGGCCAGGTGACCTCAATACATCGGTCCAGGTTAAATAACTAGTAGAAACATTACTGAAAAACATTACCACTGGGAGGCCTTTACTCGTAAGCTACGCCTATCGTTGCTTTGTTAAATTCGGGTCCTTGCAGAGGGATTGGGTTTTAAGATGTTGTATTTTATGTGAGCAGTTATCATAGACTGACTTGAGGTTTTTTCTGGATTGGACTGAACACCAGAGACGTTTCAGATAAGCTGGTTTAGCTGTGTGCGTTGTTTGTTCACCCTTTAGTTTTTTTTTCTACAGGTCACCTTTTTATAGTAATTGGTTTTATATTAACGGTTCCCAGGGCACCACGCCACCATCATGCAGCTGCTGTACAGTTACAAGTGTTCCCGCCTTGATCTTTCTGGAGAAAAAAAAAAGTTCATTTAGTGCTTATGAAACACCTTTAAAGGTAACTTAATTCACATGCGCTCAAAGGGACCGACTGAGCTCAGCAAAGTGCCACTTCAAATCACTGGGGAGGCAACAGAGTCCAAGCGGAGCCACGGTTCGGATACAGACGCTGTTCCACATGAGCAGGAGCCTGCCTGAAACCAGCAGCTCTCACAATCCCAAAATCAATACCATGGTGCGGTATACGTCAGATGCTGTTTCAGTTTTGTGCAGTGAACGTTTTACAGCTGCTCTGTCAATCGAAGCGGTCCAACTACTTAAATAAAGTCTTTTAAACGAACGCAGAAATACAGCTTCTTTTGAATCATAACACAAGAAAACAACTTCTCCAGCCCACAGAATGGATGCATTTATTAAAAATTATTGGGTTTGGACCTAATTGAAGCTTTACTGTCAAAGGCTGAATGCTCTTCCCCTCAAATTGAAACCAATTTGTATTCATTTTGGTAACCTGGCAGAACAAAACGTGTGGTCTATTTGCTATCAGCTGTTGGTGTTTTGAAGCCTAACCATGGATGTGCAGACGACTATAATTGGATTGTCTTGATGCTGAGAATTTATTTTAAAAAAAAAAAGTGTTATTGTCAAGGCCAATTCTGCACTCTTTTAGATGTTTTCTAAGTGGATCTGCAGATGCTCTTCTGTACAGATACATGAAATAATGACGCCCATATAAAGCCTGAATCACAAAGATGTGTGTCGGCTTCCTGTGATTGTGATTTCATGTGAGTGTTTTGATGCACTCTTATTAACTAGGTGTCCTGAAATGGCTCTGAAGGGCCTCCGTCTGATCCAAAATGCTGCAGCGGGATGTCTGAAGATGAGCCTGAGAAATTGTATTTCTCCAGTCGTAGCTTCTCTTTATTGACTCCCATGATGCACTAGTATATTTCTCCACCCTTTTCCTTACTCTCCTTGTACACATATGTCATTATTACTGCAGTTAACGTTGTTCTCTTGTGTGTCTTCTTGTATAGGATCTTGTATGATCCTTTTAGAAATCACGTGATCGGCCCTGATTTCCATTTTCATTTACAGTTCAGCTGTAACTTAAGTCTGAAATAAACTAACGTTTGCACAGAGGTTGAACTCAACTATCACCACTAATGATTTCATTTCAGCTGGCCTCACAAGAACTAAATCTCTACTTCAATAAATCTGACTGTGGTGACTCCATATTTGGTGGGGGTAGGACTTTCATTTCCTGTCCCAGCTCTTTACCCCCTGAGAACAGCAACAGAAACACCTAATCAAGCGCCATCACTCCCTTCTGATCTGAAGAGACACAGCACAGACCAAATGACAGCAGCTGATGGAGATAAATAAAATAAAATTGTGCATCACCTTGCAGACACGTAGAAGAAGGAGGAATAAAACGAAAGCTGCATTAGGCTGCGTTTCCGTTCACCAAACAGATCGTTTCTCTGGGTAGTTGAGCTCCAGCGGATGCTGAGGTTCATGCCCTTCTCCAGTAAAAGGTCGGAAAAAATAATCCAGCACAAGGGGGAGGAACGTCTGAATTATTTATCAGGGAACTATGTGCAATATTGTTTTTTTGGGGGTTTTTTTTTTTTTTCAAAACTAGCAGAGTTGGAGATGGGGAGGGTGGGCATACATCACAAAAAGAACTCCCACTTGTGTTCAGACCTCATTACCATGTCAGCCCTTTATGTTGAACTGGACGACTTGGGGGCCTTATCTCCTCTGGCACGGGGTGTAATCTCCTTTAGCGTTTCAGAATTATAAGCAAGCAAAACATTCAGAATTAAAACTGCCTGTCAAACTGCACGCCCGGCAAAGCCGCTCGTTCTGATTGGGTCATTACTGATGCAGAAGCAGCAGAGAAGTGGGCTGCTTGGTGATTGATTGTCCTCAGTGGGGCTGGGGGAGTGGATTCAAACAAAACCCCTGATTGCACATCAATTTCTGGTAAAACGGATTAGACAATGTCAATAAAAATCACTTGGAAAGTGTTTAATTTGTTTATATCATCCCATTTAGTGTCTGATCGATATATTTTTATGAGTTCATCATTAATAGGTGTAATAATTAATTATTTGATTATTGAAATAAAAATGTATGTATTTTTTTTTATATAAATATATATATATATATATTCTCTTTTTTTTCGCATGCACTATTTGGATTCCATCACAAGCCCTTCAACGCCTCACTTTGCATGATTCATAAGACATGTTGATGTGCAGGAGAAGAGTCGGGGATCTGAAGGGGGTCTTACCTCGGGTTCTGGCCGCCGGTCTCGGGAGGACGGAGCTGTTCGTGCAGCTCATGTTGTAGTCGGTAACTTCCACGCTGAGGTTCCCCTGCTCCCCGCAGCCCACGGACACCCCCTCCGCGCTCCCGTTCCCCGCCTGCAGAGCCATCCTCTCCATCGACGACGCTTATTATGAGGATTATTGTCTCACCTGCTCGCATTGATTTCAAAACTGCAGCATCGCTGGAATCAAGTTGCCGCCGTCCGTTTCTGTCTTCATAACAGGCGGTGTGAAACTTGGAGAAAGGCTAAAGTTGAGTTTCGCTGGTTTTAAATGGTCTCGGCGTGCACGACTTGGGAGATGAGCGCACATGAGAAGTGATGTGAAGTCGCGAAGCGCCCGCAACAGCGACTGTGGAGGAATGAGGCTGCGCTGCTAAGGCAACTGAGGAGCTCACTTGTCCCTCACACGCGTTTTCCTGCCCTCTCCCTCCCCATCAACTCACGGCGGTCACTGCACACTTAACGCACTGCATAACAAGACCTTACACGGGGCATGTCTGTGAGGACAAAAGAGAGGGAAGGAGAATATTAATGCTATTTTAACCTGAAGGAATATTCGATCATTTTTAGGAAGCCTTATATCTGTGTGTCCCAGTCATAGACTGTATAAGAAGAACTGGATAAACCCTGCATGACATGGGTTTCCTGAAGAGCACTTTTGAAGCCTCTTTTTCCATGGAGTGTCATGGGCAGAAGCCTACAAGGAGGCCTTGGGGACCATCTAGAACCTCGGCTGATTTAGCTTATGCTAGCCCATCCATCCATCCATCCATCCATTTTCATCTGCTTATCTGGAACAGGGTTGCAGGGGCAGCAGTCTGAGCAGACTGCCCAGATGCCCAGACCTCCCTCACCCCAGACATTTCCTCCAGCTATTCCGGGGGGATTCTGAGGCGTTCTCAGGCCAGCCAAGAGACATAGTCTTTTCAGCGTGTCCTGGGTCTTTCCCGGGGTCTCCTCCCAGTGGGACATGCCTGGAGCACCTCTCTAGGGACACAGATGCCCAAGCCACCTCAGCTGACTCCTCTCGATGTGAAGGACCAGCAGCTCTACCCAGAGCTCCTCCCGGATGACCGAGCTTCTCACCCTATCTCTAAGGGAGCGCCCAGCCCCCCTGTGGAGGAAACCCATTTCGGCCGCTTTGTATACGTGATCTTGTCCTTTTGGTCATTACCCTAAGTTCATGACCAAAGGTGAAGGTGGGAGCGAAGATTGACCGGTAAAATTTCAACTCAGCTCCTTCTTCACCACGACGGTCCGGTACATCATCATCAGAACATCATACAACATAACTGCAGACGCAGCACCAATCTGTCTGTCAATCTCACGCTCCATCTTTCCCTCACAGGTGAATAAGACCCCGAGATACTTAAAGTCCTCCACTTGAGGCAGGACCTCTCCACCTACCCAGAGAGAGCAAGCCACCTTTTTGCGGTCCAGAAATTATCCTTGGATTTGGAGGTGCCGATTCTCATCCCAGCCGCTTCACACTCTGTTGCAAACTGTCCCAGCACATGTTGAAGGTCCTGGCCCGATGAAGCCGACAGGACATCATCATCTGCAAAAAGCAGAGATGAAACCCTGTGGTTCCCAAACTGGACACCCTCCGGCCCCTGGCTACGCCTAGAAATCCTGTCCATAAAAATTATAAACAGAACCAATGACAAAGGGTAGTTCTGCTGGAGTCCAACATGCCCTGGGAACAGGTCTGACTACCTACCAGCGATGCAAACCAAGCTCTGGTTCCGGTTGTATAGAAACCAGACAGCCCTTAGCAGAGGGGACCCAGACCCCATACTCGCGTCATTGCAGGTGGGTGCAAATGCACTGCATTGCACCCACCTCTGATGACCCTTCCTGCGGGTGGTGAGCCTACTGGAAGGCGGGCCCATGTCCCCGTTTCATAGTCACCTGGACTGGTGCCAGTGGGGTTTGACCCATTGTAGTCAACCGAGAGCACCGGAGGTCCTGACATGATCCGCCGTGGTTTTTCAGGTTTAAAACAAACCCAACTATGCAGAAGAAGCCATCTGTATCACAATTTATTATGTTAACTGCTGCTCGATTGTTTCCTCTAAGTTGTAAGTCGGTTTGGATAAAGGCCTCTGATAAATGTAAAGAAATGAATCAAACTTGAATGTAGCTGGTTGTTAGAAGTCAAAAGTTTTAAAATGAGGTAAATAAAACCTCACATGACCAATACAGGAAATATTTTTCACTGTACCATTATTAATTGAACATTTGTGCTTCAAATTGTTTTGTAAGTATCATCCTGGGGGTCTAGATGAGAACATAGTCATACATAGAAAATAAATCGTGTAAACAGACTTCAGACCTTTGAAACACCATGAAACAACCTCCAAGTGGAGATTATCGGCAGGACAATGAGCCACATGTCTGGGAGGTTTAAAGATGAGTAATAGTCACTTTTTTCCAAACTATCTGGTGATTTAAAGAACATGATGGTGCCATGGTTACGAAGCAATGGATATTACATCCTGTGTTGTGTTGTTATCACACATTGGTGAGGATAATTGGGGGCAAATTTGATATTCAGTGACGCGTAGAAACACGGAGGCAGTTAAAGATTGAACCACGGGTCTCTGCATCGGACGATGGCCACTCTGCTGCCTCGCTTGTGGAACAACCTTAGCTGACCCGCAGGAAGAAAAAAAAGAAAGTGAGAACTCCAGGGTCTCCCGCAGAGCGGCGCAATGGCTTTGTTTATGGGATAAAATCCGAGGCTGCCTCGGGGTTGAATCTACTTCACATGTTCCCGCTTAAGAAAAGATACCGACGCTACGAAAAGTGTCTGTAGGCAGCAGGGATGGAACGTTGGAGCGGTTTTTATTTTTGTGGGGGAGGCAGGCTACAGGATTTGTTGTTGTCAGGAAGTTGCTGTCAGTCCTTGTGATGGTTTTACAAGAACTCTTGTTGCTTTTTTACCGGCGTCATGTGTAGGAGGTATGTATGTACGTGTTGCTCCAGTCTGGCAAACATCTGCTGGTCTTCTCTCTTTTTTTTCCCCACATTTTGTAAGATAACAGCTTATTAAAGTAATGCCAGAGGTTTTTTCCTCCCTCCACCACTCAAGCGTTTAGTGTTGGGATATTCCTCAGCATTGGTTTCCATCATAGGAAGGTCTTCACACAGGTCATGATCATTATATTCTGATATGGAGAACTTGCCTTTTGACAGTTTGGTGTTTCAGAACATTTTGCCGCATTTTGTTGAGAATTTAGAAGTGAAGGGAAATCCACTTATAAAGGAGGCTTAGGGAAAACATTTGAGCAATTGATGGGTTGAAGGGGTTTCCCCTTGTGGCCAATTTCAGATCCCCAAATGCTCCAAGACAGCTTAGTCAATACTGATTAACATAAACCAACCGATTTTAAAGCCAAGATGGAATGAAGTGACCTTTTAGACGTCCTTTTTACGGCCTATTTCATCTTCTTTGGGAAAATGATTCACAAGAAATGACACTTATCAACCACTGATAGTGAGAACAAATAAATCAGTCTGAGTTGTACCTTTGGAAAATGGTACAGAGCAACAAATGTTACAAATGTGTTGCCCATCATGTTTAACATGTCAGAGTTATGTCAGATAAAACGAGAACTGGTTTTCAGTGTCCCTGGCATGAGTACAGATAGGAAACCAAGCAACAGATGCTGTGAAATGTATCATCATCAATCTGCCTCCGAAGATGAGGGAGCAGGAAAAGTGTCTCTCTTTCCGAAGCTGCAGGATAGCGTGTTTTTTAAAGTGCCAAAAACTCCCTGCTCATTTAATATAATTCCTTTACAATGCGCCAGTCAATGTGAGCTGTAATCGCTGGTCTCATTAGGATCATTATCTCTTCAACTTAGACTTGCAAGAGGTAAATGACCAAGTCGATGTAGGAAACAAAGACATTTTCATAAAAGTCTCCCTTTAATGTTATCAGAATACGATTGTAAAATTGCGTAAAAAAATTTTTAAATTGGCTTTCAGCTGTTACATTTTTTTTTAAAAGAAACTAGGAGCCTCTTTGGGATGCACTTGGATCCTTGTCACATGCGTTAAGACACCGTTACTAACTTGTGTTAGGCATGGAGGTGTAGGCGGACCTAAATTGAAGGTGACGCAAAGGCAAGAGCGGTAAATAAATCCCTTTTTTACTAACAAAAAGTGCTGCAGACAGCAGGATATCTATAGAATAAAAAACTACAGAGGCAAGTAGAGCAGGGAATGTATGCAATATGCAGGATGTGGGTAAGTACAAACTGCAGTATGCAAAAAGTAACCACGGTGGAGTCCAGCGAGTCCGTCTCCATTGACTCCCAAGCTAAAATGTCCAAATTTGCAGCCTCGTAGTAAAATATTTTTGGTCTCCATAGCCAGATTTCACACCCATGACAACTGATGATTATTTTTTTTTATGTATCTCACCAGGTAAAATTATAGTAAGTCATAACTAACACGTTATTAGAGATGTGCTGTTTGGGTTACAGCTGCATTGCAGTCTATGGTGGCTCAATGTCTTCACTTGACATACAATGATTTTGATATTTGATATGTGAATTATTTGCTTAAAGAGTTTTGCGCTTATTTTGAATTTAATTCGGCCTGTTTTAGGTTGAATGTCATGACCCTCTCAGGTTAGCCAGAGAGGCTCCTGTGGAGAAGGCCACCGACTGTCCTGAAATGGTACACGGGACCAAATGTCATTAAAATGACTGAACTGACATCTGAAATGTGTTTTGCCCATTTGCCCATTTGCCGACTTCCAGTTGGATCGTAACATAATTGCTCTTACAAGGGGCATACTACATCCTAAATCAGGAGTTGAGCAACAAACGAGCAAAAGTAAACCAAGAAAGTAAAAGGAAGCTTTCAGAGAAAAGATCTCCATTCCTGCGGTGACACGTGGACAGGGCTCGGTTATGTTTTGTTGCTGCTCTGCTCCATCTGGCACTCAGGGGGCCTTGAATCACTGAAGTTTTAGGACTGTTGAACATCTATAGAATGATGAAAACTGCAGGGTGGAGAAGGCAGCCTTTTAACCCCAGGCACTACAGTATAGTAGTTCTTCACAGGAAGTGAGGACTTTCTTTATTATTGTAGCCAGGTTTATAATTTTAAGTTACCAGTCAGAAACTCTGGGGCTCTGCATGTTAGTGTTGGCAAACATGTTCGGTTCTTGCAGCCTCATTTTTTTTTTTTTTGAGTGGGGAATTTCAGAATGCCATCCCAACTGTTAAAGGCAGAGTAGGTGATCTTCTCAAGATGCTCTTTTTTATTAGTATCATGATGGCAATATCACACTACCTCAGGCTGGAAAATCAAGGAAAACTGCAACCTGGTAGCCGGCTCGGTTAACTCTGTCTTTACTTTGCCTTCTGTCTCACTTCCTTTAGCCAGTCTCGGCTGATCATTTGCAGCTGTGGACTTCCTTTTGGAGCGAGTTCCTTGTGGTCATTCAGTGAACTGCACTTTTCTTGTCATCCTGGACGTATCAGTTTAGCAAGGGTGTAGCTACTAACGTTAAAATAGCCGGAAAAAAGAGTTTTATCTGAGTTTTGTTTCTTTTAGGCTCCAAACCCTTTCTAGCTGGGTGGGCCGTCGTTCACATCTGCAGGATGATGGGTTGACTGCTGTATTCAGCCTGTTGTATTTCTTGTTAAGACTGCTGCTTTACAGGATAAAAGAAACCTGCAGATGCCTAATGATGACAAAGAGCAAGTTTGCCCAAAAAAAGCAAACAAGGGAAAATTAAAAACATATTCCAAATTGAGTCACCAATGTTCTCTGTCAGATGCAAAATTACAGCGATTTATCTTCAAAAATAAACCAAAAACAGGACATAAAAGAGCACAATGAGCATGTTTCATCAGGGCACTCTTATTAAACTTTACTTCAGGCAGGATGATGAAATTATTTCCAGAATAGAAAACTCAGAGTGAGTGTATAATGTCAGTCAATCCACGAAACCTCAGCCAGTGCTCGTTGCAGACATGAATAAAATGTTGTTTATGCCTCTGGTGGATTAAAGACACTCAATTCAAAGTCTTTTTCAATGCCAAAGAACGTACGGTTGTATCACAGATGCAGAAAAGGTACGGTGTGGGAGTGGAATTCAGGTTGTACAAAACATGAAGATTACTTCCTGCTGCTCATTTCAGAATCTGTGAATACTTAATCATGGCCTGTGATGGATCCGTCCACGGTAAACCCCGCCTCTCGGCCAGGGCCAACTGCCAATCTCCCTAGAAGTAGATGTTCCAGCGAATTTACCACAAGATCAGGTGATGCAATGCTCAGAATGACACACAAGAGCTTTATCTCAAGCCCATCCAGTTTCACTGAGCATGTTAAATATTAACAGCACAATTAGAATTATGAAGAGCCAGGATTACCGGTAGAAATCCTCCAGGCAAGAACAGCATGGAAAATGTAGCAAAAATACCAGTTTCAATTTAAAAGATATAACAAAAGAAATTTAAAAAACAAAAAAACTTTGTCAAAATATTCAGAGGATAGAAAGACATAATGTGACACTGCAAATGCATTTAAAAACTGCTTACGGTGGATGGATGTACAACCTATTGAATCATGGGGTACTTAGTATTGCCCACATAGATTTTTTTTTTTTTTTATGTGTTATTGTTTAGCTGATTTGCATACCACCTCTACAATCAAATGATATTTTTTTTTACATATTACTTTAAATCCAGGCAGAAATAGGTCGTTTTAACTTGGCATTACAATACATTTCGACAAGTTCCAATGATTCAGGCCTTAATTAGAAAACCTTGTGTTGAGTCTGAAGGCATCTTCTAGAAGAAGCTTTATAGGATAAATAAAACTCTGATAAATAATCAGTACAAAGACCACTAGGAGTTTTATTAACCAGTAAAGACATTTATAAAGCAGACAGGTAGCCAATCAGCTGTATCTAATCTTCATGTTCAAAATAAAACCATTTTTATCAATGAAGCCTGACTTTTACTACCTTAGAAAGGTACATCAAATGTCAAAATCAGCCTTAGACAGCTATTAATTCAAACACGTGACGGTAAGTGAAGGTGATTGATGATGACATGGAAAGATACCCATCAAATCAGACTCTTCATAGGCGCCATCAACAAACAAAACATTAACCAGCAAAGTTAAAGCCCACGTGATGAGGCAAAGGTGCATCTTTATCAAAGCATTTAATGTTGTCCTGCGGCCGTTGCAGCTCACAGTAACAAACGAGGAGATCACTTGTTTGGTTTCACAAAGTTACAATGCTGATCTCTGGAGGACTGAGCTTTGTGCTGCTGCTTTCAGCAGCGGCAACATCAGAAAGGTGAGTTTTCTTAATAGAAACCTTTTCTTTTTTTTTGCTTATAAATTGCAGTGAGCATTTAAACAGATTTTTTTTAAATCAAAATGTAGAAAATAGTAGAAAATAATCAATTCTATTCTATGTATAATACAAGGGCAAGACCTCTTAGGTTAATTTAAGCAGAGTCGAATCATTTATGCTGTTTAGTCTATGTAACTAAAGTAGTGCAGAAACTGCTTCTAGATGCCATTTGAGAAGCATGCGACTTGGGCAGAGTTGACAACCAGAATTAGTATCAACTACAGGGATCCAAGGTGGCGTGCAGCAGACTATGACCACCAGTAAATGTCTTTTGGTAGTTTTTGTGGTAAAAATGTGTTGTTGCAAGGTGTTCTTGATTGTTTGGAATAGTGGCTCTTTTGCAAGCTCCCGAATGAATCATTGCACGTAGCCCATCAACGCCTTGTTGTGATTGGTACATTGTGGACCGGCAGAGATAGCTGTTAACAGGAGGGGTACAAGACGCATTTCTCAAGAGAGAATTTTTGCCAAGTGAATGGGTACAGTTCTGTCCATAGCAGCCAGTTTTACAAGCTGCAGTGAGCCGCTCCTTTCAAGTCCTCCCATCTCGTCTGCATGGACGTGTCTCCGAAGCACACTGGTTACCGAGTGAGTAACCAGATCCGTTTCCGGGTCACGGGGGTCTGTCGGAGCCTATCCCGACGCATATCAGGCGAAAGGCAGGGGTACACCCTGGACAGGTCGCCAGTCTATCCAGGGCCACATACAAACAACCAATCACACACACATTCACACCTAAGGAGAATTTAGACTGATCAATTAACCTACTCTGCATGTTTTTGGACTGTGGGAGGAAGCCGGAGTACCCGGAGGAAACCCACGCAAGCACGGGGAGAACATGCAAACTCCACACAGAAAGACCCACCGGGCCGGGAATTGAACCGGGAACCTTCTTGCTGTGAGGCAACAGTGCTAACCACTAAGCCACCGTGCTGCCCCGGCTACTTTCATCTCCATGTTAAAATCTCCAACAATTTTGGGCTCCATAAGTAGAGCTGACACCCAAGACAGCTGTGCAGGAGGTGAATACTGAATGACAAAGCTTCAGACGGCCCAAGCAAAGTGACAGGGTTATTTATCTTATGATAGATTTGATATCAGGTAGATTCTATAAAAAACTCTTATCACAGAGATATGATATACTAAAAGCATTGCTACTCATGTGTATTGTATTTTGTGTTCAGCAGATTGGACTATAACTACTATGAATACCATAACATGGACCAGGTGAGAGGTTGATCAGTGGTCTGAAACTCAACCATAACACGCAAACGCACATAAACATCCATTACAATGATGTTTCTTACAGATCAGTAGCTGGATGAGCCAGATGGCAACAGATCACCCCGATGTTGTCACCAAAGTGGACTATGGACAGACCTACGAGAAGAGGATTATAAGCTTACTGAAGGTGATCCACTTTTTTTCTTTTTTGTTTTATTTAATATCAGGATAAATCTGAAGATCAATGATTTTCGAGTCCGGTTAAATCTGTTTTCCAGATTGGCCTGAAAACCGACACAAAAAAGAAAGCTATCTGGATGGACTGCGGTATACATGCCAGGGAATGGATCGCTCCAGCCTTCTGTCAGTACTTTGTCAGGCAGGTAAGAAACCTTTAAAGGCACACTATGTAAGCATAGGCGACACAACTCGTCGGTTAACAAACAACTCATTTCAAATGAAAAGGTAGTTACTTGAACTCTGCTATGGCCTGTTGCTTATCTCAACATTTGCTGCGTCTCCCAACATTCCCTTTCTCACAGTGACATCAAACCCATTCCTTTTAACTTGGAATGGTGAATGGCTCAGCGACACATTGGCAAGCGTAGGATACACTTACTAGGATCTTCTCAACATAATTAACATGCAGGACAGCCCAACTTTCTCTTCTTTATTTGAATATACGAGGGTGGAAAATACAGTATAATGATGTATGACCCATCTAGTGGAACAAAGTGGTATTACAAGACCTCTGTTAATATTAATTTATTATTAGTGTTTCCACATTGCTCCTATCTGAAGAGATGCAGCCCCGAAGCATAATACTACTTTATGTTTCGGTGTGCTTCAGTATGCTTCAGGGATGTTTTTTGGTTGAAGCTCTATTAGCTTTGACAAATAAATAAATAAAATACCAGAAAGTTCAACCTTTGTCTCCTCAGACTATATGATTTGATTTCCCATGTGGTTTGGCATGACTGAATAAATCTTTCTTAAGAGAACTTTAAATCCTACATATGGTGGCTTTAACCAGAATTCTTCTCTTGTGTTTCTGTCCAAAGGAAAAGCATCATATCTGAGGTGGAACTATGACTAAATATCCAAAGTATTTTCTAATGTAACTCTGATCCTGGTGGTTTTGTTGGCTCTCTCAAACCAGATTCTTCAAGCATACAAAACAGATGCGAAAATGGAGCTGATGATGAAGAACATGGACTTCTACGTCACACCGGTGCTCAACATAGACGGCTACATCTATTCCTGGATGGACCGCTCAGTCAGTGCTTTTATTTGAACGATATTTCTCAAATTACTCTCTGAAGGGTCTGCATGTAAGCTCTCAGGCCACAGATGGACAGGATAACACAGGGTTATTACCCAGTCAGGGAACGGCACTTATGTTTAAATGAGCTGGAGTTCAATCATTGGAGAAAATTATTTCAGATGCTCCACAGGCCCAAAGTATAAAATCATCTAATCTGTAGTGAGATGAATGGGGTAATAATACGTAGCACCAGAATGAGGAAGCATTTAATATGAACTGAAATGTCAAGCGGCCATTTAATGCATCAGTGAATTTAGTTAGGCCTGACTGAACACTCTGACCCGTTCAGACCCGGCTGTGGAGGAAGAACAGGTCACCAGGACCTTCAATCGACTGCTGCGGCACCGATCTCAACCGCAACTTTGAAGCCAACTGGGGCAGTGAGCTTTATCTCCTCAAAACAAATTTGTACTGTGTTGCTTGACCATAACCTTCATTGAATTCTTTTTCTTTCTTTTTTTGATGTGCATTTTCAGCCGTCGGAGTATCATCCAACTGCAGTAGTGAAACATACTGTGGGACCCAACCCATATCTGAGCTCGAAGCCCAAGCTGTCACTTACTTTGTAGGAAGTCGAAAGGAAGACTTCCTGTGTTTCCTCACCATCCACTCCTACAGCCAGCTGCTCCTGATTCCCTACGGACACCCCAACTTCACCGCCTCCAACTACAATGAGCTGGTATTTACATCTACACACTCTGCGATGCATGAAATGTTTTTACCGTAACGGCTCGCAGTCATCTGCACCTGCAGCCAAATTATGACTGCCACTGTATGTTTCTTATGTTGCACCAAAAAGCCCGCATAATGTCGCTTTTATGGTTTTGGATGCAACATATGCAAATCGAAAGTGCTGAATGATGCATGAGGAATTTAAATTATACAAACCACCTGCTAAAAAAAAAAAAAAAAAAGCTGAAACAAAGAGTGAGGCTGATGCAGCTGGAGCCAACTACCAGAGAGAATTACTGTATGCAAAACAGGATTACGCATGTCCAAGCGTTTCTCAGGCTTTAGAGGGATTCCAGCAGAAAGGAGGCTGCAGCTTCTCATCCATCCAAACAGCATCCACCTGTGGCTGCAGCGCCTCAGCAGTCCTTCATGGATGATGTGATGAGGTTTTCAATTATGAAGCTCAGCTGGATTAGTTCACAACCAGTGAACCTTGAAACAAGTTGTAAGAACATCCTGTTAAGTCTTCTCGGTGGACAGTTGAGCCAAACAATGATACCGACATGTTTGGCAGTTTGGTCTCCAGTTATTCGTAGAAACACACTGTGACCTAAACTGGTCTGCTGCGTCGCCTCCCCATGTTCTCACACTCCCCCACCGGCGTTTGTGTGACATGTCAAAGACGGCGTCACACCTCATGAGCCCTGTGCGTTTGTCACATGTGAGCCAGGCGCTCTGCCCGCGCTGTCGTCACGCGTCAGTCAGAGGGTGAAGCCGTTTGATAAACCAATTCCTCTCATGTTTCAGTCTTTAACTGGGAAACGACTGTCTCGCTTTTTTTTTTTCAGATGGAGGTGGGACGGGCAGCAGCTGAAGCCATCTGGAAGGTCCACGGGAGGAACTACACAGTCGGAACCTCGCCGGATGTATTATGTATGTAAACATAAACACCCTTGCTGACCACAACCAACTCCAAACTCTTTATTATTTATCCTTTTTTTTTTCCACGATGATAAACTTGCAAACCCTCTCTTCAGACCCCAACTCTGGCTCATCCAGGGACTGGGCTCACATGCAGGGGATCCCCTTAACCTACACCTTTGAGCTGAGAGATAACGGAACGTTTGGCTTCGAGCTTCCAGAGGATCAAATTCAGCCAACTTGCGAGGAGGCCTACAGCGGCGCTCTGCACATCATCACCTACGCCCACGATAAGACCTTCAATCGTGGCATGGGCACCGCCGCTGCGACCCTTTGGAGCACGCTGTTGGCAGTGGGTGTCACCAAAGCCTCCCTGATGTGAGGAGAACAGCGGCCCTGCTTCCAGTCTTCCCTCTAAACAGCACTAATATTTAAACCCAAAATCAAACAAAAACGGTTTTAAGATTTGAGTCCTTAATAAAGGATCATGTGCAGTTCTTTTTGCTCAGTGAATAAATGTTTGATTTAAAAATTTTACAGCTGGAAAAGCTTTGAATGCTCTAAAATGTAATTACATGTTAATTTGGAGAAAAAAGCGAGACGTCCTGTTCTTGTTCTTGTGTTCTTTACCACCGATGTGAGGAGACGAGAGCTTCAGCAGGCTGTTTAGCCTGAACAAATGGCTGTCAGGTGTGTGTACCACATACTCCTTCAGTTTTATTGACCATTTCAGTTCTTCTCTGGGACCTCAGACGCTTTTTTAAAGGCTGGAGCTAATATTTTCTATGTTCTGAGGTACCGTTCTGTTTCCGCTGGATAAGGACAGAGAGAGAGAGACATAGACGAGAGGATAAGATGCAGCCCAGTGGAAACCTCGAGATGGGGCTGCCCCTGACCCCGACCCCACCTGCAGAGGACGTCATCCTGGAGTTATCTCTGACACCTCCTGCACCAGAACTCCAGACTGAAGACCACCCTCATCCAAGTCATCGTCCCCATCTCTCCCCCCTGCTGGACTTCATCCCTCTCGGTAGAAACAAAAAGCATCATCTCTCAAAACAGCCAGATAACAAAGCATCAGTAAGTTCCAACAGATACGTGCCGGGTCCAGGCCGCAGTACTCTGTGTACTCGTGGCTCTTTCCAGGACAAGCCGGGGCCCGATATGGAAGTAGCTTCCTCCATCCCTGTTTGAATACGCAGCAGAAAAAGATTAGTCAGCCGTCAGAGAAGAAAGTCTCAGCCAAAACATTCTGTACATTTATCAAATCTTGTGTTCACTGCTCATCGGCCACAGCCATCCCATAATAACAGGACAGATGGTACTGTTAACACACTGAAACTAGATTTACTAAATGTCAGGTCTTTGGCAGGGAAAACTTGTTTAATTATTGATCTTTATTTCAAAACACAAACTAGATTTGACGTGTTTAACAGAAACTTGGTTAAATCAGGATAATCGTGCAGCAGTTCTTCTAGAAACATCCATCCCAACTACATCTTCACGAGTAAACCTGGAGAGAAACAGAAAAAGCATGTTGGAAACCCCTATTGTCTTGACTTAATAATATCCAAAGGTCTGAACATCTGTAAGGTTATGCTGACAGATGTTGCTGACCGTCAAGAAACAGTACATAGATGAAAATACCTGTGAAATGTTAATTCTGGTCTCCTCCTCCTCCTCCTCACTCTTCCCTCAGACGGTCATCAGACGGTCATTACTAAAAAAAAACCTCCACGGAGAAATGCTGCACGCAGGTGGGAAACTAAATCACAGGTTTTTATGACATTTATAAAGAAAACCTGAGCAGATATAATACGGAGCTGAGGAATGCAAGGCAATCGTATTTTTCTGATTTCATTGCCAAAAACAATAATTCACTTTTTTCACTACTGTTGAGAGGCTAACAAATCCCCCTGAGTCAGTGGACCCTGAACTTCTATCCAACTGTGCCTGCAATGAGTTTCACTCTTTCTTTACTGATAAAATCAGACAGTCAGTCAGTGCTGCTACGCTAGAAAGGATATGTGTCCACTGAAAGAAACATGACACAATTTTGCCCAGTCACTCACATCCAGTCACCTGGATGACATCATACATCACCTGAATACCACCACTTGCTGCCTTGATACTCTACCAACAGGGTTTTTTTTTAAATGTTGCACATTGAATGTCCTCAGATTTTTCTAGACATTGTAAATACGTCTCTGCTTTTCAAATCACGGAAAAGACCAAACCAAACACAAATAATAGTGTTTGGAGCCACGGAAGAAAGAATAAACACTCACTTCAAGCAGTAAAGTTATGTCTGAATTCAGGCATCAGGGCTGCTGAAACTCTCACTTGCTTTAAGTCGAGGTTGAAAAGCTTTTTATTTATTGCTGCATTTCAGTAATCCACCATAATGCACTACAACCTTTATTTCTTGCCTTTCTTGCTTGAAAATCTGTTTGTTTAAGACTCGGGTCAGGTTTCTTCTTTCCTGAACGGATGGAAACCTTGTTGTCTCAGACTGGCAAGTGGCATGAAGAGCTTCTCCTTTGGAGGGAGGTCTTCCCAACGTGTCCATTTCCAGCCTGGGAAAGAAAAGGATGAAACTCAGCATCAGCTCAGCTCAACCAGGGTGGTTTTGCTTCCCTCCAAAACAGAATCAGCTTTTCCAGCTCACTTACCTTCGTTCTTCTCTGGCTCCAGGTTCTCCGGCTCTCCAGACTGCCTCCGGTCCAGCTCTCCTTGCATGATTATGGTGACGTAGTGGTACTGTTCTTCCAGTTTGATGGAGTTCACGACTGAAGCCAGGCGGATGTTCACCAGGTGGACTCCAGTTTCCTCCAACACTTCTCTGTGCGCACATTCCTCCCACGTTTCTCTGTCAGGGACACAAAATCAAGGTCACATTCATTCAGTCAGTATTAAAATCTCCAAATGTTTTGATCTGTACACTGACAATCATTTTATTAGACTGCCCTGCGTTATCTCTGACAATAAACGGTGTACTTTAGTACGGCGTACCAAACTCTATTGAAAAATACGGAGAATTGGTATTTTAGCACGCTTAGTAACCAGTCACATTGTGCATTCAGTACATCTCTTGATGCTGACGACTTCAGCAGATGTTCGGCATCAATAAAAAGATCGATGAGTAAACAGGACACAGTTTATTGATCAATATGTGAATGAATCTGCGGCTACCCGAACTCCAGATGACCACCGGGGAGCTGAAATGTCCCTTTGCCCACTGCGCTCCTCCGTTTTCCCAGGAGAACACAGCCTGGATGGGACGAGTCTGTCACCAGCACACCAACACCTACCCCCGGACGTTTAATGGCTTTATCTGACATTTGAAAAATGCTTAAAAAGCAACTGTAAATTAGCTTTCTTGCGCGCATGTGTTGAGGTAAGCGCTAGCAAATCAAGATAAATCCCCTCTTTGTACTTCCGTGTTTGCTTCAAAAGTCGATGGAGAAACGGAGCGCTTTTCTCCTGACACAAAAACTCCGTAAACTGGTTAAAAATGTTTATAGAAATTTAAAATTTTAATAGAATGAATTATAATAACACCAATCCGCAATATTAACTCATTAAAACCGTGATAGGGACATTTATTTGTTCCTAAACAAGATGCATCTATGACATGAACTTGTGGCATCTGATGCACTGATGGAAACGTGCATATTGCATGAAATTTTATATTAATACGTAGATGTTATGCCAAATCATTAAGGCATATTACATATCATGAAATGAAAATCTAATCGCTAACTGATTTGTGCTGCAGTACTGTGTGTAATCGTGGCTCTTTCCAGGCTTTGGCAGGGAAAACGTTTAAATTTAATTATCATATTTCAACACAAACTAGATTTTACATACTTAGTTTTTTTGCTTTTTTTGTATTTGAATTTCCTGTTGCATTCGAGGTGTTGCTCTCAGACACGACATAAATTTCCATGGGGAGTAATTTACGGAAAGGTAATTTAGCCAAAAATCAAAGGTTATCCAATTCTTACAACATCTGACACACAGAGGAGATAAAAAAACACCACAATTCAGCTTTAAAATTCAAATAAATGCTGTAAAAGGACTGCTTGTCTACTCAGACATGACAGCAGATTGATAAGTAAAGATGAAAGTATATGGACACTGTTGGATTAAAGATCTCAGGTTTTCAAGCTTGTATCAACATCAAATTCCTAGTTACAGAAAACTCATCGGTGCAATCTGTGTACCTGTGTACCTGAGCTTTTGGAAGTAAATAAATCCCGATGTACTGTATAGTTTTTATAGAGTGATTTTTACATCGTTTTTCTGGTTTGTCTACTTCAGTAAAGAACCTTCCTTTTGATGAAATGATAAAATGGGCTGGTCCACTCGCACCTCTACTGTCCCGGCCTTCAGCAGTTTTCCCACCAGCACCCGTTTTCCCTGCTCAACCTGCCTGGTGGCTCTGGCCCCACCCATCTCCTTTCTGCCTTCTCTCACCTGAGACAACATTTTCCTCCTGTGAATCCAGGCTACACACTACCTTTCTTCACCTCTGGGTCGTTCTGCGTGGACTTCTTTGAAACCAGTGCTTGCTGCCAATTTCTTTTTTTATTCTTCTTTTCTGTTGCGTTGGCAGCATCATCATGAGCGCAAAGCTGTGGACGGAAGAGCAGTTCAACTGCCCCGTGTGCCTGGATCTTCCCAACGATCCAGTCACCATCCCCTGTGGGCACAGTTACTGCATGGCGTGTATCAAAGACTTCTGGACCAAAGATGACCCTAAAGGGATCTACAGCTGCCCCCAGTGCCGTCAGACCTTCTGCCCTAAGCCCTCTCTGTCCAGGAACACCATGTTGGCTGAAGCTGTGGAGCAGCTCCGCAAAGGGGCGCTCAAATCTGAGGTTCGGGATTCCATCCGCAGCGCCCGTGGGGGCACTTCCTCCTCATCCAGGTCTAAAGCCAAGGTGTCCTCCTCAGCTGTGCTGTGTGACATGTGCAAAGATGAGCAGCGTGCAGCTATGAAGAGCTGCCTGGTATGTATGAGCTCCTACTGCGAAGCCCACCTGAAGCCCCACCAGACCAAGAAGTCCCTGAAGCAGCACGAGCTCATCCCACCCACAAGCAACTTGGCAGAGAAGATCTGTACTCAGCACAAGTACCTGCAGGAGTTCTTCTGCCGCCAGTGTAAGATGTTTGTCTGCTGGCTGTGCACCAGCAATTATCATAAAGACCACGAGTGCGTGTCCACCAGGGCTGAGCGCCTGGAGAGACAGGTATGACGAGAATGGACGGTAAAACATAAGGAAAGGAGTGTGTTTAATGTTTTCTGCTTAAATATCAAAGTTCAGTTTGTGTGATATGTAGAATTTATTTCCTTTTCTGTAGCCAAAGTCAGGCTGAAGACATTCCTAACAACATTCCTGTCCATTCATAAAGCTCCTCCCTGTCGTGTCACCATCAGCATCATGTACCAAACCCGCCTGTCTCACTCTGCTTGACTGTTCATGACGTTACGCCTCTGTGTGTCCTCCTGCAGAAGCTGCTGTCAGAAATCCAGGGAGACAATCAGCAGCGGCTGAAAGACAGGGAGCAGGAGCTGAAAGACGTGAAGAAGCTCATGGAGGTGACGAAGGTTGGTCCTCAGCTGAGTTTCACCTCTTGTGAGCTTTTGGCAGTTCTGCCAAATGCAAGATTATGTTGGTGAAAGCTTAAATTCTCACAACTGCGTTAAAAGAATAAAAAAGTTGGTCAGATGCAGTTTATTGCTGGTAAGGAAAGCCAGCCGCGGTATTCCTGAAAGGACGAGTGTTTTGAGGGCCAAATACAGTACATGACATGTATAAATGCAGAACATCTATGTTGGCTCCTTTCTTGCACAGCAATCTTCAGATAAGGTTCAAAAAGACATAGAAAATGCATTGATGGAGCTCCAGCGCTCCATGGAGCGTCTGCAGGAGCTTCTGGAGGAGGTGCTGGATCAGGCGAGTCTGGAGAAAATGGCTCAGGTCCAGGAGGTTGCAGATAATCTGGAGGCTGAGATCAAGGTGCGAAAGAAGAGGGACACCGAGATGAAGGAACTAGTCAGCTGTGAAGACCACATCTACTACCTACAGGTATGGATTCAGTACTCTCTGAAGATACTCACACAAGCGGAGCACATCGGATGTCGGGGTAAATCTCTCTTACCTATTTTTTCCTTCAGACATGCGACTCCATGTGCAGCCCTCTTGAGTCTGGCGACCTTCCGGCTGTTCACGTCAATCCCAGCGCTTCTTTTGAGCCTGTTCGAGATGCAGTCCTGGCTCTCAGGGAGCGAGTGGAGGATCTGTGCAACCAAGAGCTTGGCAAGATCACCAAGCAAGGTCTGTCACAAAGGTTACGCGTCGCTTTTGTCTGATTAAATCACCCTGGTAATCTCGTTTTCATCATATTTCCTGTTCTCTTCCAGTCAATGACACCACACTCTTCACTTTGGGAGACTGTAAGTTTGACAATAATTCGTGTAGATGCTTTATGTCTTTTATTTGCCTAAAAAAACCTTCCTCTGATGTTGCCTAGCCAACCGGAGCAGAGGACAAAAAGGAATTCTTAAACGTGAGTTTTCTCCTGACGTCTATATACACGTTGTGGGATCATACTTTGACAGATCCTGAGAGGAATATTTCTCTTTCTTTCTAGTGTTTTCTGGTCTGGGTACCCGCAACGCCAACAGCCGTTCACCAGGTCTCCTCACTAGTTTTCTGCCTGCATTTTCACTCGTTTTCCGCTTGTTATCTGCTCCACAAATGAGTCACACGCATGATCTTCTTTTCCCCTCCAGCTCCTATACCCAGTATCTCAGTTGGAGCCCGAAGTACAGACAAACAAGGTACCGCGCACTGACATTTGGGAGGCTTCTTTTAGTAATTCAGTCACATTACGTGTGAAGTTTTCTTGTGCAGGTGCAGGTCTCGGAAGTCAAGATGTGAGGAACAGAGATTCACAGCAAGGTGAAATTTTATTTTTACTCGCGCTGCTGAGTCAAAAGGAAATGGAGCTCTCAGCAGGGATGAGTTTGTGTTTCAAAACTGTTTCTCTTCTGTGTCGTAGAAAGACGAAGCACAAGCTCACCCAGACTGGGAAACAGACGGCGAAAAGAGGAAAGAGAGACAAGTAAGTACAGACGCTGGTTGGGATTTAAACGCCAACGCTTAATGAAGCTGCTACTTCCAGCAACAACCTTCTTTTTTTTTTTTTTTTGCTTATCTGTCACAGCAGAATACGTTTGGGTATAAGTGCTACGTCCTCAAGTGCATCTGTGCAGAATTAACACTCAAATGTATTAATGCCGGTGGCTTTTCTCTTCATCCGTTATCAGACTGGAACCGGAGCTTCTAGTGGTCATTCGAGGAACTGCACGTTTGACAACTTTTGTGCCGATGACAGCTTAGTAAAACGGATGTTGCCCGTTTTATTGACAAGCTGTGCGGAGTCGGAAAACAGTGTCTTTAGTTCGTTTATAGAAGCAGAATTAATAATAATGATTACAGGGGTACCCTTTAAAGGGGGCATATTGGGGAAAAAAAAAAAGTTGGGTTTAGTCTGGAAATTTCTCACTTCTCAGACCCAGACTGGAGTCGGAACCTCCAGGGTCCCCCATCTTTTAATTTTTATTCATTTTTAATATCCACTGTGCTTCACATACTCCATTTGCTCTACTTTAGAGAGATTGCACAAGTGTCAAGAGTCGGCAGCAGTTTAAGGGAGTATTACAACATGAAAGTGGATACTTGCATGCCTCTCCTTAAACACTAAGAGGAGTCACTTCCTTGTTATATAAACCGATGGACATGTTGACCTCACATCTCACAAATCTTTGAAACAGTGACGGAGGCGAACCCCAGACCCAGTCCCACTCCCAGCCGCAGAGCGTCTCAGTCTCTCTGGAGCAGGTCCAGTCAGAGCCCGGCGGCCCTTGCTGCATCCATGACTCCGACTCCTGTCCCGGCGACCCCGGATCCTGCTCCTGCATCAACCGGAGGTACGGTCACTTTCCTGCTATCTGGCGCCATCCAGTGGCAGAACGTGTACAGTGCAAAATCTACAAGCATCCCAGAAAGAAGGTAACACTTATTGATTGATTTCCTTTTGTCCTCCCGGTGTGCTCAGCTTTCAGTCGGATGGCGTCCATCAGCAGCCTGTTTCGCTCCCATCGTCGTGGCGCCAACCAGGCCACCCCAGCTACCCCGAGCACCAATACACCGACTGCAGGAAGAAATCCTTGTAAGGCCCCACTACTGCTCTGACTATTGGCTTGTTTAAATGATCTAATTCAGTCTTAAGTGGCCTTTCTTTGTGCTTCCAACAGGGGGAATGTCTGCTCTGTCTGAAACACCAACAGAAGGTAAGGATGCTGCTTTTATTCACGTAAAATGAACATCTCATATTACCAAAACTCCTCTCTACACAGTGAAGTGTCTAATGGTGACTTCTCATTGGTCAGTGAACCCGGGCCTCTTCCTGGACTCACCCTCCCCAGACGCCGTCAATCATCCTGCTGCTTTCCCAGCATGTGAGTCAACATCGCTTCGTCGATAAGTGTCTATTGACTGAACAGATGCAAAACGCTGACATAATGTTTGGTTTTCTAGTGAGAGAAATTAACATCGACAGTATCCAGGCGCCGGAGCCGAGGACCAGAGAGGAGTTTCTGCAGTGTGAGTCTCAGTGTTTAATTAAGAGCTCAGGAACAAGATTAACGCAGTTTTTATAAAAGGATCAAATTTAATTGATTTCCATTTCCTCCCTTTAGATTCTGTCAAACTGAGCCTTGACCCGAACACAGCCCACAGACGGTTGGCGCTGTCTGACGGGGACACTAAAGCCACCCTGCAGGGGGCGGTGCAGCCTTACTCCGACACACCCCAGCGCTTTGACGGCTGGACCCAGGTCATGTGTCAGAGCCCACTGTACGCCCAGCGCTGCTACTGGGAGGTGGAGTGGAGGGGCCGGGGCTCCTCCATGGGCGTGGCCTACGGGTCTCTGAACAGGAAGGGCTCAGACGCCAGGTCGGGACTCGGCTACAACGCCCAGTCCTGGACTCTGGAGCTGTCGGACACCTGCTGCTCAGCCATGCACGACAACGAGAAGAGGGACATACCAGTCACCTACTCCCCCCGTCTGGGCGTCTACCTGGACCTTGCTGCCGGGGCGCTGCAGTTCTACAGCGTGGCAGAAAGCATGACGCACCTTCACACCTTCCGCGCGAACTTCACCCAGCCACTCTACGCCGCCTTCGGGGTGGGGAGCGGAGTTGGGGTGGGTCTGGACTTCGCCCTCGGGCAGTTCACATCAAGCTCAGACAGCATCAAGATCTGCCCCTTGTGAGCTGGAGTTCAGCGACCGGTGCATAACGATCCACTAAAGCCATCAGAGCGGCTGACATTTAAAACAAAGTATCTGTAGACGTCTGTTGGCACCGGATCCGAACTTTAATGTCCTGCACAGCTGGAGTTGTTGTGTGACTGACCAGCTCTAAAATTATTCCTGCAATTTTTGGTCCCAGACTTTCTACACAACTTCCTCCAAAAATTAAACCAATGAGACCTCAGTTTTATGCCTATTGCTTTATTTACATAAAAACAGGTAACTGAAACACAGCGACAGAGGGTCCTGATCACAAAGGGGAGACGAGAGGAATTAGCTGTACATTTTAGATTTAAGCCACAAAAAGACACAAACCTCAACTTTGGAATTTAGAGAAGACATGATATGGCAAGTTTCACAAATTTAAAGTATAATAACACCAAATGCAGGTTTTCCCTCTTTAATTCTACAAACGAGGAAAATTCACATGAACCTTTTCCTCCTTTGTAAAATGTTTCTGTATTACTTAAATGTGTGCAGGTTTCGTCTTAGCACGATATAAATTCCCTTTCCTGCAAAGCAAAGAAGCAAAAGATATATTTAACCTAATGCCAAAAGGGTAGCTGACACTATTACAACAGGCACGCGTTATGTAAAATGTTCTTACTCATGTTAGGATCAAGAGATGTCAGTAAAGTAAAGGTTAAATAATTAAGTCAAAGTGCAGGTACGGAATAGGAGGGTCTGGTTTACAAATGTGATGAGCAGAAGCTCACAATTATCAAAAAAAAAAAAAAAAAAAAAAAAAAGGTATTTCCTTGTTTTTTAACAAAGCACAAGCAGGATTCAGATTTTAAGACTCCCCCTGCTGGACAGTGTGCAAACTGAACATCCCCAGAAAGAGTTTGGGGGAGGGAGAGAGGAGAGAGAGAGAGAGAGAAGAGAGAGAGAGAGAGAGAAGAGAGAGAGAGAGAGAGAGAGAAGATAGAGAGAGAGAGAGAGAGAGAGAGAAGAGAGAGAGAGAAGAGAGAGAAGATAGAGAGATGAGAAAAGAGAGAGAGAGAAATGAGAAGAGAGAGAGAGAGAGAGAGAGAAAGAAAGAGATAGGATGAGAGAGAGCGAGAGAGAGAGAGAGAGAGAGCGAGAGAGAGAGAGAGGATGAGAGAGAGAGAGATGAGTAGAGAGAGAGAGAGAGATAGAGAAATAGATGAGAGAGAGAGAGAGAGAGAGAGAGAAAGAGAAGAGAAGATATATATAGAGATAGAGAGAGAGAGAGAGAGAAAGAGAATAGAGATGAGTAGATAGATAGAGAGATATATATATATATATATATATATATAGTATATATACACACACACACACACATACAAACACACACACACCATTACAGGCCTGAGACAAGCATGATGACTGAAAACTCTTTAAATATGTGAAATGTTTTCAGCTAAGCAATAATCCCTAAAATCACTCGAGTGCAATAAATGCGAAAAAAAAAAAAGGCTTTGCAGGGACTCCAACAGTGCTTGCCTCTACTTAAGGCCTCATACATTACAAAAAATACTCCTAAAACACAAGGACCTGTAAGGAAAAAAAGATGGATTCTTTTCTCTTTTCTTGGTGTCCGATTTGGTTCTGACCTTCCCTTTATTTTGTCCCCACTTGTCCGCCGACAGATGCATGCTGGGACCTGCAGGTCAGGCTGCTTTTCATGCAGACGCTTCGCCGTCTGGCACATGGACGGCTACCACACATCCGTGCAACAACGGACAACTATAAACTCATTATATACTCTTAATGGCATTAATACTGGCATGTTGAGAGGCATGGTCTGACTACTAGATAAGCCTGGCAGTATGCTGCTACTCCTCGGAGGAGTGGAATCACTTCTTCACCGACACCAAAGGCTTGTATTCGCAGAGGCCCATAAACCAGATTCTGGGTTAGTCACTGCAGCGATACTGATCCATTGCCGACTGGCACTGACAGAACAAGCCCTTAAAACAGTCTTCCTTTATCCTTTATTACCTTTTCAGAAACCACGCTGTCCCGTCCTCCTTCCTTCACACCTCTTTCTTACCCTTTTGTGTTTCCACTTCCACAAACCCTCATTCACTTACATGTTTTTCTTTCTTCTTCTCTAGTTATTCCTGAAAAACCAGGGCTCAACTACTGCAGAATAACCCACTTAGTCAAGCTAAGGCCAAGCATCTGGCAAACGTGTACACACTGCAACACCACAGTAATAAAAACAGTCACTGAAGTTTGATTGTGCTTTTAAATTAAGTCATTAAAGGAGGGATTGTTCTGCCCATCCATTCCCTGACTTTTCTCTCCGAAGGCAGAGTGGAAGAGAGATGAGTTGGAGGCCTAAAGGAAGAAGTTCACGGTGGACTCCGTCTCTCCCTCAGTGTTTCGTTGAACTTCTTCGGGAGCTGGAGGTGGATTTGGGATGTTGCCGTTCTTCTTTAAGGTTTCCCCAGGATGGTCGGGGGATAGCCAGGGAGGTGGGGTGAAGAGGAGGTGTGGGTTTAGTCGCCGGCCTCCCGCCTGCTCGGGCGCCGATCATAGCTGGAAGACTCTGGTTGCGTCTCAGGCCGTCCAATAAGCTCCCACCGCCTGCCGACACAAACATGGCAGAGTCTTGGTGCGGCGCGGAAGAGTCAGACTCGGAACCATGTAGAACCTTAGCAAATCCCAACCGCCGCAGCCGTTCTACAAGGCTAACGCTGACCAGGTTGGGCCTGGTGCGGCCCGACCTGGGAGATGAGACCAGGGCTGTGGTTTCCTGGGAAGGACTTGGAAGGTCAGGATGCGGCGCTCGGCCCAGATTCAACCCATAAACGTCTTGGAGAAAAAGCTCTGCAGGCCGCGAGGCGAGGAAATTGTCAGCCGGGTGTTGGCGGGGCTCCGTCGGTACTGGGGAGGGAACGGGTGAGTGTGAGGGGGAGTTGGGTGGTGTGGTTGGCAGGAGCCGCAACACAGAGTCCTGGGGGGCAGGCTTCGGCGTTGAAGGTGGCGTTTCAGTGGAGACTTGTGCAGAAATCCCCCTCTCCAGGATTAGTTTGGCCAAGCCTCTAGGGGGTGCAGGAGGCCGTCGAGGGGGGAAGGAGTCACCCAAACTGAGTCGGCAGGGGGTCACGGGGGTACTGGGACCTGTTCTCAGGGAGCTGGGAGTGTTGGCCGAAAGCGATGACTGCGAACTGAAAAACACAAAGACAAACTATGAGCTAAAAGAAACAATAAGAATAAAAAGGTGTTAGTATTCATGCTTGACGTCACAGTCGAGGTTTTCCTAACAGGCAGTACTTCACGTCTTTGTCTCATATCTGTCAAAACTCTCAAATTTTTTGCCGCTTTGTTCTGTGAAGCTGGCTCACCTCGGGGTCACCTGCGTGACATCACAAGGGTGCAGAATACGACAGGTGGTGAAGGTGTACGTGGAGAAGGTGGAGCTCTGACACTTTCCTGGGTTTTGGACTGAACACGACACAAATCGAGTCATGACAAACTTACAGCAGAAACAATTAGTATTAACGTGCAAATCTTGAGTATTCAAAGTAAAAAGCTAAAGTAAGACGGTACCGAGAGAAGATGCTGTTGACACGGAGGTTGAAATGTGACTTTGTGTTTGGACAGAGGACGCAGCAGCTCCTGGAGCAGGTGGAGGTGAGAGGCTGGATTTCTGGGTTACATGACGAGCTGTCGGACACTGGTCCGACTGGACCGGAGCGGAAGGTATCCCGGCCGGCTTCTGCATCATTGGGGAGAGAGGCGGAGTGGGAAGAACTGCCACAGAATGCTTTCTGTCTTTCCTCTCCTCTGGTGTAGATGAACAGTGCACCTTGAAGGTGATCCCACCTTCCTCCTCATCCTCATCGTCTCTACTTCTCTGCTCTGCTGCTCCTTTCTCAAGGACAGGGATCCCCCCGTGTTCCTCGCTTTCTTCGTCCTCCTCCATGTCTGAGAGGCGGTACATGGCATCCTTAGCCAGTGGCCGGAAACCCTTGGTTACAACTCCGGGGTGAGGATCCAGGATAGTGGCCAGGTGAGGTTTGGCGAGCTGCTGCCAGTGGTGGAGAGTCAGCGACCCTGAACAAACAAAACCAAACCAAAAATCAAGATGACAGAATCAAGATGAGAGAATCCGATGAAGGTGTCGACTGTCCAGTTTTACCTTCCATGGGTTTGACGATCTGAAGCTTCTCAGGCAGAAAGGTCCTGAAAACGCTGGAGCTGATTGAAAGTTCAGACAAGTTGGAATAAGAAGAGCGCGCGCTGCCCATCGGCGAGGTGCAGCCGCTGCCATCGGCGTCCACCAACGCCTGCAGCTTCTTCTCGCGCTCCGTCTGGAAGAACTGACGCTCGGACAAGAGATTCTGCCGCCGCAACGACAGGCAGTGGAGCGCTCTTGCGAGGTCATTACCCCCAGGAGAACCAGGCTGACCCATTCGCATCTCATCCCTGCAAATGAAGACACATTTGACAACCTGAACCCGTCCAAACTTCAAATGAAAAGTGGCACAGCTAATGATCTGTTTAACCCACCCCTGCGTGGACTGGAAGGGCTGCGCCGTCATCACTAGAGAGCTCTGTCCAGAACCAGGGATGGGAGGGGTGGCCAGAGCAGTGCGTGACGCAGAGGCGTTGATGGCGCGGACTGTCTGGAAGACTCTCTTTTGGGAATTTCTGCAGGAAGTTGAAGTTAAAGGTTAAAGACGAGAGCTGATAACTGATGTGAAATAGAAACTTCAACTTGCTGTCAGCTGTGAGGTATTACACATCAGGACAAAAGAAAACGTACTGTTTTACATTTAGGTAAAAAAAACTTTAGGTTGTAGGTTAAGATCTCTGACCTTTGGTGCTGAAAGGCCGTCTCCTCGTCCACACTCAACTCTCTCCTCATGGTTCCCTCAATCTCCGCTGCCAGGGAGTCCTGCGTAAACAAACACACGTTTAAAGCTGGAAACTGAAGTTTTCTTTGCAAACAAATACAATTTACATTAAAGATCTGGTTTCATGTCCTATCAAGATGAAATAAAAAGTGCCTCACCATGGGATAGAGGCCGTAAGACAAGTGCCGCCGCATCCCGGCAGGAGAAGTATTTTTATTCCGAAGTTCTTTGATCTCCTCCTGTGACTCGTGGAGCATTTCCACACACTCTGCATTTCTTTCCGTCAGCTCATTTAACTGCAAAAAACATAAACATGCAAATTAAAATATCATTCTTAGAAGCAGCTTTTCATTTTAAAATTCACATAAAGCGACTACATCATTAAAGGTGCTGCACCTCTGCTGTGAGCTGTCTCTGAGCATCTTTGGAGGCCTGCAGATGGATCCTCAGCTCCTCTTTCTCCAGAGCCAGCTGCAGACAATCAACAGCACAATGTGAGATTGTGAACAAAGTCGTATTTGTTTGTTGAAAAAGCCTCTGACAGTGGCGTCAGGCTTGCTCACCTCCTTCACTCTGTGTTGCAGTTCTACAATCTGGGAAAGCAGCTGAGCGATTTCCTCCTGATGTCTGAGCAGCTCCTCGTTCTTCTGGGACAGTTCATCTGTCAGAGACACCATCTGACTGTTGGACTCACCTGAGACGAAATGTGACATTCAACACACCAAAGTTAAATGTTAGGTAAGGACGCGTATTGTCTCTGTGTGTTTGTGTGTGTTTATCGGACTCACGGAGCTCCTTGACACAGTCACTCACAAGCTGCTGCTCCTTCTCCTCATACGTCATAGTGGCTCTCTTCAGCTGAGACGCCTGTTGAACAAAACGACAATAAAATTTCACAAATCTCATGCAGCCACTACGACTTCTTCATTCTGAAGAAGCGCCTCAAACCTCGGTCCTCAGGGATAGGTTCTCCTCCTCCAGATCCTGCAGCTTGTTCTGCAGGGACTCCAGCTGACTGAGTGCGGCGGCGGCGGTGGTTCCCCCGGGGGCCTGGGGCTGCCTTAGTGGGGTGGACACGCTGGAGTCGGTCTCACTCTCCTCTGAAGCGCTGGCCACCATCCGCAGGAGTTCGTCCTTCTTACTGAGCTCATGCTGTAGCTGGTGAACCTGGTCAGAGGGACACGTTCAGAGGAAGTGATTGTTGTCGGTACCAGATGGACCCGAGAACGGCGGTCACAGGTAAGGCTCGGCAAAGCAAATGTCAGATGCTCTTTAAACAAAATGTGCCATCTTTAAATATAATATTCTGGACTAATCATCATCATAATGCCAAATTTATCTATGACATTTCATCAAATCCAAAGCTTTACATCAATCAAATGTATCTAAATTATTTTAAACCTTATTAAAAATAAGCAAAAGATGAAATAAGAACCGTTCTTGTTGGTAAATTGGCTGATTTGATATTCAGACTTCCTTTAATCCTCCTTTAAGTGTGAAATTTGTAAAAATAGTATTAATTATAATAGTAATCTTATGAACCCAACAAATTAGTCGCCACAACATCTCGCGACGTAGCCCAACATCACATATCAGAACATCTTTAAATAATAAAAAGTTATTGTAAAGGACTTTTCTTGAGGAGATTATTACTTTTAAAAGGAACAAAAAAAAGTGGAGCGAAGGGAAGAAGTTACCTGGTCCACGGCCTGGGCTAGCTGCTCCTCCAAAGCCTCATTTCGTTCTTGCAGCAGGTGGTTTCTCTGCAGAAGCGACTGGCCGATCCGAGCTGCCAGCTCCAGGTCTCTGTCTCGCTGAGACCCACAAATGCAGGAAACCCACGATCAAACATGTCATTGATCACTACGTCTTGGTAGAAAAAAAAAAAATAACCATGCAACTAAGACGATTACCTCGGCCAAAAGGTGCGTGACCACTTCGATGTCATTGTAGGTCTTGGTCATCTGCTCCACGCGGTCAGAACTGAGGACTGACCACGGAGAATGTGTCATTCTTTTGTTGCACACGTGCGATTTCCTTCACACAATATAAACAAGGTGCATGCATGCAAAACACATACACAAGAAGCTCCAAACAAAGTGCCAAATGAAAAGAAAAACCACTCTATCATTCAGAATTAATGGGCACTTCACCACAGCATGCTGGATTTACTTCCTACCACATGAAATGTTCTGACCACAAGCAACGCGAGCGGCTTTTTTGCCCCGAGTCAGTCGTGCATTAACTTCTCAATTCTCTTCATGCTGAAGCTCAGCAGCCAATCACTGGACTTGTGTGGTTAAACCATTTGTATTAATCCAACTGTATCTGTGCAAGTCATATGCGAGTATCACAGCATGGCAGTGCGGTTGCTAGTGGTCCGAATCTAAGAGCAACTCCAGCTTTATTTAGACACAAACCTTACACACACACTCCAAGCAGTCTACAAGCTGATACCATATACTACGTTAATTTCTTGTCTGCTGCCATCTACATGCACAAAGCAGAGACAGGCTCCTGGTCTGTGTCTCCAAATCTGAAGCCCGCCTCTCACATTGGCACTAAAGGAGGAAGTCGCAGAGCAGAACAGGGAGGTGAGGAGAGACAGATACCTTTGGAGAGGCTCTGAGAGCCAGGGTGGGAATAAGAAGAAGGCTCCAAAGCAAGGTATGCTAGTGAGAGAAAAGAAGGGAAGGTTCAAAAAGGGTAGAAGCAACGAGCTTGTCTGAAGAACAGCTGGACAAGAATAGGAAAACAAAAGCAGGAAAGGAAAACAGGAGATAAAACAGAGATGGAATAGCCTAGACTGGTGCAAAGAGACAAAGCCGAAGCTTGAATGAATCCGCTTCATGTAAAAACATTAGTTCCTCCACAGTGAGCATCTACTCATTAGTCTGGTCTGCTTTTAGCACCTGAATGCGCGTCACCAGCGATGAAGAGCTTCCCCTTCCACCTGTTTAAAGAGAAGTGGCAACTCCAATCACTGAGCCGTCTGTCTGCACCGGGAGCCCCTTTAACTAAGCGATGGCAAACATGCAGCAGCGACCCAACAATATTCACGTTGACCTCCTACTCTGCTGTTGAAATTAGTTTTGACTACAGGGAAAAAGACCAACTTACTACATCTCTATCCAACACATCTTAAAACTGGAAAGAATCAGCATGGGGATCGTTTTCTAAATTTTAAACATTTATTTACTTATATTATATAGATTGTAAGAGGACGGCTTTCAAACATTTCAGAGACTACTTCTATTAAACCAAATATGCCATCAGATAACTTGCCCAAAAAGCTGTTCAATCATGTAGAAAAGGATAAAAAAAAAAAAAGCAAATGATCACAGATCATGCAATGTTTTTCTTTTTCCCAGTTAAGTACAGTGTAACAAAATATTAATTCAAGTGCGGCTTAAAAGCAAAAAGTAGAGCAAGGCAGCTGCTCAAACAGATGAGCACGCTCGTCCAGTAATCCGAGGCCCACGGTGACCTCTGGATTTGAACGCTGCCCTCTCCTTCAACACCCTGCGGGTAAAAATAACCTCGACCCAGCATGGCTATCTTTATCGCACACAGGAAGGCGGATACAGCGCGTACACAATGCATAAATATTCTCATGTTGCTGCTTACACGCCCACACGCAAATCTCGCTTTACCTCTTGGCTGCAGCGTGGTGTCATTGTACTGGTCAAGTAAATCCATTGTCTGGTTCAGTCATTCCACATGCAGTCTACCAGTCTGAGCTCAGCTTGTATCAGGGGTTACATGCACATTGAGTGTTAGATTAGGCAAGTTGATTGAACTGGTCATAATAAATTGCATAACTGCAAAGTTTACAACATCTTACAATAGCAGTGTTGTCATCATTGTGTCACTGATTCCCTGATATACACAGTGCAATGGTCAATGGGTGGCCAGCCATGACTTTGGACTTACAAAGTTATGGCTGGATGCATTTGGCCTCAAGTGGAGCTTCTGTTTCACTCTGGCACGACCTGATAGACATCTAGACTTTCTAACATTTTGAGCAGACTTTCACTACTGCTGCTGTGTTCCGTCTACCAGTCAGACAATTTCATGACACAAGAAAATAACAGGACAGAGAAACTTAATAGCCGAAGCGCTTGTATCATCATTTTAGACAATTTCAATATTCAGACTATTAAAACACCATCAGTAGGTCACAAACTAGTTTAGAGTCAAACACAGCTGTAAACAGTAAAATGAAACTGAGCTTCCCTTGCAGTGGATATTCACACACAAGTATCTCTAACTAACTAACTAACTAACTAACTCGATCTAATTCAGCTTTTCTTTTTATTTAACTAGAATTTTTCCTCATGTTTCTTTTTTTACAGCCCACAAATGCACGAAGCAAAGCTGCACTGCAGTTGTAGTGTATGTGACAAAGCCAGGAAGCTGTCCCTGATTGTGTTGTTGTCCCTGACTGTGGTATGCTGTTCCAGCATACCACAATTTGCTTGAATGTTAACAAGGAACATTTGCCTGCTTCCTGTCTTTCGAGCAACACACACACACTTTACCCTTTACCCTCATAACTAGATGCACTTCTTCACTTCAAATGAGCTCACGTTTTCAGCTTTCTCACACAAACAGAGCGCCACGCTGATCCCTGGGCTCACCTTCCACCGCGAAGCTATCGTACACTTCCTCACCGCGGACGTTTAAAACCGACATGGTCCGTCTCTTCACTCTGCTGTCCTGCCTTCATCCTCCGTCCATCACACCCTCCCCCTGCTCACCCTTGTTAGCCTGTCTCGTGACTCTGGTCCTCTCTGAACTCAGCTGCACTTAAATCTGGCAGGATCGCTGGATTCCTCTCTCTCTCAGTGTCAGAGTCCAACATACACAAGCAAAGAAAACACAATGTGGAACTCTGCTCCAAATGATACCCAGAGTAATTCTCTGTGGGTTTTAATTGAGCAGAATGTGAGTTTACATGATGAACTGCACAAATACAGACACCTTCTGCTGACTGATGTCAGTACAGGATTAACCAGTCACAAGAAAGTAGATCATCGCAGCTAGGCAGTGAAGAAGCTGGCTGTTATTATTCCTAGAGCTACACAAGAGAAATAACTTTGTATAATATCAAATGCACACTTACTCATGTAGCGGAGAGTCTCTTCAGCCAGCATGGGGGAGATGGCGTGTTGCTGGCCGGGGCCTTCGTCTGGAGAGCAACTCGGGGAGACCACCCAGTCCTGGCTGTCCGACAGGTACAACGACCCAGAGCCCGCTGACCCGGAGCCCAGCGAGCCAGAGCCATAATGCTTCCCACTGCTGCCCAAACCCTCATCTGGAGGTTCGACAGACAAAGTAAAGTCTAAACATTGCAAAATCCAACTTTTCTTTTTTTTTTGGTCTTTCAGCAGGTCTGATATCTCAATGTTTTTCCACTGTGTGAACAGAATACCTAACAACTGCAATTAGTGCAGCCTATAAAGTAAATCATTTCCATAGCAACAACAAACAAGACATTTGGGATGTCACTTAAAATAGCAGCATTCTACTGAGCATGCTCAATGAGATGGCGGTAACAGATGGCGCTAAAGAAACAAACTAGACATTTCCCTTATAAATAGAACTTTAATTAATGTTGTCTTTTCAGTAGAACAAGACAGAAAAAAAAAACAATGTACAGTTTAGTTTGTAACGGTCAATTATATAAAAACCAACAATAACTAATTATAAAACTAGCTCACATGCAGGGATATCTACAGCTACAAACATGTAAACATGTTACAGTAAATAAATAAAAGCTTTTATTTTGATAAGGCGGTGCAGCCTCAGTGAGAAGAGAGTGCAGGAGGGGACAGATGCATTTTAATGAGTGGCTGTTCTCTTGGCACCGTACGAGCTCATGTCCTTCCGCTTGAGCAAATATGTGGTTTACTGGGACAGATGGGGCTAACAATAGCGTCGGCCCTACAGACACAGTCTACTGTACCTCTGGGAAGCGTGGCGCTGGCAGACAAGCACTGAACATGTACACAAAGCCAACAGCAGCATTTTACTGACAAACGGAAGCATTCACAAAGTCGTCACCTGTCTCTGTGCTTGACTCCTTCTTTTCCACCGCCCTGGGTTTCACTTCAAACATGTCCTGTCCTTGGAGCAAGGGGGAACCCCCCCTCCCCTTCAAAACCACAAAGCTGGACAGAACAGGGGAGCTGCTATCTCCGCGTTATCACATCTTGCTCCTGCTCTGATGGGCGATGCCCATACACGCTGTTACCTACAACAGAGGGAAGAAGTTTGGTGTTACAGAGCCACGCAGAATGAAGGGACCAAAAATGTCACACAAGCTGGAGCGACTGTTGATGCTGCTAATGCTTATCTGCAGGATTAGGGGCAGCACAGGTGTGTGCTTCATCTACGTAGTCACCAGACTGGAGCAGCTCTGATTCCAGGCTTTTAAAAGCTTAAAAAAAAAAAAAAAGAAAAAGAGCCACAAAATGTCTACTTTAATTTTTCCAACTCACTTTCATCTAAGTGTATTTTCTGAGCTGGATAAAAAGGTCTGTGATTAAAAATTTGCGAAACTGTAGAGCCAGAGTTTCAGAAATCTGTCTGGCTGATGCAACCAGTGCATTTCCATTTCCTACTCTTGTGCCAAATGCTGATTTCTGGGGAGGTCCGAGGGTGAGACAGATCCATCCCACATCCTGTTTCCCTTTCTCTGTTGGAACTCTTTTAGGCCTTAAAGGGATGACTGGAGGAATAAGACAGGATGTGCTGCCTTAAAGGAATGAGCTCCCTGAAGAAAACTGAGAGGAAACTAATAAACCATGGACATTTGCTGCTTGCAAGAGACATATTTCATATAGAAGACACCAAACTACATCCAAACCACACGCCCCGTGGTTCTGCAGTTTGATAAGAACAACCCTGGTATTATCTGCACTGGCCCTACTGCTTGACCTGGAATATCTCCGAGTTTACGTCTACCCCTGGAAAAGCAGAGTCCTTAGGCGACATTCATCCTCAGCTTGCATAACAGCAAAGCTGGAAACTGTATGCTTCATGGAGCAGATTAAGGAAGATCTCATGCACGCAACCCTGCAGTCTAAACATGCTGCTTCACATTTACACTTGCAAATATACATTGACGACACTGGTACAAGCTCACTGACAGTGCTCAGATTCATGTTATGCCTAAAGCAGACAAACTATGTATTAATTATTAGTAAGAGCAGAGGGAAAAAAAACACTTGGCGTTCAGTATGTTTCCATTCTTTCAAATCCTCCTCTGATTTAAAATACCAGTTGCCGTTTGTGTCCTAATGCCTGTGAGTCATCTAATGACTAACTCGCATGACACACTTGACAATGTTAAATAAAAAAAAAAACTGAAGTTAAATGGATTTTGCATGGTTAATGTTTTATTGGCTCCACAAACAAAAACTCTGCTTCAGAGTGTTGACTGTAGAAAGATGTGAAATCCATAGAGGCAAGAGAGCAGCCCTCAAAGTGACTCTGTCACAGAGAGCACAGGAGTGTGAGTCTGTGTGTGTCATCTGTCCCACAGGGATGCCTGCTTCCATCAGCTTTTTACAGACTTCACTTCACATCGTGTCTGATCTACATTCAGCTGATGCTATGATACACAATGACCTGCATCCAGCACAGCAGCATCTCAGCAGAATGCACATCAGAGCACAAATTGAAGGATAAAAAAAAAGAAAACCCTGAAACTGATAAAAAAAACTCGGAGAGATGCATATTTTGGCTTGTTTTTTTTTTTTGTCAGCTTACTCAGCACCATAACTAAGTCCATCTGAGATTTAACTAACTGGACAGGGCCTCGGAGCTCGCCGTAAAAGAAACCCAGCATGTGACAGTGACTGGATAAGAGGATTACTGTATGACCAGGAATCTCTGAGTGGAATCAGCAGACTTCTCTCACGCCACACCAACTATTTACAACATCTGCACATGACCTCAAACGCTTTAAGGCAGTTAACACAAGCTATAGTCATGACCAAAGGTTTTGGCAGTGATACAAATGTTGTGTTGAACTATTTTCGCACTGGTGATCCACAAAACACAAAAAGGAAGGCAGTCAAGGAGATAGTTACCTTCCTGTGAACACATGTGCCACCAGTGACTTGCATCAAAAGGCCTTCAGCTTCTGCTACAAATGTTGAACTATTTACCACATTATCAAAAACTAGAAAAAGTAAAAGGTTCTGCTGTAGTGAAGAGCACCTCAGGAGGTCCATAAGTGTCCAGCAAGCATGAGGATTGTTTCCTTGTGAGGATTCAGCTACAGACATGGACCTAGTCCAAAGCTTTTTTTTTTTTAAAAAGGCAGGTGCTGAGTGTAGGTGCAAGTGTGTCTGCAGGGAGCTTTGAAGAAGACGAGTCATGACTATAAATATTAAATTCCCATGTTATGAAAATGACCATTTTCTGTGCCTAGTTTGTTAGTATAATTAATAGCATGTAAAGCCATATTATTATTATATAAGAGGCCAAGTAGCTAAAGTAACAGAAAAAAACCTTGGACATACATGTAAAAAAATGACGCGGGACTACTTAAGCAGGAAAAAAAACACATTAACATTTTATTTACTGACAAGACTGTAGATTATAAGTGAAAAAGTAGTTTAACACAAATCATACTGCATTAATACCAGTACAGTTAGGTTACCTGAGGGATAATAAATATGTTATGAGTCGTTTATTAACCGAAATTACATCACGATACGGCCATTTGACATGTATACATATGACTAAAATGTTATCTTTTTTACCAGTTATCATTAATTATAAGCACGCTTATAAAAGCATACAATAGGCCTTTATAACTATGCATTCCCCCCCTCTGTAACAGTCCAAAAGACGCACCATTTTACATGATTTACCATAGTTTTAATAAATAAAAAATGTGTTTAAAACAAAAAATCTCTTACTCATCGTTTGAAACAAAAGCTGACGACGTCTTAATCCGCACGTTAGCTCAAGTTCGTTCCCTGCGGACAAAATACAGCAATATACATCTGCGATATCCAGTTAAAGCTGCGGCTAATCGATAAAAATCTCACTTAAGTTGACGTTAATTCGGGATGATTCGTTTCACTGACCCATTTTGAGGCGGAAAGCCGAAGTTTAAGGTTTTTCATGACAGTTGTCGCCCAACGCGGCGCGTGCGCTTCGCTCGCTCAAACTAACGCTCAGAACATGGCCTAATAATGGGGAGAAATGGTTAATTAAAACGTGTATTTACGAAACTTACCCTATGTGGACATTATTAACAAAAATGTGTTGAATTCCGACGGGACTCGCGGGGTCCGTTAAACCTGTCCACGGCCAAACTACGGAGGAGGGAGTTTACGGTGTTGTCATCCAGCGGCGACGGCGATGTCAGTGGCGTCTTTATCACGCGCCAGTTATCTGTGTCAAATTAAAAGTCCTCTAAAAACAGTGGGTTTTAGATGCGCTACTTTAATAACACGGTTCGTTAATATCACCCGCTTTCCGCACAAAATATATAATTTTAATACCGACTAACAATATAGGAGTTGAGCACGCCTGTAGAATACCAGTCCGCTCTTTGTGTTAGTGACTTTACATCGAACCGCGGCGGAGAAACGGTAAGCAGCGTCTTTTTGTTACACGTAGAGAACTTTAAATTAATCTAAAACACAAAATACGCGTTTTTGTCTTGTTGCTGATGTAAGCCGAATTGTTAAGCTAAGTCACATATATTCACATGTGTAACCATACCTGCCAAACGACTTCGCTTATCTTGTAATTTAGTATTTTACTTCAATAACCGTGCGTTGTTATGAAGATTCAGAATAGTCCCTTTCCCTACGGTCATACAAAGAGAAGTTAGTTTAGATGCATTTACTAACTGTATTTCCGAATAATGATTTTGAGGTTTTGAGTGTTAAACGCCTAATGAATCCGCTTTTGTGTCGACTTGGCTGAACGGGGACCTCCACCTCCATCTCCTCCACGGATGCAGCCAGGTGAGCCGCAGACAGGCGGGAGGATGGTTGGCTGAGGCTGGATGGATGGATGCTGGATGGATGCTTACTTGTCTAGTCGAGGATTTTCAGTCAGCGTGTCTCATGTTTCACTGCTGTGTTTCCCCCATCGTGATCGCTCTCCTGCAGCCTGCGAGCGGATGAATGTCTGTGATTTTACCGCCGACACAAGGACTCCATGTCTTTCTTGGTGAGACTTGAACGCTTCGTGAGTTTTTCCTTCCCACATGTGGCTTAATTGTGACATAGTACACGTATGGTCACGACTCCAGCTCATGCTCTTTATAGGACACGATGCAATCAGATTAGGAGCTTAAAGACACAGATGCATACATTTGATTTCAAAGATCTGGCTCTAGCTTTTTGTGAGTTGCATTAGTGGAAAATTGTAATTTGTGTTGCATGAAAAATATTTGTTTATTCCTTGGGCTCATCTGTATACTTAGTTGTTATTTTGCTCTGATGGGACACCTTATGTCAGTCGACTGCCTCTCTTGTCGTCTAACTTCTCTGTCCATCTTTAACTTCTAATCAAATGCCCCATGAGTGCCTTTGCATGCCTGTTTGCATCTCAGCCCGTTCCTACTTCCTCAACGCAGCACTTCATCCTCCACTTCCTTTCCTGCATTCTTCCCCTCCATTCTTCCTCTCCTGTTCGAGCATGACTCACCTGTGCTTCCCCCTTCCTTCCCTCCCTCCCCCACCAGGACTGTTCCTGCATATCCCACGCTCAGGTCCAGCCCATGGACATAGAGGAGCGCTATGAGGACACCAGCCACCAGTTCCTGGTCAGTAGCCGAGACGCTGATGTCAGCATGGAGACAGACATCGCACTGACACTCCTCCATCATGTCGTCACTATCCATTTATCACCTGTCTAGAGCTGGTGCCTCAAAGCTGTAAAGGTGTTCATAGAGAGTGAAATTATTTTGAACCAGACATGTCATCAGGCTCCTCAAGAGTTCCCCTTCCCAAACATTTTCATCATTTTTCTCAATGCAGTACTTAGTGTTTAATACTTATTATTAACTTCTAAATAATAATTATTAATGTACTGCTAAGATCAACTCCCCCTGGTGACAGACGAAACGCTGGGACAATGAGGGACGAATACAAACAACGTGCAACCTTAAGATCACTGCTTATTTTGCAAGTGCAAATTATGTCCCAAAATCTGTCTGCATCACCCTAACTGCAAGCATCCTCCCCTGCCTCCTTCTCTCCCCCTTTCTCTGTGTCACAGCGCCACCTGCTGGCAGCTACTTGCAATTAAGGAATGTTCCAAAATATGTGAAATGGCCTGGAAGAATTGATTTGACAGTCATGGCCAGAGCTGGCTCACTTCTCCAAATGTTAAAAGAAGCTCTTACCATGATGTCTTAGCTGCCAGTTCATTCCAGTTTCAGTTATTTTCACTCAGTCACACTAAATGAAATAAATGAATATCAAGATAAAAGGGTGACTGTAAGCATTCTGCTAAAGCATCTTTCACTTTGTGCCTAATATCTTATTTTAAAAATAATATATTGTCAACATTAAACTTGATAAGAGTGCATAATCAAAGTATTAAATGCACATTTTTTGTCCAGTTTTTTTTTTTTTTGTTGTTGTTGTTGTTGTTTCACCACCCCAGCTCTGAGCTTCTCATAAGTTCAGTCTGGTTTCAGTCACAGCTTAAACCTCTTTTCCCTCCTTAACCTCCAACAACGTCAAGGAAAAATGCTCCGGAGATGATATCAAAGGGATGAGGGAATATATTGATTACAGATGCCACTGGTTCAGTTTAAATTCTTTTTCTTTTTTTTTAAGCAGACATGTTGACATTCTTCCTTTTTACTCAGGTAAAGTTCCTGATGCAGTGACATAATGTGCCTTTTAACTTATAAATGCAACCAGAAGTCTGTGTGTGAAGCACAAAGTGCTTAACAGTAAGAACAAAGTCGATGCCACCCATCTGCCCACCCACATCCCTATCAACTCGAATCCCTATCGGTGATAAAATGTCATCCATGATAAAAAGAAATAATAATGTGGAAAAGTGTGCTGGGCACAGAGGAACCAGTGAGGGAATGGCCATCGGGAGGCGGCATGGTAGGGGGCCACAACCCACCCCCAAGCGGGGTAGAGTGCCAAACACCACCTCTGTAGGATGGATGTACAGCCCCCAGGGAGACCTTGGGCCATCGCTATAGCAACCGGAGTCAGCGGCTCTCCTGATGCAGCGGACTCCCACTGAGGGAACACTGGAGTTAAAAACTAATAACTATGAGTAAAAAATACGTAAATACATATATGACGGAAAAAAAGGATATAAGTCAGTTCTGATTCGCTTACTTTTTTGTTCTCCTAAAAAGGTCTGAATATTGATTGAGATGATTTACTGGAGCATTTTTGTGCAGTGATTGTTATTAAAACCAAAACTTTCACCCATCGCCATCATCAGATCAAGGTTTTAAATTTTAAATGACGTTTTCTTGTTAACCTCTGATGTTCTTTATATTAATTTGAATAGATTACCTGCCACAAATTACAGCCTCAGCTTTCTGGCCCCGACGTTTTGTCTCATTTTGTTATTACTGTAAAGAAGATGTCACAAATGACTTACCACTGTGATAAATGCGTCATCTGGGTTTGTGTGCATCCCTGCAGAGCTGTGACGGTTCTGAATTCACTCTTCAAGGGCCAGCAGGTGGCGATGACATCACAGGGCTGTCAGCTGAGCCCGCCCACTACCAGCTTCTGTCAGAGCTGGGTGAGACCATAACAACTGCCAAGACTGTAGGGCTTGAGAAGTTGAAATTGCATCGTCTTGTAAGATTTCGCTTCATACCAAACCACTGTGTCGCAGGGAGGGGCTTCAATAACCTGAGCCAGGTGAGCATGGCACGCCACACCCCCACCGGCCAGCTGGTGGCCCTCAAACAAACCAACCTGGACGAGTGCACAGAGGAGGAGCTGCTGCAGCTCATGGTGAGGTGCACAGGAGCCACCTGTTTCAAAGAACGCATGTATGTAAATTTGAGTGACTTTTTTTTTTTTTTTTTTTCACGTCTTATGTCTTGAACCTCAGAATGAGGTTCTCCTGTCACGGCTCTTCCGTCACCCAAACCTGCTGACCTCTCGCCTCGTCTTCAGCTCCTGCTGCCAGCTGTGGATCCTGACACCGCTCATGGCCTACGGTTAGCCACGACCACACTACTCCATCGCTCATGTTTGTCTCTTCGTGCGCAGTTACACAGCGAAGCTTTTGTTCTGTACATGCTGTGGACGTTTTCAAGGCTTTTCCATTACCACGTGAGGTTTTGCATTGATTTTTTTATTTTTTTTCCTCTTCAACACTCTTGCCTACATTTTTCCTCGCAGGCTCTGCAGACACCCTTCTGAAAACATATTTCCCAGATGGAATGAGTGAATCCCTAATAGCCTACCTGCTGTACGGAGTGCTGAAAGCCTTGGAATATTTGCATCGGATGGGCTACGTTCACCGGTCTGTATAAAAGCGGAGTTTAGTTTTAAATCAAGCTTGAACGTACTTGTATCTTAAAGTCTTGTTCCTCTCCTGTCAGGGGAGTGAAGGCCAGTCATATCCTGCTGTCAGGGGAGGGGCAGGTCTACCTCTCAGGACTCCACAGCGTTTACAGTATGATGCGTGACGGGAAGAGGATGAGGGCTGTGTTTGACATGCCCCACCACAGCCCGGCGCTGCTGCCGTGGCTCAGTCCTGAACTGTTGCGACAGGTCAGGACTCGCGGCACTAAAGCATATACTTCCTATGATGTCTGTAAAGCTCTTCCGTCAGCGAGGGAGTAGTAGTCTGCTGCTTTTGTCCATTAGTCTGTTTTAAGTTTATTTTTCTGCATCAAACCTGTCTTTTTTTTTTTTTTTTTTTTTTTTTCTTTTCTTTTCTTGGTGCTGTTGTTCTCAGTAGGACCTGCACGGATATGGAGTAAAGTCAGACATCTACAGTTTGGGTATCGTGGCGTGCGAGCTGGTCAGCGGCAGGGTGCCTTTTCAGGACATGCCACCCACTCAGGTAATGACCATGTAGACTCTGACAGGGAAATGTGTACTTACAGTCATGTAATTACACCTGCAACGCCATGTTTTTACATGCCAAGGTATTATAAAGAAAGCTCATCTGGTCCTTACGAGGTCCTCAAGAAACACTACGCAGGAAAGACATCAGCTTGGAGATTTTTTTTTTTTTCCCCTTTTTAAACGAACATAATATCCTGTTCAGATGCTGCTTCAGAAGCTGCGCGGCTCCCACTGCTGCCTGCTGGACGTGGCTCCCTTCCCGTTGGGAGAGCTGGGGGGCCTCAAGGTGTCACGGTCTGGGGTGGACTCCGGCATCGGGGAGAGCGTGGCCACAGGGAGCCTGACGCACAGCGCCACCGCTCCTCCTGCCGACAGACCTCAGAGCCCCGGACCCAAGAACCACTCGGCCACCTTGCACAGCCTGGTCCAGCTGTGTCTGCAGCAGCAGCCTGAGCGCAGGTGGTTACGAAGAGGCATTAGTTCTGACAGCTTGTGGAATAAGATTATATTCACTTATAGTGGAATTTGACTTGCTGATGCAGGTTTTGATTTTATGTTTCGTAGACCTTCAGCATGTGAACTTTTGAGCCACGCCTTCTTCAAGCAGGTGGGTGTCATAGCCGAGATGATGTTTTCTTTGATATGGCTGTGAAAATAAACTTTCTTTAAAACACTATAACTTTATCCAATTTGTGAAACATGGAGGTGGCGGTATCATGGTAACAAGGAAAATCTCAACTGAACTGAAAGTCTCGACTTTAACCTAACAGAAACGTAGTTGTTCTTACTTGTATTTCTTTGTTGCAGGTAAAGAGGCACACCAGAGACTCCTTCCTCAGTCTCATGTACCCAGCAGTGCCCCTCACCAGCCCGGAAGACCCACCAGTATCCAGCCCGCCTACGCCCTCATGCCATGCTCCTACTTCAACCACTCCCGACCCTGCAGAGGCTGTCTGGGACTTCTCATGATCCACCCTCACCTCCAGCTTCCCTGATGTCCCCCGGATCTCTGCCTAGAAATCCCAACTTAAGACAATCAAAGAAAAGCAATGAGGCCAAACTCTACTGTGCTTTCATTTTTATATTAGTATCAACCCAAATCTCTGAGCCTTTTGCCAATAGTTTTGTAGTTTTTTGGGGGTTTTTTTGTTCTGTTATAGGGAGATTTTTGATCGGGGTTGATGATCTGACTGTGAAAGTACCGGATCAAAGAAGATGCTCTGATCGCATGGTAACTATGGTAACCACGACGGATGATCAGCGAGCCTTAGAACAAGTCAGATGACGAATAATCACACACTTTTTCTAACATAAAAGGCAATAACGAGTTAAAGGAAAAGTCTAAATGATGTGTGTGAGAGAGAGACTACATTGCCTGCTGCTCTTCTTCTGAAATGCCACTAACTTTAACTAAAAAAAAAAAAAAAGAACAAAAGCACCAAGAAGGAACATCCTAATAGGTGACACTAACAAGGTTACTTATCACATTAGAAAGTTATATATGGATGGATATTTTTTTCCCCCTTTTAAGTATTTGTTTAGACTGTGAATACAGAGGTACATAAGTAACATTTCCATTTATCTTCATTTCTGATGGAGGTCTTGGAAGAAACTTTCTCTATGGAGTCACTGCTCAGTCAAGTCCGAACACAAACTCACGCAGTTGTTTGTTTTGTTTTTTTTTTATGCATGTGCAACACCATCCATTGTATATATTTATCTCTGCTGTATGTTTGAACATTAATGCCCATGGTGTTCCTGTGTAGTAATTTAAACATTTGTCATTATGCACAATGGACAAAACAAAAAAAAACAAGCAATAATGAGCAATAGTGTTCTAGTGAAGCAGTTTGGGATAATCTGTCTTCCCTGTTCCTGCCGTGCTCCGTGACCACTTATCCGACAATGCCTTTATGCTTTAGTGAAACCTGCATTCAGAACATGGTGATCTTTCTGTAACTGTGATATAGTGTACTATGTATGACAACTGTGACCTACAGTACATATCAAATGGTAGCTGTAGAAGCCTTATATAAACATTTATTGTAAGTGTTTTAATATCTATATACATACTGTATGTTTTGATTTCCAAACATTTAGTCTCAATTGTTTCCTCTTTCTTCTACCAGCACAAATCTCGAGTGTGGAAAGAGCCTCTGAAGCTACATTCGAAGAAGATTGAAAAACTTTCAGCATTTTCATTCAGTCACAACCACCAACGCTTCTGCGTTATCAATTTCTCTAACGAATGCAATTAGGAAGGAATGAATGAGTCAAAACGTATCTGGATGGTCATAATATATTTTTCTCACCCTGTTTTTCTGTGTTTCTGTGACACTTTGATTAACTCAACCGTGTCGTTTTTTTTTTCTGTTGTAGCAAATAAAGTTGCCTTGTAATGGTTTCAACTGGGAAAAAAAACTTAAGATTCATTTTTTTTAAAAATGTCATTCCATATCCCTGCACACTGGTTACAGAGGTAGATTTCCTGTTAATATAGCCGAGAATCATTTATTATTAAATGTAAGTTGTCTTTTTCTTTTTAAATCAGCGTCAATTGCAGCGTTTCCCTCACTTATTTACATATTTAAATTAATCTCCACATCTGGACAATCCTCGTGACATGCAGTTTTCTCCTGTGTCGCAAGGGGGCGCAATCTGACCAATTTCACCCATAGCAACCACGTAGGTCCACATCGACAACGTAAAGGAAGGACAAGTGTCGCAAATCTACTGAGCAGCTGATAAACGTTAAAAGCCGATTTTGACACTAGTAAAGAACGTTGTTGTTTTTTTAACTTAGAAACATAAGTAAAATAAGAAATAAAAAAAATGTACTTTAGAAGATGGGTTTGTTTATGAGTCTATTTATACCAGAAATACTCTTAGTGTAACGTAGTTCGGATCCGGTTCACCAAATTAAAAGTTTGCAAATATGGGAAGTTGCAAATAGCATTGAGCTCTCGGTAAGGCGCTCTTATTTTGAAATATCTTCAGGCATACATTGACCGGACGTTTCCTTTTCGTGAAACCAGCTTGCCTCAGTATCAACAACCCCGCTGAAGGCAGCGGTGACAGTTGGGCGTTTCTTCATACAGGTAAGTACTCTTGAAGTTGTCAACGACTTTAATACTATTCATGCTGTTTTTTTTGAATGCCTCCAATGTTTTTTTTATGAGCCTTTTGTTGCCGCGGCAGACTGGGACGAACGAGGCGTTTCTGTCACACGAAGAGAAGGACGAGAGGAGGAGGAGGAGGAAGGGGCTTAAAAAATAGAAATATGTTGGGTTTTTTTGACAGCTAGATTTTTAAATACCTTGGTCAGGTAAAGTCCACCCTGATGGTTACGTTTTATAGACGAAGCGAACGCGTCGTGGAGCTGTCATGTGATAAACCAAACCGCTTGTATAGTAGAGAAAGACACGATTAAATGCAGAGCCAGCAGGACAGCTCAAGCTTTTACTGGACATATTTTATTAAGTATAGCTTCACCGTGACCAAACAGCCGCTACCAATGATATCTAACTCTCGGTGTTGTTATCCCTCATAGCGAAAACGCCGCTGGAAACACCTCCAAGGAGAGCTGGAGTCTGGAACTACAAGGCCCAGCTGCTCCGGATCGTCGCCAGGGAATTGCAAAGCTCTCCTCTGTCATGGAGTAAAATCTGTTGGAAAGGCACAGTTGTCCTTTGCCACAGCTCGTCAAACCCTTCCCCTTTCTGTGTGATTTGAAAGGAGTGCTTCACCTCAAAAGAGCTGGGTGATGAAGTTGAGCTTTAACGTCTGTAAACAGAGGTTTCACTCTGACTGGAAACCATGAAGCAGCCTGAGAAGTGACCTCGGTGGACACGGCGGCCTGAAGGTGCCAGTCTCTGGCACCATGGCATCCAACGAGAGACTGTATGAAGTCTGGATGCTCTACTGCACTAAGGTAAGCTCTATCTAGTTGCTACTCTGTAACAGCCAGATTTAAAGCAAAGTCAAGAAGTGTCAAGGCTTTGTAGCCTCATTTAAATGACTTTTGTGACCTTTGAATGATGGAAAAACCACCCAAGCAGCCCATAAAACCGCAAATGTTCCCAAAGCACCGCATTTAAACACAGACTTTGCTTGTAGATCTTCATGGAGTTATTACTAGGGACACGTTAGATTAACAGATGAATGATTGGTCAAACAAACTGTTTGGTATTTAACAAATAATCAATACAACAGTGTTAAATGTATGGATGAATGGGTTTTTAATGTGATGGTAGTGCATTGTTTTTACGATAAAGATGAATGAGCGACACTCGAGAAGCAACAGCACTCCTTGAGTCAGCTGCTGGCTACATTTAATTCGCCCTGCGATAAAGCATGCGCACATCCTGCAGTTCAATCAAAACAGCCTGGCTGAGCTGCTCCTCACGTGAGCCTGGCTGCAGTCGCTCGCCTTCTTCCACAGTAATCCTTCACACTAACACACACACGGCCCTCTTTCCCATGAGAGCAAAGCCGTTATTCTTACATTTAGGATGTGACATTGAATAATCCGCACCCTTAGAAGTAAAGCTTATGAGTGGTGACACAGAAAGAGCATCTCCCACCAGGGGTGCAGGGGGTTTTGGAGGGGTTGGCGGCAGAAGCATTACGACACTGGCTTGTCACAGTCACTTGTGAAAAAGCGAGCGTTTGTTCCAGGAGGACTCCATATTTGCACTGGCTAAGCGTTACACTGCAAGGATCGTTTCATGCTGGCTTTGAGCCAAGGTCCACAGGGCCAATCTTTATCTCTGCAGGGCGCCAAATGAGATTTATGAAAGAAGTGTACCAGCAAATGCACATGTCTATCACCCTGAGCGTTTGAAATGTTGGGGATGGCTGCAGGCATGTCTCTGCAGTATGCATACATGCATGCATGTGTGTGTGTGTGTGACGGTTGCCAAGATGTGTTGCCTACGAGGAGAACCTGCAGTCACATGACCTAAATCAGATGAGGAATGCTTGCGTGAGAGGTTTGGCTCCTGTCTGAGCTCCGAGAGCAGACCCCCTGCATCTGTCTGAAGGGTTAATTGTTTCACAGCAGCTTTGTCTCAATCTAGATCAGCTATTTTCTGATTTCACTGGCTGCAAAGATATATTAGTGGTGGAAGTCTGCTTGCATTTTGCAGCATATTTTAAACTCTGATTATTGTGTCAAGCTGCAATGTCTTCCTAATACTGCATACGTAGTAATGTTTTTAAAATATGTGTTGTATGTTTAATGTTGAATTCAAATCAGAATTTCCTGTATGGTTGAACTGTGACTTTAAATATTATCAAAAGGGAAATTATTATTATTTATTTATTTATTTAATTATTATTATTATTATTATTATTATTGATGCCAGTAAATGCAGACGTTGCTTCGTCTTTCAGTGTCACAGGTTAAGTCTTTTCTAAGGAGGAGTCGTGGGGTGAGTGTTGTCCTCAGTGGAAGCTTTGATAGTCTTGCATTGGGAGAAACCAGTTGATCTAGTTGAGTCAGGCGAACATCATCTGTCTCTTTCTCGATGGCATTCACCTGACCGGCCTCCAGTTCCTGGTGCTGAAAGAGGAAGAGGCCAGGTTTTATATATTTCAGTAAGAGAAGTGTGACTGTTGAATTAGGTGTCTAGATCTTCGTCTGACCTGTGGTAGATACGAAACACAGCGGCAGCTGCTGTAGTAGCAGCGTTTTGATGATGAGGTCAGACGTGGTTGGCAGAGCAGCTGTGTCAAAGAATGTCAGCGTCGATGTTGTTACTGGCTTGTGCTGTATTTATATACTAAAGGTCTAAGCTATTCTGCTTTTTTTTCACTTTTAAAGACTTGTGTTGATTCATTTTTCATTGGAAGATTATTTTTAAAAAAAAAAGTCTATCTCTCTCTTTTCCAAATTCCCATCAGTAAGATTTAGTCCTACAGTCCATAGTTTCACCTAAAGCGTCAATCCTGAGTATTTTGTTGAGACTTTTGAGCTGCAAATAAATGCAGATTGGGTTTTTTTCCTGCGCTGGTCAAACTAGTCTGATGACGTACATCATGTTAAAATGGTCAGTTTTAACTGTTGTAATGTAAGCATGCAGGAGGCCGGTCGGTTCTCGGCCGTAGAGGGCTGAGAGGTCACAACACAAGTAAGAGTGTTACGTAAGCAGCGATCCTCTTAGCTGCTCGTCATTGGTTCATGTCATTGTTGTCCCCAACAGACGGAGAGCCGCAACAACACACGGCTGCCGTGCCTTTTCCCTTCCACCGATTCATATTACCCAGAAGAACTTGTCAGAGAAAGTGGAGGGTTAAGCAAATGTTTGAATAATGCCAGTTATGCTCTTAAAGACTTTGTCTGCTGCAGAAAAACCTTTTTAATCCTAACCACAGGCAACATGCCTCAACAGCAAGGGCCCCATTTCACCTGATCTTGATTCATAAAGTTCAGCATTTGTAGAAAACAATTCTACAAATCAGGAATCTCTTGCTAAGACGCCGCGCCACCCCTCCCTACCCTGGCTGAAGAGTTAGTTTACAGTGTTGACTGGAGTGGTTAACAAAGGAAGTCATTTGCATAAACCTGTGCACTCATGGGAGTCAGAGTACAGCGAGGGGATTAAGAGAAGGAATAAAACCGAACAGTCGAGCTGGTAACGATGGAAGAGGAGGAAGTGTCGAGGTTTCAAATATTTGCTCAAGTAGATTAGTCGGGGTTTTTCTGCATGCCTGTTTGCTTGTTCTGGTCTAATCTTCGTTTTTGCATACTAATAGACACACACAAACGCTGCACCATACAGGCACAAAAGCTCACACTCCTGCTTTGCTTCTTCTCCTCATACATAAAAGTTGGTCCCCTCCGGCTGCTTATTGCATCTTACTTTCCTCTCTGCTATGAATATCTCTGAAACAACACTGATGTCACTAAAACGGTGCATCACACAAGCCTCGCGTGGTTTTAACTCCTGCCACCAGCTTCTATAAATACACCTCTGGAAGTGACATCATGGCGAGGGGAGCCGTTATTGACTGGCTGACGGGCAGTTGTGTTGGCCTAAGATGGAGCAGGAGCAGACCACAGTGGGTTTTTAAACTTGGAGGGAGGAGACCTTTTAAACACTGTGGTTTTAGTGAGTCCATGCCACTTCTACCAAAAACCAGGTCCCCCATCGCCACACGAACTCAGCAGGCAGCCGTCCGACCACGCCTGTCTAGGAGATGAAAGCCAAATGAGTTGGAGGGTGTATAACTATAGTCTGTAAGGGCATGCAGCAGCTGATGACACATCACATCAGTTTATTATACTCAGAAAAGATAAATGAACATTTAATACATTATATTTATTAAATGAAACAAAGGGAAATGTGATATGTTTACCAAATCAGAGCTGCCCATAGATGGGCCTGTCTGTTCTCTGGTACGATCTTCTCAAGCACTTGACCAACACTTGTTAGGGCTGCAATGATCCGTCAGCATAATTGATCAGATCCATTCTAAACGTGCAAATTACCTGTTTATGTAGCTATAATTGATATTTGCCGTTCTTTGGAAGCATCACTGTGATTGCACTTGGTCATTATTTAACATTAACTCCTGTGAGGTGCAGATGGACAACGCAGCAGGAGACTCCCAGAAGGAGCTCCCGAGTCTGAAGGTTGCCTGCCGTTTTCACACGTGACTTCAGCGTCTCAGAGACAACGGACACAAACAAACCCCACGTTTTCACCTATCTGGTCAAATCCAAGAAACCAGTCATGCACGTTTTAGTTCTTTGGGAGGAAATTAAAGAAACTGGAGAAAAATGGATCGGCTATAAGGACAATATGTAAACTCAGGACAGTAAGTAGCTAAAAAAAAATAGGATTTATTCAAACCTAATAATAGTCAGTCTTTGTAAGAACAAAGACAGTAAATCATATCATCTTAACAGTTATTTTGTCCTGCTATTGATTAATATTTGTCAGCGTCCAACATTGCTTTATTGGAAATCGATGAGATGGATTCTGATCCTCGATCAGCACTTTCAGTCATGGCAGCTTAACAATCGCACCGATCTGTGTGTCAATGGGGTTCTCATATTTCCAGAATTGAGTGCATCGATCCCTGCTCCACAGAGGTCGGCTTAAACAGATCTTTGGGAATGTGATGTAGTAGCTTGGCCGGCAGCCTAACGTGATTTTTGGTAATAACACTCTGGAGAGGCATGTGATCCTCTCGGAAGAGTTGTTTGCACACAAACGGACACGAGATGATTGTTCAGAGGGGGAGACGAGGTTATTGAGTTGGGACTGCTGCTTGTAAGTTTTGATCATTTTGTGTGCCGAGCAGCCCCGTGATTACAGCCAAGGGTAGATGTAGTCATATAGAGCAGGGTGTGTCCCCGCCTGCCACTGTCCAAACCCTCAATGGGCATCTGTGCTCCCTGACTGCTGGCTAAAAGAGGACATTCTTCCACACACACATCAGACTCTCGTTCAGCCGCTGATTCTAGCAAGCTCAGTCACTCGAGAGTAAACCGCTGGCTTAAACCATCGCCGTCAAATGATCTGGCAATAGCACTCACAAGCGCATAAAGGCAATAGCGTATTTATTCCTTAGGTTAAAGAATAGTTTGTTCGGTAGCTGATTATAGATGTTTTTCATCCATCATTCTCTGATTTATCCTGTAAAAGTAACACAAAAATAAGAGGTACTTTCCAAGCAGAGCATATCCACATCTGGATGTTTCCCTATGTCATTTACATGTCATTCTTTTTTCTTTTTTTTTTCCATTTCTCCCCTCTCTCGTCCTTCCTCTCGCTCTCTCTCTCTCTCTCACACACACGTTGCAGGATTTTTCTGACGACTGCACTTGGAAGGGTGCAGATTCACACAGGCTTCCTGCTTTGTTTTGGCTGATTTTCTCTCTAACACGCAGACAGAAACCGTCAGCTCCTCCGCCTCTTTCTCTTTTTGTCAGACTCCAGTGCTACCGAAAGCCCAATGTTTTAACTTTTCTTTCTTTTTAAGTTTTAAAATCTAATCCACATGTTCATTTTGAATTCCTTCTTGGCCCAGTGGATTAAGTAGATTTTAATTTGTGCTTCATCAAAAAGCTGAAAATCCAGAGGAATGAAAAAATTAGTTAGTTAATTGATGGAAAAATGGTCTGGATGTTTGCTCTGGTCATTTTTGAAGGTTTGGGAAGATCATATGAAAATTAACTTAAGAAAAAAAAAAAAGCAGTTTTCAAACAGCTTATTTACTTTTCAACACAAAATAACTGCTATAATACCTTCCTACTTTCACCTCAAAAATATATCAAGGATAAAAGATCTGATGTCTCAGCGGGATATGGAAAAACTGGTCCATGGATTCAGCTTTAGTAGACTTGATTATTGTAACAGCATCTTTACAGGTCTACCTAATCAGTTAGACCAGATCAGAACTCTGCTGCTCCAGTCCTCACTAAGACCAAAAAAGTGGATCACATCAGTCTAGCTCTGAGGTCTTTACGCTGGCTGCCTGTCCATCAGAGAATAGACTTCAAAGTTCTGATCCTGGTCTATAATGCTCTGAATGGTTTGGGACCAAAATACATCAGTGACCTCCTGACCCAGTATGAACCTTCCAGACCCTTCAGGTCATCTGGATCTGGTTTTTATCATTTCCCAGAGTCAGAACCAGACATGGAGAAGCTTCCTTCAGCTTCCATGCTTCACATGTCTGGAACAAACTCCCAGAAAGACTCAGATCAGCTGAAACACTCAGTTTATTTAAATCCAGGTTGAAGACTCACCTGTTCTCAGCTGCAGTTGAATAAAGCTCCAGATCTGCACCCTTACTTTTAAGCTTGAGTTTCCAATCTTAATTATATTTTAACTATTGATTTGATCAGTTTTAAATCATGCTTTTTTATTTCTACTACGTGATCTTTTAATGTCTCTGTGAAGCACTTTGAATCACCTTGTTGAATTGTGCAAATCTCTTAATATTTGTTGTTGAATTTTGTATCAGGTCACCTGTTTATTTCTTCTTTATTTTAGACGATCAGAAGCACTTTGACCTTTAATTTAATTAACTCGCTTATAACTAGTTTCCATTTACCAGAGAAACTCTTTTTTGTTAGAAATGACCTATCTTTATAGTTGTGGTTTATTTATTTATTTATTTATTTATTTTGTTTTGAAGTGCTGTCTCTTGTGTTGGAGTTCATGTTTTATTCCTGGGACTGAGATAGACCAGTCCTCCTCTGTGGCTGACACTGCCATCCCATCCTTCCTAGGCCATTGTTCCAGGAATTTTGGGAATGTAGCCGAGCCATCGGATTCTAGAAATGTGGTTTCAGAATGTGCCCGAGCCTGTTTTCCACTCTTAACAGGTGCACGATTTCACTTCCACGCCCTAGGAACATGAAGATGCAAACACAACCCCCCACCTGAGACATTCCTCTACTTATGTGTTGCACTCGGGCTGAGAAACGCTGCGTCATGTCTGGTATGATCTGATACGGTTTCCTCAGGATATGAAGCTTAAAGGTCTAACGATTAAATAAGGAATCTGCTGAAGCAATTAATCCAGTTATTTAACCATAACCAGCATTCTCTCGTGGAGACAAAAAGTGTTTGACTTGTTGCTGTCTGAAAGCAAAAGTCCCAAAGGTCTCTTTTCATATTCCCAAACCTCTCAGCTGCAACGCTGCACACAATAACAAAAGGATTCAAATTGCAGGCTTTTATCAACAAAGGTAACTGCGTTGCCCCGTCTCATGACCCTCTCTCTCTCTTCTTTCATCGCTCTGCCTCGCCCTCTTTCATCACTTTACCTCTTTTCTACCTCGTTTTCTCTCCATCTCTTTGCTTCTCAGAGGGATCCAGACTACCTGAAGATATGGCTGGAGAATTTCCTCAGCTCCTATGAGCAGTGCCTCGACGTGGACTTTGAGAAGCCACCTTCAAGGTAACTGCTGGCAGACTGTGCTCTTGATAAAGATTTAGTTTTTGTTCACCTTTTATAATGTTAGTTGTTGTTCACATTTTTCCCCCACATCTTTACAAGAAAATAACTCAATATTGTATCACTGAGTGTGTGTGAACACCAAAAAAGGCACCAGCGCTTTGTGTGATGACTCGTGCAGGAGTTTCCGCTGTTCATAATAACCATCACATGCTTTGTTTATCCGGTTGAAGTCCAGAGGCAGTGTGGTCTGCATCTGCTGGCACTGCCGTCTGGAAATCACATCAAGAAGCAGGTTGGCCGGTCAGGATATGTCTTTATTCGTGTTGACACATGAATGTAGGATCGTGGTGTCCTGCCCTCATGTTTCCTGCAGCAGAACCTCCATTATCGACACCTGCAACCAGCCTTTACAAGTCCAGAGATGGATCTTGTGGTTCTGCTATATCAGTATCTGATGAAGTGTCGTAGTTTTCCAGCTTTATGATTCCTCTGCTTGTCTTTTTCCAGGCCAGAGGAGGTTCCACCAGTGTTGACGCTTCTCCCTGACAACATCCTGCAGGTTTTGCGGCACCAGCTGCTGCAGTGTGTTCAAAAAGCCTCTGATGGCCTGGAGCCTGAGCAGCAAAACCTGGCGCTGCTGCTGCTGAAGTTCCTCATCGTCATCTGCAGGTAAGAACTCAGGATCCCTTAAATAAAAATGTTTCTGTAAAAGTATATATATAAATATAAACAGTTTTCCATACACTTAGTCGTCATGTACTGTTCTTTTATTGCTTCGAAAAGGAACCTGTCCAATGTTGAGGAGATTGGCACCTGCTCTTACATCAATCACATCATCACCATGACAACACTGTATATTCAGCAGGTTTGACACTGCCCACTCTCCTTAACTTCTGCTCTTTGAATTATGGTTTCAAATAAATATATAAATGGATTCGCAAATTGTAATCAGTAATTGCACATCATTCTACATGTTCGTCGTGTTGGACTCTGAATGAGATGTGTAACAGCGGATTGTTCTTTCTGTGTGTCATCGCAGCTGAAGAGCAAGACCAAAGAGAAGGAGATGGTGGACCAGAGTCAGGCAGAAGAGTTTGTCCGTCATGCGCTGGCGTTCAGCGAGAGCCTGTACGACCCGTACCGCAACTGGAGGCATCGAACGTGCGGGTAACAGAAATTTCACAATGAAAACATGAACAACAACACAGCTGACGTTTGACAGCAGAAAAAGTCAACTTAAAACAGTTTGGTACAATCAATTGCAATGACGCAGTTGCAAATCACATTAAAGTTGCTTTTTCAGGCTGCGAACTCCCACAATAATTCACTTGCTCTTAACTTTTGGTTGACGCAGTTTTCCACATGGAAGCGTCACAAATTCTTACAGAGCCTCAGATTTCGGTTGCAATCCAAGAAGATTTGAGTATCCCTCAGCCTGTGCTGTTTGTGTGTTTTATTTATTTATTTGTTTTCTCCCCCAGGGAGCAGCTGGGTACGGTGGAGAGGAGCAGGCAGAAGTACAAGGCGGCGCCGCTCACGGTCGAGTTTGTTCCTTTCTTCTACCGTAAGTCCGTTCCCTCCAACTTCACTCTCATTTTGAGCAGACCAGATGTAAAGTTGTCATAGCGATACAGGCAGCAGCTGATGCCTGTCGCGATGTTTCATGCAAGCCAGCCTACCACAGCTTCGCCCTCAGACATGAGTCAACGGTGGAGGCTGATGGGTCTCCTGCTCTTTGGCTTCACAGATGTGGATGCGGGATTAACAGATCCCCAGCATCAGCTCTGCTCCTCTTTCCGAAGAGCTCCCATGCTGTCGCTCTCTCCTCCACAAATCTCCTCTCTTCCCTCTCTGGGTCCAGCTGAATCCACTCTTTGTGCCCTTGGTCTGCTTGCCAGGCGTTGAGATGAGCAGATAGTGAATGGTGCCTGTCAAGCCTCTTCAGCGGCGCTGCCGGCCATTTTGAACAAACGCTCTCTTCTGTCCTGCGTCGTTCACGTGGCTGTTGTGGTTTCCCACGAAAGATAACACTCAAGGCTCCACTAGATAGACGGCACGTGTACATTTGTTTCAAGTATTTGTGGGAGAACTGTTCCTCTTTGGTTCAGCTCATTTACAAATCGAGTGTCTGACTCTGGTGTTTTCTATTTTTAGTCAAATGTAGTGTTGCGGTTTAGGATACGCCATCATGGAGCCACATTGTTGGGTTTCTTGTCCCCTGCTGGACATGTTGACAGATGAGTTAATGGGTGACGGGGCGCCACCATGACCCTGACGTTACTGCAGGACCGTGTGTATCTGTGCGCTGAGACCTGTCTAATCTCAGTTGCAGATTTGATCAGCCGTCCTTGTTGGAGTTTGTCTGTTTGCATTCGTTCCTCTTTCACTTGGAGACAAAAGAACAGGAGCTTTAATGGTTTTGTTTCACGCTGCAGTTCTGTTTTTGTCGTACTGCAGTTTATCGGTTCTTCAGATCAAACTCGTAGACTCACCTGTTTGAATGCGTCCTCGTTTCAGAGTGCTTCCAAGAGAGCGAACACCTTAAGGAGAGTCTCAAATGCTGCCTGCTGCACCTGTTTGGAGCCATAGTCGCTGGAGATCAGGTGAGGCTGGAGGTTCAGAGAGCACCGAGGGGCCATTCGTTAAATAAAAATGTGGCTGCAGCCAGCTATTTGATTGTTTATTTCATTCATTATATTTCTTTCAGTTATTCAGTGAGACAGAAAGCTCATAAAAAGTCCCAAAGTTTTTCAATATTCAATATTTTGTTCTGTTCTGCTAAAATCTTCTGTCTTTATTAGTCTCCTTTTTATGTTTCTGTTCATGTTTAGAGAACCTCATAGATTTGACTCTGGTCATGATGCTTGTTTTTTCCCTCTTGTCAGTAGTGTCAAGGCTACATCAGGGTAATTCCTCTCCTATTTGAGGTCTTATTCTTGTGGTTCATGTCTGCGTCTTACCTCTACCTCTCCTTATCCACCAGAGAAACGCTCTGCTCGCCATCTCGCCAGCCACCATGGAGGTGTTGATGCGGGTGCTGGCTGACTGCTCCACGGGTGGCTGCTCATCAGACGAGGCGGAGGACTGGGACAGCGAGGCACCTGATCGGAAGGCCCTGCTAACTCTGGGCTGCCTGAGGGAGGTGGTGCAACGCCTCCTGGCTTCCAGCTCCGACCAGCGGCAGGTGGAGATCGCCTCTGTGCTGGAAAACTACTTCAAGCTGCTCAACTCGGACCCGGCAGCTGTGGTCGCTGCTCGTCAACAGCAGCAGCAGCAGCAGCAGCAAGCCAAGGGGCGAGTTCCAACACTGGGCCGGCACTGGGAGAGTCGGTTTGTGGCGCTGCAAGTGCACATGTTAGGTAGTGACGATAACTGACAATAGAGCCTTTTAACAATACGTTTGTGACGTGGAGGAGCGTAACTGTGTCCCTTTCCTCTCTTTTCTGTTTCAGACACTATCAGGGACATGTTCCTCTGTTCAGACAGGCCGGTCCTACAAGCCATCTTCCTCAACAGCAACTGTTTTGAGCATCTGACTCGACTGCTGCAGAACAGCAAGGTGAGAACTGAAGCAGCGTCTCTGGTTCGGAGTCCGATAAATATCAGCAAGTGCTCTTGACTGAGGTGGAAGCTGACTTCCTACCCATTGGTGGATGTTTTTCGTCTTAGTTTAAAAGACCTAAAAGGCTGCTTTAGTCACTAGTACCCAGCACTCACTGCGTGTTGTGCAGCTTGCTGCTTGTTTGCGGTTGCGTTCTGATCTGTGTGTTGTAATTTCGGCCTTTTACTTACAGATGATTGTTGTATTTTACATGTTTTGGTGTCGTCTCACCATGTAGAAGAATGCAAGTTCTGCATAGGATGATATTGTGGGTCTACTTTTCAATCCTTAATTGAAATTTGGACATTTTATACTTGGATCTAATTTTTTCCACTGCAACATGCCATGTTGAGCACTTGCTGAAGTTTCAGTGTGACAGGGAGCATTTTGCAAACCTTGCATGTTTCCCTCCTCACAGCGAGGCTGGACCACCCACACACCTCCTCACAGTGGCCCCCAGCAGGGTGGTCGTCGCTTTTAACCTCCCACCTTCTCCAACACTCATCATTTTTCCTTCCCTCCCATGCATTGTCTTCTCTCTCTCTTTCTCCCTCCTCTGACCATGTCCTCTTTCTCTCTGCCTTTCAACACACTATGTTGACATGTTGCCTGTTGTGTGTGTGTGTGTGTCTGTCAGCTGGTTAATGCCAGGTGCACTGCGGCAGACAAGGACCAGAAAGATATAACCAACAACAGGTTACAGACAGGAGAGAGTGACACTCAGGTACCGCCAAGAAAGCCCCACCCCCTCCCACATCTCAGTCCCCACACCCCAACCTCCACCTCATCTGATCCACATGGCCACTCCACAGCATGACCCTCAAACTGGCTTATCTCTCTGTATTTCTAATTGGATCTTGTGCTAACAAGAAAAATAAGATGATGAAAGATAAGTTGTATTTTAAAAAAAAAAAAAAAAAAAAAAAAAGTAGAGCATGTTTTAATGAACTTGTCACCAGTCTGGGCCTCTGTTATCAATCAGAGCTCTTTTAATTGAATCATCAAGCACTGAAAAGCCCCTTGTTCCTCCTCAGGCAGGGTACACCAGTTTTTATTATCCTCTTCAGATGGATTCAGGTCCCACAGCAACCTGTATTAGCTATAATCCCTCCATTGATCTGAGTTATGTGAACATAGTCGGAGGAGCCTCCTTGAGGACATGCGCAGACACACACACACACACCCTCCAGAAAGTTGTTTTATTTAGAGAAGATCTAAATGTTATGAACAGAAGCAAAGCACTGAATAGTTCTGTTGCTGAATACAGTTTTCCTGCTGTGGAGTGGCTTCTTTTCCGTCATGTCCGCTCGCTTCCTGGGCCCTGTTCACCCCACCTCCCTAAAACCAACCCCGCCACCACCCCTCCATCACTTATATATATTTTTCTTTTTCCTGCGGTACACTATGGGGATTAACTGGAATGCTACCATGACAACCTTGTCTGCGCTTATTCAAAGTTCAGTGATTTGAGGTGGACTGCAATGTGCGACGATGACCCAAGTGTTGAAATTTTGCCACAGTCCCTCTCCAGCCGGTCCAAGACTCACTCCCAGAAACTCTTCAAGCTGTTTAATTGGATAAACAGTCCAGTGGCACTTGGCACACTGGGAACGAGCAGGACAGAGCTGGATGGAGATGCGTTTGGCTTGTGTTTTATGAGTTGCATGCTGTGTGTGTGCGTGTGCGTGCGTGTGTTTTATCAATGTTGGGGGCAGAGGAGGTACTTGTGGTTGGTTTCACTGTGTGTGTGCATGCAGGTGAGCTTTCTGCTTCAGTCGCATCTTCACTGTGATTATGTGTTGTTTTTTTTTGTTTTTTTTACCTGGAACAGAAATACCACACTTGCTTATCGTCAGTATGAACATCTGTACGAGGTTTGATGCAGTGACAAACTGCTCTCTGCTTACACTCACTAACTGATCAAAATCAAACTCGGAGGCCACTACTGAAGATTCCCCCTTGTTCTTTGGTGTTTTGTTTTTTTTTGTTTTTTAAGGGCTTTAAACAAGTTTATAATTTTTTTTGCATTACAAATCTTGTGGCTTTTAAATGTTTGCATGCTGGTTGTCCACATATATCATTAATCTGAGTAAGAATATGCAGTTATGTGCAAAGGAAGTACACCCTATTTCAACTCTCAGGTTTTGAGGAACAAAAATAATTTATCAGGTTTTACACAACCTCAGATGAACAACATCCTTTGATACATTACAACAACTTATTTGTTTAACAAATGCAAAAGCAGCGTGTAGAAAACCAAGTCCAACCTTATGCTTCCATACAAATTGGTACTTTTAAGTGCTTTTTACCAAATCCACTTGTGGTGTGACCGATTCTACAAGAGCAGAGATTTTGGCGTTTTTCTGGTTTGGTGCATTGTGGTGTAAGACAATCCCAAGAAGGAAAGACATCAGGATTGATCTTAGAAGAGAAATTGTTGCTGTGCATCAAACTGGGAAGGACTACGAGGTCAGAACCCGAGGATGCCTTCTCACCCCACCTTGCCTTATGTGCAGCATGATTGTTCAAAAAACATGAATGCAGTTTGAATGGATGATAGAAGTGCTGTAAGTGTTGTAGTTAAATGAAAAGCTTGGAGAAAAGGCCATATATTCCTCTAAATTTCTTTACAGCAATGTCAGATACTGATGTCATGTAGAAAACAATTTTTACTGAAGGCGGTCTAGAAGCTATGAGATGTAATTAACTTTGCCACCCAGTCCCTTTTGAATTTTGACTCAGTTTATATTAAATACACAACGACACGTTGTAATATACATGTCTAGTTGTTCAACTGAGGTTGTACTTATCCAAATTAAGGCTGTTTTTTATGTCTCAAAACTTGAGATTTGGAATAACCAAGTTAATTACAGACATTTGTATGCCTGAAATTGACTTGAATAATTGCTCTTCCTCTGTTATCAAAAAAAAAAAAAAAGACATAGTGATATGGTGGGGTGGATGACTGACTAGTGTGTTTTTCTTTCAGGTTATTCAAGGGCGACTGGACTCCCTTGCTGTAGCAACCATCAAAGCTCTCACAACAGTGATGCATAAATCACCAGCTGCAAAGGTTACTCTCCTGTTTGCTTTTTTTGTGTCCATTTATTTACTTCAACTTTTGCTAAAAGTGGAAGTCAACCAAAAACAGAAAAACAAATCTGACCCAGAATTAAGCCTAGTGGCATTCCTAGTGGCATTAAGGAACGAGGTCTTTTTAACCTGTTTTTCTTGCACCTATAGGAGGTATTTAAGGAGAGAATTGGTTACAATCACCTCTTTGAAGTGCTCATCTCTCTTGGCCAGCCATCCAGACATCTTCTCAAAGAGCTGATGAACATGGTAAAAGATGCATCATCATTGCTAGTTGCCTGGTTCTTTTGAACGAGTGTCTCCGTATAATCCTAATTATTGTACTGTTTTTCCTGCCTGCGTGTGTAGGCAGTGGAGGGTGAGCATACCTCTGTAGGCCTCCTGGGCATCAGTAACGTGGAGCCGCTGCTGCTTTTGGTCCAGTGGTTGCCAGATCTGGAGTCACCCGAACTACAGCTCTTTACGGCCGACTGGGTCCGCCGCCTCAGCTGCCTCAACCGCCAGACGCGCGCCACCTGCGTCAACGCTGCCATGGTCATGCGAGCTTTAGCTGCGTTGGAGCACCATGAACGTCTGCACAGAGCTTGTGCCGAGAGCCTCTTCGGTTTGGTGGGCTCGCTGGGCTCACAATCTTTGAGCGCCAGGGAGCTTTTGGGACTCCTGTGTCTCCTCAGGCCTACAGAGCTCAACCAAGCACATCCGCACGTAGGCCCAGCCCTGAGAGCTCTTCTGGCCATGGTCCGCAAGCAGGGCCTCGAGAGTGCAATGCAGTACTTTGATTTGTCCCCAAGTATGGCTGGCATTGTGGTTCCAACAGTGCCGCGTTGGCCGGGATCTGCCTTCAGCTTCCTCGCCTGGTTGTCATTAGACCAGGACCAGCTGGGACCACTCAGCAAAGACAAAAGGAAACAGCTCTACAGGTGAGACGATGACTCAGACTTTGACTTCACAAGCATTACATTCTTATACTGAATATACTTTTATATATTTAAAATCTTTTTAAATTTTGTTTTTAATAGTATCTATCCATTCACTGCATTCCACTGATCAAAATGACAGTTTTAAAGTATTTTCCTGGAGGGTTGAATACTTGAGCTCAAACTGCACTTGTTCTACACGGTGACCGCATCAGCAGCTTGCTAATACAATCTGACTATGAATCTGAATAAAGCAGGGATAAACACGTGATGTTTCATTCTGTCCAGCTTTTTTAACCCAGGAGGGACAGGATTTGAAGCGTTTATCAGCTCGGCGGGAGTGCTGGTGGTGGCTGTGTGCACAAAGAAGGAGTACGTCACAGTCATGCTGCCTGACTACTGCTTCTGCGACTCTCTCTGGGTGAGTCGGCTGTGATTACATCGTATTTACTCAAAGGGTGGTGCCAGTATCTCATACTGTGCCTTTATAGACAGAACAGCGACCTACTACACAGCATGAAAATATGTCATCAATTACACATCACTTTTTCTCCGGTATCCAGTGTTGTCCAGCTCTTTATTTGTTAACCCAGTCACTGATAAGAGTGGAATATTTCCATTTACAGCACAGCATCGGTGTGGTGCATGTACCTGGGAAGAGACCGTTTGGACAGAGTCTCGTCTACATTTATGTGGATGGACAGCAGAAACTGTCCGCCCCCCTCAAGTACCCGACCATGACAGAAGTAAGACCTAAACATTATCTTATGTATTTGAGTTGTTTGATCGCATGTTTGTTTATGTGCTTGCTGTATTTTCTGTCCTCCAACGGCAGCCCTTCACCTCTTGCTGCATCGGCTCAGCAGGCCACCGCACCACCACTCCTCCACCCTCCCAGATCCCAGACCCTCCCTTCTCGTCCGCCACGACACCTACCACTCGCTCCTCGCTGGGCGGTATCCTCTCCCCGCAGACCTGGGGCGGGCTGCTCGGGGGAAAGCCCGAGTCCTTGACCAAGCTGATCTCAGCCGGGACCCAGGACAGCGAGTGGGGAACCCCAACGTCCCTGCAAGGCCAGCTCGGAGGCGTCATGGTGTTTCATGAAGCCCTGCAGCAAAACCAAATAAAAGCCATCTGTAGTGCTGGTGAGCAGAGCGAGAAGGTTGCAAAGCCAATTAGAATTCTGGTGGGATGTTGGACGCATTGTGTTTGAGTCTAGAAATACCAGCGTTTTACTAAAGATGAAAGACAAACACAGGAGGCTTCTTTTATCTCTCTGTCCCCTCTTTTTTGTACTCAGGTCCAAACTGCATTTCTCCATTTAAAGTTCAAGAGTCAGAAGTCGGTGATCTTTCAACCAAATTGCTGCTACATTATTCACCTAAGGTGAGAGAACCACTGACTTTTGTTGTCTGCCCCAACAGTTTACATTTTTGTGAACTAACGTGCCTATTGTGTGTCAACAGGCTTGCAGGAACCCCATCTGCCTGGATCTGTCCCCACACATGCTGCACGGGCGCCTGACGGGAAACAAAGTTGTCAACTGGGAAATGAAGGTCAGAGGAAGATGTTATTTATGCTGTTTTAGTGTTGTGTGCACAGAAGAGGGTTTTTTTCCTTTCTTTTAACTGAATCTGAGCGTGTGTTGGTCTGGGACAGGATATGATCAACTGTGTGGGTGGCCTGCCAGTCCTCTTCCCAATACTGGAGCAGCTGGCGCTGGTGACCCCTGATCAGCAGACCAGTGATCCTGCCGGGGGTTTGGACTTCATCACCCCAGATGTGACCACACCAGCTGACGGGGACTGGGTCATTCTGCCATCTAACAGGGCATCAGGTCTGTTCGTTTGTTATCAAAGCATCGTAAAATGGTGACGCCGTGTTTGTAACATGCAGGATATAAAAAGGACTTCTTCTTTTTTTTTTTTTTTTTTTTTTTTTGTCTTATCTCAGAAGCACGTCTAGAGAAGAATCTGGTGGCCACATTCCTTTTAGTGCTGAAGCATTTCCTGCAGAGACATTTAATCAATCAGGAGACTCTGCTCCACTCGCACGGTGCAGGAACGCTGGGAGCCTTGCTGCAGAAGGTCTCTGTTTACGCCTTATTTACATTTATAACTTTATTGGTGGTGTTTGGTGAGAAATCATTGGCACTATGTGAAGATAGAGACTGTTAAAGATTGTCAAAACTCCGCTGCTTGAGCTTAAAACTCACACACACACTTATGTTATTACCAAATATCCATCAGTTAATGTTGACAAATCTAGGATTGATATTTATTTGGTATTAAAAAATTCAGGACACTCGGTGTTTAAAGTTTTAGTGCTTAAGACCAAAAGCAAAACTAAAACAAAAAAGGTTCTGCTGTTAAAGTTGGGACTTTCAGTCTTTGGTTTGGTGCAAGAGCCTCTATATTTATTTGTTTAGTAGCAAGAAAGGAAATTCTCATAGGCAAGCATTTACACCACAGCATGGGAAAAAAATCCGATAAACCTCTAGATAAAATGAAATTAGATCTTAGATGTGGTGAAAGGTGCTCTAGGCAAAGTAACCGCACCCTGTAACTGCTAAATATACAAATAAAGCACTAATGTGCTTTCCTCTTCCCCGTGTTCCTTATCTGTTTAATAAGTTAGTTATGGGTGTCGCAGTGCGATGAGCCTCAGGGTTCATGTGTATCTCTTTGTGTTCTTAAAGGCATATTTCCTTATCAAATGCTTTCAGTCTATTCTTGCACTAATGGCACATAATATTATTTGTTTATGCGCAGCTTCCGCCGGGTCACGTGGACGTCAGTGTGCTGGTTGCTACTCAACTGCTTATAGAGCAGGTGACTTTCGAGAAGAACCAGGTCCTCCTGCAGCAGCTTCATACACATGTGCTGTTCAATTTCAACATCTGGAACAAAGGAGACTTCCCACTACGCATAGGTTAGATGTAAATGTCTGCATATTGTGTGAAAATGTCTTAAAATGAGGTAAATTCAGGCTGTGACGGCTGTGTTGAGCATCTTCAGATGGTGATGTGAACTGTGGTTTGTGACTGACAGAATGAGATTACAGATACATGCAGCTAAAATGAGAGTCTTGGGAACGCCTTGGTATTCCCCCAGGAGAGCCAGAGGGAGATGGCTGGGGGGAGAAGGAGGTCTGAGTCTCCCCCACAACCTGAACTTGGATTAGCAGAATTTTATGGGGTGGATGGAATCAGGGACTCCAAATTATGTGGAAATGGTCTTGTAAGAGCCACAGCTTCTCTAAGATCATTCCTGATGTCCTTCCTCCTTTGCATTTTGTTAACATGAACTGAATGCTCCAAACCCGCAAACTGCCAAAAGTTCTGCTTTTATATAGTTACTGACAATAGACTGTGATGAATTCAGCCACTAAATTATACGTGTTTTTGTTCATCCGAGGTTGTAATTAGTTATTTTCAAGAACTGGCGAGAACCAGGCGGTAAAAATAGATACAACTGTAGAACTAGTAATGGATGTTTTGTTTATCCACGCGATTGTATTCATTCTGTGAGTAATGTGCCTCCCTGATTGAGATCCTTCCCATTTTGTTTACTTGTAAACAAGGTCATATCCAGTACATGTCCACCGTCATCAAGGACAACAGGAAGCAGTTCAGGAAAAAGTACGGAGTTCAGTTTCTGCTGGACACCGTTCGCCTTTATTACGGGTAAGACTTCACTTCACAAAGTTTAAAATCGCTTTACTTTTTGCCTTTCTTCCTTTTTTTTTTCCATAAAACACCCGCATCATGTGCTCTGTTCTTCAGGAAGAACGCTAATAGAGAGAACGAGCTGAGCGAGGACGACGTCCGCACCATCCGGGTATCTCTGTTCGGCCTCATCAAGTACTACATCAGCAAGGGGATGTCGCAGGAGGAGATGCACAGCATTCTGGGATACGTTGCTGCTATCGGAGACGAAGACCAGGTGACTTTATCCCACAACTGCAGCCAAATGAGGCTTTAAGACGTCAAATAAATGTGAAAAGAAGGAATGTAGTGTTCATTCCAAGTCGGAGTAGGTGGAGTAGGTCAAGTTGTTATGGAGCTGCTGGTTGTGAAAGCGGTTAATCCCAGAAACTCCAGCCATTAGAGGATTTTTACTGTGAAACGAGGTGACCTCTCGCCACGGGATTATGAGTTTCCTAATGAGCTGCGTGCTCATCTCGTCCCGGCAGCGGTGTGAACAGTGTTCTTACTGCTGATTTCTAAGATGCTGTGACTGGAACAAGGTTTCATTAATGCCGTTGTGAAGTCTTCAGCGGTGGTTGTTTGTGTTGCAGCTGTGCGGCCTGTTGGAGTTGTTAATCAGCCTCCTTCAGAGCAGTCCAGCCAAGGACCAGCTCTTCCTGCTCCTCTTCGAGCCAGCAGCCGCAGATTCCTGCTACGCTCTTCTTCTCAACAACAAATACTCGGATCGACTCCGGGAGCTGGTCTTCAAGGTGAGTGGACCTGCCGGGCGGCGCTCAAGTCATCTTTGAAAAGCATCTGTGAATTATTGGGTTGATTCTGAAACCTCGCTCACCTCTGTTCAGCTGTTTGAGCGCATGCTGCGCTGCGACCGGGTTTATGACAAGAACAAGCAGCGATTGCGTCTGCGGGAGGCCGGCTACGCCAGCCTGTCCCTGCTCTTCTCCGAGCTTCACATCACTCCCACCCTCATCCGCTGCCTCCTCAATCAGATCCTTCACACAGGTTAGTCGGCTTTGTAAAGGACTCCCCTTTTGAGGATGTTGTTTTTCCTTGCATATCCCAGGAATCAATTAAGGATCTTGCAAATCCAAGGAATGTTTTGCCCAACCCACTACTCGGGGTCTTTGCATGAAGACTGAAGAAGATATCTCTAAAACATTGGTTTATTTTTTTATGTTTACTGCAGTGGACAGGATTGCTCCCTCGTCTCACATTCAGAAAGTCATTACCACATGGAATCACTAATCAATTTATCGTTAAAGCTTCTCTGTGTGTCTGAATTCTGCAGATCAAGTTGTGAACTATAAGGACCTGATGGCTCTGGTCCAACTGACTCACCGGGCCGGACCCAGCGTTCGACTCATCGTCTGCAAGAGGGTGAGGAGAAATGTGCAGGTTCACCAGCAGCCGCCACTTTGCTGATTACATATTGAACAGCAGCAGGCTCAGGAAATGACTGCAGCCCTGCAGTCGAGGATGCAACTTCTATTTAATTCCCTTTTTCTCATCTTCTGTTTACGACTGTTGTTCTTTAATTAATTACTTCCCTTCATCCCCTCAGCAACAAACACTCACACAAGCAATGTTATAAGTTACTTTTTACTGTTAAAATAATTTTTTTCCCATGTTGTTGGTGTGATTTAAATATTGATATATAGATTTGATAGCTGCTTTGTATTTTTTTCACAATAAAAGTCTCATGTTTTGCCAGCTGGAATTATCTTGAAAGGAAATGGCAGATTTTTATTAGAAATTAAGCAAATTAACCTCCTCCTTTGTTCCTCTCTTCAGGTGTTTCAGCTGCTCCAGTCCCAACAGGATGCTGCAAACCAGATCTCAAAGCAGCAGTGTTGGCAGGACACGCTCATGCGGCTGTTTCTACGGGGTGAAGGGTCACTACCTCTGCGTAACTCTGACGCTGTCAGCACATGCAGCCTGGACCTGAACCGGATCAGTAGCGGCGCCAATAACCGCCTGGAGCTCCCGCTGGACAGGAGGCCACGGGCCGGCAGTGCCGGCCGCTTGGACCGGCTGGATGATGACAGACTCAGCATTAGTGACACACGTTCTGTGGACAGTCTAGAGAACGGTGACGTCATCTCACTGCTGGACACGCCGTCTTCCTCCGCCTCCACTGAGCCGCAGCTCCACAACAAGCCCTGGGTGGTGGGAAAATCTGGGGGCTTGACACTTGATCTGTCTCACCTTCAGGGGTATGAAGGTGGGGAGAGTGGCAGCCAGACACCTGGGAGCATGCCCAGCACACCGTCGCCCCTGGAGACCTCAAAGCCTTTCCCCGGAAGCTCCGGTGACAGAGATGCAACTTCCTCTTTGACTGAAGACGGCTTCCTCTTTAGTGATAACATTTCACTGGGGGAGTCCTACAACAATGCAGAGGTGAGAATTATCTTTGTTAGTGTTTAGTTAGTATTTTGAGGTTGCCTTGACTCTGTTAAACAGCAAGCGCTTCCGACACCATGGGGGAAATGTCATTCCCACCTCTGGAAGTCCTGCGCCGCTTTTCATCTGTGCAGTTTTTATCATTTCAGTAGCTTCCTGAAGGTCAGTGATGGGGGAGAGGGAAACTGTGTCCCGCTCAGCAAGGTGCCGTAACTGAAAACCTTCTGATGTGTCATTTTTCACTTGCATCAGAAGGTCGTTCACGCTGAAGCTGTAGGAGGAAGCATTGGATTTCAAAATAAAGAACTGCAACCACATATGCTGTAAATGTGTGTGAAGGGTTGCCTCAAAATATTTTGCAATGTACATATGTATTTTTATTTTTTACCATTCCAAATAATGAAATCCACTCTGTAGAAATGTACAGACTTCTGTTGACTTGTATCAACATTATTTCAAAATGCTACTTGCAAAAACAAACTGCAGTCTACTATCCAAAATGTGATTAGTTTCCATGCAAGACAGTTATTCCCTGCTCCTTTCTGCCTCAAGAAGCTCAAATATTGTTAAATTTTCAGAGGATGAATGAGTCTTCTCTGTGGTGTGGTGTCGCCCCCTAGAGGGCAGAGGAGGAGCTGAGCAACATGCTGCTTGAGATTGTCCTGTGCGTGATGTGGCGCGGCGTGGAGGGCTCCGATGATTCAGCGTGGCTGGAACGCGGTCAAGTCTTTTCGGCTCTCACCAAACTGGGAACTGCCAACGAGCTGCTGCTTCCCGTCGACCAAATCAAGCTCAGGTCAGCATCCTGTTCCAGTAACGCGTCCACTTGACAAACTAGAGGATCAAATACATGTCTTCTAGGATGGGATTGTAATAGTTGGTGTTTTTCCCTCTAGTCTGATGGAGCGAATGTTGGAGCTGGCGGTGAGTGACAACCGCGAGGCATCGGCTGCCACGTTGCCACAACACACAGAGAACGCGGTTCGGTTGCTCCACATAGTGCAAGACTTCCTTCAGGCGGAGGGCCTGGTCAATCCGGCTCTGTGGACGGAGAAGGTGCTAGAGGAGACTGTAACACTGATGGACTGCCTCATGGTGTGGTACTCTTCTGGCACTCAGTGGTTCCAGCTCTCCCAAGTTGGACTGAGACTGCTCCTAGGCTTCATGGCTCAGGAAGACCTTGAGGTTCGCTATTCTCCACGCAGTGTCGTACGTTTCTGTTTAGTAACAAGCCATCCCATCCATGTGCAGTGATGAATCTCTCTCTCAGGTTTGTGCAATGGCCACTGCCAAGCTCAACGGCATCCTCCAGACCAAGGAGGTGTCGAGCCAGGATGAGGCCTGCTACCTGTTGGGGAAGGTGGAGGGGATCCTGCGGCGCTCCATCCAGGAGCAGACCGAGGAGACGTACTCCTTCCTGGTCCCGCTGCTGCGAACGCTGCTCTCCAAAGTCCACCGCCTCCTCTACATGGAACTGCACCTGCCTCAGCTCCCCGACACCAACGGCAGTCCGTCCTTCTTCGACGACTTCAAGCTGTATTGCAACTCCCCTGAGTGGCGCGTCTACCTCGACAAATATGTACGAGAGTAATACTTTCCCGCGTTTCAATTTCAGAATATTTTAGGCAAAACAAATGTTCACTCATTTTCACTGCCTTCAGATTATTCCGTACATGAAGCAGTATGAAATCGAGATGTTCAGCCAGGGTCACGAGACCACGGCTCTGTACTGGAAAGAGTGCTACGAGGCCTTCATGATCAGCTTGCATAAAAGAGAGAGGGAGAGGGGCGAGAGCAAGATCCGTTTCCAGGTCAGTTAACTGAATTACAGCTGATGACCAGCACAGACCCGTCTTCTGCTCTGCGTCTCGTCAGAAGCACCTCCTGTGATCGTGTTTCAGGAGCAGTTCGTGGAGCCTTTCTCGCGCCGCGGCCGTCAGGAGAACCTGCGCTACAACAGCATGTTGAAGCAGCAGCACAGCCAGAGCAGCGCCACCCTCAGGCAGTGGAAGGCAGCGCGGCGGGGTCTGGTGTGTGAGAGGGGACCCTGGGCCGACAGGTAGTGATGTCTTGTCTGGGTGGATGATTATTAAAACATCCATATAAGTGGTACATTATCCATGTAGACCTGTTTTGACATCATTTGTTTTTGAACAGGCAACAGGATGAGATGCACTGGAGGGTCTCCAGCGCTGAGAACTACTCCCGGATGAGACTGAAGCTGGTCCGCAACTACAACTTTGACCCTCACCGAGAGGCCAGCGGTCTGAGAGACAACCTGGGTGAGAAAACACAAATAAGACAATGAAAGTCCTTTATGGCTCCGTTCCCACGGTGGGCTCCCGGATACTAAGAACTTTATCTGATTAAACTCTTTGATACATATTTACGAGCGCTTTGCTGACTTTCCTTTTTTTTTTTTTTTTCCTTGGGGTCATTTCAAATTCAAACTTTGTCTATATTGTTTGCACCGGAAACTTCACTGTCCATTTACAGAAGTCTTGAGATGTCACAGCAAAAGGATGAATCAGATCAATAATGAGCTCACAGAGCGGCTGACGGCATCGTAGCAAAAACGACCACAAACACGAATAACGAGCCACAAAATGAAAGTTAAAAAGCAAGAGACTAATATTATGAACCTCCTCGCCTGTAGGGGGACCCGCTGAGCTAAAAATGACTAAAGTTCTTTGACGCAAGTTACTAAAGGACAGATCCAGTTTTTTTTATATTTTTTTTGTTAGAAAGATAAAAGATGAGTGGAATACAAAATTAAAAGTTAGTGAATAATTTTAACTAAAAAAAAAAAAAAGAATATCACCAACATCTGAGTCCAACATCTGACCCACTGGTCTGTTGATTCGTCAGGTGTCCATCAGCAGCGTGTGAACCCCGAGTCTCTGCTGCTGGAGGCCGTGAAAGTCAAAGTCAGCGACCTGGAAGACGACATCCTGGAGCTGCCGGAGGACGACCCTGCCGCCGCCAGCAACCAGTCAGTCACATGAAGCAACTCAAAATGAGATGAACCTCTGTCTGATTCGTGACGCCGCCCTGTTTTCTTACTTCGCCCCGCAGAGTTGAAGCGGAGGAGGCGGGTCAGAAGGAGAAGCTGGTGTTGTGGGAGGACTGCGAGCTGGTGACGGTGGTGGACGTGGTCCCCGGCCGCCTGGAAATCACCACGCAGCACATTTACTTCTACGACAGCAGCCAGGAAAAAGAGGAAGGTGAGGAGAAAATGAGCGAGACGATGAAGAGAGAAAGAGAGCAAACATAACCACTACTACGTGTTTTGTTTGTTTTTTTTAAAGGCGTTGGTCATGACTTCAAATGGCCGCTGTCGCAGATACGAGAGGTCCACCTCAGAAGATACAACCTGCGCCGCTCGGCTCTGGAGATCTTCCTCATCGACCAAACCAACTACTTTCTCAACTTCAAGAAAGAAGTGATGAACCACCGAAGTTGATAAATATCACAATACAAGTCATAACTTACTTCTAATCCCTGCTGTGGGATGTGTTTTTCTTTTCTTTTTACATGCAGGTGAGGAACAAGGTCTACAGCCGCATGTTAGTCCTGCGATCCCTCAGCCTTTATGGAACGCGGTCGCCGCAGGAGCTCCTCAAAGCCTCGGGGCTCACGCAGGTCAACACATGGAAAAAAAACAAAAAAAACAGCAAATACAGCATCCACAAACAAAGGCTGCCTTTTTTGCACATCTGCTAATCCTATTAGAGGGACGAAACCAACAACCTGTTTCCCCTCTGACCCAGTTGTTCAGTAAAAGTATTTAATCTTAAGAAAGCAGATCAGTGACGTGCTCCGCATTCCATTTGTTGCTGGTTCATTATCGGCAGTATCTTTGCAGCAGGAGAAGGTGTTTTGCAGGGTTGAATCGAGTCAAGTCGTTAGTTAAAGAGGCTCTGCTGCATAGAAGAAGAATAAACAAAACATGTTGAGGTGAAGCACATTTGACTTCATCCATCAGGTACTACATCAGGTTGTTGTCTTCACATATAGACTTAATTTCATAATATTTGCTCTGCTTGCAAATATTTACTAAGTTTACGGGCCATCTTAAAGGCAGACCTTTCAAATAAATGGTCACTGCCAGCCTCCTGCAGAAGCTGATGGTGATCCATTCATGTGGATCAGGTGCGTTGGTGCAGGGAAACATCTAGAACGGACTAGAACCCCCCAGATATAACATTACATCACAAGACTCGTGATTGAAACTGCGTTCTAGTCTCCGTCTTTAGTCTACTTTGTCCCCTCGTGTCTTCTTATACACGACGTTTGGAGGATTATGATTGTAAAGATGAGATTTTTCATCTGTTTCCACAGAAGTGGGTGAACCGGGAGATCTCCAACTTCGACTACTTGATGCAGCTCAACACGATCGCAGGCAGAACGTACAACAACCTCGCTCAGTACCCGGTGGTATGTTTGCAGCTTAACGCGTCGCAGGACAACAGCTGGAACTCAAGCTGCTTTTGTTTCTTTGACGTTTCGTTGAAGATGACTTGCTGCGTGTTTTTGTTCAGTTTCCCTGGATTCTGGCCGACTACACGTCGGAAGAGTTGGACCTCTCCGATCCTCGGGTTTTCCGAGACCTCTCCAAGCCTGTAGCCGTGCAAAACGAACGCAACGCCAAGGCGGTTAAAGAGAAGTACGTCTCCTTCGTAAACCGAGTCATCCTTCAGAAGACAAAGAATGAATCAAATTAAACATTTCGATTGATCCTTTAGGTATGAAAGTTTTGAAGACCCGACTGGCACCATTGACAGGTTTCATTATGGCACCCACTACTCCAACGCTGCTGGGGTGATGCACTACATGATCAGAGTGGAGCCCTTCACCTCCCTTCACATCCAGCTGCAGAGCGGACGGTGAGCAGGACCCGGTTATTCGTGGTCCGCCTCCCTGTTAAAGATCAGAGAGTTTACTGTCCTCCCTCCACCCAGGTTTGACTGCGCTGACCGCCAGTTCCACTCCATCCCAGCGACCTGGCAGACCCTCATGGACAACCCCAACGACGTCAAGGAGCTCATACCCGAGTTCTTCTACTTCCCAGAGTTTCTAGAGAACCAGAATGGTAAGATAGAGATGTGGAACCAGCCAGGGATGAATTAAATCCTCTGTGAATCATTTCTGCAATGATCAATTCTTGACTTCTTTCTGATCACTTGTCTCCCATTGCTTTCGCATCAGGCTTCGATCTGGGCCGCCTGCAGATCTCCAAAGAACGGGTCAATGATGTCGTTCTTCCCAAATGGGCAAAGTCTCCAGAGGACTTCATCTACAAGCACCGCAAAGCTCTGGTGGGTTAAATCTGAAGGTCTGCATCTACAGTCTGATGGACTCGCACTCACATTGACATGTACCTTGAAACTGTGCATTTGTGCTCTCTGACGCAGGAGTCTGAGCATGTCTCATCTCACCTTCACGAGTGGATCGATCTGATCTTTGGTTACAAGCAGAGAGGCCCTGCAGCGGTGGAGGCTCTCAACGTCTTCTACTACTGCACATACGAGGGTAAAGGATCATACGAAAGACAAAAATCATTTGGTCTGTTTAACTGGCAGTGCAATGTTAACATGTTGAAGATTGACGTGGTTGCAGGGGCCGTTGACCTGGACGCCATCACTGACGAGAAGGAGCGTAAGGCTCTGGAGGGCATGATCAGCAACTTTGGTCAGACTCCCTGCCAGTTACTCAAGGTGCATGCAACCCTCCTGATGCATAATACCCCAAAACAGAAAAAAAAAAAAAGACGAGTCTTATTTAGACTTGGTGCGTGTGAACCCACATCTAGGAGCCCCACCCGGTGCGTCTGTCTCAGGAGGAAGTGGAGAAGAGGAAGTCTCAGCTGGACTCGTGTCCGCTCAACATGTTTGAACACATCGGGGATCTCAAGTCCTTCTTTGTTGAGGTTCGATGTCTGTAACTTTAACTAGATCGCTGTCAGAATGAACAGACGTAAGTAAACACGCCCCTTGTCCTTCATGTCGCAGGGCATCAGTGACGGCGTGCCGCTGGTCAAAGCTGTGGTGCCAAAGAATCAGTCCCATTCCTTCATCACCCAGGGGAGCCCCGACACGTTGGTGAGCTTTTCAGCTGTTTGAACTTTGACGCATGAGTGAGTGGTGCCGACGGTAAACGGTGGTGTCTTTGTTGTGTCCGCACCGTCTCCAAGGTGACCGTGAGTCAAAACTGCCTGCTTGGGACCCATGGGTGGCTGCCTTACAACAAGAACATCTCCAACTACTTCACCTTCATCAAAGACCCCACGGTGTCCAACATCAAGTGAGAACATGCAGGTCAAGATTCATGGAAGACTTTTATTCTCTTTGCCTCGATGAAACTGACAGATCTTTATTTCCTCTGTGTCGGCCGGTTCCTCCAACTACCTCCACCCAGAACTCAGCGATTTCTGTCAGGACCCTTCGCTCCCGGTGTGGAGGTAGCAGCAGGGCTGTTCGTCGTCTCCCATGACGGGAAGTTGCTCTTCAGCGGCGGACACTGGGACAACAGCCTTCAGGTGACCTCACTGGTCAAGGGCAAGACTGTGGGCCACCACATCCGACACATGGGTAAAGAAAAGTCTGGATTTGACTTTTTCACACAGTTGTTTCCCTGTAGGCTCTCTTGTGATCTGTGGTTTCCTCCATCTCCTCCTCAGACATTGTAACTTGCCTGTCAACGGACCACTGCGGTATTCACCTGATCTCTGGCTCCAGAGACACAACCTGCATGGTGTGGCAGGTTCTGCAGCAGGTCAGGACAGTCGCGCGTTTGGTTGCTTCATGAATGTCGTGAGAGAAACCGTTGCATTCGCCACCGTTTCCTTAAGCTTCCTACATCTGCAGGGCGGCGCTCCGGTGGGTCTCTATCCCAAACCCATTCAGGTGTTATACGGACACACGGATGAGGTGGTCAGTGTGGGAATCAGCACGGAGCTGGACATGGCTGTATCTGGATCACGAGTGAGAACACGCCTCACACCGCCACACAGCTTATATGCGTACACGCTGTGTGTTTTCCAAACATGATTCAAATCACATGCTGAGGGCAGACAGTTGAGGGTTCAGACCAACGTTTACAGCTTGGTGTTTAATCTGCGGTGACTTCTGCTCAGGTTGTCATGTCATCACGGTGGTGATGGTTTTTTTTTTCTTTCTTTGATTAAAATAAACTCACTGCAAGTGTTTTCTTCAGGACGGGACGGTGATCATCCACACGGTGCGTCGGGGTCAGTACATGCGCTGCTTGCGACCGCCGTGCGGCAGCTCCCTGCCGTTGTCCATCCTCCACCTGGCCGTGTCCTGGGAGGGTCACCTGCTGGTGCACACCTGCCTGGAGGGCAAAGCCACGCTCAAGGTGGAGTTTATTCTCTGACACGCAGACGCTTCACGACGGCATGGAAAAGATGACCGAATGTATAAAAACTGGATGGAAACTTTTTTTTTGTTTTGTTTTGCATCCCAGGATAAAAACACCCTCCACCTCTACTCTGTAAACGGGAAGCACCTCTGCAGTGAGCCTCTGAAGGAGCAGGTAACGGATATGTGCGTTTCCGGGGAGTACGTGGTCATCGGCAGCGAGCAGGGTTACCTGTCCATCCGTGATCTCTACAGGTAAATGTCTCTAAAGCCTTGATTCATCCTGCAGGGTCTTTGTTCCTGGGATTTGGGTCTTACCGTGCTTCTCCCCTGCAGCCTGTCGTTGTGCGCGGAGCCCATGGCCATGCGGGTGCCTGTGCGCTGCGTCTCAGTCACCAAGGAGCAGAGCCACGTGCTGGTGGGCCTGGAGGACGGCAAGCTGATCATCGTGGGCATGGGCAAGCCGGCGGAGGTAAAGAACTCGCTGCGGAACTACATCGCTCAGAGCCTGGAGGGGTCGCCGCTCATGGCTTCCCCTCTGCTGGCCCCGCTCCGAGCTCGCTCACCAACCCGCCTGCTCCACCAGCGGGACCAGCTGCTGTTCAGCCCCGCCTCCAGCTCCCACAAACCTTAGAAGCTGCATCTCCCTGTCGTCCCCTTTATTGTGGCCCACGCCCCAAAGCTCGACTTAAAACATGCTCGAGGACCTTCTAGCTCCCCGCCGCCTCTCCTTCTCAGGGATGGTCGTCGCCCGCAGTCAGATTTGGCTCCACTCCTCCCCGCCACAAACACACACTGACGTCTGAGCCACACATCGCCTCCAGCAGCTGCCAGAACCACAACTGTGACATGAAAACCACTTTGCGTTTACCTCGTTCGGTCTTTTATTGGTCGTGTGTGCAGGGTTCGACCGGAGCTGGCTGACTGCAGCCAGCGCGTTGACCCCGAGTGTTCCTACGCTGTGTTCTTGCTCTTCAGACCACAAATAATTAACTAATTAACGCTTTTGCTGATTCAAGCCATATAAACAAACTAATAATAATAATCTAGTGCCAAGGTAGACTTTAATGTTTTGTATCAGTGCTTCAGTCACGACATGTTCTTCTTTTTATCTTTTCTACTCTGATTGATTCTCACTGAAGCTTCGATTTGTTTTTTTTTTTTTTTTGTTTTTTTTTTTTTGATGCTTCACAAATCAATCAAAGCTCCTATTAACTTAATCACTCATGAATCATGTCCCTCCTCCTTTTTTTCCTTTCTCCCCTCTTCTTTTCTTTTGACTTCACCCCCCGCTACCCTTCCTCCATCCAACTTCCTCCTCTTCCTCCACTCTTCCCAGATGCGTTCCAGCCAGATCACACGGAAGCTGTGGGGCTCCAGCAAGAGGCTGACTCAGATCTCCTCGGGGGAGACGATGTACCACACCTAGAATGACAGCAACTGACCCCACCCACCACTCCACCCCCTCCCCCTGTCCTTCTGTCCATTTGCATTGTCGCCCCACAAATCCCATCGGCTCCTCCATCACCCTCCAGCTATTTTAGCAGGAAGTGGACGGTTGGTCGGGAGGTCGGAGCTTTGAGTGCGATAAAGCACGCGTGTGATTCCTGCTCTGGATTGACCGTTACGGCGCTGGCGCTCCGGTTACAATACAGAAGCAGGTCTAGCCTCAGCACAACCGTGCCGCCGCTCATCTTCATTTTTACCACATGGCCTTTTTTTTTTTTTTTTTTCTTTAATACATCCATCAGCTGACTATTCCAATGTCTGTTTGTACACATTATTGCCACACGTCGGAAAATATCAATGGAAGTGGCCTTTAATTCATGGCCATGCAGTAAGAGACTCACTACTCACAAGACCAATCTCTCTACCTTTTTATTTGTTATATATATATATATATATATATATATATATATATATGTATATATATATATATGTATATATGTATATATGTATATATATATATGTATATATGTATATATATGTATATATATGTATATATATATATATCTATATATCTGTATATATCTATCTATCTCTCTCTATATCTATATGTCTATCTATCTATCTCTCTATGTCTCTCTCTCTATCTCTCTCTCTCTCTCTATCTCTCTCTCTCTATATCTCTCTTCTCTCTGTATATCTCTCTCTCTCTCTCTCTCTCTCTGTCTCTGTCTCTCTCATCTATGTATATATATATGTGTGTACGAGGGTTTTTACTATTAATATTGTGTGCTCGTTTGTTGTTTTTTGATGATTGAATGCATGTGCACAACCTAGAATCTGTTTGTGATTTTAGTTAACTTGACCTTCAGCAGTTATGGAGAAGTCGTGATTTTTGGGGGTTTTTTTTGTTTTTGGGGGGGTTTCTTTTTTTTTTTTTTCCACACATGGATACAGTTCTGTGTTTTTCTGTTTGCATATTTAGTTCAAAACAAAAACGCCACTAAATTATTAGAAAAACACTACATTCTTGAACACAACGAGCTTCCTTGTGAATATTTATCACAGCAGTGCAGAGCAATGCACCTTTTGAAGTCACATCCCCCTGTGCTTCAGATTTCTTAAGTTACTTGAATGTTTGTTTAGAAGTAAAAGTAGCTGCTGTTTTTTGTTTTTTTTAATCTGTTTAAGACTCCAGGATGGAATATTTAGAGCTCCTCAGACTGTTCCACACGCCTCCTAAAAGGAGGAGGAAAAAAAGAAATCCTCAAGGGCTTTTGAGATGTCGGTGTTGGCAGCAATACGGCTCCTTCATTGTGTGTCCGCGGACGCTTTCGTCCCTTCTGTCCCAGTTCTGGATTTCCAGCCTTCCTGCAGCTTTCCTGCGACAGCCAGTATGCTCCAAACCTCCTCCTTTCCTCCCTTGAAACCTTCATCTCTCCTTTTTTCTTTTTTAAACCCTTCTTTATGATTCAGACACCTCGTTCTTGCTGCACATGGAGATATATATGTGCGAGTTCCTTACCCTGCGGAGTCATGGATAGGTGAAGTATTCACTTCTCCCGTGATATTTTCGTATTTTTGCACCATATGTGATGTGTTTGTAGTTCATCTCTTGTTTTTCTCTGACAGCTATTTTGTGTCCTTTTTTTTTTTTTTTTTTTTTTTTATAAATATCACAGCAAACTGAAGTGCAAAGACCAATATGTGTCCTTGGAAAATATTGTAGTGAAAGGTGCATGATTGTATTTTATTTTATCTCTATTAGTCATTAATATTTGCGTTGTACCACGACTGCAACAAACGGAGTGCCTTTATCCCAGAGTGGTGTCAATATAGAGCTGGATTTCCTTCATTACAAACACTATCATCCCAAAAATCCCCCCAAAAAAACAGCATTCCACATGTTAAACCTCCACAGTGTCGATGGGAACCAAGAACATAGGACTTCAGAAGAAAAAAGTACTATTTTGTGTCTTAGCTGCATTCTCTGTGACGGTCATCAAAATGTGTGTATAACTGTGATTATTTATGAATACAGTATATAATGTACAGCATGATTTTTATTTCAGCGTCTTTGAAATGTACTTTTGCACTTTCCAGGTACTAAATTGTAACAGATTGTTTTAACTTGGCTCCCTAATCTGTACAAATTGCTTTGTATACACAAGTGGAAAATTATCATTAAAGTCTTGTCTAAATTTAGACATGTTTTGTGTATGTAATGAATCTGTCCGAGGTATCAACCGGATCGTTGAAGAATGTGGGAAAACGCAGATTTGTGACATGCAAAGTTTTATTCAAGGAGATGAGTTGGATGGTGCGGTAGGTGGCCCAAACCAATTGACGAAGGCGCTATTGGAGAGGAACGCATCGAGAGGGCGGTTTCTGGTTCCTGTGGCGTTCACGAAGTGAAGGGATACGAACAGATGGACGCTCTCGTCAGCTCACAGTTGGCGGCGGTCCACCAGCTCTCATCTGGGAAAAGTGAGCGGAGGCACATTTACTACAAAAACCCAAATGTTTAGTGTCTTCATCGATTTCCAGCGGCTGAGTTTGGCTGCCCACTTCTTCAGTGACCCTGTAACTGCCCACTTATGTAAGACACGATTAAGGTCACCAGTTTTGAGCCTTTGGCTGGCTGTTACAGGCGAACCACCTTCGAACCCGTAAAAGCCAGTTAGTACAATTAACACAACAAGCAATATTATCTTTTAAACATGTTATGATATCTGTGCTTTTTTTTTACAGCTCGAACATCAAGTTAAACAAAAATGCTAAGTCCTAATAGTTGTTTTGGTTATAGTGGATATAGTTAATTCTGACTAACAGAAGGTTGGATGGATGGACAATAAGCTGCCTCTTCATTCCTTCATTCCCGTGTCTGGTGAATACACAAGAAAATGCTGACAGAAACTAGTCGTCGTCTGTCTGTAACGAGTGAACTTCATACCTATCTTGAACATCTCTACACAGAGACGTTTGTCAGCGTGAACATTGGGTCGACCCGGCATCCAGTCGCTGTAACTCCACTCAGATCCATCGACCCACGACGCCTGCTGGTTCTGAGGTGAAAAGCGCACAGAAAGCATGTCAAATTTTAATTCTTAAATCTAGTAAACTGGGAACATCTACATTTAGTAAAACTAACAAAATAGGTATTAGACTGAACCATTAAATGTTTCTTTTGATATGTGAAGCAGAAATAACCGGTTGGACCCAATGAAGACATGACTGAAACAAACCGTCTCCCTCCACTAACCACATACTAGTAACCTCGTATTAGTTACACCCTTTAACCACTTATTTTATTTTTTCATTTGTTTTTTTTACATAATAGCCTCTCCCAGCTACATGAAAGAAAATTAACAACATTTTCAGATACAAGTTCAAAGTTCAATGTTCTATCAAGGTAAGAATAACAGTATTGGTCCTGCTGATAGCATATCTGATGACACTCTCCTTGGCCTCCCTTTGGTGCCAACAGTACAGGGCCGGTCTTCTTGCATCACAATTACTTACTTGAATAATATTACTCTTGATTCCCCCTGCTAATTCAATGGCTCGACTCTCTCTTCTTTAAAAGATGAGTAGATGACTGTGAAATGCACTTGCCTCCACTGTAGCTCCCAACCAGGTCAATACAGGATTGTTTTTGCCACCTTTAGTCACCAGGGCCACTAGGCGTGAATGCAGATCATCGCTGGTTACAGATGCAAGTTCAGCATTTGGGGCAAGACCTTTGCAAAAGGCCTGTAGAACAACAACGATGACAAGTTATTAGTATTTTATTTTGGTTTTTTGATGATGAGCCAAATGCATAATAGTTCAGTTAGAAACTTGGTGTCGCTGCGAAAGTGTTGCTGAAAAGATAAAATGTACAATAGTCTCACTCTTGCATCTTTGAAAGCCAGTGGTTTGGGGTTGAATTCATAGCAGTTTCCATTCACGATCTCCCCTTTACAGGCCGCTGTTCCCTGTTTGTACTCCACTGGGATATCAAGACTGGGTTCGGTTCCCTGTCTGAAACCGCCTTGGATTCTGTGAAAGGGTTCAGTTCCCTGTCTGAAACCGTCTCGGAATCTGTGAAAGGGTTCGGTTCCCTGTCCGAAACCATCTGGGATTCTGTGAAAGGGTTCGGTTCCCTGTCTGAAACCATCTGGGATTCTGTGAAAGGGTTCGGTTCCCTGTCCGAAACCATCTGGGATTCTGTGAAAGGGTTGAGTTCCCTGTCTGAAACCATCTGGGATTTTACGACTTGGCTCTGTTCCCTGTCTGAAATCATCTGGGATTCTGTGAAAGGGTTGAGTTCCCTGTCTGAAACCATCTGGGATTTTACGACTTGGCTCTGTTCCCTGTCTGAAACCATCTGGGATTCTGTGAAAGGGTTCAGTTCCCTGTCTGAAACCATCTGGGATTTTACGACTTGGCTCTGTTCCCTGTCTGAAATCATCTGGGATTCTGTGAAAGGGTTCAGTTCCCTGTCTGAAACCATCTGGGATTCTGTGAAAGGGTTCAGTTCCCTGTCTGAAACCATCTGGGATTCTGTGAAAGGGTGCAGTTCCCTGTCTGAAACCATCTGGGATTCTGTGAAAGGGTTCAGTTCCCTGTCTGAAACCATCTGGGATTCTGTGAAAGGGTTCAGTTCCCTGTCTGAAACCATCTGGGATTTTACGACTTGGCTCTGTTCCCTGTCTGAAACCATCTGGGAGACGAGGAGTAGAGGGTTCCTCCACACGAACCCAACCATCACCATGCCTCTGGGCTGGAACATCATCAGGTACTGGGAGACAGAAAAGCCAGATGATTACAAAATGTTCCAAGTAAAACAGTTACTGATGACATGAAAGACTTGATAAAACTAAACCTAGAAGCCAAACACTTGAGGGATGTTCAAGAATTCCTTTTTTGTTGAACCCCATACCAAATTGCGTGGCAACCCATTCAGTAAAACCTAACAAGCAATAACCTGCTTCTTGTGGTCCAAGATTAATTAATGGTGATAATAAGTGATTAATGGTTCTTCATGAGGTTTGACAGAGTAAAGTAAAGGCATGTCTCCTCTTACCCACTGTCCTCTCTATTTCGCTGACGTGATCCTTTACCGAGCCAGTGTTGAGATCAGCAAGGAATCTCCTTGATGGCTCTGTGCCTTGTTTGAAGCCATCAGGAATAGGTTTGAAGATGTCAGAGTGTTCGGTGCCCTGTTGAAAGCCATCGGGGAGCTGGTAGGTTGAAGATGCCCTCTGCTTGCGGGCTGCGATTGGACCAGCCTGTAGGCCTGTGAGGGGTTAAAATACAGTTGCCATGGATGTGAAATCAAAGCTGATGTTGCCCCTTGCTCTGGTAACTTAAATCCCACAGCCTTCCTCCAATAGCATAATAAATCAGTAAAAGTCAATTATTTGGACATAGGTTAACTTCTCTTATCATACAATGTTTGCTATGGTCACCAGCTTTGTTGCTATGGCAACAAACTGCAAAACTAGAAAGAATTAGGACACGAAAAAAAAAGTTCAGTAAAGTGCCAAAAATGGGTGCCTTATCTTGATCCCACTTGGGACAGCCACATCAAATCATTTTTAAATTAAAACTTAGAACACCACAGATTTCATAGAATTTTATTTCATTAACATTTCTTTATTTGTAATCTGATCTCTAAGCATAAAGATAGTTTTATCTGGGGAAACAAAATCCTTCAAACTGTAGCTGCGGTTTAGTAGAAACCTTCAGTGGTCTATAAAGCTGGGAACTAAATTATTTAGATGAAAAATGCATTTGTCATATTGTTTAAAAAATAGGTTGAAGTCATTTGGTGGCAAAATGAAGTTCTGGAACCAAAGACTTCGTACTTGTGTTTAGATCTGTTTTACTCTATTTGATTACATTGTAAAAGCTGCAAATGGATGTTGCTGTAATAATTTCATTGTCGGGAAAGTGCACAATGACAATCTTGAATCTTGAAAGAACTTTGAACTGGCTATGTGGTTTATAAATACACTTGCTTTGCCTATGATCTCCGAGCAAATCATCTATGACATCTCACAGCTTAAAAGCAAATGCTCTCTAAACGCCTAATGCATGAACTCGACCACGGTGAAGGTACTGAGAACTTACCTGACACTGTCAGAAACAGCAGCACCAACCTGAACATCCTGTAGGATAAACGCACAACTTTTAACACAACGCTTTAAGCCTTTTTCTCGCTCTTTTTTTAAATGCACCTCCACTTGTCATTCATTAACCAGTTTGTTTATGATTTCTTTAGCACAAGTTGGTTTCTCTCTAGAGTCCTCATCTGCCTATAATCCTGTTTCCAGAGTTTCCGTGCTGCTTACCTGAGGCTACAATGATGAATGATGAGCGTCTCTGAAAGAAACGTTTACCCTTTAATATGCCCAAGATGCTCATAAACTTGTGAATGAGATTACTGATTAATTTGTTCCTCCAATAGCTTGAAGATTACTGATATAGGTGAACTTTGCCTGCATGTCTTACCTGATAAAAGATTTGAACACAATCCTTGTGTACAGTAACTGCAATAAACAAAGCCCATAGTGGCAAAACTCCAGTTTTTCTTTGCATCCTTTATTATGTACACATCCTATTTTCAAGGTCTTGGAAATATGCAAAAGGTGAATGGCACTCGGTTTAATTGAAGGGAGTTCAATCAATATTTGTGAACGTGGTCAGAGCGGGGAGGTCACAACAGACGTGACTGTGAAGGTCACTAAAGGTTGTTCTGACAATAACAGCTCTGTTGTACATGCCACTTAGATGTAAGGTTCATAAGCATCAAAGACAACTTTTTTTTTTTAAATAATTTTTTTTCCCTTTAAGTTCAGTCAGTTATATTTTGTTTTGAAAAATGTGATCCCATCTTCTTTAAAGGTCTGTCATCAATTTTTTTCCCACACATTCAACTGTGAGCTGCTGCCATAAAGGAATGCTTGTAAAAAGCCGTGTCCCGGTTTGAAACCAGATTAAAAGATCAAGGTTGTCGGTGACAGCTGACGTCTGTTTCCTCGTAGCGTGGGTCCTTGACGTGAGGTTGGAAACAGGAAAAGTTTTCACAGCGAGCAACAACTTCCAAAGTTGTTTCTGACTCCAGTGAGTGCGCACAAAAGACCCGGGGAAAAAAAGAAGTTATTTTGGTTTATCAATACATCTCCTGTGGCCTGAAACCTGATTGGCGAAATTACAACCGCATGTGTTCAGGAACAGTTAATGACGTAAAGTTAGAAGACTTTACTAGAGGCGCAACAGGAAACGTAGCGGTTCTGCCTTCAAAATACAAATCCAATCCCGAATTTATTTTACATTTAATTAAACTCGGTTTCTCTAATTGTATTATTTTTATACATAATATAAACAGGCTATAAAACCGCATCACTGGGGCTGTGCATTTCCCCGATACGCGTGAAATATTTTTTCTAGAAGCTTTTATTTTGAAACCAACGCGAGAAGTTTTCCCCACACCTGCTTTGTTTACTTTGCAGAGAAAGACTCTTAGAATTGCAATTAGGCCAGCTAATCCCGAGCAGCGTGATTGCTGTTGGTAGCATCTGCTTTCCTTCGCGCGTCTCTGGCCAATAATGAGCCACTATTCCGTCAGTTAATTGATCCGGAGTCCGAGACCATGCGCAGCTGCCGTATGTTACACGTTACGCAATGAAGACGGCACAGTAACTTCTCGCGGCTACGGCTAACTAGCTCGGGCGTGTATAAGTCCAACGGCTCCGCGGCGTCAGTCTGTCCAGGAGCAAAGTGACGGACGCAGCTGGGAGTCGGCTTCGTTACATTTCCCCCTCGTGTTCTGCTTGGCTTCCACTTGAAATGGCATTGATAGCGCCGTTGAGACGACTGGCTTGCGTTAGTTTGCGAGAATATTCGCGGAGGACGTCGGCGGCTACCGCGGGAGCCTGGCAGGCTGCTCCCCGGAGCTTCACCGCTGGAGCAGCGCCGCTCAGGTTCGGTATCTCCCTTTTTCCTCCTCTTAAAATAGTTAATATTGAGGAAAGGGTGACTTCGGGTAAGACTTGTATTTTAATGTGACCTTCAGTTATCAGTACACTTTCGGCAGAGGTGCAGGTACAACTAAAGAGGAAGTGTTCATGTTTCCCCAACGGAGTCATGTTACCAGCTTCAGTTACACTTTTAAAAAAATATATTTTTATTTATTTTTTTAAATATTTTTTTTTATTGTCCAACCAGGACTGTACTCATACTTTTTTTAATTTATTTTTTTATTTATTTTTTTGTTTTTTATTTATTTATTAGCTTCGTCTCTGAGTTTTTGCAGTAGAAAACCACTCTGGGAGAGAAATATACGTGAGAGTGTAAATTTAGTTGTAAAAAGAAAACAATTGGTCCCCCAATCTTTGTATACTACAGTGCCTACTGGGGGAAAAAAAAAAGTTCCAGTTCCTGCCTTGAAGGCTGAAGTGATCCATCTTCCTGTCCAGGTACAAGGCTTTAATTAGTTGAACATCTCATGGCCAAACAAATATTTTTAAAAGCATCGTGATTGCTGCTCAAGGTGAGGCTTTTGGTTTCTCGGTATGGCCTTAGACTGGTCGACACGGCCCTCTTCTAACTAGTGTAGTAGAGTTGGATTACTGACAGATTTTCCTTTCTTTGAAGGGATTATTCAGGGGTCGTATATGTCCTGAGACTTCCTAGAAGTCATTGAGTTCAGTGTTGTCTGAGTGTATCAAGAAAATCCGCGAAGGGAGTCATTTAACAGGGACACGGTGTTCTTTGGAAGCGTTTTACAGTCGATGTAATGAATGATACACAGCCTGGGATGATGGGGTTTTGATTTAGTCTTTAAATGGTTTTTATGGCATCTTGATCTGTGTACTCAAACAAAAGCCAACTGTCTTAATCATGGAAAAATTAAAGATTTAAGTCTTTTTATGAAGCGCACAAATGCTTTTGTGTTTAGCATAAACATTTACAGCCAGGATTTGGCACCCCTTCCTTACTGAGGAAATCTGTTCACAAATGGCAAGTAAAGGGATCACTGGGAAGCACAGGTGGTCCTCCAGCTGCAAAGACGGCGGTTTGATCTCCAGATTTACTTTTTTTTTTTTTTTTCTTCCCCCCCTCCAATATGCTCATCACTGTATGGCTGTCCAAAAAAAGCAGTTTGGAGTTCTAGACATGTTTAGGTTTGCAGTTGAGTAAATACAACCTCAAATGAATGACGTGATGTATTACACAGCATCATTATGAACAAAAACTAAGCTCAAGTGTGTGGAAAAGCCACACAGAGGCTCGCTGGTCACCCCATACAGTCCAAAAGCTCATTAGACTAATTGGTGATTGTAAGTTCACCTCAGGAGTGAGTGTATGAGCTCGTGGGACTGTTTGTATGACCCTGTGATAGACCAGTGACCCGTCCAGGGTATATCACACTTCTCATCTGGTTATTGCAAGGAGGTGAGACTGAAGCAGTAATAGATGATGAATTGATGCATGTGAGGCAGGGGAGTTAAGCCCACCTCACGGTTCAATAGTTTGTAGATCCAGCTTAAGCAGCAAGAGCTTGAAGTAATCATTGTGGAGGACTTTTAGGTGTCCTGGTCTTTACAGTGCTGCTTGAGTTCATTTAGATTTGTGAGAAGTTGCTCATGCACAGCTCTCTTAAGGTTCCCCTGGACTTTGACAGGACCACTGCAGCACCAAGATCCTTCTGAGACGTTCTGTGTGATCCCGTTTCAGCCAAGCTTCAGCTGTTGGACGTGCCATAAGCTCACTTTTGGGAGAAGTACAAAAGCCGGGATCAGAGATAATTGAGACTAAGGTGGTGACTATTAACTAGATTAGGCCCGGTGTGTGTGTCCTGGTGCTGATACCAAAAAGGGCAACCCCCCCCCCTTTTTTTTTTTTTTTTCCCCAGATTAAAATCCCTGCAGGACCAACTATCCTATGGATTTAGAGCTAAAGAATGAAATAACATTGTACTGTGTGTAAATTTGGCAAACAAAGTCACAATGTAAATTCAGAGAGTTTAAAGATGACAGAATTTCAGTTTCATTCAACAGTGCCATGTTCAGTGAATTTGGCGTCTGGTTTTTAATCAAATGTGGTGCTGTGTAAACATCCCCACTATTTGTGATCCTCAAGCTTTTTGTAGTTTCTCTAAATACTGCACGGTCTGATCAAGGAGTTATGTCTTCTCCTGCAAAGAACAAATTAAAGATCAACTTTTCTTTCCAAATGATGAACTCTGTAGGGAATTTTGTCACGTTGTGGCCTTGACAGGTGCGTAGAAAGGGGGAAAACATCAGGGTTGAGAAGCACTGGTCTAGCCCACAATGCGTGATTTGGTCAGATTCATCCGGTCTGTTGTTGGTATATGGACTCTTCACTATTAATGGCCAGCAACGACGCTACAGCCTTTATTCAGGGAGAATAAATGAGGACGATTGTTTTCACTCGCACGATCAGATAACTGTGACATTTCCTACTTGCCCAAACGCAGTGTAGTTGTCTCGGGCAGCCGGTGATGTGAAGGTCAAACGCCTCTCAGACTGACAGGCAGCAACAGCAGCTTCTCTGAGGTCATTGCTGAGGTCTTTCCTCGTTGGCACTGTTAACATGCACCTCAATGCCCCCAGACAAGAAAACTGGCAAAATGATTTCACACGTGCCGGTGATCGGTTAAGGAAGTTTATTGGATTGGCAGCACCTGTCTGCTGCTTGCGTCTTAAAACCTGTGAAGGTCACTCCTTGTTGCGCTTCCAGGTGGTCCATAGGGCTCACCTGTCTAAGGCCAAGCTCGCTCATATCTACAAATATGGCTTCACTGACTCACTCTTCTGGCCCTGCCCCAGCCTGTCATCCCAGAGACCATGGATAGAGTTTGAAAGAACTCCTACCAAAATGCTCTATCACACCTGACTTTTGAGCTTTATTTGGCATTTTCTGAGGGAACCAGAGTGTTTCCCCCGATGTCTGTCGCATGTTATCTCTCGCTTCCATCTTGGCCTGGCGTGTTGCTTTGTTCAGATGGAAGGGTGCAAAATTTAGTGCGCTCTTTTTCTTTATGGATGTTTAACTTAACCCATTGCAGGTGGATGGTTTTGTGTCTCCATTTAGTATTTTTAATTTTTTCAATTGTTGGATGTAATGCTCAGAAGTGACCACTAGAGTGCAGCACAATGTTTAAAAATGTAATGAACCCAGTCAAAAAAATTGTACCGCATAGATAAAGGTGCATATTGTCAATGATACAGAAAATTTAGTAAATTTGTAATAAACTTGGTATGACTTCAGTTATCTAATTTTCAGCTGATGCATTAAAGTAACGCTGTTATCAAGGTGCAAACTCAAGTCTGTGGGTTTTGTGTGTGATTTAGGTCAGACAATAAGGTGACTGTCCACTTCATCAACCGAGATGGAGAGAAGATCACGGTGAAGGGGTCGCCAGGAGACTCTCTGCTAGATGTTGTCATCAACGAAGACCTTGACTTTGATGGCTTCGGTACGTAAATGGTGCAGATTTGGACCGACACCAATCCAGTCCCTGCGCCTAACTGAGTTAAATCTCATCAAGGAGATGAAAGTATAAAAGGATGTGTGTCTGTGCTGCAGGAGCATGTGAGGGAACTCTGGCTTGCTCCACATGCCATCTGATCTTCAATGAAGAAGTTTACAAAAAGCTTGGGCCGGTCACGGATGAGGAGATGGACATGCTGGACCTGGCGTACGGCCTGACTGACACGTAAGGAACCACAGACGTGCTTTGACACTCAGACCAGCATGCATCGACGACTGAAGTCACCGTTCTTTACATACAAGACCATGAAATCGAGACGCGATCTTGTAATTATTTATTTATTTTTTTTCCTCACAGATCTCGTCTGGGTTGCCAGATTTGCCTGACAAAGTCTCTGGAAGGGATGGTTGCCAGAGTCCCGGAGAGCGTATCTGACATCCGGCAAAGCAAAGGTGGCTCGTCTTAGCTGGGGGCCTGCACCTCAGAAACATGGATGTAGGCAGTCTGTGGCGCGCCCGCTCACGAGCGAGGGTTTAATCTGTGTGCACGATGGTAGGTTGAAATCGTTCGGTGACGCCGCTCGCTGCCACAGAGCCGTCCATTGTTTTTAACACAGACAAGATGTTTTTAAAAAGTAAAAAACTGAACCCTAACCAGCAGTTTGCAGAAGCTTATCTGTAGAAAAGTATGAGTTGTAAACTTCCTCCAAAAAAAAACAAATGTCACACAATCTGTCTTTTAAATCTTAATCACTGTTAGGAGGGAAAAAATGCCACTATTGATAAAGGCTCAGACTGCAGCCCGCCACCGCGCCACCATCCTCCCGAAACGTCGTCTCACTTCCTTCCCTGATTATCACCTTTCTTCAGTTACACTTGTTTTTCTAAAGCCGTTCGAGTTCAAGGCCTTAACGATTATTCCCACCCTGTAGTCCTCCAGGATATTTTTATTTAACACATGTATACACCCCCAGTTGTTTTAATTGAACTCTAAATGTAACCATTTTTATCATGTGATTGTACATAGCTAGAACACATCTGTGTAAAGTAATAAAAACTCAACTTTCTAATGTTGTGTTGAACTGTCACTTTGCACAATCCAGTGTCGAGTCCACAGCTTTAAAACAACCAAAGTGGCACATTTTGGCTCATTTTATTTGGAAATGCAGACGTTAAAAGCTCAACGTGGCATAGGCAAGAATAGTAATAAGGAAGCAACAGGTATGTGTCCTATTTGAAGGACTGAAGCAACATGAAATAGAAAGCGGGAAGAATATTCCAGTTAATACAAGCTTGTGTGAAAACTGCATAATTGGCCACAAATACGTTTAAAAAAAAAACAAAAAAAAAAAAAAACAGCTAGAACATGTTAACCTGGCCAGTCAAACTGATTCTTTTCCTCTTCAGTGCAAATATTTATTCTGGATTAGTTTTTACTTTCCAGAAGAAACTGCCTTCGGATGTCTCTGATACGTGGAAAAAAAACCCACATTGTTGCAGGAAGCCGGATAACCAGCGGGGTACCAGACCCATTTTAATAGAACTTTAATGGAGTGAATGAGTGTGGATGGCCAGGCACTGCCTCCATCAGTCACAGGATGAGGGGTTGGAAAATTCCCTGTTAAGTACAAACCTTTTTAAAAATCACAAACGGATTCATTTTAATGGTAAAAACTACTGGAGCTTAACTGAAGTCTCTAAATATTAACAGCAAATGAAGGTGCTGCAGGAAAACTACCACAAATAGCTGCACTTTTATTTTGAAATTTAGGTGACAGCTGACTTGATTTATTAATTACAGACGCATATAAACATTGATTTATGGGTACCAGCATGGCTTGTGAGTTCCTGTTTGTCGCCCAAACTGTCGAATGGGTTAAATATTCAAAAAGAATCATCTCTGCCAGCAGAAATCGAGGGACAAGCTGTGCAGAGTTTCAGTTAACGGTCAGCCAGTCGTTTACAAAAGAAGGCAGCAACAGGTACTTGGCAGGGTATTTTTTTTTTTTTTTTTTTTTTTTTTTTTTTTTTTTTGTTTTTTTGTTTTAAAACAAGTGACATTGCTTGCATAAGTGTGAATGAGATACTAAAACTGTCTGCTCCGGGAACAAATTTTGTTTTTGCCTGGAAGAGTTTTGATCTAAACAATCAGCTGCATTCTCTTAAAAGGAATAAGCAAAGTTTTTCCACATCTTAAAATACACAAGTCTTCCTTCTGCTACCCGCAAGTGACCTTTCAAGCTGTGTTGGAGAGTTGAGCGAAATGGATTGTTTACGAAAAGCAAATTATGATAGTTTTTGTTTTTTGCCACCGTTTTTAACAAAGTGGCAGAATTGAAGTTTCTTTTTGCTGCGTACCTCTAATCTCGTCTAACTCCAGGTTTTGATCACAATCAGACGTAAGACTCTTCAGCAAACAGAAGTTGGTCGATATCGGGTTCTACCGTGGGTTCGCTGCATCTTCTAAGCCACTCCCTGTGACTCTCCACCAGGGCGAGCGCCACCTGCTGGCTGCTCTGGGGGTTGCTGCGAGGGTGACCGGAGAAGTAGTCCTTGACTGCTTTGGTGGCGCAGGGGGAGAGGCAGAAACGGGTCCCTGACATCCCCCGCTGCGGGTCCACCTCGGACACCTTCAGTCCAGGGTCGCTGGGCAGCCTCGCCCGGGTAAAGGTGGAGGCTCGATCCACAACCTGTCTCCCTGGCTCGGACCCCCGGCGCTGATAAAGCCGGGCGCTGCAGTCCTCTACGGAGTGCGTCTTGCGTCGTCTGAACAGGGACAGGGAGGGCCCGCTCTGCTTGCAAAACAAAGATGGAGACGGGTGCTCGAGTTCAGTCCCTCCACTTGGCGCCACCCGTCTCGTTGCAGCGGCGTCCTCTCCGGGGTCATTGGCCATGTCGCTGATCTGAACCGTTAGCGGGGACTCCGAGGACTGGAACCAGGTCGTCTTGGGGAACAGGAGGTTTCCTGTAGAGCAGTGGAGGAACAGGGGGCTGTGGGGGCCCTGATTAGGCCTCCCCTTCTCTCCTGCGTCTTTCGAGCTGCGGCGAGATTTTCTGGGTTGACTGTTGGAGATCAGTTTGGCCGCTCCTTTGTCGGGTTTCCCAGCTGTGGGCGTCTTATCGGGATGCCCTCCCTGTTTACGAAACATCACAGACATGTTTAAAGATGTTCTTTGCATGTCCCCCATGTTTTATTTATATAAAGTTCAACTAACTGGACGGATGGATGCCTCGACACTCAGATTTCTTTAAAGATCACGACAGCAATGGAGCTTCAAAACACACCCCCAAACTACTGACTCCAAGTTAGTTTTTATTGAAGTAATTAGTGTTTAATGAAGAGAAAGTTAAAATGTTGTTGTGGGCACGTTTACAGGAATATGAATCAAGACGGCGCTGAGCATGAGACTCCAATGTCCAGTTTTCATCTACTTCATCCACTCACCCCCGTCCGGTCGTCTCCCTCCGTCTCCACGCTGTCTTGTTGGGTCAGTGACAGCCTCCGGTCTTTCTTCAGCCAGGAGTTTGGGTGGAGGCCCATGCAGCCTTTTAATGCCCCCCTGCTTAGGGGTTCTTTGGGGGCGGAGTCTTTAGGGCAAATCCCTCTGGTGTGAGGTTCACTGAGGGAGTTGAAGAGTGTAGGAGGAATAGAGGTGGAGGGCAGGTTGGTCGCCTGGTTGGTGGCCCCAGTTGGGTCGCTGAGAGAGTGTAGGGAGTCCAGAGAGTTGAGGGAGGAGCAGGTGGGTGCAGGGGAGGCGGGGGTGGATGACAGGCTGGAGGAGCTGGCCTGCAGACCTGCTGAGCTGCTGTCCTGTAGCCGTGAGTCACCCCCGCCCCGCCTCCTCCGACTTCGGGAGATGCTTGGCTTCTTGGGAAGTTCCTCTTCGGCATCCTCGTCATCGCCAGTGAGGCCGTCCGCGCTGCTTGAAATGTACGGACAAAGCTTGGTGGTGTAGGCGATAGCCGGTTCTGAGCACCGCCGCTGCGTGTGCCGACCCTCCAGAGAGAGCGAGTCCAGTGTGGATGAGATCTCCTCCGGACCTCCTTGTTTGGAGCGGGAGAGCTCCTGTCTCCTGCGTCTCTCTGCTGGGTGCAGCGCGAGGCCGCGCAGACCGCCGGTTTTGGAGCAGCCCACATCTGGATCAGCGTTTTGGTCGTAGTCGCTGAACGTGAGGATGGAGTCCAGGCTGCCCTGCAGCGGTTTGAGTCGGAGCGGTCTTCTGCTGCAGTAGCTGGGCGACCCGCCGCTGCTGTTGTCCAACTCATTCTCCAAACTGTCATAGGAGGAGTCTGTCAGGGGGTACGGCCAGGACTCTGAAGATCCCCATAAACACAAGAAGAAGACACAGGAGGTGACTTATTTCACATTACTTAATTTGTACAAAAAAAGCAAAAACAACAATTATCTTCATTTTCTAAGGCTTAAACAAGGGATCCTGGACATTGAAGAGTTTTACTGTGTAAAATGTTTTAATTGACATCTGTCATAATTAAAGCCATAAGTAGTAATGCCACCTCTGACCACACGGGGGAGAACGGATCAGTGTAAGTCAATGGTCCTTAACTGCATGTTTTTAATCCAGTTGTCAAACACTGTGTGCTGGTCTGAGATGGACATCCAAGACCTCTTTTTGGCTTGTGTACCTGATGCCATCTCCTCCTTGTCGAGTCGCTGTGGAGGTCCTCCAAACAGAGAGGAGGGATCCACCCCGAGAATCTGCTGACAGTGATCGATCATGAACTTCACCAGCTCACAAACCTGCAGCACACAAGAGGAGGATGGGGCTAAAACCAGCGAAGATCAAACAGTTTCACGTTTTGAAGCCCGCTCGGACAAACTCGGACTGCTCTCAAATGAAACCAATAAGCCTCTATACACGTATATTTTAAAGTTTGAAACCAGAGTCAAGCTGCTGTCATCTGCGACCAGCAGATCCCTCGCTGAAATGAGAGGTTCTGTTTTTGTTTCTATGGTCTGGAAACTTAACAACTTTGTGGCGCTCAGACAGATTAATTTACTTGCAACAATCCTAAATGTCAAAGTCATGAAGGCAGGAACGCTCCTCAAAGATTTGGGTCAAATTCCACAATGTATTATTAGGTTTTAAATCTATATTCCGCCTAAAATCATCAGTTTAGGCGTCACTGTGGAGATTTACTGTAAAACCACCTCTTAGACTAGTTTCCTTTCTCCTGTATAAAACCCTTTTACCTTTTTGGTTCCTTCTCCCTCCATCTCTGAGCTGCAAGGCTCTCCAGGAGGCCAGAGCATGCTTGGAGCGATGCACACCGATAAATTAAAACTGGTCATCTGGTTCTCCTGAGCGTTGCCTTGGATACCGTGCAGCATAGCCAACAGATACCGCAGCAGCAGGATGTTTTCTTTGCACAGACGAAAAATCATCCTGCATGGAGGGAAAAAAAAACTTTTTTTTTTTTAAAAGAGTTCACATCTGATGACTCTGAGAAAAGTATTGCAACACAAGTTTGTTTACCTCAGTACGTCTTGCACCTGTTCATCTTCCTCGTCCTCTTCTTCCAGCACATCCATCCAGTCTTCATGTAGTTCACAGCCCAGCAAGCTGCCTGGGATGCTGCGCAAGAAATCCTAGAGATGCGTTTGAAACGCGTCACACAAACATAAAAACTGTACCACAGGTAGGTTTTTGAGCAGTCTGCTTTCAGCTTCTACTTGTGGTCACGTGATCAAGGCTTGGAGAAGCAGAGGAGGATACCTAGTGGGTAGTACCTTCACAGAGACCAAAGCAACAGTTTGGTCAGGAGGTGGAAACATTTACGGGTCATTTCAAGGTGCTGCAGCGTAAAAGGACCGTGTTTAATCACTCGTGCATAGAAGCTGTTATCTCTGCAGATAATAAGATGATAATCCAGATTACATGAACAAGCGCCGTGTTAGGCTCCTCTGCTGTGAACAGCTTGTCCTGCAGCTGATTAATGTGTTTACAGATGTGGGTCAACAAAGGAACGGAACAAGTCATCACTTTTGAATCGTGGCTCAAAGGAATCATTTAAAATAAACTAAAGAAACTCTTTTCAAGTTAAATTAGTGATTTCTTTACATAAGCTACCGACGAGTTGGCCTCTCGTTTACTCCGACTGTACCTTAAATACGCCGGCTATGATAAAGACGTGGTCCCGTGTGAGAGGAAGCTGACGCTCTCCGGCGTCCAGAGAGTCCCGCAGCTCCCTGACGGCCCGAGCCCCCGCCGAGCGGCGGAAGATCCCCCGCGTCCATGAACCCTCGTGGTACAGGAACGCAAGCATGTCCTGCCGAAAAGGGGGGTGTTTATGTCCCCGTCTTTTAAAAAGCACCCACTTCATCAAATTAGTTTGGAAAAAAGAAATGAGTGAAACTGACCATGACGGGCTTTGGCAGCGCGTCCTCCACGCACACGGAGCCGAGCGGCTGCCCGAACAAGCAGCCCCGAGCGGCTCCAGCAAACGACAGCTCGTTCAGGTGAGACGAGGAGCCTCGCCAGAAGGCCCACGTGATTAGCGAACGCCTCCGTTTGAAAGGTTTCTGGGAGAAATCTGATAAAAGAACAGAGTGTAAGGAAGCGTGGGAGTCGCGGGCGGTGGGTTTTTATCGCCTGCTGGATGTAGAAGACTTTCACCTGCAGGTACGTGGTGCTGCTGCAGCGGCTCGACGGGCCGGGGCTTGAGGATGAACTGACACTGCTTGAACCCCTGCAGCTGCTCCACCTGCACGGCCTTCTGTCTGTCCACAGGTGGTGCAGCAGCATCTCTGCCTCCGCCTCCCTGGAGCCCAGAGTTCCTCACATGACTCATCTGGATACTGAAGGGGAACTCATGACCTGGGAAACGAGAACCGGCACCGCTCCTTCAGCAAAAGCATCCCCATCTCCTCCCTGGAGCCACATCACACTCTTCCCTGCGAATCAATGGCTCTAGTGTGTCTGCAAATAAACAGCTCACCCCAACCTCTGCTGAGGCCTGGAGGGTTATGCCCAAACAAAATCACCTCAACGACATGACAAAGCATGTGAGGAAAGCGACTGCCGTACCAATGAGAGGATAAGGCGTGTTGTCCCTCTTGGAGATGACCCACAGCTGGTGGTCTTTGACGTTCCCCTGAGCCGAAGGAAAACACAAACACTTTTACACAACTGAGGTGGAGTTTTCACTTACTTGTGCCACCAGACTGGTATAAGGTTGCGGAGCTTCTGGGAAAACCCCAGATTTGTGCGTTCGCAGCGCTGCTGAGAAACTGTCGTCCCTCTTGAACTTCACCATCTTCGTCTTGATTAACAGCAGACACCGACAAGTTTGCGTTTTATTTACTCACGATAATGCTGAACTGCTGCAGCGCCAGCCGGATCACCTCATTGGTTGAATCGGAGTTGCTGACAGGGAGCGTCTTGGTCTAATCAAACGAGACGTAGATCAGCGGGACGTTAAATACGACCCATGACATCTCCCGCACCCATGACTGCACCGGTGGAGACTCACAACGGCAAACGAATTGATGCCTTTCCCGTAAACCCTCAGAGGGATTGTTTTAGGCTCTTCATTCTCCTTCTCTTCTTTTATCCGACTGCAGGCGAAAGCGGAGACAAAGGAGCGTTGGTACAAGACATTCCTGCACACGGAGTAAACGTAGTGGAGGGAGTTTACCTCTTGAGGACGGAGAGCCATCTCTCCTTCTGGTCCGCCGAGCTGAAGCACAAATATCACACGCGTGTTACACCTTTTCAGATATAATCCTTACCTGTGAGTGAATTCGTGCATTCATGTGATCATCCAGATGTTGAATCCATCCATGCACATATGTGAACATGGAGTGTGTGTGTGTGTCTGTGTGTGTGGGTGTGTGTTACCTAAACATAGCGACACAGTTCCATGTGGGCCAGCCCATGACAAAGCTCCGCTCCGGTTTCGTGCTTCCCTCGCACACCTCGTCCATGCAACTCGCCGTCCACATCTCGCGCACGCACACTTGGGTCTTCTGCTTGAAGTGATTGGCTGACCTGGGAACACGTGACCAAGAACTAAAGAAGCAGCACAAAGGTTCCAGGGACACAAAAATAAAATCTCTTGTGCTTACTTGGCTTTGGCAATGACCAGAATATCACTGAACAGGAAAAGGTGCCTGTCCTGGGTCTGCATCCCAGCCTTTAACTGAACCTGTCCGTGGAGAAGAAACGACCGGTCGGAGCCGATCAGGAAGGACTGGACCAACGGACAAGTCTCTGGACACACGGGAACCAGGAAGCTTTCTCTGGAAAAGAAACGAATGAGAGAAAAGTCGCCGAATATCGAGTTCACCTTAACAGTCTCAATCAGGACCAACTGACGACATAAGAGAACATTATGTTTTTAAGCTTGGGAAGCGTTGGTCTCCGTTGCAGACCAATGTTCATCAAGCATTTAACTTCCAGATACTTAAAGGTCATACAGACTCGCTGCTCTTTGATGGCGGCGCTATGAAAGTCCTCAGATCCCTTCAGAGATACAGTAACGTCTTTTAGAAGCAGCGTGACTAGACGTTAATGTTGGACAGCAGCTCACTCATTGGTTCGATTCTGTGGTTCGTTAGATGTTTGGACGTTCTTCAACGTCATCTGAATGTGAATGTAAAGAGTCGGCCCCTGCTGCTTGTGTCGGGTGAATAATTCAATTTTCTTAATATAGCTGGTCTCAGAGGAGTTACAGTAAGGTCGAGAGCTCACGAAATCACAATGGCAAATGCCTCCCAGGAAGTACGAGATGCCCCCTGGCCCCCTGGCGCCATTATTGGAAGATTTCTGATCGGGAATTGAGAGCGAAATGACCTCAAATGCAGAGAAATGACTCACGGTTCTCCTTTTGGAGATTAATCTTTTATTTTTTCATTATGAATTGAACTTAATTGAATCTGTTTCTCTATATTCCTTTCAACTTTGATGTTTCCTTTCCAGATGTGCAAGCTGCCCTTTCCAAAGGCACTCACGCACCCGCACACCACCACATGGAGGCTTTTTAAAAGTTCTGATAACAAGCTAGATGTCCCTCTTTTCTTTCGCCTGGTCTAGTTCTTTAGTCATGGTTTCTAGAAAGCATTTGAAGGTTTTAATTTGTTTGAAACAGTACTTTTTTAATTCAGCTTTAACCCAGAGACGATAGTGTAGCTGAGCTCATGCAGTGGTTTTTTTTTATAGCATCAGGCCTGTTTTTAATGAGGTGCAGATCAAACGCCGCGACATTCCGGTATTGATTTTGGCCTCGTCCCGTGCACACAGAGATTTCTTCAGATTCTCCGCCATCTTCATTTTACACTGTATGCCAGCGACGTATGATATAATCTGCTGACTGAAACTCAGAGATGTTGTACTTTATGTGGACACCAGACTCAAACTAATGCCAATACGTAGTTCTGCACAAAACGCATTAAGTAAACAACATATAATGTGGTAATTAGTAGAAGGACCAAGAACCGAGCTGCTTCCATGCCATTTCAAATTCTTGATAAATTTGTGGATTTTTTTTTTTTGTAGCAAAGTCACTAATTATGTAAAAAGGCCAATGATGAGTCATACTTTGCACAGTTTGCCTCATGTTCGATTTGGCATAGCAACTAATGACGTCACGAGAAAAAAACAAAGATCTCTCTCTCATCGCGCTGGTTGGTTGGTCGTTTTAACAAGGTTACTCATTCTTCACTTTCCCGGTCCATATGTTCAAAGACGGAGGCTATTAATAGATGCCTTATCCTCTGATAAGTCCCGCATCAGGAGGATTAGATATTAGAGTAGGTCTAAGGGCTCCATCGGGGGTTGCTGCAACGGGCATGTGGGTTTATGCACGTGTGAGAGCGTGGATTGACCGCTGTGACCGCTGCGTGAAGACACCTGAATGAGGTCACATCTCACATCTGCAAGCACACTTACTGCAAACCTAAAAAAAAAAAAAAAAAAAAAAAAAAACATCTTAGAAAGTACCTGGAGAGAGTCTTGGACCTGGTGAGCGCCTTGGAGATGACCAATGAAGGCGCGGACTGACGTCTGTAACTCTGAAACTTCAATCGCTGTAAAAGACAAAAAACAAAAAACAAAACACAGATTAACTGACTTCTACCGAATAAAGACGTCAGACATCTGCATCATTAACACCTCCCAGAGGCACATGCAGACTGGATGATGCAGAAACTTGAACCGCTTCCACAGAGCGTGACGTCACGAAACCCTCACACCTTCCTAACACTGCAGCTGCTCAGTAGTGTCAGATTAACCTACTTGATATTAGTAATGTAACCAAAAACTGACATTGAAACCAGACTTCATATTATCATAAGTCAATCTATTCCCCTCACATATTTTTCGGCTTTAATCAAATATAATATATCATTTAAATAATTTTAACATAATATTTTCTTTATCGGTGCTTGCAAATGGCCAAAAAACGGTCTAGATCCTGGAGGTGAAGTTCTTCGACTAGCCACTAGAGGCTCACTCCAGAGGTGAGTCAGTCTCCTCGACCCATGTGTTAAATCTTCACCTTAACAGCAGAAAATGTCACATTTTTTGACAAATTTGACATCTCAGTTGGGAGTTAAGAGCAAAAGCGTGATTTCTGCTTCTCTACTGAATTGACCACACCGCCCCCGGTGTTTTTTGATGGGCACCCCCATAATTTTCATGTCCGTCCATGTAATTGTAACTGATACATTCCCCTCAAATCACTAAATGTAAAATTTGAGTCGATAAGAAGACATTTATCTTCCTCCATCCTGCAACCAACAAGCGCGTCCACACATTTTTGACATTTCACAATGTGATATCGTTGATTTAACCTGGTCACAAGGTGGTGAAACATTCCTGACGCTCCAGCCACACAAATGTGACAATGTTACCTTTCAGACCTAAAAATAAACGAATAAAAATGCGGGTTCTCAGTGTAAGATTACTGTCAAAGGCTGTGACAACGAAACGCTGGGTGGTCATACAGGGACTTTTATTTTAAACTCCAGTTTGGCAGTTTGGCACAGAGACTGTTGCACAGCAACTATTTTCATCACAATCATAGTTTTGATTTTCTTCTGTCTATAAACACAAAACCTCAAGACGGAGTCAAACTTAAATTTTTGCTTTTGGCTTTAAAATGAACTTTAATGAATTACCAAGTAATGAAAGCAGTTTCTATCCAAAAAAAAAAAAAGTTTTCCAGTTTCTGTGGCCTAACTTAGGAGAATATATGAAAACTTTTAAACGTTAACAAAAACAAATTAAAGCAATACATTTAGAGATCACTGTTTAAATAAAAAACAACAACTGAACTTTCACATGTACCAGAAAACTTAAAAATGAAGTATTGAACTTCATTTGAACTGGTTTTCTGTTTCTTTGCCTTACTTATGAATTTATTTATAAAGTATCACTGAATCAAATTGTTTTAAATAAACTTCAAACTGTTTGCTTCTCGATAATAAAAAAAAAACACATTTCTAATGCTTCATAACATATTTCCACCCAGGCCTTTGATGCCAGCTTTTAAAATAAACTGTTTGGTAAAAGCCTCACGCACTCACGTGAGGGCTGTGAGTCTGGAGCCAAACTGACCCCCTATTACGCACCAAGAATCTGATAATCTTAATCATAAATGACACAACAGCTCCATTTCTAACTCTGATTTTCCCAGAAGTAGAAACGGAGAACTTGGAGCATCATTGGAGGGAACACGCACCCGTTTGTGGTCCTGCTGTCCGCCGCCTCGGTCGAGGCTGTCCTGCTGCTGCTGCTGTGGAGACATGATGTCCATCCAGCCTCAAGGCGCTCTGCGGATCAACGTCCGACGGTCCTCTGGTGATGCAGGGCAGACACGAGTCCCATTAAAAACCTCCGTCCGCGGAAGTCACTAAACATTTCAACACAAGCTGGCCAGAAGTCCCTGAAGAAGTCGCATATATGGGACGAGCGACTGAAGGAAAGAACTTGATCTGTGAGCTGGAAGTTCAGATGAGTTTCGTAACGCTACAGTCAGCAGCAAAACAAGTTCAATCCCCCGTCTATCCTCACCATCAATGAAAAGGTGAGCTGTAGACTCCTGTAGTAGGCCACCTCTCGTCTGGATTATCAGCTGCTGTACCTCTTAATGCGTCTTTACGCACAGGACGGAGGCGGCGCCACCTCGCCGCCGCAGAAAATAGGTCTTCCTATTTTTAACTCAACTCTTCCATGCATTAAGCAATCAGATTTACCCTAAAACAAACAATAAAAATAGTCAAATGAATGGGTAGGTTGGAGCAGACACCAGAAGCTATTGAAACCTTTATAAACTTTATTAAAACTTTGAAGTGTTTTAAAAATACTCATCAGAAAATGATTACAGTAAGTTGCTCTGTTTATTTATCTTTTTTTTTTACCCTTTTGTATGTTGTTCCTTAAATCAGACATAATTATACAGTAGTTATGCCTCATTTTCTTTGTATCTGTGCATCTTTTTCAAGGAAAATCTGTGGTTGCGTTAGTTTCCCGCACTAACCTGAACATGAATGAGTAGAGCCTTTGAAAAACCGCCTACTTTCAGTTGTTTGACTCGTAGAAGAGAAGACAGCCGCAGCCGACTGTCGACTAGAAACTAGATGAGAAGCTCCTCTGTAGTAGGACAAGCGCCAGTCATCTCGTTTCTGGATTGACGCTCATGCGTAACTCAGTTTCGCTGCGGTTCCTCGACTGACCACTAGAGGCTGGTTGTAAAAGCGAGTCCATCTCCACTGACTCCCGTGTTAAAATGTCTCATTTTAGAGCAGAAATAAACATATTTACAGCCTGGTTTAAAAACAAACAAAACAAAACACATTTTTTGTCTCAACCGTTTAATTTCACACCCAAGACAACTCTGATGTAATGATTGAGGATAAGTGGAAATGAGGGGTCAGCCGGCAGCGGTGGCTTAGTGGTAAACACTGTTATCTCACAGCAAGAAGGTTCCTGGTTCGATTCCACGCCCGGGGACCTGCAACTTTCTCCCTGTGCTTGGAGGGTGTCTTTGTATGTGGTGAAATGTTTGGAAGTCCATTCATTCCCCTGGAAACCAACATTACCCCCAGCATAGTTGGAAAACTCTTCCCTCCAGGTCTTTGGAGCATTTGGCTCACTGAAAAGTTTTAACTTGTGCACTACTACGTTTATTCACTCCGTTTGTTTGAGGTCCTCTGACAGTTTCATTTATAGATCACCACTCCACATTACTGCCCTACTATTCAGTTTCACCTTTTTTCTAAGTAGGCCGAGAGGCCTGTTAGGTCAACCCACTAATGACACATTGGCTTTCATCTTTCAAACAAGAAGGTTGCTGGTTCAATCCCCCGCCATGTATTCATGTCCCCATGGTAACTAATAAATCAAGCATACAGTGCTATCATAAGAAATGTTTATTCACGTCAGGGATAAAAAAAAGTTAGAAAGTAAGTCGAGTGTCCAAAACCAGTAAAGCTGATCAGCGTAAGGGCATTGTGGGGACATTTTCCAAACTAAAATAAGTTATGTAAATCTAATAGACATAGGTTATCAGATAATAGGTTAATAGTGTGAGTCTGACGCTCACTGTTGGTAAAGTGGCTCCAGGCGCTCCATCAGTCTGAAACATCATTATTAAATTGTTTAGTCTCTGGGAAACAGTCAGGAAGTCTTGACGGCAAACTGGGGCACAACGTTCAAATGTGGGACACATTTAAGTTATGAACATAATCCTCCTTCACTTCAACGATCCAAGTCAAGCTGCCAGAAATCTTCGTTGTTTGGGTGTGCATTTTAGGAGGGGGAGGGGCACACAAAAAACTGATTGTTGGCCCTGAAATCGATTGTTCTTCATAACCAAAAGTGGGCCATAAAGTGGGCTAAAGAAGAACGAGGCCATTATGTGAGGAACAGGTCGTATTCGTTCCCCAAATCGGCCACAATCAGCCCCGTTTAAACTGGATCACTTCAATGATTATGTTCCCGCTTGTTGATAATGAACAGCCTTGGGCATGGCGAAGAAAAGTAACAGCCCTCCCCGTCACCGGCTCCCAACTCTCCCAACTCTCACACACTTCCTCCTCCTTTTAGCATTCGCTTGACGTGACAACCGAACAGGTACTTTGAAGTACTGCTCAGTCGCCAGTTTGAGATTAAAATGTACACTTGTTGTACAATTGTGCTGCTTTTATTAGATTAGTAGTTTAGTGGTGATGTAACCTACAAAAATAAAAAATCAGTTTCAGATATTCATACCGCTAACACAAGTTCAAACTACATTTTTTTTTAAATTGTCAATTAAAAAAAATTAATGTTTCAGTTCAAGTTTCTATAAAATCCTGGTCAAATATTTAGTTTTTTTTTTTTAACTGATTACAAAAGACATGAAGGAAAATACTTAAATATTCAAGAGAAAAAGTTATTTTGATATTAAAAAAAAAGAAAAATATTGTTTATAACGAGAAGAAAAATTCTGTGATAATTCCTTTTTTTTTTACTAAATACTTAACCTAAATGTTTTCTGGTAGGTGGGAAAAAAAAGAAGCAAGACAGAACTCTGGTTTTATTAAAAATCTTTATTTATAGAATAACTGCTGAAAACTTACCTGTGAACATTTAATAGAATATGTTACATCGGAAACTTCACTTTGAGGCAGAATCCTGTTTTCTTTAAAAGAGCTGCATATAACGGATCAAATATAAATTAAAACTTTCTTTGTTTCAAGGTCAGTGAAGCAAATCAAAATCCCACTCTGCAGCTACAGTCCCTCATAACCGGTCTGAAGAGGCCGGTGACAAAAAAAGACCGGTGTTGAGTGCAGCAGGAATGCACACGCGAAAGTGCTGCCACTCGGTAGTGTTTCTGCCGCCTGTCAGTGGACATTTTTATGCTGGATGTTTTAATTAGGAGAAAAAAGAAAAAGTTGAATCCACTGGTGTGACGGTTTTACCTCATTCTTACCTGCATTTGCTGGAGTCAGATCACAAACAGGACCTGGAACAGATGAGAAGGATGACAATTTACAGCAAACGCTCTCAAACACTACACACAACTATCAAACAATGTGTTATTTTATGCAGCTGTGCAACATTTGTGCAAAAAAAACAGAAAACCATCTTTACTGGAACACAGCCCACTCCGACATATTTCAGCTTCTGTAATCGTAATATTATATTTCTGGATTTTCACATGCAGGAATCTCAGCAGCTGACTTGTTAAGATCCAGAGATGCACGTATCCAAATGAGTTTCATTTCTTTAAAAACAAACCTTTTTTACATTGTGAAAAAATTCGCAAGGTTAAATATTACAGAAACCAAGATTGTGATTTGAATTGACAGTAGGATCTTAAGTGAATGTAACTGATAACCATGTTTTAATGCACATGGTGCTAAATTAGGAGGAATCGTAATAAACAAGACAAAAAAGAAGCAGCGATCAACAAAGTTCAAAAAGATTCGCAGCAACAGAGACCCACAGCTGATGCCTCTTCGATGCCTCCCACAGATTACATTTTTATTAAATTCAGAATATATCAACAGAATATTGAAATGATCCAGCTGAGCTGAGTTTCTTGATATTTGGACGTGTACGTCAGAATAAATTGGCCATGGAGCCGTTCAACACCAGGCCACATTATTATCATCGTCTTACTGATTCACAGAGAGTTTTATTAAATCATAGGATACAGATCTATCTGGCTGTTCTTTAGAAATCAATAGCTGAACCTTCCCGGTTTGTGCACCAGAATCAAAACATCAAAAGGGTACCGTAAGAATTAGGCCTGTACTATCTTTGAGTTAAACAGATGACATTTGTTTTTTTTATGCATTTGGATGAAAGAGATGGAAATAAAGGAAAGAGACAAAAAAAAAATCTCCATTTACCTTTTTTATTGCAAGATTTGAAGAAAAAAAACCGCTGAACACCTGCATGACTGCATGCAGGATTAGATGGGTTGAAGAGGGTCAATTATAAGTGTATGTACATGTGTTTATATATATATATATATATGTATATGTATATATATATATATATATAAATAATAAATAATATATATATATCTCTCTTCTTCACCTCCACCCCTCATTTATTAACAGTATCCCATAAACTTAATTGTGGTCCATTGTTATTGTAGTTTGATGTGCTTGTCTGGCCCTTCTTTTCCTCTTCTGTGCATGTCCTGCGGACCAGAGCCTCTGGAGCTGCATGCTGACCTGCAGTTCCACCTCTGACCATCCCAGTGTCTGCCTTCACCTGCCTGTATGGATGTCTGTTGGATACTTGCTGACATCCCAACCTGCAGTCCTCATCCCCTTGGATCACCATCTACCCATATACACACAGAAGTAGAATTGGTCTACTGCTGATAGATAATTGTACTATTGTAACCTGTCTTGGACCTTTGACGGTGTCTCTATGTCTCTATTCTTTCTTATTTCTTGCTCTACCCGGCTGGCCTTCGGTAGGAGGGTCCCCCCCTCATGATCCAGGTCCTGCTCAATGTTTCTTCACTCTTAAAAGGGAAGTTTTTCCTTGCCTCTGTTGGGCTTAAGGTTTTTCATCCACTAGGGGAATTTTTACCTGCCGCCGTTTATGTAATAATTGCTCGGTAGTCACGTTCTGGGTCTCTGGAAAGCGCCTAGAGACAACTTGTGTTGTAATAGACTATATAAATAAATTGAATTGAAATGTATATATATATATTTTTTATATATATTTGTATGTATGTGTAAATCTGTATAAATGTGTGTATGTATGTGTTTATACACATACATATGTACACATGTATGTGTAATTATATTTATGCATGTATGTGTGTACATGTATGTATGTATGACATACATAAATAAATATATATACACACATAGATACATACATATATACACAAAAATGGACATATATATATATATAGATATATACACATATACATATATATGTATATACATACATACAAACACACATATATATACATACATATATATAAACGATATAAAAATGTATATATATATATATATATATATATATATATATATATATATATATATATATGTATATATATATACATATATATATACACATATACATACATATATACACAGACAGACAAATATACATACATATATATATACACATACATATAATATATATATATGTATATGTTTATATTAATGTATGTGATTATATATAGATGTCTATATACATATATTTAAACACATACATATACATATACATATATACACATACATACATATATACAAACATACACACACACAAACATAGATATATACATAGATATATACATAGATATATACAATATATATATATATATGTGTATGTTTATATTAATGTATGTGATTATATATATATATATATATATATATATATATATATATATATATATATATAAACACATACATAAATGTACGAATACATATATATATTGTATGTATGTTAATAAATATAT